>OW240912.1:343356372-343398075 GCA_933207985.1 Pelobates cultripes
TCAATGAGACAGCCGCTAGAAGATTTGGGGGAAGGCTTAACCCATTAAATGTTTATAAAAAAATGGGTTAACCCTAGCTGGACCTGGCACCCAGACCACTTCATTAAGCTGAAGTGGTCTGGGTGCCTAGAGTGGTCCTTTAAGTACTTTAACTTTTATCAATTAACCTTGTTACACTGCCCTGGCTGTGAACAACCTTTTAACTTTGTTTTACAGACAGGTCATACTTTAAGGCGGCTCTGTGATCCCATCCTCCAAAATGAGTATTTCATAAAGATAGAATCTTTAATCTGCAGAGGACGGCGGCTCCTGCAAGGGGCAGGTTCAGGTAAATAAAACCTACATTTCCCTAACCCCCCCCCCCCATGACCACCGGACCCTCAGCATCCATGTCAAATTATGCAAATCCATAGACGGGCCGAGCCGCTTTAACTCTGAACAACTCGCCATTAGAAAAACAGTTTCTGCCACGGTTATTGATTATCGTAAAAATGAATCGATGAAGTTAAAATTTAGATCCACAATAATACACAAAAAAAAAAAAAAATTTTTTAAAAAATAAATAAATGTAAAGTCCAGCCGTGTTTCCTTTTCAGTTATTTCGGCCCCAAAATGGTCAAATTCAACCTAACAGTATTTTTAATGTAGAACAAAAATACTTTAACGTTATTGATTTTATATGTAGATACAGGTTTGATTTAGTCAATAATAAATGTCACACTGTTTCCCTATAATAGTTGCCAGTCTGATTTACTCCTAGCGCGGACTCCATTATTTTCCAATAATGGCTCATATTTTTTTTTTCCATGTGCCCGAATCCAAAATGGCGGCCCGCCCTCCTGTCCGCTGCAATAAATGTATAAAAACTAAATATCTCCATGGTGACCTCGTCGCTGCGCGCTGATGACGTAGTGGGGGGGGGGTCACGTGCACCAATGAGGCGTTTGGGTGGAGGAGGAGGAACGTTCCTGCGCAAGCGCTCTAGGCGCCCAGGTGAGCTGCCGGGGGCGGAGCCAGGCCGCACCACCAGCAGCATCTTCGGAGGGGGAGGCCAGCTGGTGAGGAGACGGCTGCAAGTGAAGAGGAGGAGGCTTGGGGGCGGCTGTCATCCCCGTACGGACATGTCCTCCACCGCTCAGCCCGTGGCCTCCTCGGCGGCCGTGGGGATCCTGGCAGCCACCTCGTCCAAGACTAAGACCAAGAAGAAGCACTTCGTGCAGCAGAAAGTCAAAGTGTTCCGGGCCAGTGACCCGCTCATCAGTGTCTTCATGTGGGGAGTCAACCACTCGGTGAGCACTCTGTGAAGGGACAGTCCACCTCCCCCCCTTATTAAGCTGCTACATGGGTCAGCCCAGCCCCCTTAACCTGCTACATGGGTCCGGCCAGCCCCCCATTAACCCGCTACATGGGTTAAATTTGGCCCCATTAACCTGCTGCATTGGGTCAGTAGCCCCCATTAACCTGCTACATTGGACGGCCCCCCCCCCCTTATTAACCTGCTACAGGGGACAGCCCAGCCCCTCCATTAACCTGCTACATGGGACAGCCCACCTCCCCATCTTATTAACCTGCTACATGGGACAGCCCACCTCCCCATCTTATTAACCTGCTACATGGGACAGCCCACCTCCCCATTTCCTGCTGGGACATCCAGCCCCCCATTAACCTGCTACATGGGACATCCCAGCCCCCCATTAACCTGCTACACGGGTCAGCCCAGCCCCATTAACCACCACTGCTGGGACAGTAGCCCCATTAACCTGCCTACATGGGACAGCCCAACCCCCATTAACCTGCTACACGGGTCAATGAGCCCCATTAACCTGCTACACAGGGTCGGTAGCCCCATTAACTACTGGGTCAGCCCAGCCCCACCCATGGGACATCCCCATTAACCTGCTACGGGTCGTAGCCCCCATTAACCTGCTACATGGGACAGCCAACCCCAGTATGCTACATGGGACGCCCAACCCCATTAACCTGCTACACGGGTCAGCCAAACCCCCACATTAACCTTTACACGGGTCAGTAGCCCCCCATTAACCTGCTACACGGGTCAGCCCAGCCCCCATTTCCCACCTCCCGTAGGACATCCCCCCATTAACCTGCTACATGGGACATCCCAGCCCCCGATAACCTGCTACACGGGTCAGCTGGCCCCCATTATTGCCCTGCTACATGGGACAGTAACCCCCATTAACCTGCTACGTAGGACGGCTTCAACCCCATTAACCTGCTACACGGGTCAGCCAAGCCCCCAGTAACCTGCTACACGGGTCAGCCCAGCCCCCATTAACCTGCTACACGGGTCATGCCTTCCCCATTCGCTGCTACGGAATTCGTAGCCCCCATTAACCTGCTACATGGGTCAGCCCCAGCCCCATTAATACTTCCACATGGGACAGCCCAACCCCATTAACCTGCTACATGGGACGGCCCAACCCCATTTAACCTGCTGGGACAGTAGCCCCATTAACCTGCTACATGGGACAGCCCAACCCCCCCCATTAACCTGCTACATGGGTCAGCCCAGCCCCCCCATTAACCTGCTCTTGGCCTTGTGATATTTAACCCATTCCCCTCCCTCTCTCCCCCAACTGCAGTGCTGGGAAAGGATCATGGGAGTTGTAGTTGCAACAGGTGGGGGATCTGCTTTCAAGTCACCTTAGTTGTGGACTGCATCTCCCACAGTGCTGGCAAAGCATCAGGGGAGGTGTAGTTCACAACTTATGGAGTGCCAATGGTTGCTTACATCTACACCTAGATCCTCCTAGAGAGTTTGTTTGAGTTTTCCTGGAATATTTCTATTCACTCAGATCACACACACACACACTTCTAATGGCATTGCAGCTTAACTTAATAAAAGGATTAGCCATGTGTCCAAGGTCACATAAGACTTAAATATTTGCATTCCTGTATGTATAATTTCAGTGGAACAAGTAGGTGCTTGTTGACTGGATATTTCCAGTATGTAAAAACGCCCACTCAGGGTTAGTCAGTCTATGGCTGTCAGGGTACGTATCAGTGAGTTTTTTTTGTTTGTTTGTTTTTTTATCCCCAGTTTGTGATTGCACTGAATGAGTTAACGAACAAGCTCCAACGCTTTACAGTGTGTACAAAAATACAGCTAGGATGTGTTTGTGTGTTTTATATTTAATTTCTACTTGTGCATTCAGTTTCAAATGAATTGCATTTTGTCTGAATTTTTTGCAGTTGACAATTGGTCTTTTTTCCCTTAACTCTAAACAAACGAAACAGAAAATGGACAAACTGTTTCGTCTGACAGTTCCATTTGTGGTGCCGAATAAAAAGATATGATTGAAGGAGGTTGAAAAAGATGACGGCTAGGGAATAGCCACTAAATGTAGATTTTATACACAGATCAAATAGGTGACAACTAGGGTGCAGTAATAATTTATACATTAAAAAAGTGTGTGTGTGTATTCGTCATGTGTCATTTTACCCCAGTGCTAATGGGCCAGCGAGGAAGATCTCTGATCTCCCCACTGGTCCTGCAGAGCCGGCAGGGGAGAGCGAGGCACGGTTCCCGGTGCTATGGTCATAGCACCAGGAAAATATCTTGCAAATACCCACCCAGAATCCTTTGTGGTAGTAACATCACTGCAAATTTGTGATTTCTGTGGAAAAATCAAGTCTTATGGCTTGACTGGTGTGCAGATTTTTGTTTTGAAGTTGTGGGAGGGGCTTATGGATTTTTAAAAGGGACTCCCCCCTTCCCTACCGGGATTGGTCTAATGAGCTGCTGCCCCACCCTCCACTCTCTTTACTCACCATACACTTCTAGTGTAAGCCCACTTTATTTACTGGCCTACAGAATACGTCGGCTCAACCAACATTTTCCTATACAAATATATATCTCTATCTGAAAGCTAATTGGGGCACACACAAACTGCTTTTTAACTTATTGACCATAATGGATAATCTTTGTTTTTCTATGTGAAAAATCTTTAAGGTACATATGAGTGTTGAGGAGGAGTGGTGGAGGGATTATTACTGCATAACACGGAGCTGGTGATGAATAGCTAGCTGGTCATTTCCTGCCATTGCGTCCTCCAGAGCAACATTATTATATAACCAACATTTATGGATTTTCAGATGAGTAAAATAGTGGTTCTAATTCTTAGAGTGAAGGACATCTGCTTACTGGAATCTAACTCCAGATGTGTCAGATGGACCTTCCTTGATGCTGTTTTTATCTAATCAGTTTAGAGTCTGCTTTACATTTTAAAAGACAAACTTTTCCTGTTTAGGAAGTACACTATAAATGATGACATTAAACATGAGAGGCAATACAGTGGGTCAGCTGCATGGTGTATATACTTGGTGTTCTGAAATAAACATTATATTTTTTTCAATTCACAGTAATAGTCTAACCAGTGTTTGTCTTTAACAATGCCATGAAAATATGCTCTCCTGACTTTGAAAGATACAGTGTTAAAACTCCATTAAAGTTTGTACATCAGTTTAGAGATTAGATTTTGCTGAGCCTATTTCAAGTGTTTTATCAGCAAACACCCAGAATAATCCGTTTTAACCGCAACCGAGGGTGTGATATTTAGTCACATTGCTGCTGGGTTTTGTCCTGTGTTGTTTGATATGTAGACAAAGCTATCAGCCAGTCCCTATAGTTACTGGAATGTACTGTTCCCAGTTTCTTAGTGAAAGCTGACAGACGCACTGGTTACTGATGTTGCTATATTAAGTATCTGATTCACTGAGTTAAATGCAATCCAACCAACTTTAATGGACTGGAACTAGATTTTGTGTAATTAGTACAGAAATGACGGTATAGTAAATGTAGTTGAATGGCTGTCATTTTGTGGTTAGTTTACAAATATTTGCTATTGTTGATCAGAAGTTAATGCGTTTTTTTAGAGCAGCATGAGCGTATTATTGGTAACTAACGTCTTATTTTTTTTTATTTTTTTTTAAGGGTGCTTGTTTGCCTTAAAACTCGGGATATAAAGCATCTACAGTGTTGTTCCAACAGACCGGAAGTAGTTGAGAGCACTGTGGAACTACTTGGCATTTTATAAATAATAACAATGAGATGCCCATCCTAGATTTCCCACAAATTTGAAAGGGAGGACTGTGACATGCAATAAACCTCTGCACAGTAAGGAGATTGCGAGATGTGTATAGCAGCCATATTGACTTGCTTTTTATTAAAAAAAAAAAAAAAATATGAATGAAAATCACACAAGTGAATAAAAGCCAGCAAGTGTATTGTGCACCATTTCTGTACTATTTATAGCTGTAAATGAAGAGTATTCTAAAAGCAATGCCTGCTGACATTGATGTTCTCCATACATCACAATGTTTAATTTGAATTAAAAATGTATGCACATATCTTACTGTGAGATAGCGATGGCAAACATTTGCAGTGGTTTCTCAGTCCCTTTATTAGAGTTGTATTACTGTGCTGCACACCTTTCACAGATGTTGAGATGGAACTCTTCCATAAGGAAATTTAAGCTGGGTGGGTATTGAAAATACCCTCAAAACTCTCCCGTGGCCAGTTTTTCCTTCAAAAATCCACACCTATAATCTTTTTGGAAAAGACTATATTTGTAACAGAGGGCTTCACTCTCCCCCACTTGGTAATGACTGAAATTGTGGTTAACTTGAAATTTCACCGTAGCTCTGGACATGTCCTCTGAGAATTTGGTCATGGGTCATGGCTGCCTAAAATGCATCCAAACATTGTGTCTCCTCCCTCTGCATGCAGACACTGAACTTTCCTCATAGAGATTCATTGCTTCAATTCATCTCTATGAGGAGATGCTGATTGGCCAGGGCTGTGTTTGAATCATGCTGGCTCTGCCCCTGATCTGCCTCCTTGTCAGTCTCAGCCAATCCTATGGGGAAGCACTGTGATTGGATCAGGCTACTACTTCTGATGATGTCAGCAGACAGCTTGTTTTTTGAGGAAAACCACATGCAGAGCTACAGATTCTGGCTTGAATACAGTAAGATGTTGCTATATTTATGGAGGCATGAGGGGGCTAAATGGTGGTTTTAACACTATAGGGTCAGGAATACATGTTTGTGTTCCTGACCCTATAGTGATCCTTTAATTTATTTCCATCCTTTCTTTCAATTGTCGTGACTGTCTGTGCTGCATCAATTACTGTCGCTTCTTTCCACCACCAGTTGAAATACATTGTTTGAAAAACTATTTTAAAATGTTATTAGAGACATGTCCTTTCTTTTGGCTTGCAATATCAGAGTTTGTGCCTGCAGAGGAAGACAAACTAGTTATGAGGGTAAGACAACTCTCTGTAGGAGTCATGCTATAGAGGCACAGCTCCCATCATGGTTTCTCACATGTTGTAGGAGTAATTTAATTCTTAATTAAGTCTTGTTAAGATATGCCCCTGGCAGCTATTGTTCAATATATTTAATTGGCAGCTGGGACTCTTCAGTTACTGTATGAATTGGTACAAGCAGCAAGTGGGCTGCCCAGCTGCCATGATCTTCACTGCTGGGCAGTGATATTAGTACCAACGACTGTACACAGAAAACTATATTCTTTTCAGTATTTTTTGTTTGTCTTTTCAAACACTGTTATTACTTTTATTTTGTTACCATAGTTCACTATTTTATCGCATAGTTACAAGTTCTACATCTTATGCCATCGTGATTTTTGTTTATAATGCTGTTACAATTATGTAAGTGTATTTTTTCATAATTTTTATTGTGCAAAATAAATTTGCTTTTATTTGTCTTATGTGCAACTGTATTTATTTGTTAATTATCACCTGTTATTCCCCCCCCAGAAGACAACTTGCCTCACTTGTCCTTAATTTAACACAAACAGCCAAAATGCGGCTCAGATGAAGTCATTGATAACTTGCTTCAAATAAAGCCTAATAGTGGTAATTTTAACGTTAAAGAGATACTACATGCATCGTAGCCATTACATCTTATTGTAGTGTTTATGATGCAGGGAGGCTTAGGCTGCAGTTTTTTTTTTTTGGTGGTTTGTTTTTTAATTTAAATTGTGTATCTTACGTTTGTGTGTATTTTTACTTTAGGTGAATGAACTCAATCAAGTTCCTCTTCCAGTGATGCTGCTGCCAGATGATTTCAAGGCTAATTCAAAAATTAAAGTCACCAATCACCTTTTCAATAGGTATGGGAGGCTTATGGGGGGGGAAGGGAACGGCCAATTATGCCAATTTAAAAAATGATCCCAGGTCTATTAATTTCTTATTTGCTGTGCCAGGATAGCCTGGCATACAACGCAAATAAACAATTTGTTGTATTTAAAAAAAAATAATAAAAATAAATGATAAACAAAATAAAATTCCAATTATGTAGATTAGTCACTTGCACAACACCGTAAAAGTTATGTTTATTTCATGAGATATGTGATAGAAGAAAAGGAATTCTACCAGTAGCGCTAATGGTTTATAGTCTATTTTATATTACATTTGTGCAAGCACAACTCATTCACATTTATCTATTATTTAACGTAATAGAAAGCTACAGGCAGTTAGGTTGCATGTGGATTTCATGCTCTGTAATTTACATTTACTGAATGCAGAGACAGGCAGATGCAGAGACTCCAAAATAATGTTCTTAACTAAATAAATCTACCAGCCCCTTTCTCCAATGAATATTTGCAAAACAATTCTGTGAAACATGGGGTTAATAGCTAGCATGCAAACTTATTAAATAACAGCAATTTTTTATTTTTTTTTATAGGTTACTTTTTAGACTTTTACACGAAACCTTACATTAAAACTTTGCAAATTTAGAGAATTTTTTATTTTTGTTCATCGCTTTAAAAGGATGAACAGAAAGAGAATAACCCCTTGGGTACTGGAGGTGTAACTGTCTTTCGTTGCACAGACTGTCATTCTTTGCCTGAGAACCCTCAGCTGATGCTCTGTCAATGAATGGCGACCCTTGTGGCTTCTGCAGAACACGTTACTGGACCACCAAAGAGCATCTGAGACCAGTAAGGACTCTGGTAAGGGGTCTAACTGTTGCTCAAGTGGCAGTAGTTGTTATGCTTGGAGAAACCCTTTCAGTTGTAGTGCACATTAGGAACCCAGATGCCAACTATTCAGCCTAGCCGTGATGGAACAAGCACCCAACTTTTATTTAGATTTTTTTTTTTTTTTTAATAACTAAGAATATCAAATCATCCATTTAGTAATCTTTAAAGTTCTACTAAGTCATCTTCTCCTGTTGTTATTTTTAAGTACCTCCAATTTTATCAGAAATGCCATCAGTGAAATGTGTAAGGTAGTTAAGAGTAGGACTATAAAAAGTATAGTAGAATCATGGTAGGCTGATTTGGAGTTTAATAAAAGCTCAGTGTGAATTTTTCTTTTCCTTCCTAGCGGGAATGCAGTTCAGGGAATTCCAACCACTAGAGCCAATGTCTGAGCATCAAGTAGTTTTTTTATTTATTTATTTTTTTTTTTTTGGAGGGGGGTTTTGCTCATTGACCCCATTTTTTACATGAGTTCATTGTCCTTAGAGATTGAGTGCTTGTCACACTCTGTCTCCCCAATTTATTCCACTCTGTCTATCATGATGCACTTTAAAGTAGGTGCACACTGATGTTGCAGAGTCCACACTTCCTAAACTCTTCATCATAAGGAGAGTCACCCAGTTTAAAGGAGCACTCCTTCTCAAACATGTATTCCTGACCCTATAGCGTTAAAACCACCATCTAGCCCCCTCCTGCCTCCCTAAATATAGTAAAATTTTACTTGTATCCAAGCCTGAAGCTGCAGGCCTTGTCCCCTTTTCCTTTTAACCTGCCTGCTGACATCATCAGAAGTGGTAGCCTGATCCAATCACAATGCTTCCCCAAAGAATTGGCTAAGACTGACAAAGAGGCAGATCAGGGGCAGAGCCAGCATGATTCAAACTCAGCCTTGGCCAATCAGCATCTCCTCATAGAGATGAATTGAATCAATGAATCTCTATGAGGAAAGTTCAGTGTCTGCATGCAGAGGGAGGAGATACTGAATGTTTGGATGCATTTTAGGCAGCCATGACCCAGGAATGATCTCTAGCAGCCATCTGAGGAGTGGCCAGTGAAGTTATCACTAGGCTGTAATGTAAACACTGCATTTTCTCTGAAAAAACAATGGTTACAGCAAAAAGCCTGAAGGTAATTATTCTACTCACCATAACAAATTCAATAAGCTGTAGTTGTTCTGTTGACTATAGTGTCCGTTTAATATAGCACTAATTAAGACATGAGTATGATTTAAGGTTAGTTACATAGGTTGAAAAGATCTATTTTTTTATTTTTTATTTTTTTTCTGTTGATCCAAAAGAAGGCAAAATAACCCGGTTTGAAGCACTTCCAATTTTGCAACAAACTAGGAACAAAAAAATCATTCTTAAACCCAGAATGGCAGTCAGATTTATCCTTGGATCAAGAAGCCATTACCCTACAGATGCAAAAACATAATATTCAATTATATAACTTCAAGTATTCATCCAGTTGCTGTTTAAACATCTCTACAGACTCTGATAAAACCACTTCTTCAGGCAAGAGTTCCACATCCTTATTGTTGTACAGTTAAAAAAACAAACTTTTCTTTGCCTTAGATTAAATATTCTTTCTTCCAGTTGAATTGCATGACCTGGTGTCCTATGCATAGTCCTGTTTGCATAGGTTTCCACACAATGGTTTGTATTGGCCCTGGATCCAGTTGTATAATGTTATCATATCCCCTCTGAGGTGCCATCTGTGGAAGTAATTTTATTCATTTTTTTTCTTCTTCTTCTAGGGAGAACTTACCCAGTCACTTCAAATTCAAAGAGTACTGTCCACAGGTTTTCAGAAATCTCCGTGAGCGTTTTGGTATAGATGATCTGGATTACCAGGTAAGGCTCTATTTGTTACCAACTGGGTATGAGGAATTGTTTAAGATTCGTCACTGTTGAAAGCAGGACACTCTAGGCATAGTAAACAGGCCAGTGTAGATTTGGACAACGTTAAAATTTGCTTGTATTGTTTGCTCCCAGCACGTGTAGTAAGCTCTGCCAGGAGGAAATGCTGTGGACAGAATTACTGCAGAGACTTGCTGCTCAGGGGCAGAAAGAGAGAAGAGACTCAAGAAAGCGAATGAATGCATACGTTAAAAAATGAATTTGGGGGACAGAGCCTGCCCAGCGAGATGACAAGACGTGTCTCGCATGAGCTCCTGCTGCACGGGCGATCTACCCGACTATTTATCTGGCTAAAGTGCTGGAACACACTCTCAATACTGAGCCATAAAGATTGGGGAAGCCTGCACGCACTGCTGGTTACCAGACCCGACACTCAGACACCGGGAGCCGCGGCAGCAGGTTGAGGCTTACTGGAAACTGGAGACTGCCGCTTTCCTCCCGCTGCACCAACCCACTCGTGAGCACGACCCATTCTGGGCTATGCTGCTGGCTCGCATAAGGCCGGCTAAGGCTACACGTATACCACCCAAAAGGAACTTGGTTCGCAGTAAGTGGAGACATGGGAAACCTCTCAAGGACACAACGTTGCCCCCACTTCAGAAACCCACACAAGATACCCTCCTGGGCTAAGAGCGATAAGGGCTACGACCCACTTGTACCGGCCATAAGGCGCAAACAACGACACACAACTGTAACACCCTTGGCCCACCACACTATCCTGACTGGGAAGACCCTGAACCTCAATGGATCCCAGTCTCGTGGCAAGAGAGTACCAGCTCTCCCACAGCACCAGGACTGGAGGGGCATTTCACCTTCACGATGCTGCACTGTTCCCCAAAGCGGTCTGAAACCGAACAAGAGACATGACCCTCTCAGGGGTGTCGAATGACTGCTCTGCTTACCAACAAAAAACAAAAAAAAGCACACCCTGAGCCTGCATGCTGCTATAGTTTATATTCCTGTTGCTCCTGAAAAATCCATGCAAATTGACTCCGTGTCTGGATAATGTCCAGAGCTGGAAACTTTAATTCAATAGCACGGAAAACTCCACTTTCCAAAAAGTGGGAAGCGGACCTTGACAAGGCTCAGCTGGTATTTGTGGACCAAACTGGTTACAGAAGTGATGGGGCTAATGGTTGGTTTATTCCTCCTCTTTAGCCAGAGAGCTAAATACATTTGTATCGGACCTGTAGGCTCCAGAATAAAATGGGAGGCTTTTTTAGCAAGATAAAGCAAATGTTTGGCACTGTTATTTTAGAAAAATGAAGTAATGTCCTTCCCCACATCATATGAGGCTCACCATGAAAAAGGTGGATAATCTTGAACTAAAAGAAGCCAAAAACACTAGCTTTTATCTACTCTGAAACGGGGAGAAAAAAACCTTCTGGATTAAAAAGCAGCCCTCATGTTATGTCGCCTATTGCAACCTTTTACAACACCCTTAATAAGATCCTCTTCCTGTTTTTTTTTTTAATGTTTTTTGGTCAGTTTACTTACTGTATACATCCATTGATAGATCTTCTATGTTTATGTGCTGTATTATAGTTCAAACAGAAGAAAACAAAATCCATCTTTTTTTTTTATTTTATTTTTTATTTATTTTTTATATCCCTTTTTTCTTCCTGATATATAATCTGTTTGGGGTTTTGTTGTTTTTTGGTGGAAATATTTGAAGCCAGTAATCTAACCATGTTAGAGTGGCAAAGCTTAATTTCTGTGTGCAGGATAGAGGAAGATTGATTTTTCCTACGTATTATAAATCACAGACCGTGCGGCACAGTGTGCAAATCTTTGTTCCATGCCACTGCCCTTCATGTGCTGCTTCAGCTACCTGTGTGTGTTTTTATAAAATGTACACGGTATCTTGTTAACATATTTTGTGCTAGAAATTTGTGAGACCCATCAGTTCAGCAGAATATTCAAGAAAGAGGCCAGTGTTAACAGCTCATTTAGCACTGTTACAGGAAATCACTGCCAAGCCCCTATTACATAGTCCTTCAGCCTTTCGTAATACTTTTGGATATTTTGAAAACGAGGTTTTTATTTTATTTTTTTCATAGGGGTCCTGCTTATTTTAGTTATTTATTTTTGTGGGGGAGGGGGTGAGTATGCCGAGCATGTCTGATGTTTAATTATTGAATGGGGAAGAGGGTACCACCCTTTAATTAAAAAGCAGAGTCAGGAAAAATATACACACAGGCTTATTCACTAAAGTAAGAAATGCAAAGTTAATGTTAGAAAATTATCTGTTGGCTATGCCTTCAGTTGTCTACTCAGGCCTTAAATTTTGAATTATCTCTTCAGTAAATACCCCTGATCTATCCTAACTGATCCCTGTAAAGAAATGCATCTGGAAAAGTAAATGTCAAAAGCAAATACAGAGAATTAAAATGTCCTGTTATAAGGTTTGCTTACTATATTAAAGGGACACTGTAGGCACACAGACCACTTCAGCCCATTGAAGTGGTCTGGGTGCCAACTACTATCACCCTGACCATGTAATTATGGCAGTTTTTATAAACTGCCATAATTACCTGCTAGAGCTAACCACACTGCCACTAGAGGGACTTCTGGGTGCTTAGATGACTTTTGGTCGTCTAAACGACGCTGGATGTACTCGCGCTATTCATGAGGACTGCCAGCGTCACCGGAATTCCCAGAGGAAAGCATTGCATAATACTTTGCTATGGGGAGATCCTAATGCGAGTGCGGCTATTGCCACGCATGTGCGTTAGGTCTAAGAGCGTGGGCGGAGCTGAGCCAGCACAGAGGGACCCAGGTAAGTGACATAAGGGGTTATTAATCCCTTGACAGAAGAGGAAACTAGTGCCAGGAAAATGGGTTTGTTTTCCTGGCACTATAGTTTCTCTTTAAAACAGCACAAGTGCATGTCATACTGCAAATAGTTTGTATAAAACATGTATCTGCAAAGCACCAGCACTCACAGGTGTATATGTACATTGGGTATCCCTAAGGAACATAGATATTTTATGTTGTTTAGATTATATCTGTACCTGTCTGACTACTCTTTTCCATATATGTGTACCTATTTATGGAAGACAGGTGCACTTTAATATATTAAGAAAGTGCTTGATGTACTAGAATAATTAATAACTCTATATTTTTAATATTGTGTAAGTTAAATGGATCATAAGAAGAAAGCTTTGGATGGTTAGAAACCTCCTTGGCATACACACAGAACGTTGAATGATTAGAAACCCTCTCAAAAGGACACTCTGGGCACCAGTACAACTTTAAGGGTTCTCAAATCTTTGTTTTTGCCTCAAATGTTTTGCAGAATGCTGTACTACAAAGGCTTGAACAGCTTTAAATTTTTTTCTAGAGTATGGGGTTGTGGCTAAAGTTGCAGAATTCTGCAAAACTTTTTTTGCATTAAAAAAATAAAAATAAAAAATATAAAACATATACAGATTTTAGCATGCAAAAGATGCATCAGTTTAATGAGACCCAAACCTATCAAATGCATGAGTGTCCCTATAATGTAAGCAATGAACATTGAATGGTTACCCCCTTCCCAACACTAGACGGAAATGTTCCGTCTTGCTTCTCCTTGCATTAAGGACGCATGATGGGAAAATTCCAGTCATTTACTAAAGTTAAACGCAGATCGCGCGGTTAACGCTCTTCTGGTCTGCCTCGGTATCCGAGGCGGACCGGGAGCACCCGATCACGCTGTCCCGCCTCCCTGCGCGCCCACCTTCAGTGTGAAGTGCAGGGAGACAGATCAGCAGTGATCTGCCTCTCCCAGTAAAAAAAATAAAATAAAAATTAAATCCTCCCCCGTCCTTTACCTTGCTTTAAAAAACTAACCCTATACGCTGGCATTTGACCACTTACTGCAGTGATCAAAATACAGATCAGGGTATTTAACTCTGATCTGATTTTATACATCTCTATCTCTATCGATCGATCTCATCAATTAAAATATTTTAAAATTATATAATTTGCTAGCTGGGGTGGGTGGGAGTTATAGGAAATAGGGGATTTTATTGTTGGTGCTGCTTACTGCTAGTTAGGGGTTAACGCTAAAAAAAGCTTTTTAAGAAGTGTGGAAAAAAAAAAGTTTAAAAAAGTAAAAACAATTTAAAAAAAAAAAAAGAAAAAAGCTCATTGCCATCTGGAACAAACTAGCGAAATAATTATCCCATGCTAAGGTCCAAAACATGCCTTTTGAATTACCCCAGGGTGTAGTCTTTATTAAATAGTATGTGTTTGTGGGGAAGTTTGAATAACCAACTAGCTAAAGTACTCTGAAATGGAACATGGACACAGCATAAGTCAGAAAAAAAACTGTCTGCGTCTAAAATGTGCCCCTACAACATCCACATATACCTGGCAAAGGTACATACAGGGATATTGCTATACTCAGACTACATGGCTGAGCAACATATGAAGTATTATACAGTCGTAGCACACATAAGGTTTGCAAAATATACTATGCAAACTCACTGTGTCAAAAAGGCAGGAAAAAAATGCTTATTACTACTACACTTGGTACAAGTGAGCGGAAAAAATGATCCCACGCTAAGGTTCAAAATATGCCTTTTGAAATACCCTGGAATGTCTTCTTTAAGAAATGGTATGCCTTTATGGTGTAGTTGGAATATGTAGCCTGCTCAAGTGCTCCAAAGCGGGACACTGATGCATCAAAACCCTCCATGAAAATTCACACTTAAAAACCTGAACTGGTCATGTTTTTTTACAGCACTGTAACTTCACAGAATAGTGTCTAGGTCATACATTGGGCATATTATTTTACTCATAAGATGTAAATGAGCATAACTTGGGGGATTTTATGACCGTGGCACATATCAAGTGTAAGAAATACTCAGCAAAAATGCAACGTGGGGGGCGGAGCTTGATTGTAAACGAGCACAGAAGCACGTTCACGAGTCTTTTGCTAATCTGGCACAAATCCAGCCAAAAAAATAGATTTACCCACAAAATTGGGACCACCCACCCCTAATCGGACAGACGCTTTTCTTTCAAACCCCAAGGTGGAAAAAGCTGAAACGTAAACCTGCGGCTTACCTCTCTCCGACCCTCGCCGAGATTGAATCACTATTCAGCGGCTCCCCAGTAGTGGGTTCTGCCCCATCCAAACAGCCTGAAGACTTCCTGGGAATGGGACGTCGCTCCCAACGGTAGCCCACAGGTAACAGTACCGAAATGAGGGATATCTGAATTTTACTGCAGCGACCGCTGCCGCACAAGATAGCGACTATGGAAAGCTCAGGGGCTTCACCACCACCTTGCATAATGGCACCGCCTGAACCAGCCTCACAGCCAAACCCCTAAACATAACTTCAGCACCCTTAACTAATCGTGATGGGCTGGAGTTGGCAACTAAACATGATATCTAAACTTTCCTCCAGGACTTCAAAACACTGCTTGAAACTGATATCACAGTAGTCAAGGAGGATGTGAAGGCGCTTACTGCCAGGGTAAGGGCCTAAGAGGAAGATATCATAGATTTACAAGACTAACTATCCACCATGCGGGACACCATAAAGAGAGTTGATTCCTCACACCAAGCGCTTGCCACGGAAATGTCAGCTATGGAGGACAGATATGGGCGACACCACATCAAAATTAGGGCCATACCCAACACGGTAGAACAGCCGCACTACCTGAGATGCCTGGTCACTATTCTACCATCACACCTCACCAGAAAACTATCTCTGGAAGGAGCATACCCCTTTCCCAAGTCCCCATCGACACCTACCAACACCACAGAGGATGTCGTAGCGCGCTGTTCCTCTCTCCAAGACCAGGGCTGCATCCTGGCCACAGCACGGGCCAAGACACCGTGCAGGTTCGAGAACTGACCTCGCGTTTTACCATGACTTAACCAGAGCAACGCTCCAGTCACGAAGATCCCTCAAATCTGTCACAAGCCAGCTTCAAGGCTCAGGAATTGCTATAGATGGGGAGGCCCGTGATTTCTGTACGTTACTCGCAAAGGGGCTACCTGTAAAATCACTTCACCGGCGGACGCACCACAGTTCCTGTGCACCGTGGGACTGACCACCTCGGCGGAGGTACAAGTCACAGCCTTTTCAGAGCGAACCTGATACCGTTTGTCCCATGGAATACAGCATCGACTCACACCGCAACCTGACTACCAAGCAGATCGAAGTCAACGGGGAGAGGGTTCACAGCTGTGTGGCCCATGTTATCTTACTTTTTAATGCCTATGCTGTTACACCTTGTTGCCTAGTTATTTTCCTTGGCTTCTCTTATGTTTTACATTTTGATATGCAATGTGCCCGCCTGAACGGTCCTAGACCATAGCTATGCTAACTTCAGGAGAGTAGGTCTCTCCCTGCCCATCGCCCCCTAGGTTAGGGGTCACGAGATCGTTTCTTAAAGAACTGTAAAGCATGATCTATACTCACACCCGTTCTAAACCATATCACGCTTGTTGTCTATTAATAACCCGGGTGCACTCACTCAAGTTGACCTAGCTTGTCGCATTACGTATTCTCTTAAACTTGACCGAGAAAGTAATGCACACTGAGGCTCAGGCTCAAGCTATGTTCCCACCTGAGCTTGGCTAGCTAGCTCTCCACGCATGTATTCATGCAATAACCTCTCATAGAAGGTACACAAGTGCATATAGACTGCCTGCAGCTAACCAGTACCCTCTTAATGGGCCCAGATTTTTTTTTGCATACCTCGGGTTGGTAATATTGTAGAACATGCTTGTTTTCAATTCAAAATTGCTTGTATTACATACTCGAACTCTCTATTAGTTTGCTACGCTCGGAGTAATATGTTGCTAAACTTGTGTTACGATCAGTTGTTCTGAACTCTTATACTTAACCTGTTTTTGTAAAAAAAGAAAAAAAAGTGCAGTTCACATCTGACACTTTACATTGTTATAGCAGTCTTGCATTGTAATGTGTCGCCCTGTGGAATGTTTGCGCATAATTTGTATGTCATCTCTCCACTGCAAAAAATAAAGATTTTTTTTTTTTTTTAAAACAATAAAATGCAACATGTATGTAAAAATGCTATCCCGCATACACCAGCTTTACGAAATACACATTACAAAAACCTTGTTATATGTGTATATGTCAAATTAGGTAAATAACACAATTTTACTCCAATATTTAGGTAAATAGTCTGTGATATGAACTTAAAATAAATATATACCTTTTTTGTGTGGCAATTTAGTTTTTTTGTGATGGCTACTTAAACCTACAAGACAAACATACCAACTTCGAAAATTGTTTCACATTGAAATTTTATTTTAGTCCTTGTATTTTGTGACCTGTAACTTTCAAAATGAGCTGAAATCCTATACGTATTATGTACTCTATAAATCAAGACACATACATTTATTTTCAGTTACTTTTTCTAAGCTGTACATATTATACACACGCTATTATTGCCAAAACTGTTGGCATGTATATATGACCTCAAATTAAAGCCCTTTTTGCTCTCTAAAAAAATGTATATAATGTGTTGATGCAAATTGCGTTTGAACACAAACAGCAAAAAATGCAAAAATGGCTTGTGTCCTTAAGGGTAAGACAAGCTTTTGAAGCGGTGTCCTTAAGGGGTTAAAGGGTTTCTCCATCCCTAGTTTAACAGTAGAATAATGTCCTATGTGTTCCTCCGCACACAAAACAAAGCTCAAATCCTTATTTATTTTTATTAGAATCCTTGCAGCATGTAATGAAAAGATGGGGGGGTTTTCACCTTTTTGTTGTTGTGGGTTTTTTTTTTGTTTTTGTTTTTTTTTTGTATTTGTAAAAGTTACTGGAAATCTGGATCCTACTTTCACAGAACACTAGATTTCTCTGCCATATTCATACACTTTTGGTCGGACTGAAGTAGAAGCCGACTGTTGGGCTCCTGCTACATGAACTGTCATCAGCCATCGCCCAGTTCTAGGTAGGACTGAAACTGGGCTATTCACTAAACACGGGATTTTGTCCAAATTGCCCTTGTTGGCAATTCAGATTTACTAAAGCCAAATGTGGTCAGGATTCAGTCAGTGCAACCGATTCTGTAACATTGTTTTTTTTTATTTTTTTTATTTCTGCATTCGAACCGATTTACAACACCGGAATTGCAAACTAGTGTTGCCACCTCAGCTCTCACCTCCCTCTTCCTCCCCCTTAACATTTCGGTGAGTGGGGCCATAATATTTGTAATAAATGGGGAGGTACCTAGTGTACCATTCCCTGGCCCGCACCCATGCTGGGTGGTGGGGCAGTAATTATTATGAGGGAGGTGGGTTTGGACATGCCATAGTTTCCCTCCCCACAACCCAAAACTCAATTAAGTCCCCCTCCTTTCCTCTTCGTTGACTAGGGTTCTCAATACCTTAGCCTACCCCTAAAATAAATTACTTGTCTGCCACCCCTCACTCTAATACTAATACAAAAAAAGCCAATATGTAATAAAAAAAATAGATACTTGCCATCAGAAGTCATATTTTTTTCTTCTTCTTCTAGTATATAAAAAGAAATCCAGAATTTCTAATGCCCCTAACTGAATTTAAAAAAAAAAAAAAAACTACTGCAAAAATAAAACTCGTACCCCAACGAAAAATAATCCGTCTTCACCCTTGGAGGGCTCGCCGCAGATTGAGTGCAGGAAGGCTTTCCACACTAACATGTAGTGCAAAGTGTGGATTTGCCATATTTTACTACGTACACACTGCCTTAGTTAGGGTCTCTTGGGATGTTTGACTTTCTATCGCTATTTTGAACAACAATAAACCTCAGTGTATATGCTTTCTGTTTTTGTCAATGTACAATTTTCACCATAATTTTTTTTTTTTTGTGCGCATTTTTGCGAGTCTTTTTGCGAGGCATGACTATTGGCTCACAGTTAATAATTGTATTTCACATGTTGAATACTCTGCCTATCCTATTTGCATAGTATGCTTACATTGTTCCATTCTTTACCCTGCCTGATGAGCTTTGTGAAAGTGCTCAAGCCTTGTGTACTAATGAGTAAGGTGATTACAATGTTTATCATTTATTTTACTTTTTTAAATATTTTATTTTTGGAATACAGAGTAAGATACAAGCTGAAGCAATTACACATTAAATCCCAATAACCAAATACAGGTATGAGAAGTCAAGAGCTGCTGCACGTTTTTTTTTTTGGTAAAAAGAAATCAGAGTAAAACAATACTAGATCTAACAAGAGGATTCCCACAGGGGGGCCCCCACTGAGACGTTATAAGGATTTCAGAAAAGAGTGCCATGACTATAGGTATTGGCTAAACAATTTAAGAGCTGTGGGCTAAAAAGCATCTATGTAGGCATCCAGAGATGTTGGGGGCTCAGTGGCACGGCTCAATCCACAACCCCATTCAACCAATACCCTGCAAAGGTAGAGAACAGTTCTGTTTTAAGGAGGCATATCGGAGGGCACTGCACCAGGATGTAGGTAGGTCGGGTCTTCTGTCTTCTTTGCCTCAGACGTGTTTCAGTCGTGCTTTGGGCCCAGTAGGGATATCCCACAGTGTTGCCTCTCGCCCAGATGGAGTGCGCTGCTTGTTCTGCAGCCATGATGGGGCTTTCACGAATCACCAGCTCGGCTTTCTCTTTTCCCCTGAGAGCAAGGCCCTGCCGCCGCCCACCAGGGCCAGTCATCGCCCTCTTTAGGTGATGCCTACGTCTTCAACATGAGGCCAGTCTGGGACAGGAACCAGTGCTTTGCGCTTGATTTCCCGTGACAGACTCAGAGGTGAGTGGGCTCGCCGCTGGACTTGTGATTTCAGGCATTGGTGTAGCTGCTGCCAGAATGCTGTAAAGTGTCTGTCAAGTCAGGAAATTATGTCTACTTGCTCCACAGTTGGATCGATGGCTTTCGTGGCATCTGCCATTTTAGAGAGGACCCGCAGGTTGTGGTGAGTCCGCAGGGCCTCAGTGTGGTGGACTGGGATGAACCCCGCCAGTCCCAAGAGGTGTAATGGGGCTCCGGAAACTCCAGATTGGGAGAGCGTCCGCCTCTCCTGCTCCAAATGTACAGCAGTCAGCACTGTGAGACAAGTATGCCGGTAAACAGAAAGCTGGACAGCATTTAGTTGAGTCCCAGTTCTGCGCTCTGGTAAGGGAGCACAAGAGGCACTGTTAGAGTCGAGCAGAGTGCAAGATTGGGCAAATATATAGATATAAATACCCTACTAGTGAGGAGCTAGTTTCTGGCTCCCTGCTTAGTCCTGTGGTTCTAACTTTTAGTAAAGACTGCAAAGGGAATCTCATTACTATACTATTTTGGCATAACATTGACCTAGATTAGTATCCTCTTTCGAGTAGCATTGTGGGACTATAAACTGGCAGGGCTCCCAGGATTCCTGATCAGGAGCAAATTGCTTGTATCTCTGATAAATCCCTTGCACTTATTATTATTATTATTATTATTATATTTTTTTCGAGACGTATATTGGTATTTTCTTTTGTAGTAGCAAAAGTTTAAAAAAATTATATATATTTACACATCTATAGGCATCCTTCACTATAGTGAGACAACAGACAGTTCTGTGGTATTATTTGGAGGTGACAGATTACATACATAAATGGAACATGACCATTTCTCACTGCAATTTTATTTTATTTTTAATTCCTCTCTACCGTATCCTGGTGAGAGAGCTTGGCAAACCACACAGAGTTCATTGCTTGTAAATGATGATGAGGTTCTTAAAAGGGATTTATTTGCTAAGTGAGTTTTAAACGTTAGTGAAGCAATTCACTAAGTAGTTTATATTCATTCGACTTTCTTCAGTTGGGGATATAATACATAAAATCCTCTTATTAACACAAATCTTCTTATCGCAATGAATGAGATGTCAAGGTCCTGGTGTGAAAGTGCTTATTGGTTAATTCTGACTTTCTCATGCTGCACAGTACCATTACTAAAGGTCAGGGTTTTAATAAGGCAATATATATCCGTTCATGAGTAGCACTGCATTAAAATTCTACAAGTTTGTCTATATATAATTTAAATACCAATATAACATTTTACTTTACATTTTCGTTGTCCTTTTAAAGTGCCACTGTGTCATCTTGTACAACAACGATAAACATATCTACATTAATTTGTATGCAGTTGCATTAAAACAAAAAAATGTTCATTTAGTTATCAGTAAAGCAAATCATGGATTGTTTTACTGTCACTTATCACTGGACACAGTCTAGCTGCCAGCGTCCACTATGGCCCTGCTTAGCTGTATCGAGGTAACCAAATTATTTTGCTGGAGAAGACTGGAAGTATGGGCTGCGGCATATAAGGAGTTAAACCATACTAATGTCACTTCTGGCACCATTACTGCTGGCTGTAATCCTTATAGACTTTGTAGTGTTCCGTTAGGTGGCCAGCGCAAATCCTCATAGCGATGGATTGAAGCAGTGCATCTCTATAAGAAACATTTAGTGCCTACATGCAAAGTGTGAAGATGCTGAATATCGATAATGCACATTGTGCAGCACTGACCCAAGAAGCACCTCTAATGCTCGTCTAAGTGACTGCCACTAGAGGTGTTCCTAGGCAATAATGCAAACATTGCCTTTTTTTCTGAAAGGCAGTGTTTACTCTGAAGAGCCTACAGGAACAGGCAGTAGACACCAGAACTACATTAAACTGTAATTGGTCCTGTGGCTAGTGTCCTTTTAACATCTGTAACTTGGGAATCTTAAACTACTGTTCCTCCTTCCATTCCATAGAA
Source organism: Pelobates cultripes (assembly GCA_933207985.1). NCBI lineage: Eukaryota > Metazoa > Chordata > Amphibia > Anura > Pelobatidae > Pelobates > Pelobates cultripes. The sequence goes on from OW240912.1 coordinate 343,378,034, forward strand.
GGAACATTCCCATTTCTTGTGTTATACAGTTAAAATGTCCTCCCTAAATCTAGATCTACATCTTTCCTCTATCCATGGCCTTGCAAAAGGTCATCAACAAAAAATAAATTAAGGCTTCAAGAACCCAAACAGCCCCACCAGGGTACAAACATCTCTGGGCCGTTGGCCTTTTTATTTAAGAAGCCTTTAGGGAAATTGTGGTATTTGTTCATCTGAAATGCATTAATTACAGGAGCATTCTAGATGCATACCTAAATGTATTCTTGTCAAAGGGCCAAAACAGAGTGGCGTGAAAATTTTAAGGTCACTGTAAACTCTGAGAAAAATTACCAATAGATTTATTCCAGCTTCTGGCAGTTTTCAGATAAAGACTACACCTGAAGTGCCCAGTTTATTTAGAGACATTTTAACATTTTGTCATCCCTGCTTACTTGTTACATGCAGTATAGTATTCTGTCCATCTCTAGAAATTCACTGCATAAAAAGATGTCTGTGCATGCCTGAAATGCTATACCGGTTGTATTTCAAACTGTTAAGCAATGCGTTCAGGCTATGCTGGTTAAATAACAACTGCCACCTCAATTCCTTTTTTTTATTTATTTTTTAATATAATAATTCTTTCAAGTATAATAGCAGAATGTTGCAGTGATGGTTGTCCTTCCTCAAGTATCTTCCTATCTCCACACATGATCTCTGGCGTTCACCAAAAGTGATAAATGGGTTCGTGGTCACCTCGATTACCAAGGAACTTCTCCCTTGATTGCTCTGTTTATGTGGCCAGCTCTAGAAAGAGCTCTGGTTGTTCCAAACTTTTTCTCTTTAAGAATAATGAAAGCCACTGTACTCTTGGGAATCTTCAATGAAACCAAACGTTTTGTAGCCATCCACAGATGTCTGCCTCAACACAATATTGTCTCTGAGCTCTGCAGGCAGTTCATTTGATCTCATGGCTTTGTTTTTGATCTTCTAAGCATTTACAGCTGCGATACCTTTTCTATAGACAGGGATGTTTTTCCAAATAATTAATTCGCTACAGGTGAACTCCAATCAAAGTGTAGAAACATCCATAGAAATGCTGTGCATCCGAGCAAAATATTAAGTGTTAAAACAATGGATGTGAAGACATATGTCAATTTGATTTAATTTTGATCTTTTAAAAAAAAAAAAAAATGCAATCTTTTCAATAAGCTGTTTGTTTTTTCTTTGTAATTATGAGTATTGAATATAGATTCTTGGGAAATTAAATAGTATCATAAAGTTGCAATATACATAATTTTTATTTTTAAGGGGAGGTAGTGGAGAGATTAATGGGTCTGAGTACTTTCTGATTCCACTGATGGTATGTACGTCTGCAGCCAGATCGAGCACCATGCATCATACCCATGCATTTTTTTTAATTTTTTTTTTTTTAATACAAAACCGTTTAAAGATTAAAAAAGGGGGGGGGGGGAAGGTGTCCATTGTTAAGGTCCACCTGCAGAAATGCAGTGTGAGGTCTGAAAGATGCCTGTCTGTACTAATTTGCATGTCAAGGTAGGAACTCTGGGATAGCTGTGGAAACATAATTTCTTGAGTTTCTGTGCTCAATGGGGACTCCCAATGTCCTTCAGATATGCAGTACAGTAATTTGTTTATGTATGTATAAATGTGTTTGAATAGATACACTATTGTTACATAGCAAATATTTTAAAAATTGGAAAGTTCACAAAGGAATTATGTTATATAATTTTTATGTTATTATTTATTTCCAGGTCTCCCTGACACGCAGTTCTCCGTATGGGGAAAGTGAAGCTCACAGTGGACTCTTTCTCCTGTCCTATGATAAAACCTTGGCAGTTAAAGAGATATCCAGTGAAGATGTTGCAAACATGCACAGTATTCTATCTGATTATCACCAAGTAAGTAACCATTAGTCCACATACTGCGTCCACTGCTTTCCAATATACCAATATATGCTCAGTGCTAAAGTTGAAACTATGAGTACATAAACTATCTAAAATAAAAAAACAACTCATGGTTTCTGCAGAACATGGGAATTGGCAATATATTAAAGACAGTCAGTGGTGAGTGTGTTGGTGAGTATATGCATGACAGGTACTCTAAAAATGTGGCGCCAGTAGAATTTGTATTTATTTGGATTTACCTTGTAAAATGATTGGAACAAATTGCCACGGCATACAATTTCCATCAAAAACCAATGGAACAAATTATGCAGCCACGGTCTCGTATGCAACCATGGAGTATGTGCCTGGCTTTTTTTTAGCAATAGCTGGCATTGCAATCTGCCCATCATATATAACTTGAATGCGGAGAAAAGTAAATTGTGTATACTAATATTGTAGTATATCTTGCGCAAGGAGTCTTTGGTTCCTGCATCCCCATATTGCAAGTTGACATATAAATCTCCCATGTTAAAATTAGTGTAGAATCTATTGATATTGGGGTACTGTGACGTAGTCATGGGCTTAACACAATATGGCCACATGGTGTAACTGAAGCACCCAATTTCCATTAAAAAAAATTTTTTTTTTTCCTCTCCGCCCATCATTGTAATTTAAAGTTAGGTAGATTTGTACTGAAATGCCGAGGATTCATTTTGATATTATTGTGTTAGTGGCATAGATGCAGGGCAGGGCTTTGGTTTTGGGAGATCAGTGGTTTTAAATCAAACTGCACCATTGCTTTTACAGAAAATAGTGCTTATTGTCTCTTTATAGATATTTACACTTTTTTTTTTTTTGATAATCCGCTAAGGTAGGTTGAAAAGCTTTTTCTTGTTTTGTCACAGCACATAGTGAAATGTCACGGGAGCACATTGCTGCCACAGTTTCTTGGGATGTACCGTCTGAGTGTGGAGAATGAAGACTCCTATATGCTAGTAATGAGGAATATGTTCAGCCACAGGCTTACAGTCCACAAGAAGTATGATCTCAAGGTGAAAAATTTGTGTCTGTGCACTTATGTTCTGTCTTTGTTTATCTTTTTTATATACTGTATATTTTTTTTCTTTTGTTTAAATCATTGTGGTGAGTTTGCTAATAAATTGTAAAGGCTTTAGAAAACCGGTCAGTGTGCAGTAGCTTTTCATGTTGTACTAATGGGAGGTTGGCAGATAAGTCTACAGATTAAGCCTGGTCTTCTCTATTTTCACCTCACACTTGATACCTGCATGGCTAATTACATCTAATATAGTTATGAAATATTTATAGAGGTTACCAGAGTAGCGACTTTACCCAATGGAGTTGTTTATGTCAGTGGACAAATTAGCATGTTAAAAGACAGTCATTCAATCCTCTGGAGAAGCAATTATTTTCTGTGTTTACGCAGACTGGGCATAGGGGGTGGTGACTTCAGACACTAAATTAAAGATTGTAGCCTCATTATCCCCCAGGAAGCAGGTGATTTGATCCATCACATATTGTCTAATTAAACTTGGGGAAATTGCATTCTGGTCCAACTTGATTGCAAAATTTGCTTGCCAGATGAGGGACCATTTTTCATCAGAAAAGGATGAATGCTTCTAGGATCAAACATTGATTTGAAAACTTTCCTATAGATATATACACAGACATTCCAAGTAACACATTAGTTTTATTTTTTTTCTTGGGTAGCATTATATTTACAAATATAATTATCTAATAAAAATATAACATTTTACTTGGTTATGTAATGGGTCTTTTCCATGAATTTTAGGGTTGTGTTTTTTTATTATATGTATTTATGGAACCCTATGTGTCAATCCTCTAATGAGCCCTAGGGTGCATATATACTGTATGTATTTATTTTTCTTACATGTTTGTTGTATTTTTGGTTCCTGTCTGTATCTCTCTCTTTGTTTTCCAGGGATCATTGGTGTCTCGTGAAGCTAGTGATAAAGAAAAGGTATTCTCTCTCTAATCATTGTGTTTGAATGCTTTTCTGATGGGTGTATGCCCATAATAGAGGAGTTATGATCAGTGAAGTGGTGCTAAATTCTAAAATATGGGAACTAGTAGAACCAGCAGATACACCTAATTGGTTACTTTACGTTTACAAATTTACACCACTTTCAAGATTATAAGGCTTTGCAGCTATTTCTTCTACAGTTTTACAGTTTGTTCTCCAAGAAATTAAACTTTTACTCTTAATCCTGAAGCCCTTTTCCCTTTATTTATTTATTTTTTTTTTTTTTAAAAAGCAGTGCTGATTCTTCTCTGACAATGTTTAGTTATTTCAGTGCATAGCAATGGTGTAATGAACAAAAGGAGTGGAAAAGGTTATGTAACTATTTTTGGAACTCTGCATAAAAAAAAGCTAACATTTTTGTTAGGAAAACTATTATAAAACGTATTTTATGTAGCAAACAAAGTCCACTGCCTATAGATTTCACAATTTTTTTCATACAGTTGACATGATAGACCATTACAAACCTTCAAAATAGCTGAAAATACAAAATAGCCTGCTCAAGTCCCCAGGTAGAAGCAGCACTGTCTTTTCCCAGCAGTACTTGCTTTGTTCCATATAAAACTGGTCTCTACAGAAGAGACAACCAGTGTCCATGTGATATTCCCATTTGCTTAGAATTCAAATTGAGTTTTTAAGTTTAGGACAAGAAAATGTAACTGAAAACATGACTTATTTGAATAATTGCTTCAGTTAGCCTATTTTGTCCTCAAATTGTAAATGCTTCAATTGTGCACCTTGCACATACATGCTAGTAAAGTAAAGGGTTTGACTTGCTTAAATGTACTCGCTAACAAACTGTAAAAGGCTTACTTGGTCTTCCACAGGCTTAGAAAACAACATGCAGTCTCAAGAGTAGAGGTGGCATTTTAGCATTTTGTTCTGGTATTTAAAAAATTGGCAGTATTGTTCATCAAAGTGTAGATTTTCGTAACAAGCTATAGAAAGATATGGGTTCTTGAAGGCTAGATTAAAAATGGAGTGTCTTGCTCTTCTTCACAGCAACTACAGCATGAATTGGGTTTCTTGCTCTTCTCCTTCACAGCAACTGCAGTACAAATACTGTATTTGCTATGCTGGTTTCTCTCTAGCTAGTATTTAACTCCAGTTGCATATCTGTCCTTTCTGACTTGGACAGTCTGGTCATGTAGTCAGCATGCTGGTGTGATGGGGAGGTATACCTTGCTTGGGAAAGTGTTCCCAAGATGGGCCAATCGGGTAAATGGAAGCAGAGGGTGGGTGTTATGATGGCAATGCCGACTTCTTTTTGAAACAAGGGAATTGCTTTAAGACATGCTAATAAAACACTATAAATTTATAGTTCTGAGATATTATATAGTCATCAATTAAGGACTCATTATAAGTTAAAGTGAACCTGCTGTGACAGCTTCCCTTTAAAAGCATAGCTGAAGGAAGAGAAAATAAATCATTTTGTTCCCTTGCTGTCTTTATGCAGTATTTTCTGTTACATCAAGTAAATTCCAGCGTTGAGTAAACAGACCATATATGGTGGCCACAGCCTTCATTAAAAGTACATCTTCTAAAAAGGGCAGTTGTGCGTTGTCTCACAAGCTCTATAAATAATCTGTCCCTTACATAATTTCCATATCACCCTTTTCCCAAGGGGGGAAAAAAAGCATCAGGACCACAGCCCGTTATGTATATTGTGATGACTCTCATGTTACACATTATTTTTCATTCATCATTTAGCCCCACCTGCATTCTTAGATCTAAACTCACAATATTCATGACCTATGCATTTACAACCCAGCAATCCTCATCAGTTTTCATTATCTTCCCCATCTACGTATCTTGTCCCAATTGGCTTTGTTTTTTTCAGAGTTTTTATTTATTTGCATTTAACCCCTTAAGGACACATGACGGAAATATTCCATCATCATTCCCTTTTATTCCAGAAGTTGTGTCATTAAGGGGTTAAATAATGGGTCACTGAACTGTTTTAGAATGGAAGAATTGGTATCTAAGCTATTGCTGTTAATGTAACATTGGTATTTCTAAACATTTAAGAACAAGTCCACTAATCTAACGTGAATAGGAGAAAACTGATTAACAGGGAACATTTTTTTCAGATTTATGAGCAATTCTGGGACACTGCTTTTTAAAGTTGTGCAGTTCGCTTCAAAACCAAAAGAATGCTCCTTCTCATTGATTAATATTTAGAAATTGTGGCACACTTGCTCTGTATACAAAAATCTTATAATATCTAGAAATAGGTGGCATAGAAAGGCATATTTATTAATGACGGTAAACTGTCAGAGGATGATGATGAGAGCAGTTAAAAGGACACTATAGTCACCAAAACAACTTTAGCTTAATGAAACAGTCTAATATTCTTGTTTCCTGTTTGTTTATTCAAAGTAGGGTGTATTTATACACACTATTGTTGCAGCTTAACTTGAAGGCTTAAAAATAATGTAGTTAGAGATAGGAAAGTCAAAAGATAAAATTAGTTAAAGGACCGCTATAGTCACCCCGACCACTTCAGCTTAATGGAGTGGTCTGGGTGCCAGGTACCCCAGATTTTAACCTTTCAGATGTAAACATAGGCTATGTTTGCATTACAGGGTTAATTCAGCCTCTAGTGGCTGTCCTCCTGACAGCCGCTAAAGGCGCTTCCCTGACACTGAATGCGAAAATCACACTGAGCACACAGAATGTCCATAGGAAAGCATTGAGAAATGCTTTCCTATGGGAGTTTTAAATGCACGCGCATTCGGCTCCACTCGGGAGCTGACGTCGGAGGGGGAGGGGAGGTCACCGGCGCTGGATAAAGGTAAGTGGCTGAAGGGTTTTAACCCCTTTAGCACAGCAGGAGGGGGGCCCTGAGGGTGGCGGGGACCTAAGGATTATATAGTGCCAGGCAAACTAGTTTGTTTTCCTGACACTATAGTGATCCTTTAATGTGGCTACATATTTCATAAGATTATAAAATTAGTTTACAAAACAATATGTGGTTACATATTTCATAAGATAGGAAGGTCGCAGATAAAATTAGCTAGCAAACAGTCACACAATGTACAGTTTCTCAAAATAAGTGCTCTGGTCGGGATTAGAATACACCGAGAACGCAACATATGCTGACATGTATACATCATTTTACAAAGTTCATTACATATAAAGAGCATCAGATGTAGACCTTAATTTAATTACGCAGAACATTGGAATCAAGATCTATTCCCTCACAGTATGAGATGGACAAAAGATTCAAATAATTTTAGATTGGCAGACTACAAGTGGCAGTGGAGGTACTGGGGGCTATAATGAAATATTTAAGCAATTCTCCAATTATTTTAGTAAACCAGAAATTGTGATGAATGTAAAGACAAATTTATGGAGATTTTCCATTTCAGCAGTTTTATTGGACTTGGCTGTTAACTAATCTATATTTAGCATTGCTATATATTTATTTGCAGCCATATTTATTAAAAAACAAAAAAAACAAAAAACAAACCATTGGCATTGAAGACATAATTTAAACCTAATTCCAAGATGAGAAAGGCAATGCTTTATTTGTGTGAACTCTGGAAGTAGGTAGTTCCAATGCAGAGTTTAGGGGGTCAATTTATTTTTTCCATATGGATAACCCACATTACAGACTGACGCAAGTCTGGACAAAGGCATGATGGTGTGTTTGGTTTTCAGATGCATAACGTGCAACGTTTTAAACAGGGCCCATCTAATTTTACAGCTGAAGCCAGGGGTGGGCTTTTCTGAGAAGTTTTAGGTTACTAATTTATAACAATGTATGCAACTAAAATGTAAATTAGAATAAGTACAAAAACAGTTTTCTAAACACTTATATTGTAGATTAAATAACCATTACTGTGAGTATTATTCCTGTGGAGCTCTGGTATACACGCAGACACACCAACAATATGGAGCTTCTAGAAAAGAGGGACATCGGCATAGAAAAAAGGACCAAAATAGGGACTGTCCCTGTCCCTGTATGGAGATATTTATCAATTTGTATTCTGGCATATGACCTAATTTACAATACTGAATATAATCCTATGGCAAAAATATGTATTGCATATGTTCAAAATGGAATCGTTTATTTCTTGAAGGTAAAAGAATTGCCAACCTTGAAAGACATGGATTTTTTAAACATGAGCCAGAAAGTGTATGTGGATGAGGAGCAGAAAAAAGTCTTCATGGACAAGTTGAAACGAGATGTGGAGGTATAGAAAGATTACCATTTGACTTTAGTTGTGGTGTTACTAGAGGAGTAATGTTCAGAGTGTTCACATTAATTATCATTTTTTTTTTTTAAATATGTGGGATATTTCTTACAATTGCTATTTTAATTTGTTTTCCTTAACGATTATCTACCACTTATTTCACCTTTACATTTGGGTAACTAATGGATTCGATACTGTGGCTGTTTAATATGTAAATTTCTAAACCCCCAAAACAATAATCTATAAAGATCTATAACAAACCCAGTTTTGCTACATTGTGACTTGGTATTATAAGACCCAAATTTGCTTCAGTATAAAATAGCTTTATTTTTATTTTTATTTTTTAATCCTCTACGATATAGATAGGTGTGTGTTTGGTGTTTTTTTTGTTTTGTCTTGTTTTTTGGGGGGTTGGTTCTGTGCTGTCTCTGTAATAAGCCAATTTAGTAAAGGGTGTAGGGATAAAAAAAATCCCAGGGTCATTAGAGCCATTATTCTTAAAGTAATGCTGGATGTCTAGCTTTTGCGTTTGTACAGATACTAACCCTGGCTCCTTTAAAAGAATTTTAGTAACTCTTCATTTTATCCAATGTTTAGAGCAATATTTTGACTTCTGATCCAGTGAGGTTTGGGCTACAAAATGCCTATGTGACTGTGTATTATGACCTGACTACATCCAGATCAGCAGTTGGTAAATTGAAAGCGTTTTGTTGCTAAGTTTAAAACACATTCAACCGAACCACACACCCGTTCTTTTGAGGCATCCAGGCTGGTAGACTATAAAAGCATACAGGCTCTGATTTGTGTCCCACAAATCAGAAACATTCACCCCTATTTTCTTTAGTGCACTCAGCCATTGTTGAGATGATTTCATATCTACGGTGCTGCAGAATGTTCTAAAGGTGACAATTGTGCAAGTTATTCACTAAACCCCAGATTGTAGAAAAATGAAATCCAAATGGCAGAATTTAGGAGAAATTTATGGAAATACTTTCCCACAATGATATTGTCTAAATTATTTTATTCTCAATGCTGCCTGCATTTTTTAATGCATTGCAATTCAGGGTTTAGTGAATAAACCTGTAGTGTTTAGAGAATTATCATGCCTGTATACTATGATCTAAATTCTAAGAAAGGAACGCATTTTTCAAAATTGTTTATTTAGATGGTAAAGGAAGAGTTTTTTTTACTTTTTTCCCATACATGTTTGTTTAGTGGTTGTGGGAGGTCAGTCTGTTCTTTTTTCCATAGTCCCTAGCTTATTTTACATTTTTCAGATCCTGAAATGACATTTTGTACTCTGAACAAGATGTTCTAGCAACATCGGTGACATTGTGACAGCTTTGCCTGGCTTTTCTAATCTGAGATGTCAGAAATAAGTGCTCTTCATAAATCCGTCATGTTTTGCATTCAGATGCTTTGTCATTGGTGCCAAAATTACTAGTCTAAGATCCAGGTGCCTGTTGCCTGGTAGTGCATGGGTGATTAGATTAAGGCAATGGCTAATTGATAGGAACTGTGAAATGAAGGATGGACAAACATGACTGATTTACGAAGAGCACTTATTTCTGATATCTAAGGGGATAAGGGTGATGTCATTAGCAGCATCATGCAGGAGATGATAAAGGGATTGTGCGTTATTAGATATATGGGCAGCGTTAAATTTTTTGGCGTCTCATATTTCGACTTTACCTTAACAATAGAGCCTCCTCTGTCTTAAAGCGGCAGTGTCATGCCAAACTTACCTTTCTGTAATCGATTCCTCTTCTCTCCCACTGTCAGGATCTGTTCTTCAATTCTTCCGATCTGCTCTAGTTTTCTTTAAAACCTAAGACAAAGTAGGGACTACTTGTCTTATGGCGGTTTCCTACACCTGACAATCTCTGACCAGCGGAGGAGCAAAGTGTGCTTCAATTTTCCCACAGTTCTTAGCTTTCCTCCCTGTTCCCGCGATGCATCCTGTCAGTATTCCCGAACGTCCTGTCACTTAGACAGGACGCCGGCAAAACTACTGAATTGCATCCTAACAGAATGAGAACAGGTTCTTCTTTTGTGTTAGAACGCAATTCGGGATTTTGTTCGGATCGGAATTTCATTCGAATGAATTACACTCCGATCTGATTCGTGCCGCGGCTGCTATCCATTCAGAGTGCTCTGTGTCATTTCAAGCCATCCAATCAGTGCCCTGTGTCATTTTATACAGCGTGGGAAAATTCCAAAGAACTTTCCCACGCTGTGTAAAATGACTAGCACTCTGGTTGAATTCCAAGTCAACCAATCAGTGTTCGGAGCCTAATTGAAGGGCAGGGCAAGCCAAGGCTATACTCGCGGTATAGCGATTTCAAGCTATTATGAGGGTCATATTGACCCCCATAGAGTGAGAGGGGTTATGGGGGGCTTATGAAGTGGCGTGGAGCACTACTATCTTTACATTTTACAAGGAGGGAGCCGCGCAACGGTAGCTCCCTCCTTGTAATAAACTGAACAAACGAACACTTATATTCGGTGTTTGTTTGTTTGACATTTCTATTCATTCAAGGGACACTATAGTCACCAGAACAACTACAGCTTATTGAATTTGTTCTGGTGAGTAGAATCATTACCTTTTGGCTTTTTGCTGTAAACACTGTCTTTTCAGAGAAAATGCAGTGTTTACATTACAGCCTAATGATAACTTCACTGGCCACTCCTCAGATGGCTGCTAGAGATCCTTCCTGGGTCATGGCTGCCTAAAATGCATCCAAACATTCAGTGTCGCCTCCCTTTGCATGCAGACACTGAACTTTCCTCATAGAGATTCATTGATTCAATTCATCTCTATGAGGAGATGCTGATTGGCCAGGGCTGTGTTTGAATCATGCTGGCTCTGCCCCTGATCTGCCTTTTTGTCAGTCTCAGCCAATCCTATGGGAAAGCACTGTGATCGGATCAGGCTACCACTTCTGATGATGTCAGCAGACTGCTTGTTTTTTTTTTTTGTTTTTTTTTAGGCAAACCGCATGCAGAGTTACAGCTTTTGGCTTGAATACAGTAAGATTTTGCTATATTTATGGAGGCATGAGTGGCCCAGGGGGTCTAGATGGTGGTGTTAACACTATAGGTTCAGGAATACATGTTTGTGTTCCTAACCCTATAGTGATCCTTTCATTTGTCTTTCTGACGAATGGATGAAATTCCTGTTCGCATGCCCAAGTGTTTAACTGGGCATGTGCGGGGATCTCACAGCACTATCTAGTGTGGGAAGATGACGTATCCCACAAGGACTCCATCTACCCACACAAAGATGGCGGCACCCAGGACATAGATCCGGACACAAAATAAAGTTAAATAAAATACGTAATATGGGGAGCTTAGGGGCATTTGGGGGTGGCTAGGGGGTCAGTTAGATGTAGTAGAGTCGGGAGAGGGGTTAAAAAAATAACGGGATTCGGCCCTGGCAGTGCCGCTCTAACATAATTGCATCTAATTTTGTAGACGGTTAAAGCATTAAAAGCCAAGAGACCGAATATCTCAGCTGAAGTCATCTGGAGCTGGAACAAAACGCTGCTTCGTGAATATAACCCATTCCCCCAGTAACTAGACAAAACATAGTTCTGGGAGTCAACTGAGGTCTATTGAGCTGCACTCTGCTTTTTATGCACAGGCCCCAGAATGGGGTGCCCATACAAATCACTCACTGGTGTCCATGTGTCTGGGAGATAATTGAGTCAAAAACTGGTAACTCCATTATATCTCTGTTACAGAGAACCAGACAAATAATACAGAAAACACACCAAAACTACATTTAAACTATACAGGTACCCCACATGTTGTGTATATCCCAAAAAAGCCCAGATCAGAGCACCCAAGTTGTCCAAATAGCGCCGGCCACAAGGTCGTAGCCTTAAAGGGTTCAGGGGAATAGAGGCAACGGCCTGTCCACTTTCGGTTTTTCCTGTATGCATACTACCGAATTCTCCCCCTGGCTCTTGGGGAGCGATTGCTTCCCTCAGACAAACAAGTCTTTTCCCCGAAAAGCGCTCTCCTGGTTTGTCTGTGAGCGGAGCAGGCAGCGGTACAGTTTCTCTGGGGTTCGCAAGTTATGGTATCTGAAATAAGTTATAAGCGCTCGACGACCTGATACCGCTGCCCGGGTTCGGGAGACAAAATGTCCGTCATTCTATAAAGCACGTGTGTTTGGGCATACAAATGGCAGCCACCCAGAGAGAGCACTTGAGTTAATTGGTTCTTTTGAAGTTAATGAGCCAGGGGGTTGGCGATGTTCGGGAGTATAAAAGGGGAAAACAAGGGTACGTTCGATAAACTCCAGAATAGATACGGGCAACTGAATGAGATAGTACAGGGTCCGCCACAATTAGCGAAAATTTGGCCCCAGCTTCTTAGCTCCTCTCCTAACTAATTGGGGCGAGGTTAGACTTGCACAGGTTGATGGTAGTATAAGATGCACACACCAAATTATGTCTAACCTCGCCTTCAAATTTCCTATAATGCATTTTACTATTTTATAGTTATTCTAACTCTGCCATATAATTTCTCATTATACCAAGTACTATAGTACTGGATAATCAGATGGCTGCTCAATCAGATTTTGTCCATTAATTCGGCTTTATGCATGGTGGGCAATGTAGTGCTTACAAAGACATGCAAGGCGCTAACCAGTATGGTTAAACATTAATTTTGCTGCATTTTACCTTTACCTTTCTATTTAGATCACAGCTGACCAGTTGAGCACTGTTGGTGTGCTGGCTTCTCTTTACACAGATTAGATACTCTTGTTTTCCGAATTCAGAGTTCTCATATTCTTTATTGAATTAAAAGATCTCTACAAGCACCCAAATGCTTAGAGAAACTTTTGCCCATTGGTAAATCTCTGCTCAGGCCTCAAAATAGTTTTTGCTCACTTGTGCCATTACCTACTCCATAGCTTGTCAGACTAATCCCACCCATATGGGCAGTCCAGAAACGAAATGCTGGCCACTTCTTTCTGCACAAGAACAGCCTTCCAGCTAAAGTGGTAGAGGTTAACACAGTGAGGGAGTTTAAGCATGCATGGAATAGGCAAAAACACAGGCGTAGAAACCGGGGGCATGGAATAGGCATAAACACAGGCGTAAGAACTATTTTATATTTTACTAAAAATAACTTTTTAGACTAACCAGTGATGTTTGCCGCACCCTTGACCGGCACCCCCAGGCTGCGTGTGGCTCCATATGGGAACCGCACGCACTGTACACTGGGAGGGGGAGCCCCTCCCGCTCTGTGTAGGAGTGCCGGGTGTCACATGACTACCTGGTGCTCAGTCTGACACTGGTCCCGCACGACGTCCAGAGGTCCCCCTCCGCTGCTATGTAAGGTAAAACGGCGGGGGGGGGTAACAATGTCTATGGGGTAGAGCAGAGCCGGTGTCGTCATTACCTGGGAGGGAAAAAAGCAGCCTGTCCATTCATACCAGGTAATTGGAAAAGGGGAGGAGGGTAGGTAGTTGTGACGGACCGCCTGGCACCCTGACTGGTTACCACCATCAATCGATGCTTCCTGTTAATCCTAGAGTACCATAAGCACAGCACCAGGCACCATAACCACCGTAAACCCCACAAACCGCCACAGCAAATCCTTCACGCCACCCGGAACCAAGACTGGATCCAGCTTCCAGTGGGTAGACCTCTCCTAGTCCAGAGAGCAAAGCAGGCTGCTCTTACAAGAGCAAGTGTTGTAATCCAAGGGAGTATAGTGACATTAACAATCCCCAGAGTGAATATAGCTCTCCAATCCCCCAAACATGAGCCTAGACTTCATGAAGGGGTAAAGTGTTCTTTTTAAAGGGAGCCCCATGTAAGGGGTTTCCTCAAACATATTCCAGGAGCATTCCCCACTGTGCCTGAGAGTAGACTACAGCAAAAACATACACGATTACATTGTCTCTCAGGTCCTGGACACTCCAACACCAAACAAGATAATTCCTCCTCTGTGCTTGGGAGATAATTGAGTCAGGAACTGTACTAAACTCAATTATCTCTAGGCACAGAAAACACACATTTTAAAATACCCCAAAACACATGGGTGCCCCACAAGTCATATCCCCTGATAGCCCCGATCTGGGGGATCAACATATCAAAGAATCACCCAGATCGGTTCAGGGGTTTGGGATTTCAATGGAAGTCCTAATTTGACCGACCGACCGCACATGAGGCTCCTGCCCAAAACTGTTCCAGAGAATCGGGGCTTGCGGTCTAGTTCGGTAGTTTAAAAACTGAACATAGCCAAGAGTCTTACCCTGGAGCTTGTTCACTTTGTTCATGTGAACGTTTCCAAGTTGTGTAGAACCGAACGCAGGTTATCCTGGAAGTCCAGCGGTGTTCGTGAGATTTAGTGACTGAAAAAAGTTCCATGAACTGGACGACCAAACACCGCTGCCTGCATTCCCGGGAACAACATGGCTGCCACCTCGTGGTCGTTCATGCGAACAGCGGCCACCCAGATGAACACTTAGAACACTGCGGTGGAAAGTGTTACAAACTGTCAATTAGTCTTAACAAGCTCCCAGGTGGTCCTATGGTTTGTGAGCCTGTTCGGTTCTCGTACTAATATGAATGGAAGGGGTGGGGGGGATAGTAATATGAATGGAATGCACTTGTTAAAGTACGTGCCCCTGAATGCCAGTTAGGAAATGTGGTCACCCTAGTAAGGGCCGTCTTTAACGTGGGGCAAAAGGGGCAGCTGCCCAGCCCTGGCCCAGTTGCTCCTGGGGGGTCCAAGGCAGCTGCCCACAATAATATGCCAAACATTTTGCCTCCCAAGTCCCAATCCAATCCTTCACTATGCGAGCGGCATCGCCGCATAGTGAAGGACTTTCTTGCTCCTTCTCCCAACCTCTACTGCCCTCTGCGTACGTGCAAACGGTGAGCCCCAGTCTCCTAGAACTGCAGAGCGGCCCCTCACACGCTACCAGCCCTGAACCCTGAGCTCAGAGCACTGCTGGTGTCTTCAGAACTGTAAGTAAAAGATGGGTGGTTGAAGGGGGGAGGATGAGAGAGGGGTGGATGGAGGGGGTGAGGGGTTAGTCAGGTCTATCATACTGAGCACATAGAATGCTCACATCCAGCCAGGGATATTATACTGAGCACATGGAATGCTCACATCCAGCCAGGGATATTATACTGAGCATATGGAATGCTCCCATCCAGCCAGGGATATCATACTGAGCATATGGAATGCTCCCATCCTGCCAGGGATATCATACTGAGCGCATGGAATGTTCCCACCCAGCCAGGGATATCATACTGAGCGCATGGAATGCTCCAATTCAGCCAGGGATATCATTAGTACAGTACTATCTGCACATTGTTTAAAAAAAAAAAGAGAGAAAAAAAAGTAACCTGTAAATACAAAATATTTGTGTCAGTAGTTGTGCTTTTTCATTTTTAGTATAATGATACAGCCATTTTTTTTTTCATACATTTGTGCTCATTTCTGTGCTGGTTGGAGGGGGGTGAGGGGCAGTATTACACAATCTGTATATGTATAAAAAAAAAAATCTGCAAACATTAATCTAGGAATGTGCATAGTTTTAATAATTTTTAGAATAACGAAATTTTATTTCATACATTTTTGATGATTTTTTTTTTTTTTTTTTTTCCATATTCAAGGGACACTATAGTCACCAGAACCACAACAACGAAACTTAGTAGTTCTGGTGTCTATAGCACATGTCTGCAGGCCTTTAAATGTAATCACTGCCTTTTCAGAAAAAAGGGCAGTATATACATTACTGCCGAGGAGTACCTCTAGTGGCCACTCATCAAACGGCGACTAGAGGTGCTTCCTAGTCCAGTGTTGCACAACGTGCAGCACTGCCATTCACGCTGAACACTCCTCATAGAAATGCATTGATTCAACGCATCTCTATAAGGAGATGCTGATTGGTGCTGCGCTGTTTTGCCACACATTCACAATAGCCTCCCAATGCTTTCCTGTAGGAAAGCAGTGGGTTGGCTGATATGTACTCAAACACTGTACATTCCTGTGCATTGTATTGATGAGGTGATCTGTAAGTGAGTTATATTGCTGTAGAGCTTGTGCACTTTCCTATAAATTTTATGGCTGAGATACTGATATGCTTCACATTACATTATTTCACACACACACTTAAAATTTAACGTTAGAAACAACTCCCAGTTTACTGAATAAGAGCTTACCCGGTGAGTAAAAATACTGTCCCCCAAGATTTGTGGGGGTTCCTACGCCCATGGGCATAAGGCTATCCTAGACTTAAAATAAGGCCAGGGACTAATGAAAGTATTTAAAAAATTGGGCAGACTTGATGGGCCGAATGGTTCTTATCTGCCGTCACATTCTGTTTCTATGGCCACAAATATGACCCATTCAGAGGTTATTGTAGTTTATAAATGCTTCCCTATGTAAGTGGCAAATTAGTAAATCACAGACTAAGGACTCATAGGAGCACATATTATGGTATAGAAGTTTCTGTAGGATTTGGTTGCCATGACCGTAACGAAGGTTCCCACACCTGAAGTAAGCCAGATAATTTTTGCTACCAAGTTACATAAAATTTTATTGGTCTTTGGATTTATTTATTTTTATCTCTGCTGTTTTCAATTGACCTCTTCTAAGAGCAATGTTCTCTTCTATAATTCTGTTGCTATGTAACTTTTTTTTTTTTTTAACCCAAGTAGCTACGTTGTTTTGATGTGTTCTCTAGTTCTGAAATATTGTATATAATCTGTTCAATTTACCACATTTCGCGAATAATGGCTGTAGGCTCGTTTTAAACAGATATACATTATCCAGCTATGTAATAATTTTTGTGACAATCTTCTGTTACCTCTGAAGCTATGACTTTTTCACAGTATTCTTGATGAAGGGGATGATAAAAGTAGACAACTCTGAAACAAGAAAGAATTGATCAAAGCCATATATTTATGATAAAACAAAGGAAACTTTGAGTGGTAAAGACATGTGAGGCTCCGAGAACAGCTGAATGAGAGTGAAGACTGGCATTATTTATAGAAACAAATGCCTGCATGAATCTGGTTCAGAGATGCATTAGCACTTTTGTAAGTTGTATGGGATAATTCTAGAAATGTGTCTCTTTTTTTAAACCTTACCACAATTTAAATGCACTAGAAACTTATTTTAAAAAAAAAATCTAATATAATGAAGTAAAACCTTAAAATTTCAGTTTCTGGTTCAACTGAAAATAATGGATTATAGTCTGCTGCTGGGAATCCATGATGTTCTCCGCGGAGAGCAAGAGGAAGATGAAGAATTGGAAGAGGAGGATGCTGAAAATGACGGGCCAGTGCTTAGCAATGTCGGATCATATGGGACATCCCCAGAAGGCATTGCAGGGTACCTGAACTCCCATAAACCACCACTGGGCGCTGGTGAATTTGAACCACTCATTGATGTGTATGCCATCAAAAGCTCTGATAGTAAGTCAATCGTGCATTTTTAAAGCTGTAACTTAATCCCAAATGTTTAAATGTGTGTTTTGTTTTTCTCTGTGCCAAGTATTAAACAAAAAATGGATCTCCATCAAAATTCATGGCTTACACAAGAACACTTATAATGCTAAATTGAATAGACAATTGCCTGTACCTGACATTTTTACTTCACAGTCCTCCTTAATTACCCACAATTTATTGTTACCAATTCCCAGTGAAATACTATTGAATGGATTGGTTGCCATTACTCCTTACATATAAAGAATATATTTAGGATTGCGTTATAATTTCTGCAGCTCAAACTGTAAACGTTCTGAAACTTCTATTGTAGGGCCAGTGAAATGATGTTAAGTAAAATCTTCAGCTACATCTTGAGATCATTGTTTGACCATTGTGTCTGAACTGTGTTGCATTTTGTATCTTTACATATTTACATGTACATATTTGTATATTGAGTTTGTATTTTTAAACACCACATTGTAACAGAAAAAAAATCAATTTGGAAAATTCTTAATAGAAAACGGGGAAGGCTTGTAGAATTTATAAACATACAAATTATTATTAAAAAATATTTAACAGCCCAAACATGCATGGTGTAGAATAAATACAAAATTCTATAGCAAGTATTTTTCACGAGGGAACTTAATTTAGAAGATTATGGGTTCAGGAAATGTAATTTTAGCAAACAGACCTAATCCGACAATTAAACTAATTGGTTACTACAGAACTACTGCAAAATATATATTTTGAAGAACACAGCATTTTAATGGACTTCTGGATAAAGAAGGTGGCAAATCTAGAGTTTGCCCACAGATTTCAATATGTAGCACAAACTGTGATTAACATACATGGGAATGTGGGTAGTGAGAACTGTATTAATTGAACACACCTGCCTCATCTGGCATGTGATGGAAAAAGGAAATTAACCCCTTAAGGACTGGACTGTTTTTGCGATGTTGTACATTTGCGACCAGGCATATTTTTACACTTTTGTGGTGTTTGTGTTTGTCTGTAATTTTCCGCTTTCTCATTTACTGTTCCCATACAAATTATATATTGTTTTTTTCAGGACAAAAGGGGCTTTCTTTACATACCATTATTTATATAATCCCATGTATTTTAATTTAAAAAAATACAAAAATCTGATGAAAAATTGAAAAAAATACATGTTTTTTGACTTTTACTTGAAAAATCTTTTACTCATCTACAAAAGCGAATGAAAAAAACTGCTAAATAGATTCAAAATTTTGTCCTGAGTTTAAAAATACCCAGTGTTTATGTGCTTTTTTGCTTTTTTTTGCATGTTATAGGGCTATAGGTACAAGTAGGATATTGCGGTTTCAAAACATACATTTTAAAAATTTATCAATAGTGACATTGTAACACTATTATCTGTCATAAGTCTCTGAATAACACCCCACATGTACATATTTTTTTTAAAGTAGACAACCCAGGGTATTCAATATGGGGTATGTCCAGTCTTTTTTAGTAGCCACTTAGTCGAAAACACTGGCCAAAGTAAGCATTCATATTTGTTTGTGTGTGAAAAAAAGTAAAAAAAACTAAATTGAACGCTAATTTTGGCCAGTGTTTGTGACCAAGTGGTTACTAAAAAGACTGGACATACCCCATTTGCAATACCTTGGGTTGTCTTCTTTTGCAAATGGTATGCCATCATGGGGGTAATTCTCATTCCTGGGCTACCATACGCTCTCAAAGGCAACGTAACCAACCTGGCTATTTTCAATGTAAAAATATTTGACCCATATATTTGACCTTGTAACTTTCAAAAATGCTATAAAACCTGTACATGGGGGGTACTGTTTTACTCGGGAGACATCGCTGAACACAAATATTAGTGTTTAAAAAACTGGAAAACGTATCACAACAATTATATCATCAGTAAAAGTGCTGTTTGTGTGTGAAAAATGCAAAAAAGTAACTTTCACTGACAATATCATCGCTGTGATATGTTTTACTGTTGTGAATCACTAATATTTGTGTTCAGCGAAGTCTCCCGAGTAAAACAGTACCCCCCATGTACAGGTTTTAGGGTGTCGTAGAAAGTTACAGGGTAAAATATAGTGTTAGCAAATTAAATTCTCTGGACTTTCGGCCTGGGTTGGCAGGCAGGTCCCTCAAATTGCAATCAATAAAATTACTTAATTATGTAAAAATATTACATAAATACGCACGTAGAATTTAAATATATATGCATATTTATATATCTGAAGTCTACGTGTATATTTATATAATTATTTGTGTAATTTTTTATATGGACATATGTATATTTCTTATTATTTTTATTTATTTTTATATACATAGATATATATACAAATTCATTCTAAGTGTATTTTGATCTAAATATATATATATTAATTTTAAAATACAGTTAGAATAAAATTTCATATAGATATATAATTTTTTTTCAATTTTT
>OW240912.1:343398175-343704549 GCA_933207985.1 Pelobates cultripes
TTTATGTAGCAAACAAAGTCCACTGCCTATAGATTTCACATTTTTTTTTCATACAGTTGACATGATAGACCATTACAAACCTTCAAAATAGCTGAAAATACAAAATAGCCTGCTCAAGTCCCCAGGTAGAAGCAGCACTGTCTTTTCCCAGCAGTACTTGCTTTGTTCCATATAAAACTGGTCTCTACAGAAGAGACAACCAGTGTCCATGTGATATTCCCATTTGCTTAGAATTCAAATTGAGTTTTTAAGTTTAGGACAAGAAAATGTAACTGAAAACATGACTTATTTGAATAATTGCTTCAGTTAGCCTATTTTGTCCTCAAATTGTAAATGCTTCAATTGTGCACCTTGCACATACATGCTAGTAAAGTAAAGGGTTTGACTTGCTTAAATGTACTCGCTAACAAACTGTAAAAGGCTTACTTGGTCTTCCACAGGCTTAGAAAACAACATGCAGTCTCAAGAGTAGAGGTGGCATTTTAGCATTTTGTTCTGGTATTTAAAAAATTGGCAGTATTGTTCATCAAAGTGTAGATTTTCGTAACAAGCTATAGAAAGATATGGGTTCTTGAAGGCTAGATTAAAAATGGAGTGTCTTGCTCTTCTTCACAGCAACTACAGCATGAATTGGGTTTCTTGCTCTTCTCCTTCACAGCAACTGCAGTACAAATATTGTATTTGCTATGCTGGTTTCTCTCTAGCTAGTATTTAACTCCAGTTGCATATCTGTCCTTTCTGACTTGGACAGTCTGGTCATGTAGTCAGCATGCTGGTGTGATGGGGAGGTATACCTTGCTTGGGAAAGTGTTCCCAAGATGGGCCAATCGGGTAAATGGAAGCAGAGGGTGGGTGTTATGATGGCAATGCCGACTTCTTTTTGAAACAAGGGAATTGCTTTAAGACATGCTAATAAAACACTATAAATTTATAGTTCTGAGATATTATATAGTCATCAATTAAGGACTCGTTATAAGTTAAAGTGAACCTGCTGTGACAGCTTCCCTTTAAAAGCATAGCTGAAGGAAGAGAAAATAAATCATTTTGTTCCCTTGCTGTCTTTATGCAGTATTTTCTGTTACATCAAGTAAATTCCAGCGTTGAGTAAACAGACCATATATGGTGGCCACAGCCTTCATTAAAAGTACATCTTCTAAAAAGGGCAGTTGTGCGTTGTCTCACAAGCTCTATAAATAATCTGTCCCTTACATAATTTCCATATCACCCTTTTCCCAAGGGGGGAAAAAAAGCATCAGGACCACAGCCCGTTATGTATATTGTGATGACTCTCATGTTACACATTATTTTTCATTCATCATTTAGCCCCACCTGCATTCTTAGATCTAAACTCACAATATTCATGACCTATGCATTTACAACCCAGCAATCCTCATCAGTTTTCATTATCTTCCCCATCTACGTATCTTGTCCCAATTGGCTTTGTTTTTTTCAGAGTTTTTATTTATTTGCATTTAACCCCTTAAGGACACATGACGGAAATATTCCATCATCATTCCCTTTTATTCCAGAAGTTGTGTCATTAAGGGGTTAAATAATGGGTCACTGAACTGTTTTAGAATGGAAGAATTGGTATCTAAGCTATTGCTGTTAATGTAACATTGGTATTTCTAAACATTTAAGAACAAGTCCACTAATCTAACGTGAATAGGAGAAAACTGATTAACAGGGAACATTTTTTTCAGATTTATGAGCAATTCTGGGACACTGCTTTTTAAAGTTGTGCAGTTCGCTTCAAAACCAAAAGAATGCTCCTTCTCATTGATTAATATTTAGAAATTGTGGCACACTTGCTCTGTATACAAAAATCTTATAATATCTAGAAATAGGTGGCATAGAAAGGCATATTTATTTATGACGGTAAACTGTCAGAGGATGATGATGAGAGCAGTTAAAAGGACACTATAGTCACCAAAACAACTTTAGCTTAATGAAACAGTCTAATATTCTTGTTTCCTGTTTGTTTATTCAAAGTAGGGTGTATTTATACACACTATTGTTGCAGCTTAACTTGAAGGCTTAAAAATAATGTAGTTAGAGATAGGAAAGTCAAAAGATAAAATGAGTTAAAGGACCGCTATAGTCACCCAGACCACTTCAGCTTAATGGAGTGGTCTGGGTGCCAGGTACCCCAGATTTTAACCTTTCAGATGTAAACATAGGCTATGTTTGCATTACAGGGTTAATTCAGCCTCTAGTGGCTGTCCTCCTGACAGCCGCTAAAGGCGCTTCCCTGACACTGAATGCGAAAATCACACTGAGCACACAGAATGTCCATAGGAAAGCATTGAGAAATGCTTTCCTATGGGAGTTTTTAATGCACGCGCATTCGGCTCCACTCGGGAGCTGACGTCGGAGGGGGAGGAGAGGTCACCGGCGCTGGATAAAGGTAAGTGGCTGAAGGGTTTTAACCCCTTTAGCACAGCAGGAGGGGGGCCCTGAGGGTGGCGGGGACCTAAGGATTATATAGTGCCAGGCAAACAAGTTTGTTTTCCTGACACTATAGTGATCCTTTAATGTGGCTACATATTTCATAAGATTATAAAATTAGTTTACAAAACAATATGTGGTTACATATTTCATAAGATAGGAAGGTCGCAGATAAAATTAGCTAGCAAACAGTCACACAATGTACAGTTTCTCAAAATAAGTGCTCTGGTCGGGATTAGAATACACCGAGAACGCAACATATGCTGACATGTATACATCATTTTACAAAGTTCATTACATATAAAGAGCATCAGATGTAGACCTTAATTTAATTACGCAGAACATTGGAATCAAGATCTATTCCCTCACAGTATGAGATGGACAAAAGATTCAAATAATTTTAGATTGGCAGACTACAAGTGGCAGTGGAGGTACTGGGGGCTATAATGAAATATTTAAGCAATTCTCCAATTATTTTAGTAAACCAGAAATTGTGATGAATGTAAAGACAAATTTATGGAGATTTTCCATTTCAGCAGTTTTATTTGACTTGGCTGTTAACTAATCTATATTTAGCATTGCTATATATTTATTTGCAGCCATATTTATTAAAAAACAAAAAAAACAAAAAACAAACCATTGGCATTGAAGACATAATTTAAACCTAATTCCAAGATGAGAAAGGCAATGCTTTATTTGTGTGAACTCTGGAAGTAGGTAGTTCCAATGCAGAGTTTAGGGGGTCAATTTATTTTTTCCATATGGATAACCCACATTACAGACTGACGCAAGTCTGGACAAAGGCATGATGGTGTGTTTGGTTTTCAGATGCATAACGTGCAACGTTTTAAACAGGGCCCATCTAATTTTACAGCTGAAGCCAGGGGTGGGCTTTTCTGAGAAGTTTTAGGTTACTAATTTATAACAATGTATGCAACTAAAATGTAAATTAGAATAAGTACAAAAACAGTTTTCTAAACACTTATATTGTAGATTAAATAACCATTACTGTGAGTATTATTCCTGTGGAGCTCTGGTATACACGCAGACACACCAACAATATGGAGCTTCTAGAAAAGAGGGACATCGGCATAGAAAAAAGGACCAAGATAGGGACTGTCCCTGTCCCTGTATGGAGATATTTATCAATTTGTATTCTGGCATATGACCTAATTTACAATACTGAATATAATCCTATTGCAAAAATATGTATTGCATATGTTCAAAATGGAATCGTTTATTTCTTGAAGGTAAAAGAATTGCCAACCTTGAAAGACATGGATTTTTTAAACATGAGCCAGAAAGTGTATGTGGATGAGGAGCAGAAAAAAGTCTTCATGGACAAGTTGAAACGAGATGTGGAGGTATAGAAAGATTACCATTTGACTTTAGTTGTGGTGTTACTAGAGGAGTAATGTTCAGAGTGTTCACATTAATTATCATTTTTTTTTTTAAATATGTGGGATATTTCTTACAATTGCTATTTTAATTTGTTTTCCTTAACGATTATCTACCACTTATTTCACCTTTACATTTGGGTAACTAATGGATTCGATACTGTGGCTGTTTAATATGTAAATTTCTAAACCCCCAAAACAATAATCTATAAAGATCTATAACAAACCCAGTTTTGCTACATTGTGACTTGGTATTATAAGACCCAAATTTGCTTCAGTATAAAATAGCTTTATTTTTATTTATTTTTTTTAATCCTCTACGATATAGATAGGTGTGTGTTTGGTGTTTTTTTTGTTTTGTCTTGTTTTTTGGGGGGTTGGTTCTGTGCTGTCTCTGTAATAAGCCAATTTAGTAAAGGGTGTAGGGTTAAAAAAAATCCCAGGGTCATTAGAGCCATTATTCTTAAAGTAATGCTGGATGTCTAGCTTTTGCGTTTGTACAGATACTAACCCTGGCTCCTTTAAAAGAATTTTAGTAACTCTTCATTTTATCCAATGTTTAGAGCAATATTTTGACTTCTGATCCAGTGAGGTTTGGGCTACAAAATGCCTATGTGACTGTGTATTATGACCTGACTACATCCAGATCAGCAGTTGGTAAATTGAAAGCGTTTTGTTGCTAAGTTTAAAACACATTCAACCGAACCACACACCCGTTCTTTTGAGGCATCCAGGCTGGTAGACTATAAAAGCATACAGGCTCTGATTTGTGTCCCACAAATCAGAAACATTCACCCCTATTTTCTTTAGTGCACTCAGCCATTGTTGAGATGATTTCATATCTACGGTGCTGCAGAATGTTCTAAAGGTGACAATTGTGCAAGTTATTCACTAAACCCCAGATTGTAGAAAAATGAAATCCAAATGGCAGAATTTAGGAAAAATTTATGGAAATACTTTCCCACAATGATATTGTCTAAATTATTTTATTCTCAATGCTGCCTGCATTTTTTAATGCATTGCAATTCAGGGTTTAGTGAATAAACCTGTAGTGTTTAGAGAATAATTATCATGCCTGTATACTATGATCTAAATTCTAAGAAAGGAACGCATTTTTCAAAATTGTTTATTTAGATGGTAAAGGAAGAGTTTTTTTTACTTTTTTCCCATACATGTTTGTTTAGTGGTTGTGGGAGGTCAGTCTGTTCTTTTTTCCATAGTCCCTAGCTTATTTTACATTTTTCAGATCCTGAAATGACATTTTGTACTCTGAACAAGATGTTCTAGCAACATCGGTGACATTGTGACAGCTTTGCCTGGCTTTTCTAATCTGAGATGTCAGAAATAAGTGCTCTTCATAAATCCGTCATGTTTTGCATTCAGATGCTTTGTCATTGGTGCCAAAAATACTAGTCTAAGATCCAGGTGCCTGTTGCCTGGTAGTGCATGGGTGATTAGATTAAGGCAATGGCTAATTGATAGGAACTGTGAAATGAAGGATGGACAAACATGACTGATTTACGAAGAGCACTTATTTCTGATATCTAAGGGGATAAGGGTGATGTCATTAGCAGCATCATGCAGGAGATGATAAAGGGATTGTGCGTTATTAGATATATGGGCAGCGTTAAATTTTTTGGCGTCTCATATTTCGACTTTACCTTAACAATAGAGCCTCCTCTGTCTTAAAGCGGCAGTGTCATGCCAAACTTACCTTTCTGTAATCGATTCCTCTTCTCTCCCACTGTCAGGATCTGTTCTTCAATTCTTCCGATCTGCTCTAGTTTTCTTTAAAACCTAAGACAAAGTAGGGACTACTTGTCTTATGGCGGTTTCCTACACCTGACAATCTCTGACCAGCGGAGGAGCAAAGTGTGCTTCAATTTTCCCACAGTTCTTGGCTTTCCTCCCTGTTCCCGCGATGCATCCTGTCAGTATTCCCGAACGTCCTGTCACTTAGACAGGACGCCGGCAAAACTACTGAATTGCATCCTAACAGAATGAGAACAGGTTCTTCTTTTGTGTTAGAACGCAATTCGGGATTTTGTTCGGATCGGAATTTCATTCGAATGAATTACACTCCGATCTGATTCGTGCCGCGGCTGCTATCCATTCAGAGTGCTCTGTGTCATTTCAAGCCATCCAATCAGTGCCCTGTGTCATTTTATACAGCGTGGGAAAATTCCAAAGAACTTTCCCACGCTGTGTAAAATGACTAGCACTCTGGTTGAATTCCAAGTCAACCAATCAGTGTTCGGAGCCTAATTGAAGGGCAGGGCAAGCCAAGGCTATACTCGCGGTATAGCGATTTCAAGCTATTATGAGGGTCATATTGACCCCCACAGAGTGAGAGGGGTTATGGGGGGCTTATGAAGTGGCGTGGAGCACTACTATCTTTACATTTTACAAGGAGGGAGCTGCGCAACGGTAGCTCCCTCCTTGTAATAAACTGAACAAACGAACACTTATATTCGGTGTTTGTTTGTTTGACATTTCTATTCATTCAAGGGACACTATAGTCACCAGAACAACTACAGCTTATTGAATTTGTTCTGGTGAGTAGAATCATTACCTTTTGGCTTTTTGCTGTAAACACTGTCTTTTCAGAGAAAATGCAGTGTTTACATTACAGCCTAATGATAACTTCACTGGCCACTCCTCAGATGGCTGCTAGAGATCCTTCCTGGGTCATGGCTGCCTAAAATGCATCCAAACATTCAGTGTCGCCTCCCTTTGCATGCAGACACTGAACTTTCCTCATAGAGATTCATTGATTCAATTCATCTCTATGAGGAGATGCTGATTGGCCAGGGCTGTGTTTGAATCATGCTGGCTCTGCCCCTGATCTGCCTTTTTGTCAGTCTCAGCCAATCCTATGGGAAAGCACTGTGATCGGATCAGGCTACCACTTCTGATGATGTCAGCAGACTGCTTGTTTTTTTTTTTTGTTTTTTTTTAGGCAAACCGCATGCAGAGTTACAGCTTTTGGCTTGAATACAGTAAGATTTTGCTATATTTATGGAGGCATGAGTGGCCCAGGGGGTCTAGATGGTGGTGTTAACACTATAGGTTCAGGAATACATGTTTGTGTTCCTAACCCTATAGTGATCCTTTCATTTGTCTTTCTGACGAATGGATGAAATTCCTGTTCGCATGCCCAAGTGTTTAACTGGGCATGTGCGGGGATCTCACAGCACTATCTAGTGTGGGAAGATGACGTATCCCACAAGGACTCCATCTACCCACACAAAGATGGCGGCACCCAGGACATAGATCCGGACACAAAATAAAGTTAAATAAAATACGTAATATGGGGAGCTTAGGGGCATTTGGGGGTGGCTAGGGGGTCAGTTAGATGTAGTAGAGTCGGGAGAGGGGTTAAAAAAATAACGGGATTTGGCCCTGGCAGTGCCCCTCTAACATAATTGCATCTAATTTTGTAGACCGTTAAAGCATTAAAAGCCAAGAGACCGAATATCTCAGCTGAAGTCATCTGGAGCTGGAACAAAACGCTGCTTCGTGAATATAACCCATTCCCCCAGTAACTAGACAAAACATAGTTCTGGGAGTCAACTGAGGTCTATTGAGCTGCACTCTGCTTTTTATGCACAGGCCCCAGAATGGGGTGCCCATACAAATCACTCACTGGTGTCCATGTGTCTGGGAGATAATTGAGTCAAAAACTGGTAACTCCATTATATCTCTGTTACAGAGAACCAGACAAATAATACAGAAAACACACCAAAACTACATTTAAACTATACAGGTACCCCACATGTTGTGTATATCCCAAAAAAGCCCAGATCAGAGCACCCAAGTTGTCCAAATAGCGCCGGCCACAAGGTCGTAGCCTTAAAGGGTTCAGGGGAATAGAGGCAACGGCCTGTCCACTTTCGGTTTTTCCTGTATGCATACTACCGAATTCTCCCCCTGGCTCTTGGGGAGCGATTGCTTCCCTCAGACAAACAAGTCTTTTCCCCGAAAAGCGCTCTCCTGGTTTGTCTGTGAGCGGAGCAGGCAGCGGTACAGTTTCTCTGGGGTTCGCAAGTTATGGTATCTGAAATAAGTTAAAAGCGCTCGACGACCTGATACCGCTGCCCGGGTTCGGGAGACAAAATGTCCGTCATTCTATAAAGCACGTGTGTTTGGGCATACAAATGGCAGCCACCCAGAGAGAGCACTTGAGTTAATTGGTTCTTTTGAAGTTAATGAGCCAGGGGGTTGGCGATGTTCGGGAGTATAAAAGGGGAAAACAAGGGTACGTTCGATAAACTCCAGAATAGATACGGGCAACTGAATGAGATAGTACAGGGTCCGCCACAATTAGCGAAAATTTGGCCCCAGCTTCTTAGCTCCTCTCCTAACTAATTGGGGCGAGGTTAGACTTGCACAGGTTGATGGTAGTATAAGATGCACACACCAAATTATGTCTAACCTCGCCTTCAAATTTCCTATAATGCATTTTACTATTTTATAGTTATTCTAACTCTGCCATATAATTTCTCATTATACCAAGTACTATAGTACTGGATAATCAGATGGCTGCTCAATCAGATTTTGTCCATTAATTCGGCTTTATGCATGGTGGGCAATGTACTGCTTACAAAGACATGCAAGGCGCTAACCAGTATGGTTAAACATTAATTTTGCTGCATTTTACCTTTACCTTTCTATTTAGATCACAGCTGACCAGTTGAGCACTGTTGGTGTGCTGGCTTCTCTTTACACAGATTAGATACTCTTGTTTTCCGAATTCAGAGTTCTCATATTCTTTATTGAATTAAAAGATCTCTACAAGCACCCAAATGCTTAGAGAAACTTTTGCCCATTGGTAAATCTCTGCTCAGGCCTCAAAATAGTTTTTGCTCACTTGTGCCATTACCTACTCCATAGCTTGTCAGACTAATCCCACCCATATGGGCAGTCCAGAAACGAAATGCTGGCCACTTCTTTCTGCACAAGAACAGCCTTCCAGCTAAAGTGGTAGAGGTTAACACAGTGAGGGAGTTTAAGCATGCATGGAATAGGCAAAAACACAGGCGTAGAAACCGGGGGCATGGAATAGGCATAAACACAGGCGTAAGAACTATTTTATATTTTACTAAAAATAACTTTTTAGACTAACCAGTGATGTTTGCCGCACCCTTGACCGGCACCCCCAGGCTGCGTGTGGCTCCATATGGGAACCGCACGCACTGTACACTGGGAGGGGGAACCCCTCCCGCTCTGTGTAGGAGTGCCGGGTGTCACATGACTACCTGGTGCTCAGTCTGACACTGGTCCCGCACGACGTCCAGAGGTCCCCCTCCGCTGCTATGTAAGGTAAAACGGCGGGGGGGGGGGTAACAATGTCTATGGGGTAGAGCAGAGCCGGTGTCGTCATTACCTGGGGGAAAAAAAGCAGCCTGTCCATTCATACCAGGTAATTGGAAAAGGGGAGGAGGGTAGGTAGTTGTGACGGACCGCCTGGCACCCTGACTGGTTACCACCATCAATCGATGCTTCCTGTTAATCCTAGAGTACCATAAGCACAGCACCAGGCACCATAACCACCGTAAACCCCACAAACCGCCACAGCAAATCCTTCACGCCACCCGGAACCAAGACTGGATCCAGCTTCCAGTGGGTAGACCTCTCCTAGTCCAGAGAGCAAAGCAGGCTGCTCTTACAAGAGCAAGTGTTGTAATCCAAGGGAGTATAGTGACATTAACAATCCCCAGAGTGAATATAGCTCTCCAATCCCCCAAACATGAGCCTAGACTTCATGAAGGGGTAAAGTGTTCTTTTTAAAGGGAGCCCCATGTAAGGGGTTTCCTCAAACATATTCCAGGAGCATTCCCCACTGTGCCTGAGAGTAGACTACAGCAAAAACATACACGATTACATTGTCTCTCAGGTCCTGGACACTCCAACACCAAACAAGATAATTCCTCCTCTGTGCTTGGGAGATAATTGAGTCAGGAACTGTACTAAACTCAATTATCTCTAGGCACAGAAAACACACATTTTAAAATACCCCAAAACACATGGGTGCCCCACAAGTCATATCCCCTGATAGCCCCGATCTGGGGGATCAACATATCAAAGAATCACCCAGATCAGTTCAGGGGTTTGGGATTTCAATGGAAGTCCTAATTTGACCGACCGCACATGAGGCTCCTGCCCAAAACTGTTCCAGAGAATCGGGGCTTGCGGTCTAGTTCGGTAGTTTAAAAACTGAACATAGCCAAGAGTCTTACCCTGGAGCTTGTTCACTTTGTTCATGTGAACGTTTCCAAGTTGTGTAGAACCGAACGCAGGTTATCCTGGAAGTCCAGCGGTGTTCGTGAGATTTAGTGACTGAAAAAAGTTCCATGAACTGGACGACCAAACACCGCTGCCTGCATTCCCGGGAACAACATGGCTGCCACCTCGTGGTCGTTCATGCGAACAGCGGCCACCCAGACGAACACTTAGAACACTGCGGTGGAAAGTGTTACAAACTGTCAATTAGTCTTAACAAGCTCCCAGGTGGTCCTATGGTTTGTGAGCCTGTTCGGTTCTCGTACTAATATGAATGGAAGGGGTGGGGGGGATAGTAATATGAATGGAATGCACTTGTTAAAGTAAGTGCCCCTGAATGCCAGTTAGGAAATGTGGTCACCCTAGTAAGGGCCGTCTTTAACGTGGGGCAAAAGGGGCAGCTGCCCAGCCCTGGCCCAGTTGCTCCTGGGGGGTCCAAGGCAGCTGCCCACAATAATATGCCAAACATTTTGCCTCCCAAGTCCCAATCCAATCCTTCACTATGCGAGCGGCATCGCCGCATAGTGAAGGACTTTCTTGCTCCTTCTCCCAACCTCTACTGCCCTCTGCGTACGTGCAAAGGGTGAGCCCCAGTCTCCTAGAACTGCAGAGCGGCCCCTCACACGCTACCAGCCCTGAACCCTGAGCTCAGAGCACTGCTGGTGTCTTCAGAACTGTAAGTAAAAGATGGGTGGTTGAAGGGGGGAGGATGAGAGAGGGGTGGATGGAGGGGGTGAGGGGTTAGTCAGGTCTATCATACTGAGCACATAGAATGCTCACATCCAGCCAGGGATATTATACTGAGCACATGGAATGCTCACATCCAGCCAGGGATATTATACTGAGCATATGGAATGCTCCCATCCAGCCAGGGATATCATACTGAGCATATGGAATGCTCCCATCCTGCCAGGGATATCATACTGAGCGCATGGAATGTTCCCACCCAGCCAGGGATATCATACTGAGCGCATGGAATGCTCCAATCCAGCCAGGGATATCATTAGTACAGTACTATCTGCACATTGTTTAAAAAAAAGAGAGAGAAAAAAAAGTAACCTGTAAATACAAAATATTTGTGTCAGTAGTTGTGCTTTTTCATTTTTAGTATAATGATACAGCCATTTTTTTTTTTCATACATTTGTGCTCATTTCTGTGCTGGTTGGTGGGGGGTGATGGGCAGTATTACACAATCTGTATATGTATAAAAAAAAAAATCTGCAAACATTAATCTAGGAATGTGCATAGTTTTTTTTTAAATAATTTTTAGAATAACGAAATTTTATTTCATACATTTTTGATGATTTTTTTTTTTTTTTCTCCATATTCAAGGGACACTATAGTCACCAGAACCACAACAACGAAACTTAGTAGTTCTGGTGTCTATAGCACATGTCTGCAGGCCTTTAAATGTAATCACTGCCTTTTCAGAAAAAAGGGCAGTATATACATTACTGCCGAGGAGTACCTCTAGTGGCCACTCATCAAACGGCGACTAGAGGTGCTTCCTAGTCCAGTGTTGCACAACGTGCAGCACTGCCATTCACGCTGAACACTCCTCATAGAAATGCATTGATTCAACGCATCTCTATAAGGAGATGCTGATTGGTGCTGCGCTGTTTTGCCACACATTCACAATAGCCTCCCAATGCTTTCCTGTAGGAAAGCAGTGGGTTGGCTGATATGTACTCAAACACTGTACATTCCTGTGCATTGTATTGATGAGGTGATCTGTAAGTGAGTTATATTGCTGTAGAGCTTGTGCACTTTCCTATAAATTTTATGGCTGAGATACTGATATGCTTCACATTACATTATTTCACACACACACTTAAAATTTAACGTTAGAAACAACTCCCAGTTTACTGAATAAGAGCTTACCCGGTGAGTAAAAATACTGTCCCCCAAGATTTTTGGGGGTTCCTACGCCCATGGGCATAAGGCTATCCTAGACTTAAAATAAGGCCAGGGACTAATGAAAGTATTTAGAAAATTGGGCAGACTTGATGGGCCGAATGGTTCTTATCTGCCGTCACATTCTGTTTCTATGGCCACAAATATGACCCATTCAGAGGTTATTGTAGTTTATAAATGCTTCCCTATGTAAGTGGCAAATTAGTAAATCACAGACTAAGGACTCATAGGAGCACATATTATGGTATAGAAGTTTCTATAGGATTTGGTTGCCATGACCGTAACGAAGGTTCCCACACCTGAAGTAAGCCAGATAATTTTTGCTACCAAGTTACATAAAATTTTATTGGTCTTTGGATTTATTTATTTTTATCTCTGCTGTTTTCAATTGACCTCTTCTAAGAGCAATGTTCTCTTCTATAATTCTGTTGCTATGTAACTTTTTTTTTTTTTTAACCCAAGTAGCTACGTTGTTTTGATGTGTTCTCTAGTTCTGAAATATTGTATATAATCTGTTCAATTTACCACATTTCGCGAATAATGGCTGTAGGCTCGTTTTAAACAGATATACATTATCCAGCTATGTAATAATTTTTGTGACAATCTTCTGTTACCTCTGAAGCTATGACTTTTTCACAGTATTCTTGATGAAGGGGATGATAAAAGTAGACAACTCTGAAACAAGAAAGAATTGATCAAAGCCATATATTTATGATAAAACAAAGGAAACTTTGAGTGGTAAAGACATGTGAGGCTCCGAGAACAGCTGAATGAGAGTGAAGACTGGCATTATTTATAGAAACAAATGCCTGCATGAATCTGGTTCAGAGATGCATTAGCACTTTTGTAAGTTGTATGGGATAATTCTAGAAATGTGTCTCTTTTTTTAAACCTTACCACAATTTAAATGCACTAGAAACTTATTTTAAAAAAAAAATCTAATATAATGAAGTAAAACCTTAAAATTTCAGTTTCTGGTTCAACTGAAAATAATGGATTATAGTCTGCTGCTGGGAATCCATGATGTTCTCCGCGGAGAGCAAGAGGAAGATGAAGAATTGGAAGAGGAGGATGCTGAAAATGACGGGCCAGTGCTTAGCAATGTCGGATCATATGGGACATCCCCAGAAGGCATTGCAGGGTACCTGAACTCCCATAAACCACCACTGGGCGCTGGTGAATTTGAACCACTCATTGATGTGTATGCCATCAAAAGCTCTGATAGTAAGTCAATCGTGCATTTTTAAAGCTGTAACTTAATCCCAAATGTTTAAATGTGTGTTTTGTTTTTCTCTGTGCCAAGTATTAAACAAAAAATGGATCTCCATCAAAATTCATGGCTTACACAAGAACACTTATAATGCTAAATTGAATAGACAATTGCCTGTACCTGACATTTTTACTTCACAGTCCTCCTTAATTACCCACAATTTATTGTTACCAATTCCCAGTGAAATACTATTGAATGGATTGGTTGCCATTACTCCTTACATATAAAGAATATATTTAGGATTGCGTTATAATTTCTGCAGCTCAAACTGTAAACGTTCTGAAACTTCTATTGTAGGGCCAGTGAAATGATGTTAAGTAAAATCTTCAGCTACATCTTGAGATCATTGTTTGACCATTGTGTCTGAACTGTGTTGCATTTTGTATCTTTACATATTTACATGTACATATTTGTATATTGAGTTTGTATTTTTAAACACCACATTGTAACAGAAAAAAAATCAATTTGGAAAATTCTTAATAGAAAACGGGGAAGGCTTGTAGAATTTATAAACATACAAATTATTATTAAAAAATATTTAACAGCCCAAACATGCATGGTGTAGAATAAATACAAAATTCTATAGCAAGTATTTTTCACGAGGGAACTTAATTTAGAAGATTATGGGTTCAGGAAATGTAATTTTAGCAAACAGACCTAATCCGACAATTAAACTAATTGGTTACTACAGAACTACTGCAAAATATATATTTTGAAGAACACAGCATTTTAATGGACTTCTGGATAAAGAAGGTGGCAAATCTAGAGTTTGCCCACAGATTTCAATATGTAGCACAAACTGTGATTAACATACATGGGAATGTGGGTAGTGAGAACTGTATTAATTGAACACACCTGCCTCATCTGGCATGTGATGGAAAAAGGAAATTAACCCCTTAAGGACTGGACTGTTTTTGCGATGTTGTACATTTGCGACCAGGCATATTTTTACACTTTTGTGGTGTTTGTGTTTGTCTGTAATTTTCCGCTTTCTCATTTACTGTTCCCATACAAATTATATATTGTTTTTTTCAGGACAAAGGGGCTTTCTTTACATACCATTATTTATATAATCTCATGTATTTTAATTTAAAAAAAATACAAAAATCTGATGAAAAATTGAAAAAAATACATGTTTTTTGACTTTTACTTGAAAAATCTTTTACTCATCTACAAAAGCGAATGAAAAAAACTGCTAAATAGATTCAAATTTTTGTCCTGAGTTTAAAAATACCTAGTGTTTACGTGCTTTTTTGCTTTTTTTTGCATGTTATAGGGCTATAGGTACAAGTAGGATATTGCGGTTTCAAAACATACATTTTTAAAATTTATCAATAGTGACATTGTAACACTATTATCTGTCATAAATCTCTGAATAACACCCCACATGTACATATTTTTTTTTAAAGTAGACAACCCAGGTTATTCAATATGGGGTATGTCCAGTCTTTTTTAGCCACTTAGTAGAAAACACTGGCCAAAGTTAACATTCATATTTGTGTGTGTGAAAAAGTAAAAACTAAATTGAACGCTAATTTTGGCCAGTGTTTGTGACTAAGTGGCTACTAAAAAAGACTGGACATACCCCATTTGCAATACTTTGGGTTGTCTTTTTTGCAAATGGTATGCCATCATGGGGGTAATTCTCATTCCTGGGCTACCATACGCTCTCAAAGGCAACGTAACCAACCTGGCCATTTTCAATGTAAAAATATTTGACCCTTATATTTGACCTTGTAACTTTCAAAAATGCTATAAAACATGTACATGGGGGGTACTGTTTTACTCGGGAGACATCGCTGAACACAAATATTAGTGTTTAAAAACTGGAAAACGTATCACAACAATTATATCATCAGTAAAAGTGCTGTTTGTGTGTGAAAAATGCAAAAAAAGTAACTTTCACTGACAATATCATCGCTGTGATATGTTTTACTGTTTTGAATCACTAATATTTGTGTTCAGCGAAGTCTCCCGAGTAAAACAGTACCCCCCATGTACAGGTTTTAGGGTGTCGTAGAACGTTACAGGGTAAAATACAGTGCTAGCAAATTAAATTCTCTGGAATTTCGGCCTGGGTTGGCAGGCAGGTCCTCAAATTGCAATCAATAAAATTACTGAATTATGTAAAAATATTACATAAATACGCACGTAGAATTTAAATATATATGCATATTTATATATTTGAAGTCTACGTGTATATTTATATAATTATTTATGTAATTTTGTATATGGGCGTATGTATATTTCTTATTATTTTTATTTATTTTTATATACATAGATATATATACAAATTCATTCTAAGTGTATTTTGATATAAATATATATATATTAATTTTAAAATACAGTTAGAATAAAATTTCATATAGCTATATAATTTTTTTAAATTTTTTATTATTATTTAAAAAATTTTTTATTTAATTTAAATTACTTATTATTTATATTTTATAATAATATATATATACAATATATATAGTTATTATATATATTATATATATACGTGTGTAATTTAATTATAAGTGTATTTTTATATTAATATAAGTACATATTAATATAAAAATACTTAGTATGATTATATATATATATATATATATATATATATATATATATATATATATATATATATATATATATATATATATATATATATATAGACATATATTATATAGATATAATATGTCTATATATCATATATACACCTATATTATATAGATATAATATGTCTATATATCATATATACACCTATATAATTATTATTATTTTTTTTATTAACATTAACTTTAATTTATTTTTTGATTTTACACTAGCAGGGAGACTGCCTGTCAGCACAGGCAGTCCCCCTGCAGGCAGCACTATGGACACCTATTGTGACCATGTGATCGCTGTGTTAAGCGATCACATGGCCACAGGGGTCCTAATTCAGTGTGGGGAGACTGTCTGGGCTGCAGGCAGTCTCCCCACAACCGGAGCCACGCTGATCGCCGCCGGGGGAACGACGGCGATCAGGTAAGTAACTCTGACCGTTAGGACGGTTCAGGACCGTCATCGGTCCTCAAGGCAAAAATGCCGATGACGGTCCTGAACCGTCCTCGGTCCTTAAGGGGTTAAGACAGAACATGTTGTGTTGTCATTAATTGCTTTTTGCATTACGTAGTTCTCTAACCTATATGTCTTTTGTTTTATAAAGCTCTCAAGTGAATTCAGATTAATTTATTTTTGATTGCTTTAATTACAGCTCACACAGTCAAACATAAATGTTATTGTTATACAATCTGAACTGCTTGTAAAGACTGGGTTGGAATTGAACTGAAATTCCAATTCAGGGAAAACAATAAGACAACACATAAGACAACGTAGGGACTGCTTTGTCTTGTGGTAAGCCTTGTGATAACAAAACATGACAAAAGGTGGAGCTAACGCCATCAGGTTCTGTCAGTTTCCCTAGTCATTGCTAGCAACGACTGTGGACATAGGTCATTGTTTCAAGTGCATCGCAAGACCATATCTATGGAGACTCCTCCATAAATATCAGAGCAGCACTCTTGGCCATGTGCGAGAGTACAGCACTGACATGGGGTAACCCCGCAGGGGACAATATCAGGCAAGCATGTCGTACTCCATACCTGGGTCTCCTAACCATGAGTGACGATGCAACAATCAGTGGTTGTGTATGTGCTTTTAAATAGTCTTTAACATTTATTAAACCGGGAACAAAATGCATATATGGACATGTGGCTTTCTGCTTTATATGAGAAACCGTAATAGAGAATTTATGGCTTATGATGCTTCCTTATTGCCCTATTAAACCATTTAGATGAAGCATGATAAAAATATTAGTCTTGCATCATACATACATAAGTGCTGTAAATATTCTTGTATATAATGGTTTAATGTATCCTTTCTTGTACAGCTTTTTCTGCCTACTTTCAAGAGGAGTTCTTGATGTTTTTGCTGACAAAATATGGATATTATATAGTCTGTTTTCAAATGACTTGCTCACACTTTTATAATCAATAAATATTTATTGAGATTTATAAAGAATAGACACATAGACAAACCACAGTAGATTTAAGTGAAGAGATGCATCTGCCCTTTAAACAAAAAAGAAAAAAAATATAGCAGTCAGGGTACAGTACTTGTGCGTGCCTCATACGTAAGGTATCATCCCGGTTAATGATGCACTGTGTCTCCACCTTAACCGCTATTCCCTGATCTATAGCAGATTTCTTCAGGGCAAAAAGAAAAGGATAGTAATAATATAGTCACTATAGGGAATGAGAGATCTGGAATAAAAAAGGAAGGGAGAGCAAGTGAGAGGGTATAAAAGAAGCAAGAAGGGGGTGAAGATCTGGAAAGATTAAGAGTGATCGGAGTCTCTTAGTAGTATCTGCATCATCTACCTCGCCTCCTCTGCCTTGGTCCCCCATAAATATAGGGGCATGATATCTTGCTCACACTTTTGTGCTACCCTGCACTCGTTCTCATTGTATGTG
This sequence comes from Pelobates cultripes, assembly GCA_933207985.1. NCBI lineage: Eukaryota > Metazoa > Chordata > Amphibia > Anura > Pelobatidae > Pelobates > Pelobates cultripes. The sequence goes on from OW240912.1 coordinate 343,415,981, forward strand.
TGTATACAATAGATGTACATCATTGTAATGAAGTACCTTGTTTCCCTGTGTAATATCCCAGCAGTGATCTTGTTTTCTTTTATACAGGTGCTCCTCAGAAAGAGGTATATTTCATGGGGTTGATTGACATTCTAACACAATACGATGCAAAGAAAAAAGCAGCACATGCAGCCAAGACCGTGAAACATGGGGTAATGCTATATTACTTACAATTTTATTTTATTATAGGTGCATTGAACCTAAAGGTTCCTGTCAAAATGTTGTAATAGTTTGTCACATTTGTTGTTTAATCCCCTTTTATAAAGAAGTTTGTGCCATATACATGCCCATAATACCAGTAATTACTAAATGTACAATCTTAAGAATACTTCATTCCAGTTTGGTAACATGTTAGTAATAGGAAAGATGTGTTATGCTCATATAGCAGTCTCATGGGCCAAATACTTACTAATTTGTTATAACATAAGTCACCCTTAAAGTCTATGTAAAATATATATTTTCATTTAAATTTTATTTTTTTAACTGTGCTTTTAAAAGGGTTGGTTGAGCAGGTAGTATAACATGCAGGATAGAGCTTAATTTTTTTGCAATCCTATCTCTAAATGTACAGCCTTTATTATTATTATTATTATTATTATTATTATTATTATTATTATTGTCATTTATATAGCGCCAACAGATTCTGTAGCGCTTTACAATATTGTGAGAGGGGACATGTAACTATAAATAGGACAATTACAAGAAAACTTACAGGAACGATAGGTTGAAGAGGACCCTGCTTACTGCTATAAAACACATTAAGTCAGAAAATAGCAATCAAATAAGGTGGGAGTGAAGCAGAGCTGGGGGAGAGAGTAAGAGACAGGTATGTGAGATAGAGGTTACTCTGGGAGGCCATAAGCTTTCCTAAAGAGATTGGTTTTGAGGCACTTCTTAAATGATTGAAGACTAGATGAGAGTCTATTCATAGGAATGGAGCCACCTGCGAGAAGTCCTGCAAGCGAGAGTTGACCGTACGGGTGCGAACAACGGACAGGAGAAGGTCACGGGCAGAGCGGAGACACAGAGAAGGGGCATACCTATGGATCTGTGAAGAGATATGAGGGGATAGAATTATTCAGTACCTTCTCTTGTAACCTGCTTTTGTTTTTGTCAAATTATTTTCATAAAGGCCAATTTCTGTCACCATAGCAATCAATTTGTCAAGCCCTGATCTTGTAAACATACATGATCTATATTTGGTGATCAATCCGCCTATTCCGGAATCTCATTAGATACCCTAGGCAACCTTTGGCACTGCAGTTGTTTTTGACTACACCTCCCATGACGCTTTGCCAGCATTATGTGTGTAAGCGCATTATGGGGTATGTAGTCCACAACATCTGGAGTGCCGGAGGTTGCCTATCCCGGTACTAGGCATTGTACTTCGAACATAGGCCATATTGAACAGTGTAGAAATACTTTGAGATCCATGTATAAAGTGAATGCCACAGTTAATGGTAACTATTTGTAAATTTTGTCATGTCACAATCCAGAATCCATAAATCTGTCTAAACACTGTAATATTGGGAAAAGTGCGGGACTCCTGACATGTCTGTGCTATGGAGTTATTCGTCACTAATCCATTATTTATCGGTGAAACCAAAAGGGTTTACCTTCTGTGTGAATACCAATACCTTTTTTTTTTTTTTGTTAATCAGGTTTTTATTAGCAATTAGGTACGATAAATTTCAGGGCTCGCAGGCCCACATCAGTCAAACAGTGAAGGTAGCATTTTTGAAGTATAACATATACATGTACATATGCAGGGATGTTCCCTGTTCCAATATACAACCAATGATAGAGTACAATTCTGTTTATTTTCTAAAGCGTGAATTGAAAAATATTATCGTCCCAATATATCCTGGAGTCAGGGGCTTCCATATAGAGCTAGAGCTACGTGGGTATGTGAATACCAATACCTTACAGAATGTTTGTTTTTTGTTTTTTCATTTTAATTTTCTTTAATCTTACAGGCTGGAGCTGAGATCTCTACAGTTCATCCTGACCAGTACGGGAAGAGATTCCTGGAGTTCGTCACCAATATCTTTGCTTAAAACATCAATACAAAAGACATTTTTGTAATGGAGAACACTTTGTAACTATAATTTTGTAATCTAAATAGAAAAATATCTTTTTCAAAGCAAATTGCAGACAAAACATGGATTATTTTTCAGTACTACCAAAAAGTTAACTAGAGAGGGAAAGGGGCACAGTCCTGGGTCTGGTCTAGCAAACCCTTTCTATGGATAATAGCAGAATCATTTGCACATCTGAGTAGTTTCATTGTGAAGAAAAAAAAACAAACACCACCCAAAAAAAAAACCGTAATTGGCGATGACTTTCTTAGAGTAGTGTAAATTGCTGTGAGCTTTAAGACGATCTCCAGACTGGATGTTTATGTGCTACAGACAGATGTCAAACACAATAGGCAAGTATCACATTTTGCCATTGTGTGGTCTCACTGTGTGTTTGTGTGCTGGTTTGCTTGCTGGTTTGTGTGTGAGTATATTTATTTCACTCAGTGGTACGTGCCTCTAAAAACTCCAGCTAGAACTCTTGGCTAGTGTATATTTGCACTATAAATCTTATAAAATAGACTCAATCGCTTTTAAAGGAAGAGGCAGTATTATCTTTTAAAGGTTTTATTATGGCATTTACTATAAGGCCTACCTTTCTAGAACACTGTTCACATTCCAGATGGCTTATATATTTAGCATTTATCTCGTTTTAAAAATAAACTTTGGTCATGCTTACAACTAAACCTGGCATGTTACCAGAAAGAAAGGGAAAAAATGAACACTTTACATTTAAGTGATCTTTGTAATGTGTTGGATAGCACAGACCTAATTTGGATTTAGTTGCAATGTACTTACAAATTATTAAAGTGAAATGGGGATCTTGAATAGAATTAATGGGTTATTGGAGTAGATTTTTAAACTTGTCTACCCTGAGCTTGAACAAAGCTAAAAGTGTGCTCATTATCAAGGACTTGCTGCCTTGTGTACATTAAGCAATATAGCTTTACATACTTGATAACATTCAGGATTTTTAAAATCTGTATGTACTTACATTTCCCATGCTGTGAAAACCTATTTCCCAGCATTCTCTTGGATGCTTCCAGTTTCTTTGACCACAAAACAGGAATATGTGATTAGAAATATGGAGTTATGGAACACTACAGCAAGTTATTTCAAAAATCCTGAAGATCACTGGACCACTTAACAAAAAACCTTGAGCTGCTTTTTGTTTTAATCCAATCTTTAAGGTTGCACAGATAAATTCAGAGTAACACATGAAGATAAGTCTGTTTTCTCTGAATACTGTATATGGTAGAGAGGATATATATGGGGGGGGGGTGGAATTAGAGGAAAAATATGAAATTTTATGAAGGGAACAACATTTGAGGTTTTCACTCTACTATACAAATAGTAAGAGTGAGGACTGACATTTTTATACATCTATATAGCTTCTCACTTGCATAGAACTAAAATTATTATATTTCAGATATGTTAGGGGACAATGTAGACCTCAAAATATTTTGATTCTTCTGTTTGAAACCTTGGCACTGGTTGGAGCTTATAGAATTTTATGGGAGCAGTTTTCTACTCAGCCAAAGTGGCTATGATCACATTCAGTTGTCCTCATTGGCAAAAAAAATATTTTAAACTAAATGTCTTCTTATTAGATTAGATAAAAAAAAAACAAAAAAAACTAATTTTAAGCTGTCAGTATGTGGTTCCGAATTGCTTCTACAGATCGATATAGACAAGTTTATGGAAGATTGCCATGTAATCCTTTGACACTTTAGGGACAGTAACAGGATGATTTAGTAAAGTATTGTGATCACAAAAGTGATACAAAATTCTCAAAATGCAGCTCACCATACAAGCAATTGGAACAGACAAGAACATCTTGCCGATTTATGTCACTTTTCATATTTGTTCCACCTTTATGACCAATTTTTTTTATATATATCTTCCCAATACTTTTTCTGATACACAGCCCAACCTAATATTTTTCCAGTTGGTCATAGTTCCCTTACCGCCACCAGTTATGGAATCATTGAGAGTTAATTTAAACCATTCCTTTTTTTACTCTTTTTAAAACTAGGAGTGTGACCTCTACTAAATTCCCCCAATATACGACATGAACCGTATTTGTAGTATATTGTCCTAACGTCACAATATTGGCATTTGGCTCGATTTCTGTTACTTGTGTATGCTGATTATTGTTAAGCAGTTGTTGGTCCCTAAGAGGTTTCATAATAATACATGTATATGCTGTCATAACAGATTGGTCTGTTAATATCCTATTCCAGAAAGAATGCCCTTCTCGTTTCATGGTAGCTAAGTGGTGCAAAAACTACCACGGCTATATAATATAAGCAGGACATTAAATGCTGCCATAAACTCTTAAGGGACCATGCGTTAAACTTAGTACTGTTATTTTATTGTATAAAAAATAACTCCACTGGATTTGTACAGTATCTCAGGAGTTTAAGGTACAGTAAAATTTTGCCAACACTACCTTTTAGACACAATGAAACTATGAGTAATTTATCACCAAACATTCGAAAAGTGCCTTAGGGTTTTTTTGTTTTTGTTTTTTTTTGTAAATAAGAGATTTTGTATGGTGTTTGGAAATTATTTTTAATTTTTTTTTTTTAAATTGAGAAATGTACACTTACAATTTCTGTAAAATTCTGCAGAGGTTTTTAGGTGCGGGGAAAAAGACGAATGTGCAATTAAACTATGGCATTGTATTCTGTTCCAATTTAGAGGACCTTTTATAGTTAGGAGTTAAGATATATATATATATATGGCAGAAAATCATTGCTGTGGCATACAGTAGTGTAGAGTTCAAGAAACGTTTGTATTTTTCTGCTGAATTAAAGATTATTCGCTGATGTAAAATATTCAATGTATCTTGCTCTGTTTATTCCTCACTGTTGTGCTTGCATTTGATCTAGGCATAAGGTAGACTGCCAGCAAATGTACACAGAGGAAATGTACAGATTGAAACCCAAAACCTCTGTCATCTGCGGACAAGTGATTTAGCTACCACTTTAGTCCCATGGACAAGTGGATGTTTTAAACCCTGCAATATGTAAAAATGATGAGTCCAGTTAAGTTACTCTCGTGAAAAACTGATAGGATATAGTAGATACCACTGTTCAGGAGACCTGCATTTTGCCTCCCACTTAGTAAATACTGGCAGTTTATGTATACTTGTTACCTTGTCTGCCATGTGTTCCGACTGTAATGTAAGGAGGCACTGATACATTGTAGACATAGGTGGCAGGAGATCATTACAGCTGGGTCTTCACTGTATACAACTCTCCCCATCCCCACTGTGTTTTTGTTCTAATTGTGGTCAGCTGGAAACCCACTGGTGATACCGCTGAACATAGGAACCTAAATTAATCGGGAACAGAATCCTGGCCTGGTACACAGGAAACCACAGTCAAGTGAATCAACAGTGTGGTGGTGCACATCAAGGCCCATGGAACGATTTAGTGTACTGCAAGTAGAGGATGGCCAAAGGAGAGAGGCTGACATGAACTGCCAAGATGGAATGCCGATGAGATGGCCTTAAAGACTTTTGTCCTTTGTAGATGATGTACATGGATATGAACTAAAACTAAATAATCCATTCACCACTAGATCATTATATGAAACCGATAACCATATGGGATGTTTAAATGTCACTTTTTTTTTTTTTTTTACAAGTGTACTTTTTTTATTGTTTATTGAGAGTGCTTGTAAAAAGTTGTATAAAAATACATTGTGAGGTCAAGTAGATTAATTAAAATATTAAAGATGTTTGTATACAGTAATGATAAACATTGTCATTTTCAATTTCTGATTCTATAAACACAAATGTTTTCTTCGATTTGTCCTATTTATCCATAAATATCCCTCCCCCCCTTCTTGTAATATTGTAAAGTGCTATGGAATCTGTTGGCACTATATATATGGCGATGATGATAATAATACATGCATATTTTAAATCAATCATGTCTCTTCACTCGAGAGTTGTGATATGTTAAACCGTACAGCTAGCCATTAGCACAAATTCAATTGAGAGGTTAGAATAAGTAAGCTACAACATCAATGGAGGCAGTGGAGATGAAAAAGGTGCATATTCACTTTTGCTTTTTGAAATAGAACTATTTAACGATACGAAAGGACACTCAAACGTCCAGTCCCACTAAGCTGCTGATAATGGTTAGTTTGTTTGATTCACCTGGTGTCTCTCCCTCCCCCCACGACAAACCCAATCCACGGTCTCCACCTCTTGGTGTGTTTCTCACTCTGTCCCAGGAGAGATGCCCGCACTGTCTCCGCGGTGTAGATCTCCTCCACTCGTTCGTACCATTGAGTTAGGGTCGGGGTCTGCGTTTGTTTCCATAGTGCTGGTATGAGCGCCTCAGCAGCGTCCAGTAGATGTCTGAGGATGGATTTTTTTATATTGCAAGATTGGTCTCGGTGTGGAATCGCGTCTCCTAGAATTTCTTCGATTTTGTCGCTGACCAGTGCCCAGAATGGTTTGGTGCCCTGGCAGTCCCACCAAATATGTCTCAGGGTCCCCTCCTGTCTCGCACGTCCCAAGACGTTCGGGAAGATCCGGTGTAGGCGCTTTGTATCATTGTGACAGAAGTTTGTAGTTAACCTCTTGGTATCGGGAGCTCACTGAGGATTTGTGGGATAGGATGAGTACCTTCGCCCATTGGGTCGTGGTGAATGTGTGCTCCGTGATGTGTTCCCATTGCCTTTTAAATGTGAGTATCTCTGTGAGGGTGTATTGATAGAGGTATGAGATTGCCTTGCTGAGAGTCGTCTTGGGTAGGCATAGACTCCCGAATGGTGTTAAGGTCCTGTGTGAGGCTGCTCTGTTATGGAGTGAGTCGTAGAAGTGTCTCCGTTGGGTGTATCGGTAGGATTGCAGGAATGTCTGGGTTGGAGCGGTGATAAGCTCCGACAGTGGCTTTAGACCGTTGTCACCTAGGATGTCGCGGAGGGGTGTGAATTCTTGGTCTCCAAAGATGCCCCATGCTCTGGCGGTAAGTCCTCCTCCAATTGAGCGGTTATTGGTTAGCGGTATTGTTGTGGACAAAATATTAACCCAATTCATATTAATAAAATGCCTATTTACTCAGCATTATTCAACCTTATACGTGATTTACCTAAAATGTCCACTAGGGAGTTTCCCTTTGACATCGACTAACACCCTCATTAACAAGATGGCGCTGGAATCTGGGGGAGACCTCCAAGATACTAGTGACACCATACCCGGTAGGAAGGGCACTGGATGAACTACTTAACACCTAAACAATTATTGATGTATTATTCCATGTGTTCTCTGACAATGCATATGATGTAATTTTGCTCTATAAGGGGCATGCCGTCCCCCCAGAATAAACATTCCTCGAGTTTTTGATTAACCCGAAACCTGTGTCTGGTGTGAATTACTTCAGGAGCGTGCACTCATCTTTTTAAATTTGGCCGGGGGGCAGATACGCAAGATAATCAATTAATTGATTCCACATCATTTGGCGCCCAATGTGGGGCACTGGATTTCGCCAGTTCGGCCGGCCGGAAATCTGGACCGGAGCGGACCTCTGGAAAGTGGGACAACCAGAGCCTGATCACCTCCTAAATACAGTGGTTTGCCTGTATTCTCCTGTTTTGTGTCGGTCTGTCTGTGTCCACTTCCAGCTTCCAGAAGGCTTCAAGACAGGTAATCTCGTATCCGGTGCCTTTTAAAACGAACCTGTCGATTGTCTATCTGACTCTTGAGTGTGTGTGAGAGAGAGACAGCTGGTGTGTGGTTTGTTTTATTATTATAGCTTGACTGCCTAGTGGGCAGGGAACGCATCCGCCCGGTGAAGGGCTGGGAATTTATTATAGCTTGACTGCCTAGCGGGCAGGGAACGCATCCGCCCGGTGAAGGGTTGGGAAATTATTATTGCTTGACTGCCTAGCGGGCAGGGGGAACGCATCCGCCCGGTGAAGGGCTGGGAACCGCCTGGAGAAAGGCTGGGAATTTTGTCGTACTGTTCAGAGCAGAACAGGGTTTTATTTACTGCTTAGTTGTTACTATGCTTGTTGTTATTGTTCTTTATTATATTATGGTTTTTATTCAATTGTGGCCATAGTGTGGGTACCTTCGCTGTGTGTGTGTGGCTTGTCCTTGATTCCGGATTATGTGCACATCTCTACATCTGTGACTCTTGTAAATGTCTTCTGATTAGTCTCTCCACGTTCACCTTTTCCTTCATTCTATACCTCTTCTGTACTTTTTACCCAGAGCTGTGTTAGTCACCCACGCTCGCCTGCTGAGATCCGTGGCCACCATCTCGGGTGGGCGGATCCCGTGACTAGTCTACATTTAGGGAAGACTCACAAAGATCAATTCCTCGTGGCAGTCGAGCACTGTAGACATTCCTTTTTCCTCTCTCTCTCTATCTCTGTCCCTCTTACATGGGAAGCCTTGTTTGGTAAAACACGCCAGACCTTCCAAAGGCTACTTAGCTTGTGACATAGTTAAGGAGAGAGCAGGAGAAGAAGCTATGTTAAAAATAAAGAAAATAGCAAAGATTTGTGGCTTCCAAATGTCACCCAATGATAGATTACAGCCAGAATTTTGGAGAAAATTACTTATTGACAAAAAGGGCTTATTGTTGGCTAATGGGTTAACGAAAGCCGTGGAGGCTTTGTATCGGGTGACAAGAGGACTCAAGCGGGAGAGTTGGTTAGAGGAAGAACTAGATTTTGGAGGACAATCGATTTATGTATATCACAGAAATGTTTGTAATGACGATTCATCTCTTGATGTTTCTCATCCACCGCCCTATGATGGCGCCCAACACAGTGTGAAAGAATCTAGCTCCGACTCCCCAGCCACTACCCAGTCGTCACCTGCAATTGGCGTAGGCTCCTCTATCCCCACCCCTCTGTACCCTGTCCTCGGGGCGGACGGATCTTATTACCATCCCGTCTCTCTCCCACCTCCTTCTGCCATTCCTACTGTTCCCGTCACTCTCCTACCTCCCTCTGTCATTCCTATTGTTCCCACCTCTCTCCTACTGTCGTTCCCACTATACCAGCCCCCTCTCCCACTTCCCTTGGGTCCCGTCTCTCTTCCACCTTCCCTTGTCACTTCTGATCCCGTCCCTCTTCTACCTTCCTCTATCACTTCTTCTGAGATCACCCCTCTCCCACCTCCCTCTGTAATTTCTTCTATTCCAGCTCCCCTGTCACCCCTCTTGTTCCTCTCCCTGTCATTCCTTCTATTCCTGCTCCCCTCCCGCCTTCACCCGTTGTTCCCCTTGTCACATCTCCCTCTGCCATATCCCCCTTCGACCAATCTTCCTGTGCCATTCCCTCCACTCCTGCATCTCCTTCTCCTCTCCCCCTCACCTCTTCCCTCCCAGTTTCAGCTTCCCCTCCCCTTCCAGCCTCCAATCCCGTAGTCCCTCCCTCGATCTTTCATCACTCATTTCCGCCCTCTCTGCTCCCTCTCCTCTCCCATCACCCCTTCTGTCGCAGTTTCAGCTTCCAGTCTCCAATCCTGTAGTCCCTCCCTCCCTTGATCTTTCAGCTTCCAGCCTCCACTCCTGTAGTCCCTCCCTCCCTTGATCTTTCATCACTCATTTCCGCCCTCTCTGCTCCCTCTCTTCTCCCCATGACCCCTTCTGTCGCAGTTTCAGCTTCCACTCCCCTTCCAGTCTCCAATCCTGTAGTCCCTCCCTCCCTTGATCTTTCAGCTTCCAGCCTCCAATCCTGTAGTCCCTCCCTCCCTTGATCTTTCATCACTCCTTTCCGCCCTCTCTGCTCCCTCTCCCCATCACCCCTGCCGTCGCAGTTTCAGCTTCCACTCCCCTTCCAGTCTCCAATCCTGTAGTCCCTCCCTCCCTTGATCTTTCAGCTTCCACTCCCCTTCCAGCCTCCAATCCCGTAGTCCCTCTCTCCCTTGATCTTTCATCACTCATTTCCACCCTCTCCGCTCATCTCCCTCAGCCTACTCAGACCCCGTCACCTCCGGTTAGGACTATCACTTCCCCTCCCAGCACCCTTCCAAGCATTTCCTCTTCCGCCCCCTCACCCAGTCCAGTTCCTGTCTCCACCTCCCTCAGGGCGGCTCCCAGTTACCCAATCATGATAGTTGGGTCGACTGAATCTGTTGCATCAGAACAACCTCATGCTGTAGGCGCCTCTCCTGCTGCATCAGGCTTTCATCCCACTACCTCCCAATTAGTTACTCCCCAGGCCATTGCTGTTGATTCCCCCAACTCCGGTGTTCCGGCCGCTCAAGCCCCTAATTCACAAGATACCGCCAGCTACCACTGTCTCCTGTTCCCGATTCCCTCCGAGGATGACAACGTGCAGGGGCTCAGTCCATTAAGCTCTGCGAATCATAGGGTTTCCCAGAGACAGGCCACCCTGGCCAATCACATCCACACCTTATCAACTGTGGAAGGGGTTCCCCCAATGTATGTTAATTTCAACCCATCCCAAACTGCAACCCTAGTAACCTCTCCCCGACCCTGAGAAACACCCCATGCCCTTCTTTCGGAGGGTTGCCCAGATTCGCAAGACATATTCAGCTGTCTGGCGCGATCTGTTTAGTCTGTGTGAGATCAAAGCTGGGGATGCCTATTGGTCCATTATGGAAAGGAGTTTTAATGATGGCCTCTTCACTACAGATATGGATTTTCAGTCAGGTATCACATTCTGTGAACAGCTTCGGGCTTGGGCCCAGGATAAACTAGCTGACCAAGCCACTTGTATAAATATTATACAAGATAAACTAGAGTCTGTGGAGAAGTACCATTCACGATTGACTCAAACTTTCTCTGATCTAGGATTCAGTGTATACAATAAGGCACATACCCAAATGTTATCAGCAGCCTTTGTTGCGGGCCTTAAGGAAGCCATCAGGAAAAGCTTAGTGCTTTCCCGTCCTGAATATAGGATTATTCCTCTAGACATTCTCCTTTTGGTTGCTAAAGGCCTAGAATCTGCACACCAGCCACCCCAAAGGAAAAGTAATCCCCTTTTGTTTTCCTTTTATAGTCCTACCACTAGATCCGCCCCAGCACCCACAGGGTATCCCGTGCCAGCTACACAGGTACAACACCATACACAGACACCTAGGCTTCAGACCAGGGCTTGCTTTAATTGTAACCAATTAGGTCATTTCAGGAAAGATTGTCCACACCCCAGAGTGCCTAGACAACAACAACCGACCACTGGACCACCTAATCCTGTGTTCAACTATCCTATGTACCCCAATGCCCCTGCAATCACACATGGTTGCTTCCAGCCAGGTTACCCTCCACAGGTATATCCTCAGGCACATACTTCGTATTACCCTCCTTAGGAATATATCCAAGCTGCCTGTCAGCCACCTCCAGCTGATGATCACCCTCCACACCGCAGCTATGTTCACAATTCCCTTGATAATTATGATACAGATGATTATCAACAAGATGACCGTCCTGTACCCAGTCAACATCGCCCTACACGCCAGACTCAGCAGACCAGTCGCTCCACCGCACACACATGTCACTACCCTGGCCCTGATCAATCTAATCTAGACCTCATACAATAGGTAACTGGCAAACCTGTGTCTAACACCCCTGTCATGGCAGTGTCTACAGGGGACAAAGGGGGGCCTCTCGCTACAGTAGTCCTACCCGTAGAGGGTCATCCTACTACCTTTTTAGTTGACACAGGTGCAGCCTGCAGTGTTCTCAGAGAACAAGACCTGCCTGACTCATCTTACCTATCCGACACAGATGTCTCTTGTGTAGGTGTCGATGGTACCCCAAGAAACAACCCATTAACTAAGCTATTGCGGGTGGGTTCAGACATTCTCTCACGGTTTGTTGTCTCTTCTACTTGTCTAATTAACCTATTAGGTGCTGATGTTCTGTCCCGTCTTCAAGCTTCTATCTCCTTCACCGCTGATGGCCAGGTTCAATTATTAACCCCCCTTTCTCGCAACGATACTTCTGTTCTTTGCTCTTTGCCCCTACTGTTACACATGACTTCCCCCTCTGAGGAGGAAAGGGTCCCAGATGCCCCCAGTGCCCTGGATAGGGTCCCAACCAAACTGGTCTACAGGCCCAGATGACATTGGACGCCTAAGAGTCCCACCTGTGGTTGTCACGCTACTAAAGGGAGCTAATACACTACGAAGACCACAGTATCCATTAAAACCTGCACAAGCCCTTGCCATCTCCAAACAAGTTGAAAGTCTGTTGGCAAAAGGTGCTCTGGTAAAGTGTGTGTCAGAGTGTAACACCCCTCTATTTCCAGTGAAGAAGACTGAAAAAGGCCAACCTGACCAATACCGTATGGTTCAAGACCTCCGCGCTGTTAATGATGTCACCAACCGAGACACTGCTGTTGTCCCAAATCCACATACACTGTTATCACAAGTCCCTCCAACAGCTAAATTCTTCACTGTGGTTGATCTTGCAAACGCTTTTTTCAGAGTGCCCTTGGATCCCTTTTGCCAATATCTGTTTGCTTTCACACATGATCACCAACAGTACACTTGGACTGTCTTGCCTCAAGGTGCACAAAATTCCCCAACTCAATTCGCCAAAGCTATGTCAACTGTCTTAGAACCTTGGCAGAAGTCTCACCCTGACGTGGTCCTGCTCCAGTATGTGGATGATTTACTCCTCTGTGTGGATGATCTTCCAACTGCTGAACAAAATTCCGAAGATCTCCTTTGTTTCCTCACTGAAGAAGGATGTAAAGCCTCCAGAACGAAACTTCAGTGGTGCCGGCCATCTGTGGTCTTCTTGGGACATTGCCTTTCCCATGGCACCCGTCACCTAACAAAGAACAGAGTACTTGCTATTACAAATCTCTCTCTCTCTCTCCCATCTACTCATCAAGCTCTTCATGCCTTCTTGGGCCTCATCACATACTGCAGGTCTTGGATCTCTGAGGCTTCTCAGCTCATGCAACCTCTCTGATGCCTTGAAGACTGAACCATTTTCATTGTCTTTAACAGCTCGCTCCTGCTACTACGCCCTTCAACGGGCCATCTCCTCTGCCCCAGCTTTGGGCCTACCTAACTATCAGTAATCAGTAACTTTTGTCTCTGAAAAGATGGGCCATGCTTCAGGGATCCTTACACAATCACATAGTTCCCATCACTATTGGTTATTTTTCATGCATACTGGACCCCTTGGCTTGAGGCGGTCCTTCTTATTTACGAGCTGTTTTTGCTGCCAGTTCCCTGCTGGACGAAACTAATGACTTTGTTCTAGTACATAAACTCACTGTCCTTGTTCACCATGATATCATGGCCATCCTGAATCAAGTCTAACCGAAACATCTCTACTCCCAGCGACACCTCCACCTTAAAACCTCCCTCCTCTTGCCTGATAACGTCACTCTACAAAGATGGCCACTCTTCTGCCACTTCCCAAGGGGGGGAGTACCACAATACTGGCACAGTCTGGACATAAATCCTGATGTTCATATGGAACTTCAAGTGAAAAAAGCCCATGGTTCCACATGACGAACAACCTGAGGGCTACTTACATTGCACCCTGTGGTTCTGGAATACCCCAGGTCCTGACCCATACTATGAAGAAGAATTATTCAGCCTGGTGGAAATACGCATCACCCTGACAGACCTGTTCTGTGACTCCAGAGGAAATACTGTTATCTTGGTCTACCTGCCCATGGAGGCATCACATTTATACCACCACTGGGAGGTGGCAGTTCCTCATATCTCTTTCACCAAATCTCTCATGGAAAGAACTCTGCCCAATGGCCAAAACATGGCGTACCGCAACTCAAGAACAGCTCACATTGACGGGGGTCACTAAAAGGACCATAAATTGCAAAACAGTCGGTTTGGCTTAATCTGGAAAACAAGGGGGTTTCTTACAGCAGCAGGTACTCCGGTGAAGCATGGCGCAGCTATCAACAAATTAATGGATGACTTACTGCTCCCTGAACAGGTGGCCATATTGAAGGTAAAGGCCCACGGGAGATTGAATTCAGAAGAATCATGTGGCAATTACTTAGCCGATCAGGCTGCTAAAGATGCGGCACGCCAGTGTCGGGAAGTGGACAGAAGAGTGCCCGTTGAACCGACTCCTATTTACACTTTGCAAACCCTACCTACCGATCTCAAGTTCCTGAGAGACCAACAGGTCGCTGCCACCCCTCAGGAAAAACAAAATTGGAAAGATAAAGGGGCAATCCTCCAGAATGAAGTGTACACAATCAACCTCAAATTCTGTCTACCCACGAATATATACCCAGCTGTCATTCAGTGGGCCCATGCGCCAGCCCATTTATCCAAGCACCTCATGAACTCCCTGATTGATAAATATTTTGAGGCACCCGGAATCTCTACTTTGACAAGAAATTGCTGCAGATCCTGTACTATCTGCGCCAGATGTAATCCGGGAAAAATAATTAAATCTGCACCAAACCATTTGGCCAAGCCTTTCCAAAGGATCCAAATTGATCATATCCAAATGCCAAAAAGTGGCCGGTATGAATATGCACTGGTCATAGTAGATATGTTTTCAGGATGGCCAGAAGCTTTTCCTGTCACTAATCTCACTAAGACCACAGCAAAGCGCCTACCTACCGAAATCATCTGCAGATATGGAGTTCCCGAGGTGATTGAAAGTGACCAGGGAACATCCTTCACCTCGTTGCTAACCAAGGAAATCTGGGCAGGACTGGGGGTGACCCTTGCATTCCATACACCCTATCACCCATAGAGTCAGTCAGATGCAATGGTAGATTATATAACTGCACTCTCTCATGCCTTGACTAAAATCCATGCACAGGTGTTTTCTTCTATTCCAGATCCAGAATCAGGGCCGGACTGGCCCACCGGGATACCGGGAAATTTCCCGGTGGGCCGTCGGCACCTGGGGCCGGGCAGGCAGCTGCCAGCTGGCTCACCTGCGGCCACAGAGGGAGCTCTTTAGGCGACCGAAGGGGAAGCTGGCTGTTCTGTCTCTGCTCCCCCTCCCCAGCGCACTACAATGAGACCGGGGCCGGAATATGACGTCATATTCCGGCCCCGATCTCATTAAGCAGTGCGCTGGGGAGGGGGAGCGGAGACAGAACAGCCAGCTTCCCCTGCGGCCGCCTTAAGAGCTCCATCTGCGGCCGCAAGAAGAGCCAGCTCCCCCATGCCAGCACACAGGTAGCAATTGTGTGTGTGTGTGTGTGTCTGTGTCGTGTGTGTGTGTCTGTCTGTGTCATGGGGTGTGTGTCTGTGTCATTGTGTGTGTCATGGTGTGTGTGTCTGTGTCACGGTCTGTCTGTGTCATGGTGTGTGTGTCATGTAATGTGTGTCTGTCTGTGTCATGGTGGTGTGTTTGTTATGGTGTGTGTGTGTGTGTCTGTCATGGTGTGTGTCTGTCTGTGTCACGGTCTCTCTGTGTCGTGGTGTGTGTGTGTCTGTGTCGTATGTGTTTCTGTGTCACGGTCTGTCTGTGTTATGGTGTGTGTGTCTTTTTTAAGGTGTGTCTCTGTCATGGTGTGTTCTGTTTCTGTCTGTGTCACGGTGTGTGTCTGTTATGGTATGTGTGTGTGTGTGTATGTATGTTTTTACTCACCTTTTTTTCCCCCCACGTCGTGCTGGTCTCCCCTCGACTGGCCCTGCCTCTACGGCTGAGATCATCAAGCTTGATGATCTCAGCCAATCCGCACTGACACAGGAAGCACCTCTAGTGACCGTCTGAGTGTCTGTCACATGAAGCAATGTAAACTCTACCTTTTCTCTAAAAAGTCAGTGTTTACATTGAAAAGCCTGCAGGGACAGGCTATAGACACCAGAGCCACTCCATGAAGCTGTGTGTGTGTGCGCGCCTGCTAGTGAGTGGGCTTGTGTTTTTATGTCAATGACCTTATGGATATCAGTGAGATTGTTTGTCTATGAGGCTGTGTATCAATCAGCGTGTGTCAGTGAGATTGTCTGTGTCTGCATGTGAGTATGCTTACTGTATAATTAAAAATTTTACTCTGAAGGGACCAATATTTTATATTGGAAAAAGATATATATATATATATATATATATATAAAATCAATCAATCAATCATCTAGGGTGGCAAGATATAGCCTTACATATTACATGCGACAATATATGGCGCAATGACTTATGGGGCTGGCATAGATTTTTTTTTTCCAGGGCTGCTTTTGAATCCCCAGTCCCCCCCTGTCCAGCATCAAACACAGGCACACATAAACTCCTTCCTGGTGACTGGGTTATAGTCAAGAAATTCCTGAGAAAGCACACTCTTGAGCCAAGGTTTGCTGGCCCATGCCAAGTCCTATTGACCACGTCTACCTTGGTAAAATTGGCTGGGAAGAAAACATGGATACACGCCTCGCACTGCAAGAAAGTTCCTGATCCAGAGGAAGCAGATCCTGCTAAACTATGAGCTTCCTGTATCTATTTCTGCTGCTCTGCCTAGTAAAGGCCCAACAAGTTGCTATCACCAAAGATAATCGTGTTTACACATTCTGGTATAACTCTTCAAACACACATGTAGCTACTTTTACCTTTGATTACTGTGATATTGTTCCTTGTACTTTTCCACAATCACAACACTCAGCAATATACAAAGACATACCCAATAGAAAGGACCCATACATTTGTGTGACAGGTGACCATTGGGGACATCATTGTAGTACCTGGAAAGCAGCAGGTTGGAACATAGGCCGACCATGGGGCTACAGAGCACAAAGCGCCGTGGATAGGGTGGACAGACATGGGAAACCCTTATTACACAGAATGACCTTATGTAAGCCAACAGGGTCTACCCCAATGAAACTCACCTTAAACATAGAACATCCCAGCCCAGGAGACACTGGAGAGTACGTAATGGGGATGTACTGGAGAGGGGGTGGCTCATATAACAAGTTGGGGACCTTCTATTTACAAGACATGCATACATCACCTGACTGTGTAGACTCTACACAAATGACCACTAACCCTCTAAAACCACACATTAAAACTCTTAAGTACATGGTGGCAATTGCCAATCCTACATTCGAGGACACTATGGCTGTGGAGACCGTTTTTTCAGATACCAACCTAGGGCTTGAGTGGATGAGGTATAATGCTAATTCACACAATAAAACTGTTATGTCTGGGGCGGGGCCAGACCCCATCTGTGTACAGTGCCTTTAAATCTACCCCCAGATGTTTAGATGTGTTTTCTAAGCCTCTATGTACAATCAGCCACAAACTCATCAGTATGTGAATCATGGAAAAAAAGGTATATCCATTAACTCAGGGGAATCTCAGGCCACCTGATGGAATCACTGTGTATCCAGGTAATTACACTTGCTACACTATACACGGAGCCACGGGTAAATTTTTGGGTAGTTTCCCTCCCGGCTACTGTGCCACCTATTGGAAACCTCCCACTACCTTATTGGTAAGTCAAGTCCTTGGGAGACATTTATTGGCTATGTGGTGATATGCAACTCAGATTTAAAATGACTGGCCTGTGGTGGGGAGAATGCACTCTGACCAAAGCCATCATGCCTATACATATAATTTCTGATAACCACCAAGGCCCACTTGATTCCCCACACACGTACTTCAGGATAAAAAGAGAAACCCCTATTCAAGGTAGTTTCGACCCACATATATATATCGATGCCATAGGTGTACCAAGGGGGGTACCAAACGAGTTCAAGGCCAGAGATGAGGTTGCGGCAGGATTTGAATCCTTGATCCCACTCATCACCGCTAACAAGAATGTTAACTGGATTAATTATACCTATTATAATCAGCAACGTTTTGTCAATTATACTAGAGATGCCCTTCAAGGCTTGGCAGAACAACTGCAGGCTACCTCCCAAATGACATTCCTGAATCGAATGGCCTTAGACATGATCCTAGCAGAAAAGAGGTGTGTGTGTAAAATACTCCCCGACACTATGACATGCTGTACCTTCATTCCAGATAATACAGGCCCCAATGGTAAAGTAACCATGGCCATAGAGAAATGAGAAAGTCTCTCTGACGGATTAAAAAAGAACTCAGGGGTCTCCAATTGATGGGACAGATGGTTGGGATGGATGAGTGGATGGCAGAGAGTTCTCTTTCAAGTAGGTATGGCAGTTCTTACAGTAGTGATTCTCTTCCTCTTCCTGGTTTACATGCGTGCTGCCCTGGGTGCAAAGGTACTTGCAAAAGACTGTAGATCAGACCATTGACCGCACCACACCTACATTCCTACATCAAGATATTGACGATATAGACTGTGACACCCTGCACACACCTCTTCAGTCCCACCACCTCAAAAGGACAACTACTTCTTTATAGGGACAGCGTCTGTCTCCACGGGTAGGAGTCTAACGCGGGAGATGTAGTGGGTTAGCCAGTACGGGATACCCACGCAGTGAAGCGTTCGAGGCTTGTTCAGACAGATGAGCTGCAGCCAAGTAGGGACATTATTAGGGTCAGTTAGTAGTTGTCTCTTTAGTAAATAGTCATTTTAAGGGAGGACTGTTGTGGACAAAATATTAACCCAATTCATATTAATAAAATGCCTATTTACTCAGCATAACCACAATCAGCATTATTCAACCTTATACGTGATTTACCTAAAATGGCCGTTAGGGAGTTTCCCTTTGACATCGACTAACACCCTCATTAACAAGATGGCACTGGAATCTGGGGGAGACCTCCAAGATACCAGTGATATCACACCAGGTAGGAAGGGCACTGGATGAACCATTTAACACCTTTCCAATAGTGATGTCCCGAACGGTTCGCCACGGACGGCGAACATATGACCCTGTACCTCACAGTCAGCAGACACATTCCAGCCAATCAGCAGCAGACCCTCCCACCTCCTGGACAGCTCACTAAGAATGCAGCTTCAAAATGGATGCTGTCCAGGAGGTGGGAGGGTCTGGGAGGGAGGGTCTGCTGCTGATTGGCTGGAATGTGTCTGCTGACTCTTAGGTACAGGGTCTATTGTTCGCCATCCGCGGCGAACCGTTCAGCGAACTGCTCGGGACATCACTACTTACCAATTATTGATATATTATTCCATGTTATCTCTGACAATGCATATGATGTAATTTTGCTTTATAAGGGGCATGCCATCCCCCAGAATAAACATTCCTCAAGTTTTTCATTAACTCGAAACCTGTGTCTGGTGTGAATTACTTCAGGAGCGTGCACTCATCTTTTTAAATTTGGCCGGGGGCAGATACGCAAGATAATCAATTAATTGATTGATTCCACATAAGGGCTTTGGGTTGGAGATATGTGTTGGGCTCGTCAAATGGTGTTCCACGTGTGTAGGGTATGTGCCACCAGGGATGTCCGATCTGGATCCTTCAGGGTGGCGGATTTAGTTATCCAGATTGCCTCCATTAGGGGTGCGTTTCCACTGGCCTCTATTAGCGGGATCCATTGCTTATGAGGTAGGCGGGAGTGCCACTCCAGTATGCGTTGTAGCACTGTGGCTTGGTGGTATTTCTTAAGGTCTGGAAGTGCAAGCCTCCCCCCCATGTCTTGGCAGGCAAAAGGTGTCATGTCGTAGCCGCGGGCGTTGGCCTTTCCATACATATTTTATTTACTCGCGGTTCTAAGGGAGGAGAAGAACACCATTGGTATCGTCATTGGTAGAGTTTGGAAAAGATATAGGAGGCGGGGCGGGATGTTAATTTTTACTACAGCGATGCGACCCAGCCACGATATCTGTTGGCAGTTCCAGTCGTGCAGGTCCCGTTGTATCTTAGTGAGGAGAGGTATGTAGTTAGCCGGATAGAGTTCATGTTGATTCTTGGTAAGCCAGAGTCCGAGGTATTTCATCCTGGACTCACACCAATGAAATTGGAATTGTGTGCGTAGGAGGGCATTTTAGTCGTTTGGTATCGTTATGTTGAGGACCTCACATTTCGACAGGTTAAGTTTGAGTCTGGATATGTGTCCATATGTTGTGAATTCTTGCAGTAGGCAGGGTAAGGAGATTTTGGGTTGCGTAACGAAGAATAACATGTCATCGGCGTATGCCGCTATTTTGTGTGTCTTCCCGCCTGCGTGGAATCTTTTAATGTCTTCATTATTCCGTATGGCCTCGAGTAGGGGCTCCAATATCAGGGCAAAGATTAGTGGGGAGAGGGGGCATCCCTGCCTGGTCCCATCACTTTAACTTGTGCATTCGGGCGGCTATAGATTGCATTTATCCAGGTTTTCGCTGAATCCCATCTCCTTAAGCAGCTCCATCATGTAGGTCCAGTCCACCCTATCAAACGCCTTTTCCGCGTCGGTGGAGAGGAATAATGCCCGGTCTCCCGAGCGTTTAGCGAGGGGTTGGATGGAGAGGGCTCGGAGTGTGCTATCGCGGGCTTCCCTGCCTGGGACAAAGCCTGTTTGATCTGGGTGGACCAGTCTTGGGAGGAACAGATTTAGGCTACTTGACAGTACCTTGGTGAACAATTTTACGTCAATATTTAGGAGAGAGATTGGCCTATAGCTGCTGCAGAGTTCCGGGTCCTTTCCCGGTTAAGGGAGGATGGTTATGGTTGCCGCCAGTGTGTCGTCGTGGAACTTGGTCTCCCGAGCGTTTAGCGAGGTGTTGGATGGAGAGGGCTCGGAGTGTGCTATTGCGGGCTTCCCTGCCTGGGACAAAGCCTGTTTGATCCATATGGACCAGTCTCGGGAGGAACAGATTTAGGCCGACTTGACAGTACCTTGGTAAACAATTTTACGTCAATATTTAGGAGAGAGATTGACCTATAGCTGCTGCAGAGTTCCGGGTCCTTTCCCGGTTAAGGGAGGATGGTTATGGTTGCCGCCAGTGTGTCGTCGTGGAACTTGTTCCCCGTCGTGAGTACATTCATTGCCTTGGTTAGTTTAGGGATCAGCATGTCACCAAACTTTTTATAGTATTCGAGTGTGAACCCGTCTGGTCCAGGGGCTTTGCCCGTCTTTGCTGTCTTGATTGCCGCCCTTAGTTCATCTTCTGTAATGGGAGCATCCATAATTTCAGCTTCTTCTCGGGTTATCATTTTAGTGGGGTGTTGTGTGAGGTATTGGTGTATCGCCGTCATCTTGGCGTGCGGTGGAGTAGTGGGGAGCTGTTGTTGCAGGTTATATAGTTTTGCATAGTAGGTGCGAAAGTCGTTCGCTATAGTTTCCGGGTGTTGTGTTGTTCGCCCTCCATCTTGTTTCAGTTTATGGACCTGGGCGTGTGCTTGCTGTCCTCTGAGCATGCGAGCTAGAAGTTTGCCTCCCTTGTTCGTATGGGTGTAGTAAAAGGCCTTCGATCTTTGTAATTGCCGGCAGTGTTTCTTTACCAGTAGTGCCTGTAGCTGGCTCCTGAGTCCCACTAGTTTTATGTATGTGTCCACCGAGAGTGTTCTTTTGTGACGTTCCTCTATTTCCCCTATTCCGTCAAGGAGGTCTGCCATCTGTTGCTGGGCTTCCATTTTTTCTTTGTCGCCAGTTGGATTATCAGACCTCTCAGGACGCATTTATGGGCCTCCCAGACCGTGGTATCAGAGATCTCCTCCGTTACATTGGTTAAGAAGTAGGACTCCAGAGCTTGCGAGTTCCAGTCTCTAATCCCCATGTCCAGCAATAAGGAGTCGTTTAGTCTCCAGGTCATCACTTTAGGTCTCATCAGTGGAGAGTCCATTTCCATTGTTACCGTTCCGTGATCGGACCACGTGACCACTTCGATGGCTGACCCCCTTAGCGCGGGAATTGCTCCTGTTGAAGGAATATGAAATGTATTCTCAAGTATCTCACGTGGGCCTTTGAATAGTGTGTGTAGTCTTTTGTCGTGGGGTGCAAGGCTCTCCAGTAGTCCACTAGCCTCAGGCATCTGAGAGCCCTCAGTATGCCTCGGGTGTCCCGTTGCGGGATGCTGCTTCGATCCGTGGAGGTGTCCAGCGAGGGGTCCAGGGGGACGTTGAAGTCGCCTCCCATTATGAGGGTGCCCTCTGTGAATTCGGTTAGAGAGGTTAGGGTTCTGCAGATGTATTGTGACTGGTTCCGGTTGGGGGCATAAATGGACGCCATGGTGTAGGTGCGTTTTGCTATCGTGCCTTTTAAGAAGATATGTTGTTCTTCCGGGTCCAGGACCCTGTCTGTTTCCGTGAATCCGAGCCTCGTGGCTAGGAGTATTGCTACCCCCGCCTTTTTGGAGGTTTGGTGATTGCTGAGATACATTTTACAGTATGTTCTCTCTCGGAGAGTTGGGACCACGTCCTCTCGGAAGTGCGTTTCCTGAAGAAGGGCTATTGAGATTTGTTTTCATCTGAGTTCCCAGAGTAGGTGGGTCCTGCGTTCCAGGATGTTCAGTCCTCTGCAGTTGTGGGTGAGTACGCGGAGTGGGCTAGTGCGGTACGCTCCTTCCCTCGCATGGAGGGGCCGCGGAGAGAGAGAGCCGCTCGGGCAGAGAGGGAAGCAGCCCGCCGCCCCAGATGCCATATCACGTGCGACCGCCAGCCTCCTGCGTCACAGTCTGCGTTCGGGTGGGCGAGGGGGCTCCTCCTACGTCTCGTGTCTCCCCCTGACCACTTGCGGTGCGGTATCTGTCCCAGGACCTCTGTGGAGGTGTATGTCGAGTGTGTTGAGGTGTGTTGGTCCTGCTGTACAATTGTTCACACAGATGAGGGTGGGGTGTGTGCCTGTTACCGTCTAGGCGGCCAGCTAGTGTGTCTTTTTCTTTTCTTTTTTAACTGTGTATATATATATATATATATATATATATATATATAGGTATACTTGATATACTTATTTTTATACAATTTTATTCCCATATTGTGTTTATGTATACATTGAGAATTGCTTACTTATTCATTCAGGGTATTATCTCCCATATCGCATATTTCTTCTATGTCCACTATACTATTTATGATCCTCTATTACTATACCCTGTGGCTATTACAACTTTTACAGTTGTATCTTTTGTAATGACTTCTCCTCCTAGATCTACTGATTATCTTTGGTGGTTCCCTAACCCTGTAACTTAATACGTACAAATTGACATTTTCCTTATTTATACCTTATTAGCGTCATCTGGGTTCCACCAACAGATCATCTTTTAGACCTCCTCTGTACTTTGTATATTTGTATATAGGAGGTGTAAATATTTATTTCCTTACTCACCTTTTTTCTGGAAACCACACCTCACAGGGTTAATCAATCTAATAACGTATAGTGTTCTGATACACGTCACTCATGACCTCACTAAACCCCGTTTTCATCTTCACTCACCTTCTAATGAGCACCATTTTTGTTTGTATATAAACTATTATGGTATCACTTATTTGTTGTCTTGATAAAAGTCCGGATGGACTGAAACGTCGACACTGACATACTGTGATTTTTTGATTGCTGAATAAAAGCATCTTTTTTACCACGACAAGTCCTACGAGTGCTCTCTACCAAGGTATTTTTATATGATTAGCCGGAGGTTGCACCGAGGCATGGACAAGACTGGGAGCATTTGAGTGTGAGACACAAGTGATGGTATATATATATTGTAACAGAGTGTTGGGGATGGTGGTCAGGGGTGTAAATCTGGCACCCAGACTTTTGCACAGCCACTATCCTGACGTGGGTAAGCACATGCAGCCCCAGGGAAAGTTAAGTTTAAATGTAGGTTTTTTTTCCTCTGTTGTTATTTGGGTCCATGGGGTGGAGTATTCGGAAGAGCAGGGTGGGCCGATTCTCCACCCACTGTCAGAGTGGTTGTGTATGAGTCCAGCCAAAGTTTTCCATAGAGTTCTGGCTCACTGCCTAACAAGGTCATTAGCCTCACCTGTAGGGGCTGTGAGCAGCTATATAACTGCAGTTAAAGCAGGGTGAAGTGAGGGAAGTGTTTTGGAGGAGAAAGAAGATTTGCTGTTCATTGTATCCTGTTACTTCACAACAACAGAAAATAAACAGGCCAGAGGCCTTTTTGAAACTGGACATTGTCTTGACCTGTGTACGGTGCTGCCTCCTATCGAGTCGCTGAGTGTGGGGTACCCCTATCGTTTCTGTAAGGCTATCATCTTGTGTGGTATATGCTCTAGCTTTAATTAGTGCAACAGTAACCTTGTACCTCCTATCATGCTTTCTGTCTGGTATTGGCAACAGGTGCTCAGATATTCTATACCAGAACGTTACTCATAGCTAACGTTACCTAATCAGAATACATATGTGTAAGCTGGGATGTACCAGTATCTGCTCAGAGTGAAATCAGCCCCATGTTAGGCGTCTTTGTGGAGGAGACACAGGATTTAGGGTCCTTTCGAATATAAGGCTCAAGTCCATCTCCGTTTTCCGGGTTTTGGTCTCTTTGTTGCCTCGTCCGGTCATTTCTTCCCCTCCCAACGCCTGCAATGTCCCCCTCGGTTCTTGCTTCCATCTAGGGGGGTGTCCCGATCCTACCCTCTGATAGGTGATAGGTGCTCTCGGTATCCCATACCCTCCCTCCCAAATGCTGTGCTAGTGGGGTGCCTGTACCTTAGGTTTTGGAGTATCTGCTGTCGGGGGAAGGTCGTGTGGCTCTCCGGGGACGTTGTATCCTTGTCTAGGTGGGGGTTTCTGGCAACGTGTAAGGCCTCTGGCATGCAGTTCAGGGTGTGCAGCCCCCTTGTCGAGTGGAGGGTCGGGGGGCCCAGTCCCCAATCGATCTGGTGCTTACTTACTCCTCAGGGTGGACTAATTCCGGTCTCCATCCAGGTCCCTCTGGGTCTCTGCCTCGTCGACGTGGTGGCCTCTGTGGCTGTGGTCTAAGCTCCAGATGGGTTTGAGGCACTTTTTAACCCCTTAAGGACACATGACATGTGTGACATGTCATACTTCCCTTTTATTCCAGAAGTTTGGTCCTCAAGGGGTTAAACGATTGAAGACTAGTGGAGAGTCTGATGGCTGTAGGCAGGCTATTCCAAAGGAAAGGAGCCATCCACGAGAAGTCCTGCAAGCATGAATTGGCCGTACAGGTGCGAGCAGCGGACAGGAGTACGTCATGGGCAGAGCAGAGAGACCGAGAAGGGGCATACCTGTGGATCAGTGAAGAAATATACGAGGGGCTAGAATTGTTCAATGCTTTATAGGTGTGGATTAGTACCTTGAATTGACTCCTAAAGGATACAGGAAGCGAATTTAAGGACTGGGAGAGGTGTGAGAGGAGCGACAGGAGAGAAAAATCCTATTATACCTGTCGCTGCATTTTGCTTTATTTTGGTGCTTTGCATGGCTTTCTTTTATGTGTAAATTCATAAATTGGTTTCCTATTGGTATATGTTGGTGTGCTGGTAATTTGTTACATAGTGGTATACATTGTATATTGGACACCTACATACCTTACAAATTATCTTTTGAACACGATCCCATGGAATCTTTGTGCAGTTCTAGATTAGTGATGTCGCGAACCGCTCGCGAACTTGCTGCGAACGGTTCGCCACGAATCATTTGTGGCGAACTCCGGTTAGCTGACACATCCCTGCCAATCTCCGGCAGACCCTCCCTCCAAGACCCTCCCACCTCCTGGACAGCATCCATGTTGAAGCTGCCTTCAACATGGATGCTGTCCAGGAAGTAGGAGGGTCTGGGAGGGAGGGTCTGCCGGAGATTGGCAGGGATGTGTCAGCTGACCGGAGTTCGCCACGAACCATGGCGAACCGTTCGCGGCAAGTTCGCGAGCGGTTCGCGACATCACTATTCTAGATACTATTGTACTAAAATCCTCCCTTGGCATAACAAGCACAGACATTATATATTCCTGCCTTATATGGGATATTATTAGATGAGTAGGTGTGCATTACTTTTTCTAATTTGTCATGCAAAAAAAATATTTCTAAAAAGCATAAACAGGGAATTTTACTAGAAGCATCTAAAGTTTGCTACATTTCCCTTAGCGTTATTTTCTCAGTTAGTTTACAATGTCTACTTTAACCCCTTCAGTGCCAAGCAATTGTTGGTACAAAGCATATATTAAGTGTAACACTTAAAGCATGAGATGCAATGTTAAGTGTAGATCACTGCTCGGACAAACATAAAAATTAAAATTATACAATATTACATTCTTTTTATCCATGATCTTTTACTGTTTCTTACAGGGCATGAAATGTTGGTATAAAAGCAAAAATGCTTTTTTTTTTTCTTCTCTTTCTCACATACAAAAGGTGCAACAAAAATGAATTTAAATGATTAAAGGACCACTAGGGTCTCTAGGTTCCCCCCCACCCTCAGGGCCCCCCTCCCGCCGAGCTCTAGGGGGTGGAAGGGGTTAAATCTTACCTGTTTTCCCCCGCCGGGCTCCCTCAGCGCAGGGAACTTCCTCCTCCTTTTCGCCGTCATCGGCTGAATGCGCATTCGCGTCAAGAGCCGCGTGCATATTCAGCCAGTCCATAGGAAAGCATTCTCAATGCTTTCCTATGGATGCTGGCGTCTTCTCACTGTGAAAATCACAGTGAGAAGCGTGGAAGCGTCTCTAGAGGCTGTCAATGAGACAGCCACTAGAGGCTGGATTAACCCATAGGTAAACATAGCAGTTTCTCTGAATCTGCTATGTTTATAGAAGAAAGAGTTAATCCTAGATGGACCTGGCACCCAGACCACCTCATTAAGTTGAAGTGGTCTGGGTGCCCATAGTGGTCCTTTAAATGCATTGCTAGTAGGTATTTGTCAGTCAGGTCCCTGATGCCATTACCAGCAGTACAGCTTATTAAAAATGCAAAAGAATGTAAAAGGAATGACTGCTTGTGAGTATGTCTGACATGACAGAGCTCCTGTACTCTGACCGAGTATCTCCACCCAATCCGCTTCCTGACTGCTTGGAACACTTCTGCCCCAGTCAGCAAAGCTTGACTGGAGTCTCTCAGAAGCTCTTCCATCCTAGCAGGCTGCAGCCATCCTTTCAGGCAGGTGGTATCCCCTCTGCCTATTCCGCTGCAGCCCTTTTTCCAGGCAGGTATCTGGAATACTGCCTATAATGTGATTATAGCGATTGCCTAGGCTTAGGCCTAGCTCTTTTGATTTATACCAGGACTAGAAGGATCATGCAGCCAGCAAACAGGTCTGAGGACTCTATCGCTGGGATCCATAAAAAGCCACACAGGACACAAGTTCCAAAAGGAACTATCATGGAATACTTTGGAACTCGGGACTAGCCCATGTGATCATTGCACTTAGATTGCTGTGACAAACTTGATAAAATACAAATAACCAAAACATTTCAGAAAACAGGGCATTATAATAACATATTCATAAAGGAGTGGTGGGAAGCTATATTTAACACCAAATATCTAATTAGCAATATGCAAATTAAATGCAAAGCTATTCAGGTAGTGCATATTGTTGTTGCTACAAACAGAGGGTGCTATACAGTCTCCATAACCAAATCTACTTAGGTGGTAACAAGTATCCGTAGGGACAGGAGAGCACACAAACCAGTTAACAGTATACACACACATAAACACCCTGCACTTATAATGGGCACAGGGTGACTTAAACAAAGTAGACATTTAGGAGCCATTGTATAGTGCCCTGCTCCCAGTGATGGTGACTACATTCACAATGTCCATATACAATATATTCAACAATATATAGTACAGTTCAATCCTAGATGTTTAAGATGTATTTAGAAATGATTTATTTTATTTTTAGCAATCTATGTAATAAGAGGTATGTGTGATAACTCATTCTCTCTCGTCGCCCTTCTACTGTAAGGATAATATGAATTGAGGAATTTACCTTACTGTTTGGAGGGAAGGGAAGAGTGTAATTTAATTTATATTTTCTTTATGGTTTTGGTAGTAAAAGAGTTAAAGGATCACTATAGTGTCAGGAAAACATACTCGTTTTCCTGACACTATATAACCCTTAAGTCCCCCCTCCCCCACCCTCAGGGTCCCTCTCCCTTGGCGCTGAAAGGGTTAAAACCCTTTCAGTTACTTTAATCCAGTGCCGGGCTCCCTCGGCACTGGTGACCTCTCCTCCCCCGCCGACGTCAGCTCCCGAGTGGAGCGGAATGCACATGAGCGGCAAGAGCCGCGCGCTCCTTCAAACAGTCCATAGGAAAGCATTTCTCAATGCTTTTCTATGGACGTTCTGCACGCTGAAAGTGGTTTTCGCATCCAGCGTCGCAAAAGTGTCTCTAGCGGCTGTCAGGAAGACAGCCACTAGAGGTTGGATTAACCCTGCAATGTAAGCATAGCAGTTTCTCCGAAACTGCTATGTTTACATCCGAAGGGTTAAAACGTGGGGGGGACCTGGTTTGGGTGACTATGGTGTCCCTTTAATAAATGCTTCTCATTCCTTTGCCACTGTTTTTTTTTTTGTCATATTATGTGTGGGCTATTAAGACACCTATGCAAAACCTGAAAGTATTGTATTATTTTCTATATAGTGGCAACAGATTTTGTGGCGCTTTACAATAGGTGGATGAACAAACATCTAATTGTAACCAGGCAAGTTGGACACACAGGAACCGAGGGGTTGAGGGCCCTGCTCAATGAGCTTACATGCTAGAGGGAGTGGGGTAAAATGACACAAAAAGGTAAGGATAGCATTAGAGAAATAGATTGGTAGAATAGTATTCACTGAAGACTTAGTGTGTTTTTGTTTTTTTAATGACCGTTGTGCCTTGATAATTATTCATATACCAATGCCCTTGCTGTTGTATAAACCATGCCTCTGCATGACAAGTAGCACATTATATTTACATTTCTACTTCAAAACCATTCATTAGATTGTGCTGTTATTTTGATTCTCTACAAAAAAGGTACAAATATAAAGTTGGATCCATTTTAAAGGGACATTCCATGATTTCATCTATTGATTCCGTATGTCATATGTGTTTTGGTATGATTATTTTGTATTGTTTACCAATTGTATGGCACTGTGGAATACGTTGGCGTTATACATATTAATGTTGTTGAACTGCCAACTATTTTTAAGCTAGATTGCAAGTGTTAAACATCTAGTGCTTTGTATGCATTGTCATATACTCTCTATAGAGATGAGATAGGCCACAGTCACTAGGATACAGGTCAGATAATTGACTCACTTGAAATCTGTCAATCTTTATATTCACAAAGTGTATGGGGAAGAAATTAGACTTCACAGCCTTGCTTTGCTTAGGCCAGAGGTTCCCAATTAATTTTTTTGTGGAACTCTTTGACATAGTGTATCAACATCGTGGAACTCCACAATTCAATCCTACATGTTTAACCCCTTAACGCCGTTACAACTCTAGCCCCTCTTATCTCTCCCAACGCTCATTCAGTGTCTCTTTTTCTAATGATACCTCCTCCCCTCGCCCTGTCTCGGTTGGAGTCCCCCAAGGCTCCGTCCTTGGTCCCCTTCTATTTTCTCTTTACACTGCCTCTCTTGGCAAACTTATTACCTCATTTGGTTTCCGCTACCACCTGTACGCTGATGACACCCAGCTATATCTCTCCACCCCGGACCTCTCCCCTGCTGTCCTGCAACGTGTCACTGCTTGCCTTTCTTCCATCTCTGACTGGATGTCCTCCCGCTTTCTGAAACTCAATCTCTCAAAAACTGAGCTCCTTGTCTTTCCTCCTCCTAATACTGATCCTCCTCTCTCGCTCTCCCTTCAAGTTTGTGGTACCAACATCAGCCCATCCTTGCAAGCGCGCTGTCTTGGCGTCATACTTGACTCTGGTCTCACCTTTGAGCCTCACATCCAGCATGTTGCCAAATCCTGTAGATTCCATCTTAAAAACATAGCCCGCATCCGCCCCTTTCTTGCACCAGATACTACCAAGGAGCTTGTCCATGCTCTAATAATTTCACGCATGGATTATTGTAACCCTCTCCTGCTTGGTCTTCCCAAAAGCCGTACTGCACCCCTACAGTCTGTAATGAATGCTGCTGCTAGACTGATTTTCCTCTCTAGTCGGCTCTCTCATACCTCACCCCTCTGCCAGTCCTTACATTGGCTTCCTGTGTGCTATAGGAGTCAATTCAAGGCACTAACTCACACCTATAAAGCACTATAAAGCACTGAACAACTCTAGCCCCTCTTATATCTCCTCACTGATCCACAGGTATGTCCCTTCTCGGTCTCTCCGCTCTGCCCGTGACCACCTCCTGTCGTTTGTCCGCACCCGTACGGCCAACTCGCGCTTGCAGGACTTCTCGCGGGCGGCTCCCTTCCTATGGAATAGCCTGCCTACCGCCATCCGACTCTCCCCTAGTCTTGCATCTTTTAAGAAGTGCCTTAAAACCCATCTCTTTAGGAAAGCTTATGGCCTCCAAGACTAACCCCTACCTCACATACCCGCCTCTTGCCCTCTCCTAAAGGGCAGCCCACCTTATTTGATTGCACATTCCTATCCTAATGTGTTTTACACCCCACCTCCTATAGAATGTAAGCTCGATTGAGCAGGGTCCTCTTCAACCTATTGTTCCTGTAAGTTTATCTGTAATTGTCCTATTTATAGTTAAATCCCCTCTCATAATATTGTAAAGTGCTACGGAATCTGTTGGCGCTATATAAATGGCAATAATAATAATAATAATAATACAGATACACCTTGACACACAGATAAATACACACAGGCACACTGGCAGATACACTGACACACACACTCACTGACAGATACACACACTGGTGAATACACATACACACAGAGATACATTGACACACAGATACACATTGGCACAGACATAACCACAGATACACACACCTTGACACACACACTCACACGTTCATATTTGCAGTCACCCTCATGTTTAGTTACCTTTGTTTTGCAGAAGGGTGACTTCCTATAGTGCTACTGGCTTAGGCTGGTGAGCCAGGTTCGCAGCCGCTCATTAAACTCTGCTTCATCCAGTTGGCGCGCTCGAAGTCTGTGAGGAAGTGTCACGCTGTCACTTCCTCCCAGCATCCCATACTACAGGGGCTCGATAGCTGTCTTAAACCGCCGCCTCGCCTGCTTGGTCCCCTGTTTAGCAATAATCATAGGGTGGCCCTAAGTTGTTAGTCCACCCCATGGGCAAATCGCTGCAGAAACCAAATTTAGAGCGTAGCTTTCTACTTATAAAACAGTTTAACTTGTCTTCATACACCTTTCCAATTTAAGTGTACTTCTAATAAATAGTACCATGCAAAAGTCGTAGTCCATAACAGGAAGAAAAATTCTAATACCATTTTTCAGATCGATAACAGTTTGAAGACAGAAATGAATGTAACATAAAACAGGGGGAGAGCGGGGCATGACCTGCATGGCGGCAAGACATGTTTCGTGTGAGCTCCCAGCTTAATCTTCAAAACCGCTACTGCACCAACTCCCAAAACACTAATCTGACCATTCAGGCTACTTACCTGCTTAGGGAGACCGCCGGAGAACGAGATCTTCAGTGCGGCAGAGCGAGGTGAACGGGTGGGAGAGGCAGCCAATATCCTGTTCAGCACACGCTGTGCCTCCGAAGTGATACCCAACAGCCCCGTTTCCCCCCCTTTGGACTGGTGGGGGTTATTCCGGTTCCGACTGGCTGGCCCTTTACACTTGCCTGACACTTGGGGCTGTCTGAGTCCTGCACAAGGGAGACAAGATGGCGGATGCGCACATAGACCGCACACCTATGCAGTCAGGGCATGACTGTCCCAGCATGCTGGGAGCAATTTTAGCATGGCTAGTGGAAATACTCTCAATTCTGAGACACCCTGGAAAAGCGTGCCGAGCTATCTACTCTACAAGTTGACACTCAGAAGAGCAACAACCGGGAGGTGAGCTGAGACTCCGAGTCCATGGCTACAAGATGCTGGACCGCAAATGGCCTGGGGCTGGAAGGGGCCTCTGCCTCACATCCTTCTCTCTGACACCCCTCTCGACTTCCCAACATCACCAACGATATTCCCCAGGCTAGGCATCGGCTGACTGGGAACTCATCTACAGGGATGGCACTATGGCCCCCATAACACGCCCTTCTTTGCCACAATGGACACCATCCACTTCTATTTTAGGCCCTCTAAGCAACTACCGGATATATGCTGTACCCTACTCTATCCTTATTGTTTTATTTTTTTCTGGTATTCTAGTTAATACTTGCAGCCCAGCCTCACTCCCCTGTGTGCTAGCCTGAGCTAATTTACTGAAAGGGAGCTAGGTCACTCAGAAGATTCCCCTCAGGCTGACATAGCTTGTTATACCATGGTCTTAGTTAGCGACCTCATGCAGAGCATGATCAAGGCTCAGGGTTCAGACCCCAGGGGCACCTTTATAATGTACCCTGTTCCTGTGGTCTACCCCACATGTAATCCATATATACAGTAACTGTTTAGTTTATTGCCTATTCTCTACATGTCGAACCGTTGTTTAAAGCTGGAAAATTCTGTAGTATTCCAATATCCCAGACATGTGCCTGACTTATTTAAGTGTTCTTGCAGAGCAAGACCACTTAATGTTACCTCACATATATATTATTATTATAGCCAAATTTACCACCCTAACTCCTCCCACAGTTCTTACACTACATTGACAGTAATATACCGAAACGTGCGGATTGTTCCCGATCGGATTGCTATTACTTTGTGGAATGTTTCGCCGAATGGTTCACGGAATATCATCGTTCTTGTGGCGAAATTGGTCCCAAACTACACAACGTGTTGTAACAGAACCTTACATAGGCTCCAGACTTGTGAGTATTCAATTGGCTTACTCTTATATTTATATAGAACAATACTGTGCTACTCTATGTTCCTGTTTCATATATATTCACATTAGGAATGGTGGAGCAAGACATCTAAAACCAGGGGTGGGTCATCTTAACGAACCCACCTGAGCTAGGTTTCTTAGCTCTCTTCTTGTGAGTGTTTCTATTTCTATATATACTCACGTATTTTAAATACACTACACTATGATATATTATTCATGTTTTTAGAAAACTTGAATGTATCACATGATATCTGTTGAATTGGTAAAATTATAGCTATACCGTATTATTTCATTGAAAAGTGCTATACTTCATTTTTATCGATTTTGCTACCTTTTGGTGTATTTGGAAAGGTTATACATCTCAGTGTTACAGCTGCTGTTTTTTTTTTGTTTGTTTTTTAAACACATTTTATATGCCAAATAAGTAAATGCACTTTATAGTGCTAGTATCTGTTCACGCATTCTATTTGTATCATAACCACTTCAGTCCACTGTAGTAGTTTGTGATGCAAGGAGTACTCTGATTTTGTTTCCTGGTAATGGGGCAAACAATTTTGCAACAGTTGCGGTCGTAGCTGAGCCCCTACTAGGCGCCAATGGTCTTTACCACCATTCATTTGCTGAGGACATCAGCCGAGTGCCCTCAGCCAATAAATGTGCATAAAAATAGCTGCAGAATTGTTTTTTTTCAGTCCGGAACTGTTGTTCTGGGCTGGCGAATAATGCCCAAGTGACACTACATCTCTGGCTGCAAAAGGGATTAAACTGTGTATGTTGAGCATTTAGTGATTTTTAGTGAAACACTGAATGTTTAGACTCCAGTTTCTACTTTTGGACATCAAATAAAGTCTGTCTTCATAAGAAACCTCCAGGTGTGTTCAGATATTGATGTTACTCCAGGCACCATGACCACGTCGTTGCAATAAATGACAATTCATTGACAGAGAGCGTCAGTTGGCCATTCTCAGACAATGACTGTCACTGCAGCTGCTTCTGGACCACTGTGGAGAATCAAAGCTCAGCAATTTGTCCCATTACTGCGGAAACCATGCCAGGGTACTTTTGGAATTATAACCGCTACAGCAGGCTGCAGAACTTATGGTGCGTGGTGTAACCCTTTAAGTCAAAAGCAAAATTTAGATAAGAAAAAGTTTAAAGCTGCAATCAACTGTAGTAAACAGAAGAATATAGAAAATATATACAATTTCTGTGGCAAAGCTTAGTAATTTGAACTGCCCTTGTGTAAAAGCTTGTTTTGGCTAGTTGGTCCAAATCAAATTCCTTTTAATGCCCACTTGAACGAATCGATTCACCTGAGATTTGCCTCTGGAGTCTTATTCATTAAACATCTAATGGGAACTATTGGCTGCAGAAGTTTAAACCAGACACTTGCTAACAATCAAAGATAATTGTTATAAAAGGTATATAGATAACCAAAGATAAGCCTGATGCTAACTCAGCAGAAAGTTCTAAATTAAGCAAGGAAAGCAATTCTGTACTTGCTAGTGGAAGATGATTAACCAATTCACGAATACTCATTACAGAAACTGCATCAGTGTTTAACGTTAAGCAGTAAAGTACAACTTTTAAAACTATGTATAATCTAGGAAATGCATGGATGTGTGAATGCTTTGCTAGAAACGGAGGACAAGTTGTATGCTGACAAAAACAGTTTGAAGCACTTCCAATTTTGCAACAAACTCAAAAAAACCTTCATTGTTGACCCCAGAATGGCAGCCACATTTATCCTTGGATCAAGATGCTATTACTCCACTAATTAAAAACTATATGGTGGTGGTGTTAGGTTTCTCCTCTCACCTCACTGCTCCTTCAAACCTCTATCCACCCTCTCTTTTCATTCAATTCGCCTCTTCAAACGCTTCTCTGCTAACATTGCCGTTATTTATCGCCCCCGTGTTTCCCCTCTCGTCTTCCTTGACCACTCTGCTGCCTGGCTACCCTAATTCCTCTCTTCTAATATTCTATCCCTAATTCTCGGGGACTTCAATATTCTCATTAACCCATCTTTGACCTCAGCAGCCTTTAAACTACTTTCAATTACTTCCTCCCTCGGGCTATCACAGTGGGCTAATTCTCCTAGCCATGTAGCTGGCAATACCCTTGATCTTATTTTCTCTTATGCATGTACAGTATCTAATATCTGCAACATTCCATTTCCTCTCTCTGATCACCACCTCTTATCGTTTGCTCTTGATTACCCACTCACCTAACAACCTCAGCCTAACCCCCCTCAACTCAGGAGGAACCGTAATTCTATTGACCTACAGCAGCTGTCAGGTGATATATTGATCCACGCCCGAGTTATAGCATGTTAAAGTTTAACCGGGTAGCGGCTATTTTCCATTCCAACTCAGAGTTCCAGGTGTGCGGTTGTTTTTACAGGTATTAAAAACGTGGAGACCGGTACCCCCCCACATGTTATATGTCCATGGAAAGCACTCCTCCAAGCTCTCATGCTGACCAAATAATGCTCTCATTGTAGAATCTGCAATAATGTTATAGTATAATGTTAGGTTTTACCGGGTCATGGCTATTCTTCGATCCAGCTCAGAGTTCCAGATGTGTGGCTGCTTTGTCCTAGCCACATAAAACGGGGTTCCTGGGGCTTCGGGGAGACCTGTGCCCCCACCTGTGATATGTGCCTGGATAGCTCTTGATCGCAAAAATAAATCCTGCGCTCAGAATCCCACTACTCCAATGACCATAGCATACATCAGCAGAAATTCCGATGCATATTTATGTAACTGGAGGTTTTTAGTACCATTCCGCTGGCCATTAGATGTAAGCTCCCCTGCCATGTCAAGGCAAACCTCTTAGGGGAGTCCTACACTAACAATTTACATTGCTTCCTTCAGCATCATGTAAAAAAAATCTCTAATCTCAGAGAATAGTATTTTTCCAAACCCCTACATACTTATTAACCCTTAATAGGGAACACATGGGGTGGGTGGCAGTATTGTAACATGGCTATGTGATACAAAAGCAAATACAAATACACAAAAAAAAGTCCTATGCTCAGACTCCCACTACTCCTGCCACAATACATGCAATAAAAACAAAAGAAAAAAGTTACTTACGCACTATCCCAAATTTCATTTCAACCAAGAGTGATGCAAGAAGGACAACCGGTGAAATCATCAGGATCTGGCTCATGGATGCACGTGGGGAGCGAAGGCTATCCTGTCTGAACTACAGTAGCTATTCTGTGTGATCTGGCCAAATTGCTAAAAAACATAATACTTGCAATGATTGAAAGGTGTCACAACACACAGAGCATCCCAGTTTGCTGCATATGGGGCTACGCAGCCATAAACAGGTCAGAGTGCCCATGATGACACCTATCCACCAGTGAAAGCAAACGCATTCATAGCAAATGCACCCTGCCACACAACAAAAAGTGTTCAGAAATGGTTTGATGAACATGACAAAGAGTTTAAGGTGTTACCTTGGCCTCCAAATTCCACAGATCTCAATCCAAATGAGCTTCTGTGGGATGTGCTGGAACAACAAATGTGATCTATGGAGGCCCCACAGTGCAACTCGGAGGACCTGCTGCTAATGTATTGGTTCCAGATACCACAGGACAAGTTCAGAGATCACAAAGGAGACCTACATGAAATCAGGTGGATGGTTTTAATGTGGCTGATATATTATTTATCGATCTTCTAATTATTTTACTCCTATCTTTCTAATTCATCCTCTCTGTCTCATTCTTTTTTTTTTTTTTTAAATTGGGCATGCAATACAATATGTTTGTTACCTATTTAGGAAAAGAAAAAAAAATGTTAATGAAAAATGTCAATTCAAGTTTCATAAAAAGGAATTTATTTGTTACATATAAATTCACAGTAATGTGATATGGAAATTAATATATTTGGAGGTTTTCTTCCGTTGCAGTAGGTATGTGCAAATCATGTGTACATAGATGGATATAAAATTAAACCTATTTGCCCAATCCTTTTTAATTTATATTAAATAGCACAACCTTTAGCTAGGTTATAGTTCTATTTTGGTTTGACATGCAAGTGTCCCTTTAAGTAATAATACAGCTACAAAGCATTGTTTGATGTGTCATGCTCGGGAATTTTGATAATTTCAACTAATTCATGTGTATAGTGGTCGGCATGTGTTCAGCGCTGAGGACTATGTTGGCGCTTTATAAATGCCAGTAATAAAAATAAAAATTAATTGTGTCCTTTTTCTAGTATATTTGTGTTTTTATGGTGGGTGACAAAAAATATTAGGGTTTTAGCTTACAGAATTGCTGGCCAAACAGTTCTCATAGAGTTAAATTGTATTATTTATAGAAGATTACATATAGCTGTAAATTATCTGACTAATAAATCCTTCCAAGGAAATGACTTAAGGGCAGATACTGGAAACTTCACCTGTCATTTATGAAATGAAAAAAAAAATCAATATCCACCTCATTCGCAATCAACATCAAAAACTTAGCTTTTAAAGGACTAGCTATAGTTGTATGGAAATTATTAATGCATTAATACTAGAGCCAGTGCTTTATGGGCAAAGCTGTAAGTTTGAAAAACCACAGCCTCTCCGGAGTTTTAGCACATGTATATTCATCCACTGCTTCAATCTTGATCGTCATCTTTGTATATATTTCATAGTAAAATAGGGAGAATTCAGTAAATTGAGTTCTGTGCAAACTCATGTTGACCCAAATGCAAACAATAAGTAGATAACTTTAATTGATAGTGAAATTTGCTCCATAAGGGTGAGTGAGGGCATGCCAATATAATATTTTACTCCAGCGCAGGATTTGGAAGGTTAGGAAGCTGTATAATATGTATATACTAAGAAACCCTTGTGTGAACACATCCAGTATACAATAAGTAAAACACAGCCTCTGGATTTGATACCTCATACCTGGCTGTATAATTTATTGAATAGACACGTGCTGCATTAGATTAACTAATTAAGCGCCAGACAACACTTGGGGGGCATAACACAAACCATTAACAGATACTTTGTCCTAGTAAATAAAAAGTGATGGCATAGAACATTTTAGGATGGTTTTACTTACATGTTGACAGTTTATAGCTTGGGTGATCTACATTTAAAGGTAACGATTACTTGAAAGCCCAAGCTCCATGTCAGACACCTCAGCCTTGTACAGTGGCGGATCCAGAGCCTGATCTCGGGAGGGGCACTTGTGGATTATTTAAAGAAATAATCCAGACACAATAACCACTACAGCTCAGTGTAGTGGTTATGGTGTCAATAGTGCCGGGACCCCCTCCCAGAGTAAGAAGTCAAATCGTTTAAGAACAGTTTGACAACTTACCTGAGGTCTGCTGGGAAATGGGGCTGTAGTAGGGCATAGGAGCACTGGTGTGTGTGAGTGGTGCAATGTGTAAGGGGTGCAGTGTGTGTGTGTGTGTGTGTGTGTGTGAAGGTTGTAGTGTGTGAGTGAGGGCGGCAGTGTATGTCAGGGATGCAGTGTATGTGTGTGTAACAGTTACAGTGTGTGTTAGTATTGCAGTGTGAGTGTGGGCAATGTGTGTGTATGGGATGGCAGTGTAAGGGGGCAGTGTGTGTATGGGGAGCAGTGTGTGTATGGAGGTAGTGTAGAGTGTGTGTGTGTATGGGGGCAGTATTTGTGTATGGGGGCAGTGTGAGTGTATGGGGGCAGTGTGTGTGGGGAGGCAGTGTGGGTGTATGGGGGCAGTGTGAGTGTATGGGGGCAGTGTGTGTAGGGGGGCAGTGTGTGTGTGGGGCAGTGTGTGTGTATGGGGGGGCAGTGTGAGTGTATGGGGGCAGTGTGAGTGTATGGGGGCAGTGTGTGTGTATGGGGGCAGTGTGTGTGTGTGTGGGGGGCAGTGTGAGTGTATGGGGGGCAGTGTCCGTGTGGGGGGGCAGTGTGTGTGTGTGGGGGGGCAGTGTGTGTGTGTATGGGGGGCAGTGTGTGTGTATGGGGCAGTGTTTGTGTATGGGGGGCAGTGTGTGTGTGTGTGTGATAAGGGTAGGGGGGCTTTTTAAAAAATATATATATGAATCCTCCACTGGACCACCAGGGATCGAAATATGTCCCCCCCCTTCGTACCTTTATGGAGGAGGAGGGGGGACATATTTCGATCCCTGGTGGTCCGGTGGAGGATTCATTGGTGGTCTCAGTGGGGAGAGTTCACTCTCGCAAGATTTGGAGCGTTGCCGTGGTAACGCTCCAAATCTCGAGAGAGGAGGACCCGGAGGAGCTGCAGGCTGAGCTCCCAGGTCCTCTCTCCTCCCTCTCTCTCCCCTGCTGGCTGCCAGCACGGTGCCTGCGGACCAGGGAGGGAGAACTCTGATCTCCCTCCCCGGTCAGCAGGCACATAGCAGGGCTAGCACCTGAATGTCCTGGCAGGGGAGAGGGAGACCGGCGGATTTCTCGGGGGGGGGGGGGCAATTGCCCCGTTGCCCCCCCCCCCGGACCCGCCACTGGCCTTGTATGGCTTTCAGTGTTTCAACCCTCAAAGAGTCATTCCAGCCACCATAACAACCTGTAGATATAGTTTGAGTTGGCCTATATCTCTCTGTACTCATTGATTGTAATTGCAGCTGTAAGCCCCACCCCCTCAAGTCACAAAATTGAGATAACACATTTTGTGTTGAAGTACTTTAATATGGAACTGTTGCCAAATGCTGAGATGTCCCATACATCTCTGCTAGACTGTATTTTATTGAGAAGGTGGGATAGCAGGTGCATGCTAGCCCAGTGCGCCTGCTGCTTTCGTAAGCTCTGTTGAACTAACGCCCAGTGCGCCTGCTGCTTTCGCAAGCTCTGTAGAGCTAACGCCCAGTGCGCCTGCTGCTTTCGTAAGCTCTGTAGAACTAATATCTTCCTGTTAACATGCCTTTTATGTGCAGAAGGATGGCTCTCTCTCCCCCTCCACCTTAGTGGCCCCCCGTATCTTCCCCCTCTTAGTAGTCCTGTCTTTCTCACCCCCTCCCCTTTAGTGGTCCTGTCTCTCTCACCCCGCCTCCCTTTTAATGGCGACAAAAGACAAGACGCTTTTGACTAGGGAAAAAAGTGATCTGATTATGACATCATAATCTAAAAAAGAAATAAACACAAGCTTATGGCACCTGAGGTTCCTATTTGGTCTCCCATACAAGTACTAAGCAGGCCCAAGTCTGCAAGACTTCTAAAATGTGACGAGATCAGGCACTTTCAGACTGGTATGGCCGTAGGCGAAATTAGCAGAAAGTGATCTCGCTGATGTTGGTATAATATCAAACACTGGTTGCGACAAAAGACAAGACGCTTCTGACTAGGGAAAAAAGTGATCTGATTATGACATCATAATCTAAAAAAGAAATAAACAAAAGCTTACGGCACCTGAGGTTCCTAGTTAGTCTCCCATACAAGTACTAAGCAGGCCCAAGTCTGCATGCTTCTGAGATCTGACGAGATCAGGCACTTTCAGACTTGTATGGCCGTAGGCAAATTAGCAGAAAGTGATCTCGCTGATGTTGGTATAATATCAAACACTGGTTGCGACAAAAGACAAGACGCTTCTGACTAGGGAAAAAAGTGATCTGATTATGACATCATAATCTAAAAAAGAAATAAACAAAAGCTTACGGCACCTGAGGTTCCTAGTTGGTCTTCCATACAAGTACTAAGCAGGCCCAAGTCTGCAAGACTTCTGAGATCAGACGAGATCAGGCACTTTCAGAGTGGTATGTACATAGACAAAATTTTCAGAAAGTGATCTCGCTGATGTTGGTATAATATCAAACACTGGTTGCGACAAAAGACAAGACGCTTCTGACTAGAGAAAAAAGTGATCTGATTATGACATCATAATCTAAAAAAGAAATAAACAAAAGCTTACGGCACCTGAGATTCCTAGTTGGTCTCCCATACAAGTACTAAGCAGGCCCAAGTCTACATGACTTCTAAGATCTGACAAAATCAAGCACTTTCAGACTGGTATGGCCGTAGACAAAATTAGCAGAAAGTGATATCGCTGATGTTGGTATAATATCAAACAATGGTTGCGACAAAAGACAAGACGCTTCTGACTAGAGAAAAAAGTGATCTGATTATGACATCATAATCTAAAAAAGAAATAAACAAAAGCTTACAGCACCTGAGGTTCCTAGTTGGTCTCCCATACAAGTACTAAGCAGGCCCAAGTCTGCATGACTTCTGAGATCTGACGAGATCAGGCACTTTCAGACTGGTATGGCCGTAGGCGAAATTAGTAGAAAGTGATCTCGCTGATGTTGGGTTAATATCAAACACTGGTTGCGACAAAAGACAAGACGCTTCTGACTAGGGAAAAAAGTGATCTGATTATGACATCATAATCTAAAAAAGAAATAAACAAAAGCTTACGGCACCTGGGGTTCCTAGTTAGTCTCCCATACAAGTACTAAGCAGGCCCAAGTCTGCATGCTTCTGAGATCTGACGAGATCAGGCACTTTCAGACTTGTATGGCCGTAGGCAAAAATAGCAGAATGTGATCTCGCTGATGTTGGTATAATATCAAACACTGGTTGCGACAAAAGACAAGACGCTTCTGACTAGGGAAAAAAGTGATTTGATTATGACATCATAATCTAAAAAAGAAATAAACACCCGCAATTCCTACAAGCCCTAGGCCTGCCTACGCCAGACCCGATGACACTACCCCAAAGAACCTGGGACGTTGACAACATACCTCCGTTCATTCCCAGAGGGGAACGGGACACTCTCACCTAAATGAGACCTGGACTGCATAAGGTTTATGTCTATGCATTGAGAAATGCCCCCATAGGCAATACAGTTTAAAGTTTTCTTGTTTTTATATTTTTGCTTTTTTAAACTCTATTTGTCTACAACATGTAATGCCCGCTTCCACATATTTCTACTTGCTCCTGACGCTATTATACACACGACCTCAGAGGCCCACCCACTTATTTTAGCCACTACACACACTTACCCCTATGGGACTGTCTGACACCAAGTTGCGCTCACCCTCCCCCCCCAAACCGCCCTGAGACTTGAGGGAACTAAGACGCCCACATCACACCTGGGCCAGAACCCCATAAGCTACTCTACCAAGTAGGCCACCAAAACTCTAGAAGGAACGTGACTAAGATGCCACAATCCAAACCTTCTAATCCCATTAGACTCAGCTACATGTGTCAAATGGAAAATGACATAGGTACCTCGCGACGGGACAGCTCATCCTACAAGGGCTGGTCTATTACTATATTGGGCACCACGCTTCATGTTTCCTACATGCCTCTATTTCTAGCTTACAGACATAAACTTGTAATATTAGAATCCATGTACACACTGCTGGACCGCTACTTTTCCTAAATATAAAAATGTGCTGTACAATCTGCCACGTTATAATTCACTACGGATGTATTGACATTGTACTCGCTGTTGTGGCGTCACAATAACCTGTCACTCTATACATAAGTAAAATGCAGACTTGGGGAAAAAAGGAAGCCCCCACTAGGCTCCTATTGAGCCACATCGTTTTAATGTCCTTCAAGCGGTTTTGTTTCCCGTAGGGGTGCCTTACTTATCCTTGGCACATAACCTGACCTCATAGAGGCATATACAACTTGCATTTCATAAGAGTCTTACTAGCATATTCTCTTAGCCTGCAATATAGTAACCTGGCACCCCAGACTCAAACATCCTTATCTAAGCTAGTGGGCCATATATGTTATGAAACCGATTCACCTAAGCTTGCACATCACTTATTCTCTTAACTTCTCATGCAATATTGAAAGCATGTTCCTAACTATCTCGACGTGTTCATAAGAGCACATCCCTTCACCTAAGCAGTTATAACGCCTACAACTTAGACTCACCAGCTTGACATAAAACTCGAGTGTCATATACCTTGTCTGTCATTGTTTGCATGTCACTCTCAATTTTACTTCAATATTGTGCATAGAACTTATTATGCCATGTTACCACTTGTTGATATAGGGTCTTGCATTGCTATTGTGGCGTGACAGACCTGACTGTTTATTCATGCACGAATACAAATAAAGAATTTAAAATAAAAAAGAAATAAACAAAAGCTTACGGCACCTGAGGTTCCTAGTTGGTCTTCCATACAAGTACTAAGCAGGCCCAAGTCTGCAAGACTTCTGAGATCAGACGAGATCAGGCACTTTCAGAGTGGTATGTACATAGACAAAATTTTCAGAAAGTGATCTCGCTGATGTTGGTATAATATCAAACACTGGTTGCGACAAAAGACAAGACGCTTCTGACTAGAGAAAAAAGTGATCTGATTATGACATCATAATCTAAAAAAGAAATAAACAAAAGCTTACGGCACCTGAGATTCCTAGTTGGTCTCCCATACAAGTACTAAGCAGGCCCAAGTCTACATGACTTCTAAGATCTGACAAAATCAAGCACTTTCAGACTGGTATGGCCGTAGACAAAATTAGCAGAAAGTGATATCGCTGATGTTGGTATAATATCAAACAATGGTTGCGACAAAAGACAAGACGCTTCTGACTAGAGAAAAAAGTGATCTGATTATGACATCATAATCTAAAAAAGAAATAAACAAAAGCTTACAGCACCTGAGGTTCCTAGTTGGTCTCCCATACAAGTACTAAGCAGGCCCAAGTCTGCATGACTTCTGAGATCTGACGAGATCAGGCACTTTCAGACTGGTATGGCCGTAGGCGAAATTAGTAGAAAGTGATCTCGCTGATGTTGGGTTAATATCAAACACTGGTTGCGACAAAAGACAAGACGCTTCTGACTAGGGAAAAAAGTGATCTGATTATGATATCATAATCTAAGAAAGAAATAAACAAAAACTTAAGGGCACCTGAGGTTCCTAGTTGGTCTCCCACGCAAGTACTAAGCAGGCCCAAATCTGCATGACTTCTGAGATCTGACAAGATCAGGCACTTTCAGACTGGTATGGCCATAGGCAAAATTAGCAGAAAGTGATCTTGCTGATGTTGTTATAATATCAAACACTGGTTGTGACAAAAGACAAGACGCTTCTGACTAGGGAAAAAAGTGATCTGATTATGACATCATAATCTAAAAAAGAAATAAACAAAAGCTTACGGCACCTGAGGTTCCTAGTTGGTCTTCCATACAAGTACTAAGCAGGCCTAAGTCTGCATGATTTCTGAGATCTGGCACTTTCAGACTGGTATGGCCGTAGGCGAAATTAGCAGAAAGTGATCTCGCTGATGTTGGTATAATATCAAACACTGGTTGCGACAAAAGACAAGACGCTTCTGACTAGGGAAAAAAGTGATCTGATTATGACATCATAATCTAAAACAGAAATAAACAAAAGCTTACGGCACCTGAGGTTCCTAGTTGGTCTTCCATACAAGTACTAAGCAGGCCCAAGTCTGCATGACTTCTAAGATCTGGCACTTTCAGACTGGTAGGGTCATAGGCGAACTTAGCAGAAAGTGATCTCGCTGATGTTGGTATAATATCAAACACTGGTTGCGACAAAAGACAAGACGCTTCTGACTAGGGAAAAAAGTG
Source organism: Pelobates cultripes (assembly GCA_933207985.1). NCBI lineage: Eukaryota > Metazoa > Chordata > Amphibia > Anura > Pelobatidae > Pelobates > Pelobates cultripes. The sequence continues at coordinate 343,460,203 of OW240912.1, forward strand.
ATCTGATTATGACATCATAATCTAAAAAAGAAATAAACAAAAGCTTACGGCACCTGAGGTTCCTAGTTGGTCTCCCATACAAGTACTAAGCAGGCCCAAGTCTGCATGATTTCTGAGATCTGACGAGATCAGGCACTTTCAGACTGGCACTATAAACATCCTCCTCCTATAGCATTTACCACATTCCCCTTATGATTGATGTGACTTGTTTTCTATCTAATAGCTATTGGTGTGGAACTAAAAACCTCATTTATATAAATATGCAGAGGGATTTGGAATGGTGAGAAAAATAACTTTATTTTCTTTGTTTTTTTTTATTGTATGTATTGAAGCTGATGTGTACTATGGTCATTGCTGCCGCCCAGGAGAAGTGGGAGTTTGAGCGCAGGACTTTTGTTTGTGTATTTGTATTTACTTTTGTATCACACAGTCATGTAACATTGCTGCCGCCCACTCCATGTGTTGCCTATTAAGGGTTAATAAGTACGTAGGGGTTAAAAAAAACAAAAAACCCTCTCTGTCTCATTAGAAATTTTCTCTTGCCTTAAGTGGAAGCAAGAAATGTGAATTGCTAGTATAGGACCCACCTAGGTGGGCTTCCATCTAATGGCCATTGGAGTGAAACTAAAAAATCCATTTATATAAATATGCACAGGGATTTAAAATAGTGCGCAAGTAACTTTTTTTTCTTTGTTTTCTATCTACGTTTAGTATTAATTATAAAAAAAATCCCTTGTTTTTAACAGTTTATAGTTGTTGATGTCCACTTGCACTTGCATATTACATAATTACACAATACATAATGAAAAACTGAACATAAAAGTGAAAAACAACAAATATTAATAAAATATTGACATAACACTCTTAGTAGAGCACAATAAGATCCTCAGTAGCATGCAGTGGCGTACTAAGGGGGGGGGTGGGGGGCGGAGGGGGCGGTCTGCCCCGGGTGCCACCAGGGTGGGGGGTGCCATGACCCTCATGCTGCAGCCGCCCGAGCGCTCTGTAGAGAGCCTCAGGCGGCTGCAGCTTTGCCCGGGCTGGTGCGTCCATGAGGGCGCACCGCCCGGGCGCATCATGAGGAGAGGGGCTGACAGGAGGGAAACGCTCAGCGCTCCCTCCTGTCACTCCCTCACTGTAGCGTGGCCGAGCTCTATATGGTCCGCGGGTACAGGGAGCATCTGTCTTCTGTACCCGGCCAGACTAACAGGAAGTGCACACATTTTTCCGGGAGCAGCCGGTGCACCGTCCAGTGTGCCGGTCGGGCAGCGCAAGGGAGTCTGCTGGCTCTACAATGAGAGCCATTGCAAGTGGTTTGGATCATGCCGATTCAAGCACGAGTGCTCTCCTTGTGCTTCAAGAAGGGCAAGCAAGGTGGGAGACCCAATAGGGAGGATCTCCCTAGAGCTGAGGACGCCGGTGAGCGTGCTAAGGATGTGCCCTTGACTCGACCGGTATCCCAAGCGTAAGGATGCAGGGGTTCTGCTGGAGGGGTTTTCGACAGGGTTTTGGATTCCGCTTGTTTATTCGGATTCCCCTTAGTTGGCGGACAACCTGCGTTCGGTTGTGGGAAAAGAGACTATGCTAGAGGATTAGTTGAGGAAAGAAGTTTGTTTGGGCAGGATGTCCGGTCCGTTTGACACACCTCCATTTCCCAATTTGTGGGTATCCCCGCTGGGGTTGGTTCCTAAGAAGGAGCCAGGATCCTTTCGTCTCATTCACCACCTGTCCTACCAATCGGGTGGGTCGGTGAATGATGACATTGACAAGGAAGAGTCACACGTTCGCTACGCCTCCTTTGATTGGGCTTTAGAGTTGGTCCGGGAGGCAGGGAGGGGAGCTCTGTTGGCTAAGTCGGACATCGAGTCAGCTTTTCGACTGCTCCCGGTCCACCCCGACTGTTTTCACCTGTTGGGTTGTCGGTTCCAAGGTTCCTTTTTCTTTGATGTGTGTTTGCCAATGGGCTGCGCTATCTCTTGTTCTTATTTTGAAATGTTTGCGTCATTTTTGGAATGGGTGGTCGTTCGGTTTGCAGGGTAGAGTCGATAACGCATTACCTAGATGATTTTCTGTTTGTGGGCCTACGGGAGTCGGATGACTGCGTGATGCTCTTAGATTCCTTTCGAGCCGTCGTGGCGGATTTTGGTGTTCCAATAGCGGAAGAGAAGACGGTAGGGCCAGTGGGAGTCTTGTCCTACTTGGGTATTGAAGTGGACACTTGGAGCATGGTTTTCCGTTTGCCGGACGAGAAACTAACTCACCTGCTGCGGCTGGTGGATTCGGTGAAAGAGGCCAAAAAAGTATAGCTCCGACAGCTACAGGCCTTGTCGGGGCATCTGAACTTTGCCTGTCGGGTATTGCCGTTGGGCAGGGCTTTTTGCCGTCGCTTGTCATTGTCAACAGTCGGAGTCAATCAGCCGTTTCACTTCATTCGAATCACTCACCAGCATCAAGAGGATCTGCAAGTTTGGAGTTCATTTCTGGGTAGGTACAACGGGCAATCCTGCTGGCTGCGCCCGGCGGTGTCCAACATGGATTTGGAATTATACACCAACGCGTCTGGGTCGGTGGGTTTCGGTGCCTATTTTCAAGGGCGTTGGTGTGCGGAGGCCTGGCCCCGACAATGGCTAGAGACTGAATTGGTGAGTAACTTAACGTTTCTGGAGCTCTTTCCAATTGTGGTGGCTGTGGAACTCTGGGGTGTAGAGCTGTCGAATCGGAAGGTGGTGGTGCACACGGACAACATGAGTGTGGTCCATGTGATCAACCGATCTACGTCTGCATCCCCTCCGGTGTTGACGCTCCTCCGGCGCCTGGTACTGCTTAACTTAGCACATAATTTGTGGTTGGTTGCGCGCCATGTGCCTGGGGAGCGGAACGTTATAGCCGACTCTCTCTCTTGGTTTCAGTGGGACAGGTTTCGAGTGGCGGCTCCAGAGGCGGTGGAACCTCGTGCCCGGTGGGCATATGGGACCTGTTTTCCACCATTTGAGCCGGTTGGTGAGGGAGTTGCTATCAGAGTCGACGTGGAGGTCGTATTCCGCGGTGTGGCGGAAATGGAAGAATGTCTGCAATGACAGAGATGTGTCCTCGGACGAAGGTAGGTAGGCAGCGTTAGCGGCCCTGTCTTTTCTGTTCCAGTGGTGTGGGTGGCAGGATGCTACCAAGTCATTCTGCGTCTCGCGGGTCATGAAGGGCTGGAAGAGGGGCCATAAGCCGGACTCTCTGCGTCCAATCTCCTATGAGATCTTGTGCAGACTCCTAGAGCGTCTGCCCCAGATTTGTGTCTCGGTCTACGAGGTTCTCCTGTCCCGGTCCGCTTTTGCTCTCTGCTTCTTTGCGGCCCTTCGGATAGGTGAGCTGGTGGCTCCAAATAAATGGGCGCTGGCTGCCATGCAAATCTCTGATATCAGGGTTTCGACGGGCGACCCTCGTTTGAAAAGTCTAAGACCGATCAGTCAGGAGAGGGCGTGTCGGTTTGGATTCAGGCTACCGGTGAGCGGTTTTGCCCGGTTAGGTTGCTGCGGGAGTTCTTGGAGGTACGAGGATCGGAGGCGGGGTCCCTGTTGTGGCACCGGGATGGGTCATCACTCAGCTGGTTTCAATTTGCCAGGGTACTTCGTGCAGGGGTTGTCAGTATTGGGCTGTCTCCAGGTTTGTACACCACGCACTCATTTCGAATCGGGGCTGCCACGCAGGCTAGTCAGCTGGGCCTCCCCACAGAGGCGCTCAAGCATTTGGGGCGCTGGCAATCGGGTCAGTTCCAGCTCTATGTGCGCCCCCATTTGCTGTAGGCTAGCGGCGCAGCAGTTATGGTTGTATGTTATTTTCGTTGTAGGTCCTTCTCCTCGATTTGTCTGGATCGTGGGACACTCCTTTGTTTATTGGGCTGCTAGGTGTGCTAAGACTAGACCCTATGGCCGTAACCTCGGTTTATCGTACGAGGTAGCACGGGTACGTTGGAGGGGGATTGTCATGGGACGGGTTATACGCCGAGCTGGTGCAGCTCCGGCGCTGGCGGGAACGATGTTTGACGGCGACAGCCGGTGGAGCTGGTTCGTGAGATGCGGCATGACGTGGCCCGCTCTTTTGGGTTGTTCCAGGACCTGACCCTCGTCTGGTCCGAGATCGTTTCGCGCTCGGTCTGGCAGACCGGGGGTGATGGTAAGGCGTTAGAGCGCTATAGGCGTAAGGTCAATATGACCATGTCCCGGTTTGTGCGTCATCTGGGGAGTATAGTTGTTAGGCACTTCGAGTTGGAAGGGGTTAATGATGATGTAATGAGATGGGATGGTGTTCATTTGTCCCTCATTGGGTTAGATATCTTCAATATGGGACTACAAGCTGGAATTGAGGCGGCGTTGTCAGCAGGGGGGCACGATGCCTGCGCAGCGTAGTGCGCGAGGTGGGCATCGCGGTGGCGGGTTTTCCTGGACAGCGCAGAAGAAAAAAGGAACTTTGGGGAGACGACAGCCTGCACGGAGCTGATGGCGAGGAGCCGGCTGTCGAGGCTCATGGTACAGAATTTGGTAGAACTGCCTGTTGGGAAACACCCAACAGCTGGCAGAGTTGGCCTAAGTTAAAATTGTTCTATTAAATAAAGCTGTGGCCGTTGCCCTTATCCACAAGAATGAGGTGTCACGTGTATTATTGGGGGGCAACGGGTTTTGGTCGGGGACTGGTTGGGTCAGCAGTCAAGATCCTTTAACTTTTCCTGGTAAGTTTTATCCTGCAATCCACGAACCAGTTTAGTAAACAGATAAGGGTAAAATAGTTCAATACTGCATGAGTTATTACATATCATATTGAATATTAAAATATTTAAAGGTGAAGTACATGCAACCAGGGGCAACACCATTTTTAAAAATTTTAAATATATAAAAACATTTTTTACTTATGAGTAAAATCATGTGCACAGTTCCTTCCTATTTGGGGGGCTGGCCTGTTACAGGTCCTGATGGGTGACACATTAGCTGTGTTCTATGGGTGTGTAGCTCACCTTGTATGGACCGCTGATAACCTTTACTGCTGTCATTGCAATAAATAAGCTATTTTGATCATTAACTTTGTATATTAATATATGATTCATAGATCACTAACAGGTATACTTAGCACTTTACAGGTTACATTACACTAGAGTGGGTACAGTTTTGGTGTCAATATAATATGGAGTACAGTCCCATATAAAAATATCTTGCTATGGGTCGATGCTCCGCAGAGCTTACAATAATTACATAAATGGTCCTGAAGCTACATCTAGGAATAAGAATTATTGTTTGATGGCTCTGTTTCAATTATTAAATAGAGGTCTCTAGATACATACTGCTAATTTGCTTCAATCATAGAACTGCGCTGCAGAATATGTTGGCACCATATAAAAATGAATCACACTAAACGGTAACCTAGGAAAAATACCCAGCATTGTTGCAGACAAACATATTATCTCTCCAGAGACAGTATGAGATGTAGCAGGATTCACCCTTTTGTCTAATCATCTGCTACCCAATTCCCATGCATCCCAATGAAGGTATATCTATTGGTTATGATCCCTGAAGAAAGACAGACGTAGGGGGGAATGTCAAAATCACCTACACCTTCTTATCACCACGACCAATTCTTTACAGGTTTTTTTTTTCCAGGCTCCTTTGCTGTTGCTATGGCTATGACCATCATTCCTGCAACGAAACACCCATGTGACCTGCTCTATTATGGCTGCTCAGATGGGAGGTATGTAATCTTACAGAATATTTCACCAGCTACCTTGACACTGACTTTTAATACCGGGAATATCATCGGGATATGTGGTGCGGAGCATTCTTGGAGCTGATTAACCTCCCAGTGTCTGATTGAAATAGGCACCTGGGGTCAAAGGCATGGAGGGGGAGTACGTTGTCCCAGGATTTGGAAATATATAGGCATAGTGGCTGGATACTGTGCGCATCGTTACATCCAGGGCACTCTGATCGTTCCAGGCCTGGAGACAGCTGTCTCATTCATGCAGCGATCAGGGTGTGTATCCTTTGGTTTTTTTTCATAATTAAACAGCTGGGCTTAGCAAAAGGATAAAAACTGACAATTAATTGGGCACACTGTGTAAGGATGCGAGAAGGAATGTATGATTTCAGGAGATAAAAATATTATATTTATATCTATGACATACCATAGAACATACTTGAAAACGAGGGAAAGCTAAATGTATATTTAATAATTATGATATACAAATAAATAAATAATAATATAAAATTAATATATATATATATATATATATATATATATATATATATATACATACACAGAAAGAGAGAGCTTGTTTCTGCTAAATCACTTATCCCGTGTAAACATTAGTCTGTATTGAGCACTTACAAAGGAAACGATATCTTACAGGAATGGAATTGGAGGCTGCCAGCTGGATTCTGAAGGACAGTTTATGGATCAGTGCATTAAAAACATTGTCCATTTTCAGGAGCTTGTCAGGAGTGACTGTGTCACCAATAGGTACATCTACACAAACATATACACAAAAAAAGGACACACACACAAACACATATGGATCTTAATGTATATTTCTGTTCTTTTTAAATGATTTGCATTTCCCACTGATGTGTAATATGATAATGATAACAGTGATGATTGAAACATTTGATTGTTTTCATATTCTATAATCTGCACAACACTTTGATTTTGGTAGCTTTTTTTGTATATTGCAACAGTTTTCCTGCCCAGGCAGCGTGTCCTTGCTTTCTTTGTGTGCGTGCCATTGCGTTGACATTAACTCTTTGTCTGCTAGATAATGGCAACTTTTTTGTATACTTACCATATTCTCCCTGAAAATAAACGTGTTGAATGTGTAATGTGTTTTAAAGAACATGAGACTAACTTTTTAGTTAATAACTTTCAGTATATGTGGTCAGTAATTCTTACATTTTTTATTTCAAAGTTTTGGTGTCATTTCCATTTGGGGGTTTAATAGCCCATAAATATATTTTTTTTGTAAAATAGTGCTATAACATCACGTTGTTTGTAATGAAGTTTGCCTTGCCTATTCATTTCTGCCACAGTAACAAGGAATCTGTTGGGTGCTGAAGAGGTTAGATGCAGAAATGAAATATGTATGCATGGCAGAATTTGTTTTGTACTGTACATCATCAAATGGAGTTATATTTACAATACTGCTGAAATTACAGCAGCAGATTAATTAGCAACTAAATATAGTTTTGTTCATTGTAATTTCAAGAAGCAAAGTGTATTTTCGTAATTTTAAGGAGTAAAGTGTATCTCCAGACTATTCACAAACATGACAAGTGCATAGTTGTACCCTTGGGCATTAAAAAAAATTAAAGAATAAAAACCCCATACATACCCAATAATGCACGGACACCAATATGTTGTGTAAAATTATGTCCGCAGCTTTTAATATAATATATTACATTTTAATACAAAAAGTAATTGTCAAACAAACCCTATCACACAGTATATAACTAGCCCCCTACAACATTACAATGACAATGACTCCAAAATTAACAACATAACAATATAACATAAATAACATATTGAAACATAATAAAGTGCAAACAACTTGCCCAAATGATCCAATGTAGGGGTATACCGAGATACCACTACACCCCCAGGTTCTGAGCCACAGGCCAGCTCGAAACCTACCATTCCAACTTTTAAACCACATACCAACTTTTGAAACACATAATTCAATCCATATTAACACCCCCCAATTTACCTATCCAGCCAGCTCAGACCTCGACCCCTTAAGATTTCTGAGCACCGCCACCCCCAATATGTAATGTTCTGGCCATACCTACTTGTATTCCCAAATTGAAATGGTGGAGACCAACCTCCGAAAGATGCACCTCATTCATTAATCTGGCAGCATTGATTCCAGCTCCAGGTGCCTAATCACCAGCCTGCCAACCTTTTATAAGAAAACTGCCATCAATTTACTGACCTTAATCCTGCAGTATGATCCCTAGCATGCCTCCAGAGAAATATTGCCGACCAAAGAACCACTACCCCTGCCACTAACTCCCGCAATTAGTCAACATCCCTTTTCATTTGTTTAACCAACTCCTGCTTTTGCACCTGCCCCACTTCATTATATCCTGTGTGAAATAAAACAAAATCTGGCGACCCCTACCTCATCCAAGCTGTTAAACACCTATCGCCACACCTCTTTCTACCAGAATCCCCGAAACCCAAGCCACACCAATGTAACCTGGTCTACCAGAAAGCCCAGCTGCTGACCTTGGAACCCAACTGCAGCTCTCTTCTGTGCCCAGTGTACATATGAATGACCCACCTACCATGCAACCAACCCTAAAGAAGCAAAAACAAAAGCTCACGTAAATAACAATACTTTATATTGCGAAAGGGTTTTTTTGGGGTTTTTTTTAGCTCTTTTAGTTATTTATTTATTTTAAATTATTTATTTTTTTGTATGCCCATGGCCATGCCCCATTGGAATCGATAAAGGAAACGGGTGATTAACCACAAGAACAACCGGTATATTGTGAGTGAAGAATATAACTTTTTTATGCCTCAACTGCTCAACCCACAATTAAAGTGCCACCACCAATGGAAACAACTCGAGGAATGCTAGTTCGCGGACGAGTGGGCTTATTTTCTACTCTGCAGGCCAACCCTCTCTGCACACCACTGACCTCCAAAATAAGTCCCACAGCCCACACTCCCTGAAGCATCAATAAAGATGCTCCTAAGGAGAAAGGGCCAGCTCCACAGGAGAAACTACCTTTTTCTGAAAAACACTGTCCTGATAAAGAAATGGTTCCCATACCACAACTGCCTCCATAGAAGCAGTGACCCTGAATAAAGTGATAAGCAGATTCTTTCCCACAAGTAGCCTTAGCCAATAACCTTTTAAAACTTGCCCCATCAGGATAACCCAAAGTTAAGATGGCCAATCAAAGATTGTAATTGCCTCAATGTCACCTTCCTGGCCTCTTTTACTTCTGCCACAACCTACCGCAATGCAATCACTTTGTCCATAGGAAGCCTATTCCCACACCTCTCCGAGTCGATCTCCAACCTTAGGGAGTTAGACCAAACAAATGGGCTATCCATTCCAGAGTTCTCATCATGTATAGGAAAGAATCTAAATCAGAAGGGCGACACAAATATAATCATCCAGGTGGAGAACAATAAATTGACTACCAGCTTCCTCTCTAACTACCCATTCCACAAAGTGCTAAATAATTCCAACTAAGCACATGAGATGGAGCATCTCATCGATAGTGTTAGTGCAGAAATCTTTCCACCCGGATGATTCACGGCTGCAGAACATCCTTGGAACTCCAACCAGCACAAACACACCTACGAGCAGCTCGGGAGAAATGACTGACACACAACACAGTCTCAAATCATATCTCGGAATTTATTGGCTTCAGCCAGGGTTTTTTATAAAAAACAGAAGATGATTACGTCATAATACACAGAGTCAGCAATTCAGCAAATATGTTGGAGCATTGACAGAAAAATCAGTTCATGGTCACAAGGTAGACACGTCATTGCCAAAGCTCAATATCACTTGGTAATATGGCAGATAACTACTTTCTAAAAATATAATTACAGACATGGTTTCATAACATATTTGATCATCTTGCAGAATTTATATTTCTGTTACTTCCTCAAAGTGATGGACATATACTACACCTTTTAGAGAACATCTCTTCAAATAAGCAACAGAACACTTGAATTAACAAATAAATCATACTTATTATTTTATTCTTATTATTGTATTCTGTCTTTAGAAACGATTTTAACAGCTTTAAGCAATGCACTAGAAAAACAGAATCAGATTGAAAATGGCTAATGCTTACGAAATGGCGGCTGACTTAAATGGCCTCTGATTATAACATCATATCTAACAGTCCCTTATTTTATTCTGTGTAAGAAAAACTAGCCATTCAAGGAATATGATTAGTAGATTTTGAGTACAACAGAGGATGGAATAGGGAAGAGGACTTCAACATTAGTATCAGGTTTGATAGGTCTCAATTCTACATAAGGGCAGCATCCTCATTTATACATTAAAAGCAAAATACATTTAAAAATAATAACAATCACATATATAGATATTAATTTATTTTTTTTTTTAAAGAATGCCGTACAAAAAATTTTTTCCAACATTTCCAGGTATTCACCCTATGCCAAAGGCCAAATAAAATCCCCCAAATAAACCAGTAAAATGAAAAAGATCGTGTTCCTCGGGCAGCCTGCACTTCATGTAATGCTTATTGCTATTACACAAGTAGAGAATCAAAGAAGACTGCCATCCTCAATATGAAAAACACATAACTTATATACAGTTTTAACAAGAAAGCTTGTGCCAGAAACAGCATAGTCACAAATTACGAATACCGTATATACTCGAGTATAAGCCGAGTTTTTCAGCACATTTTTTGTGCTGAAAAACCCCAACTCGGCTTATACTCGAGTCACTGTCTGTATTATGGCAATTTACATTGCCATAATACAGACTGGGGGCTGGCAGAGCTGTTACTTACCTCTCCTGCAGCTCCTGTCAGCTCCCTGCTCCTCCGCGCCGGTCCGGTCAGCACCTCGGTCAGCTCCCAGTGTAAGTCTCGCGAGAGCCGCGGGGTCATAGTGCGGCTCTCGCGAGACTTACAGTGTGAGCTGAGAGAAGAGCTGCACGGACCGGCGCGGAGGAGGAGAGAGCTGACAGGAGCTGCAGGAGAGGTAAGTAACAGCTCTGCCAGCCCCCCTCCTCCCCCCACTGAACTGCCAATGCCACTGGACCACCAGGGAAGGAGAGCCCCCCTCCCTGCCATGTATCAAGCAGGGAGGGGGGACAACAAAATAAATAAATTCATAATATATAAATAATAATAAAAATAATATTAAAAATAATATAAATAATAATAAAAATAATAATAAAAAAAATAATAATATAACAAAACAAATTAAAATAATATTAATTTTTTTTTATAAAAATGCCCACCCCCCCACCAAGGCTCTGCAACACAAACACACACTGCATCACACACACACTGCATCACACACACACACAGCATACACACACACTGCATTCATTCACACACACACTGCATTCATTCACTCACACACAGCATTCATACACACACACTGCACATTCATACTCACTGCACACTCATACTCACACACTGCAGTCATACACACACACTGCGCACTCATACACACACTGCATTCATACACACACACTGCATTCATCATATACACACACTGTAAATAAATATTCAATTAATATAATTTTTTAGGATCTAATTTTATTTAGAAATTTACCAGTAGCTGCTGCATTTCCCACCCTAGTCTTATACTCGAGTCAATACGTTTTCCCAGTTTTTTGGGGTAAAATTAGGGGCCTCGGCTTATATTCGGGTCGGCTTATACTCGAGTATATACGGTATGTTGATATATGCAATAAAAACACAGTACCCGATAATTAGTTGCCTTTATACCCACTCATCCTGCTATGGTCATTTCAATCCACTTCTGAATAAATCCCTTTTGACCATTCACCCTAAGGTGATAACCCACCTTTACCTGTTTTCTTAATGATCATTGAATAGGAAAAAACAGTTTCCTATAATACTGCTTGGACCACAACAAACACACGTCCACACTTAACTCTTCATGCACACAAAGTCACACAGAGGGCAAACATGGCTGATATAAGAATAACATGGCGGCTGAGGAGCTAAGACACTTTCTCAACATTCAAAGTCCTCCCTTTTTCTTCTTAACAGATCCTGTTAATGAATCAATTAATAAATTGTTCCATGACCAGATGGAGTTTGTTGCATAGCGATCCATTTCTGTTTATGTGAGTCATCATACATTGCATTATTCAGGGTTTCCAGGTCTTTTGACTTAAAAAATAAATTAAAAAAATAGGGAATTCTTCACCTTCCAACAAAGGCATTATGCAGCTAGTGCCAATACACACCTAATGAGAAGAAAGAAAACAGACACATTCAATAACAAACAAAGCCACAATCAGACCAGGCACCAGTTTTACTCCAAGTGAACCAAGCAATCTTTTAAGGTATAATGGATCCCATTTATCGTTAACCTGACTTTTTTTTCCCGTTTTTGTATTTTTAGTTTATCTAGTTCATTTCTATGTCACCACTTCTGTCTTTAATAAATACACAGCATTGCTCCTTAATTAAAACACACACTCCCCCTTTTTGTGTCTGGCAATAGAGTTGACAACTGCTGCTCTAGAATGATACCAGTATACTACAGAAATGCACAATCCCATAAACAATATAGCAAGACATACAAGAAACATCCAAACATTTCCTCCAGACAGGAAGAGTTCATCACAAAAATTATTTTCTTCTTGTTTCCAGTTTTTTCATAAATTGGCTGCATGGTTTGGCGAGTGGCCTCTTGGCACCTCTCGCCTTTCCTGCACAGGTTAGTCAGTTGGGATTGTGGTGCCCGGTGGAAAACTAACTTGTTGATTTCCTTAGTACTGGGGCAAGCTTTAAATGGCTACAATGAATCCAAGAAGCAATCTCAGCTACCTTGACTGCTGTGTTGGTTACAAGCAAGACTTGATATGGGCCCTTCCAACAAGGTTGGAGAGCTTTCTTTCGTTTGAAACTTTTGACCTATACGTAGTCTCCCAGTTGGATTTGATGAATGGGTTCATTGCCTTCTGTGTTCATGTGCACCGCTTGTACCTGTGCTGTAAGACACCTAAAGGATTTCATTAGAGTCTTACAATAAACGCTAATCGTGTCATCTATCATAGCATGATCATGCACTAATATTTCTAGAGAATTAGCAGTAAGCATAGGACGTCCCATTATTATCTTGTGTGGTTTTACGTTTCTCATAGATATGAATGCTAAAGGCGAAGCCTCTGGTAAAATGTGTGTATATATATATATATATATATAAAATAATAATAAGGGAAAAGCCTCTGGTCAGGGCATATTGGTTTCTGCACATTTGGGGTGGGTAGCAGCATTGTAACATGGCTGTGTAAACGTAAATACAAACATACAAAACTAAGCCCTGTGCTAAAACTTCCATCACTCCTAAGCAGAAGCAATGACTATAGTACACATCAACCTCAATACATATAACAAAACCAAAGAAAAAAAAAATTACTTGCGCACTATTCCAAATCCCTATGCACAATTAAATCCTTGTATGTTTGTTTTTTTCTTTTCTTTCTTTCTTTCTTTCTTTCTTTAATATTTAAAGGATCACTATAGGGTCAGGAACACAAACATGTATTCCTGACCCTATAGTGTTAAAACCACCATCTAGCTGGGGCCCTCATGCTTCCATAAATATAGCAAAATCTTACTCTATTCAAGCCTGAATCTGTAGATCTGCATGCTGTTTACCTCAGAAAAACAATCTTTCTGCTGACATCATCAGAAGTGGTGGCCTGATCCAATCACAATGCTTCCCCATAAGATTGGCTGAGACTGACAAGGAGGCAGATCAGGGGCAGAGCCAGCATGATTCAAACACAGCCCTGGCCAATCAGCATCTCCTCATAGAGATGAATTGAATCAACAAATCTCTATGAGGAAAGTTCAGTGTCTGCATGCAGAGAGAGGAGATACTGAATGTTTGGATGTATTTTAGGAAGGAATGTCTGGATGTATTTTACCCAGGAAGGATCTCTAACAGCCATCTGAGGAGTGGCCAGTGAAGTTATCACTAGGCTGTAATGTAAACACTGCATTTTTTCTGAAAAGACAGTGTTTACAGCAAAAAGCCTCAAGGTAATGATTCTACTCAGCAGAACAAATTCAATAAGCTGTAGTTGTTCTGGTGACTATAGTATCCCTTTAAATTATTTCTGTTATTTTTTTTTTTTTACTATTTTATCTCCTTCCGGGCATATGATAAACACGTTGGTCTACTGATAAATGCATTTATCCATACATGGGAGCAGAAGTATGGTCCAAAATTTAGTTGTTCTGGTGACTATAGTGTCCCTTTAAGTGTAAGTTAAAGGCACCTGTAAAGGCACCTTTTGGGTGAATCCTACACTAACAATTCAACTCGCTGGGGCTGGGTACACCTTTTTTGGGGTTATATTCATCAACACTAGTGATAACTAGTGATCACTGCTATGTCAATCTGTGAATGTACAAGTGCTGTATCTCTGGGATCAGTATTTGGATCAAACAATGTAGGAGAATCTATCTTGACTGGCTGGGATACAACATTTTCTACTATTGCATCTTTAGGCACTGATTACTGAAAAAGAGCTTCCTGCTTTTCAACACTAGACAAGGAAAGGTACAAAAAACATCCCGATTCCAGCAAAGGGCAACACAATTGCACTCCCTCTGTCATTGACAAAAATTCCTGTACCTCTGTCATGGCTAAACATCAAATGCACATTTAGAATCCTGACTGGGTAAATCTTGAGAAAAGGGGGTTTCCATGACAACCCCACCTTTAGGGTCTACATAAATTGCTATACCCAAACATGCCATTAGGTCACAACCCAATAGATTAACTGGACAGTTTGGTACAACCAAAAAGGAATGAACCTTTGGAAGGGGTTTTGCTGTGATCTTATAACATTATGGGGTTATGTTTTAAAAAAGATTCCATGAGGGTCCCAACTACACCAACAGAGGCTTGTAGTTAATACAGAACCATGGCAAAACGTTTGTGACAAACTGGATTTAGTAGCACCAGTGTCTACTAAAAAATCATATGACATTCCATTAACATAGAGAGTTTTCATGGGGAGTATATCCCACCTATGTGAAAGTTGAGCTAGAAGACAAGTGAGCAAACCAATCCTCTGGCAGCCCTATGGGTTATTATTATGGTTGGGACGCCAGTTGAGGTTGTAACAGGTAGGGCGATTGTGTGGGACTGTGTTTTGCTGGGTCTGTGGGTTAGGGTGTGAGTTTGGTGGTGGTGAGTTTGGGTAAATGGGACCAGGATTTGGGCATTCATTACGCCAATGAGTATCTTTACCACACCTGAAACAAGCACCTCTTTCTTGCTGATATTCGAGTTTAGTATCCTAAGCTGACATGAACCTTCAATCTCTATCACATATCTACTTCTACCTGCTCCTCTAACTCTGTTTATACCTCAATTACCACCTAAAAACATGCTTAATCCCACTGTACTTTTTTCCTGGCTGGGAAATACCCCAGCCGCATCTTTCTCTCTTATCTCCTTTTTTAAATTCTTGCAATGACTTTGCATGCATGCCTGTAACCAATTGTCTTATAATAAGACTGTATTCAGAGTAGCAAGGCAGTGTTGGATAAACAACAACAAACATCTCCGCAGCCTCACTACCTAAACAATATATCTCTCAACATTTTTTGGAGAGTTTGATAAAATCTGAAACACGTTCACCACTTTTCTGTTTGCACATTAAACATTACGTTACATCCTTTCTATCACCATGTAGATTAACAGCTTAATCTTATACATTTTCCCACATGTCATTATGAGTATATACATCTGCCCAAATGAAATTAGCCCTTTCTTGAATGGACACAGTTCCCCAATTGATGTCATGCCACTTAGTAACACAATTCAAAAGAAACCTATAAACAGAGCCACTCATTTGCATATCAGTAATAACCATTTCTAAATAGGTTATTGCCCCTGATGGATGTGTTAATGGAACAGGGCATTCTTTGGCCAAAGATGGTGAGTATAGGGGGCCTTAAGGACCACTTTACATCCTACCAACTTAAATGGTAGTTGTTGCACAGGGGTATCTGGCATTTTGGGGGAAAACAACTGAAATACACTGTGCAACTGCATTTTTGTTGTTTTACCCTTTTTTTTTACATCCTCAACCTCTGATTTATCAGGGGTCTAAATTCCTCCCATTGACCCAGGAGATGAGAGGGGTTTCTCATCAATACTCACACCATAGGTTTAGTTTAGTGAATTGCAGGGAGGATTACGTCCTGCGGCAATCAATATGTCGCCATCATCATCATCATCATTAATATTACCTAAACCTTGTAAACTGGGATAAAGTGGGGCACAAGGCTGTATTTGATCACTTGGGTGGGTAGGTTGAGCTAACGTATTTGATTTATTTGGCCATACCTCTCCACTCTGGGTCTGGAGAATTAAGACTCCATGATGAATCATTTAAACATAATCTCTTCCTCATTTGTATGAAGGGAGAACACAAACTACCTTCTCCTGGGAAAGATACAGTTTTTTTTCATTATTTCAATCCATCCAGCCATATTATCAACAAAAGGGGTTGAATATTAAGCTCCCACTACTCTTACAAATTGCTTAGGTGTTTTACCTGTAAGAGGGGATGGAGCAACCAATCTGGTACTTGTATTACCTGCACTTTAAGGTACATCATTAGGAGTGCTGTACTTTATCTTGTTTATCTTAGTGCACAGTGAACCCATAGTAAAAATACAAATTTATTAATGCAAATAAAACAACAGTTGACACCTGTAGCAAAGCAACCAAAGTTAGGAAAATGCAAAAAGTAGCAGGTTATACATCATAATGGATACGTGTCTTACCCCGCTTGAAGAACTTGCTGAGTCTCTCCTACAACCAGGTCAATTGTGCTTGAACTTACAGCTGGTGCCCCACTTGCATTGGCTACCACTGAGTAGCCAGAAAAACTTACATCTAGATAAAGAACAACGGGGAGCATTATACCAGTGACCTTGCCAATTGAAATCTCAAGGATGCAAAAAAGGCCTGCAACCAATTACCAAAAAGACTTAGGTATCTTCTCATTTCACACTTCCTTTGCATCCTTTTATCCTCTTCCTTCATGTGAATTAATTCCTCGAAAGTCAAAAGGGAATATTCCCCAAACTCCCCCTTCCATATTTTTTCTTACATCTTCTGTTTTAAATGGACCGCCAGAACCCCCTGAAAAGGATACATAAGCATTCTGTCTGGCCGCACTAGGAATGCAACCAGACAGTTCAGGTTGCTCATTATCCACCTCAAAAGTGACCTACACACCCGATGCTGCCACCACGTCACCCCTAACACTCCTTTAAATCCTCCTGAACTAGAGTAGCAGTGCCCCCAAACTTGTGACCCTGTGGGTGGTACCCAAACTTGCCCAAAGCCTGACCTGTTTCCTGTCATTGTACCCTTATAATTTAGAAAAGATTTTAAACCTAGTAAATTCCCACCATGTAGTGCAGTATTCAACTCAGCACCTGAACCCCCAGTCGCTGAAAACTGCGGGGCTGCCTCTCATCGTCTTACTGTCCCGGAAGCTGCTGCTGCAGTTGCTGGCATGGATCCTGAAGCCAGGTTCCTAAATGAATTTCAGCTGCTCCTGAACCCAGTCAGCTCCCTTCTCCTGGACTGAGCTCTTGATTCCCTCCAGTATGGATGTAAACACAGACCCCTTGATGAAGTCCCACCAGCAGTGCTGGCAACAACAACAAGGTCAGTGAGAAAGCATTAGAATAGGAACGTTTTAAGATGGCTGCCCTATCTGTATCAACCTGCCCATACCAGATAGCTAGCCAATCCAAACATACTAACTCAGGCCTGGACTGGGAAAAAAATTAGGCCCGGGCATTTTTCAATCATAGCGGCCCCCTAAGAAGGGGGCGGGGCCAGAGATGGTGTGTTTTGTCATTACTAATGACAAGCACACCCCCTTTCAAAGTGAGCATGTTGGTTCAATGCACAGACCCCCGCTGAAGAGCACTAGCATTAGAAAAAGGCCCTGTATTTGTTATGTGCAGCGCAAGCAAATTTAATAACATGCTTGCGCTGTGTTTACTTTTAACTTGTCTCTGGTGTCTCCATAAGTGGGATACCAGAGGACAAACGGGCCAGGAAAGCGTATCGTGCATGTGTTTGGAGCCTGCTTGTGGGATTGCGTGTGTAGAGTGTGGTGTGGTATTGTGTATAGGTCAATTTCATTTGTGTTTGTTGTGTAATATGTGTGGCTAGGGGCTTTAGAGAGTGTGTGTGTATACAGGCTGTAGTGTGTGTGTGTGTGTGTATAGGTAACGTAGTGTGTGTAGGGGTTGTAGAGAGGGTGTGTTTAGAGAATGTTGTATGTGTTTGCCTACAAGGAATGTAGTGTGTGTGTGTGTGTAGGAGATCTAGTGTGTAAAGGACCCAGAGTGCGTATAGGAGATTGTGTGTGTGTGTAGAGGATTAAGAGTGCATACAGCAGGGCCCACAAAGGCATACAGCAGGGCCGGCGCTCAGGTAGTGCTGGCCCTGCAGGGGCTGGCAGGGGAGATCCTGTGATTTCCCCTGCCAGCCTCTGCCCACGGCCATCGCGGACCACCGGCATTTGCCCGGTATGCCTGATGGCCAGTCCGGGCCTGCACTAACTATAAATGCCTGCCTCCTAGCTCTGTCTAGGCCCTATTCCACTAAGCTGTGCTCCTCCATTGGCTACATTCCGCAATCCTATCTTCTTTTTCTTTCTCAGCCCAAGGCCCAAATACTTAAACAAATATAAGTTAATAAACCATACTTTCTGTGGAGCGCCAACTTACCTCCCCTCTAGGGGTAACTAACCCCCAACAATGCTTAATAAAATGACAGATAACCAAAGAAATATTTGTTTTAGTGAATAATGTCAAAACATATAAAATGACCAACAGTGGAGCTTTAAGAAACTCTAAAACAGAAAACGAACAGGTAAGGCCGGTTCCCACTTGTATGGAGATCAGTTCTTTGCAAGATTCCACAATCACACAGTGAAACAGGAAGGTGGAATAAGCAATAAAACCACTCACATGATGCCGAGCTAAAGGTTTTTCAGATTGCCGGAACATGTTTTGTTGACCTCTGGAGGTGCAAGTTCTGTCCGCTCAATGTATCATGGTTACTGGAAATGATGGATGATATAGGTGTAGCTTTAAGTGCAGCAGGAATGTAGACTAATGTAACTTTAATCATGAATCACTCAATGAAGCTTTTTAGAAAAATAGGAGAGGAAATGCTTGTGAGATGTCTCCAAAGGAGAAATATATGTTTAAATTAGGAAAGCATATGGCTCTTGAATTATTCTATCTGAGCAACATCCTTGAAATATATTTTTTTGAAGAAGTAATACACCTATTTTATTTCAATACTTCCTTTTATTTCCCTATATGAGGAGCCATGATCTAAGTGATATGATGGTACACGGCAGGCAGGCTTTATTAAACTTAGAGGTGTTTATACGACCATCTTCCATCTTGGTGCACACCTGGTCAATCCAAAGGGGTATCTTGACAATAAAAGCACACTGAGAACATTCTTTTTAATAAGGATGACTCCCTATCTGAGCTTTCCTCTTCATGAATAGGATATTTGTGCTTCCAGGAAATTCCTGAACTCCTGAACCGATCTGGGTGATTTTTGGATATGTTGGTCACCCAGATCATGGCTATCAGGGAATTTTTTCTTTTTTAAGCTATTTTGGGGGTTTTATAAAATGGTATGTTTTCTGTGCCTGGAGATAATTGAGTTTAATACAGTGCTGACTCGATTATCTCCCAGGCATAGGGGAGGGATTGACCTATTTTGCATGGGAGTGTCCTGGACCTGAGAGCCAATGTAATCGTGTATATGTTTTTACTGTAGTGCAGGGGGGAGTGCACCTTGCATGCGGATCTGCATATAATATGATATTTGTGCTCTGCTGAGAAATATCAGTCACTTTGGGTTTCAGCTCTAAAAGACACTGCCGCCATTGCGATCCCAAGGCCTGTTGTGTATGTTTGGATAATAAAGGTGTGTTTACCCAGTTTCTTTCCTGATGGTTGGAACAGAATTTCTGAGTTTGGTTGGTAGAGTATGTGACTTCATCATACTTTAGTTGTTATGAGATGTACTAAGGTCATTCTACTTCTGTCTCTTAACAATATATCCCTGTGAGGAACTGAAGCTCGTCACATGTTCTTGGAGGGGCCTACTGACCAGCCACTTACCAAAAGACTATGGGCCCTTTAAAAACCTATGTGAACAGACTTGGTTCATGGGATTTTATATTTGGTTTGGGAACCGAACAGCTGCACGAACCAGAGACCAATCCTGGAGCTTGTTAAGCCTAATTGCTACTTTGAAGCAATTTCCACTGCAGTGTTCTAAGTGGCCGTATTTCCTATGGACAACCACGAGGTACATGTCGTGGTGTTTGGGCAGCGGTGTTTGGTTGTCGAGTTCATGGAACTATTTTCGGACACTGAAGCTCCTGAACACCGCTGGACTTCCATGATCGCCTAGGTTCAGTTTTATAGCACTTAGGAAGACACTGGTCAGTGGAAACGTTCCCACGAACAAGGGGAACAAGCTCCAGGGTAAGACCATTGAATATTTACGGTAGTTTGTTTATTTCTAAACTACCCAACTAGACCGACTGCAAGCCTTGATTCTCTGGAACTGTTTCGGGCATGGGACCATGCGTGCGGTCGGTCCAATTATGACTTCCAGGAAATTCCTGAACCCCTGAACCAATCTGGGTGATTTTTGGATATGTTGGTCACCCAGATCAGGGCTATCAGGGGATGCTTTGTTGGGATGTTGTGTGTTTTAAGGTATTTTGGGGGTTTTATAAAATTGTTTTCTGTGCCTGAAGATAATTGAGTTTAATACAGTGCTGACTCAATTATCTCCCAGGTATAGGGGAGGGATTGACCTATTTTGTATGGGAGTGTCCTGGACCTGAGAGCCAATGTAATTGTGTATATGTTTTTACTGTAGTCTACTCTCAGGTCCAGATGGGGGGGTGCCCCTTGCATGGGGACCTGCATATAAGGCCAGTTGTGGTTGCCATTAAACAGATTAGTTTTACCCTTCATGAAGTGTAGGCTCATGTTTGGGGGATTGGAGAGCTATATTCACTCTGGGGATTGCTATAATCACTATACTCCTTTGGATCACAACACTTGCTTTGCTTTCTGGACTAGGAGAGGTCTACCCACTTGAAGCTGGATCTTGGTCTTGGTTCCAGGGTGGGTGGAGGACAGCGAGACGCCAACCAAGCTGCGGTGGTTTGTGGGGTTTACAATGGTTATGGTGTTCCAGTGCGGTGCTTATGGTACTCAAGGATTACTAGGAAGCAGTGATTGACAGAGGTGCCCGCTTGTGATGCCAGGCGGTCCGTCACATTTGGTGGCAGCGGTGGGATGGCTTCCTAGTGTGAGGAGAAGCATCCTGGAGACACCAGTATCATGTGGAGTTATAACTGAGGGCAACACTAGCATTCGTGCAGGACCCCTGGCTGCGGAGGAACTCAGCAAGATGGAGCGAGCTAGCTCTCGGGCACCCTCCCCATACGAGGATGAGGAATTCTGTCTTATAATGCGTATGCGATTGTCCTTCTTTGGCTCGGATGTGTTGGTGGAAATTATTCGGTTCCTCGAAGCCCTAGTGAGCACTGATTTGCAACACAAGGAGGGAACACAAGCATCGGATGGCTGAACTGAAGATAGAGTTACAGGGAGAGGAGATTGTAGGTCTCTTGTCCCAGCAGCACTGGGGGTGGAGACGGTCCCACTACCCAGCACCAGGCAGCAGGGCCGGGCTGGGAATGAAAAGCAGCCCTGGAAAAAAATTCCATACCAGCCCCGTAATGCATCGCGCCAGCATAGTGCGCAGATATGGAAGCGGGAAAAAAACTGAAAACTAGCACTCAAACATGAAAGAAAGCACTTATAGGGCTTCAAAATAAAGCAGAGCAGATTTATTGTAAGCAGACGTGCATTGGCATATATTCCAGTAGCCCCCACATGTGTCCCATTAGCCCTCTCTCCCAGTCCTCCATGTGTCCCTATGCCCCCTCTCAACCTTCCATGTGCCTAGGGTGACCAGCTTTTGAAAATATAAAAATGGGACACCCATTAGCGATACAAAAATCGCTAAAAAAACCCAAAACAAAACAGAGAAATACATAAATTTTTAATCTCTTCTTGGCCAGAAGTGGCTGTTACAGCTCATCCCCTTCCTGGTACTCAAATGAGTGTCTTTTCATTTACATTTTGTAGGAGCATGATCATCAGAGCACACACATACCCTAGACCAGGGCCATCGTAACAGCATAATAGCCCACTGGGCAAACCAATGCACTGGGGCCCTGACTACGCAACCACTCAAAGAAATAAAAATATAAATTATCAATAAAATTAGGCTTATATTTATTGGTACCTCCAACAAATACAATACTTACACACACAGACAGACTGCTAAATACACACAAACTGCAAAAAACACACACAGACTGCTGAATATATACACTGGCTGCTGAATACACACATATAGAGACTGCGGAATATACACACAGACTGGTGATTACACGCGCACAGACTGAACGCGCACAGACTGGTGAATACACGCACACACACAGACTACAGTGAGGGGTGCAGTGTGTGTGTTCAGTGTGTGGGGGGTGCGGTGTGTATTTGGAAGGGGTGCAGTGTGTGTAGCGGTTTAGTGTGTGTATGTGTGTGTGTGGAGAGAGTTCTGTGTGCGTGAAGGGGTTCTGTGTGCGTGGAGGGGTTCTGTGTGCGTGAAGGGGTTCTGTGAGCGTGAAGGGGTTCTGTGTGCGTGAAGGGGTTCTGTGTGCGTGGAGGGGTTCTGTGTGCGTGAAGGGGTTCTGTGTGCGTGAAGGGGTTCTGTGTGCGTGGAGGGGTTCTGTGTGCATGGAGGGGTTCTGTGTGCGTGAAGGGGTTCTGTGTGCGTGGAGGGGTTCTGTGAGCGTGAAGGGGTTCTGTGAGCGTGAAGGGGTTCTGTGTGCGTGGAGGGGTTCTGTGTGCGTGGAGGGGTTCTGTGTGCGTGAAGGGGTTCTCTGTGCGTGGAGGGTTCTGTGTCGTGGAGGGTTCTGTGAGTGTGGAGGGTTCTGGCGTGGAGGGTTCTGTGTGTGTGGAGGGTTCTGTTGGTGGGGGAGGGTGCTGTTGGTGGGGGAAGGTGCTGTGGTGGGGAGGGGTGCTGTTGTTGGTGGGGAGGAGGTGCTGTTGGTGGTGGGGGTGCTATTTGGGTGGGGTGGAGGTGCAGTTGTGGTGGGGAGGAGGGTGCTGTTGGTGGGGGAGGGTGCTGTTGGTGGGGAGGGTGCTGGTGGGGGGAGGTGCTGTTGGGGGAGAGGTGCTGTTGGTGGGAGGGTGCTACTGGTGGGGGAGGTGCTGTTGGTGGGGCGGGTGTGCTGTTGGTGGGGGCAGCTGTTGGTGGGGGTGCTGTTGGTGGGGGGGAGGGTGCTGTTGGTGGGGGGAGCTGTTGGTGGGGGGGTGCTGTTGGTGGAGGGGAGGGGGTGGTGTGTGTATGGGGGGGGATATGTAGTGTGTGTATGGGCAGTGTGTGGGGAGTGCAGTGTGTGTAGGGGTTCAGTGTGTGGAGGGGTGCGGTGTGTATTTGGAGGGGGTGCAGTGTGTGTGTGGAGAGAGTGCCGTTTGTGTGTGGAGGGGTTCTGTGTGTGTGTGGAGGGGTTCTGTGTGCGTGGAGGGGTTCTGTGTGTGTGTGGAGGGGTTCTGTGAGCGTGGAGGGGTTCTGTGTGCGTGAAGGGGTTCGGTGAGTGTGGAGGGGTTCTGTGTGCGTGGAGGGGTTCTGTGAGCGTGGAGGGGTTCTGTGTGCAGGGAGGGGTCTGTGGTGGGGGAGAGGGGGTGTAGTGTGTAATGGGGGGGATATGTATTGTAGGTCCCTAATCCGCGCAGCAACAAGCATCACTGGGAGAGGACATGGTCGGTCCCACTACCCAGCACCAGGCAGTGTTACGGGGAGTCGTGACGGTCGGTCCAACTCCCCAGCGGCAGTATGGTTTAAAGAGAGAGGGGACAACCGGTCTCTCTCCCCAGCGGCAGCCGGAGATACCAGAAGGGGAGACAGCTCTTCTCAATTACAGGGGGACCTCATATACTGATCCTGGGAGGAACCCCAACTGCAGGTGGAGATGGGACAGAGGTTGCTATTGAAGTGACATTTTGTTACCATTTTGTTTCAAAGTTTGTGGTATTCATTTTTATTTTAACATTTTTACATACACATTATTTTTTAAATCTCATGTGTCCCACTGTCATAAAATTATCTTAGCTGTACTCAGCAACATCTTCTCAGTACTAATATACCCCATATGTATATCTTTGGAAAGTAGCGATCTTAATCGGGGTCCGGCTGGTTTGGCGCATAGACATTTATCAGATGAATGGTTATTGTATCACCCCGGGGAAAGCATGATGCATTAATTTTACACATACTTTATGACTCAATGGGGATTCTCAGTACTTTAGCTGTTATTGTCTTAGTGTATTTGCATCCCAAGCGACCGCCTCACCGGCTTCGCTTCCAAGGGTGGGGGGACCATCACAGGTCGATAGGGGGCCATTATAGCCCGAGTGTGCTAACGGAGCTGTTCAGGGAAGGCACACAAAAAACAAAACAAAAAAATTAAACATACTGGAACCCAAAAAAATAGTCCGGAGCCCCTATAGTTAAGTTAAGGAAATCCCCTTGTGTTGCAGGAAGCAGGTTATCAACATATGTACAGATAACTAGGCAATTTTTAGAGCTGGTTATAGGTGTTCTGTGTATCCCCTTCCCCCACCCAAACATTCCGTCTAGGACCCCTGTGGTTGGTGGGGTGCCCCCCGTTTTCGGCAGCACCCTGGTAAGGCTTTTACTCGTTATGGAAAAAAAAGCAGTTCCTCAGCGCCAGCTCCAGCAAACTTATAGCGTGGATCTAAACTGCAATACTGGTAACTGAAGGTTGTAAACTATAGGTGAAGTTAGGTAAGGGGGTTTCAACAGCGCATTGTGCGCGTGTGAGGCCCTCAGCCCAAACAACCTCCCTCCCAAGGTATAATTAAACTCCTCGACCCTCTTGGCCCCGGCGGTGAACTAGGCCCTTTGTGGTGTGGAAATTATACGATACCTGTTCGTATCAACTATGGCCTCTGGCTCCTGTTTCGCGACACTCGGGCTGTAGATGTGGGAGTTCGTCCGGGTACATCGCCACATTCGGAAGGTCTGGGGGTGGCTGGATGTCCAGGTTTCGGAACAGACGGAGAGGGTCACCTCCCAGTTCAAGGATGTGCCCTCGATCACCCCGAAACACCATCAATTTGAAGGGGAATCCCCAGGCATATTTGAGGCCTGTTCCTCGTAAAGCGCCTGTGATGGGCTGCTATTCTCTCCTCTGTTGAAGCATAGAAGGAGTCAAATCTTGGTAAAGGGATATTAGGGTGCCAGCATGTTGGATAGGCCCCTCGCAGCTCTTTTTCATTGTAGCCTCCTTTGTTTTAAAAAAATAGAGGAAGCGGATAATCACATCTCTCGGGGTGCTTGTGTCAGTTCTTAAGGCCCTGTGCACCCTCTCCATGTGCCATTGCTCCTCCAGAAGGTTCGGAAGGAGAGGCTTCAAGATGGAAAGTAGGAGCCCCTGTAGGTCGTTGTCGTTGCCTTCGGGTAAGCCCTGTAAGCGGAGGTTGTTCCTCCGAGATCGGTTTGCCATGTCTTGCAGGGCTTGTTCTGTGTCCACCAAGTGCGTTGTGATGTGATTCACTCAGTCAACTACATCGTTGTGGGCCTGAGACGTTGCCTCCATACGTTCCTCCAATTTTGCCGTGCGCTCCTCCAGAGCTCCGATGTCGGCTTGTAGAACTACCGTTGATTTAGCAATTTCTTCAGCCAGAAACGCTTTTACTTCTGCTAATTTCGCCAATACAGTGTCCTGATCGGTGGAGGAGGCCTCTTTGGCAGTGCGAGGTGATCCCTGTGGGGACGCTCCGTCGCCATCTTGGCTCCTAGACCGGCCCTGTCTTTGAGCCTACTGTACAGACAGGGTTGGGGTGCATGCTGTCCGGCTCTGTGGAGCCCTGTCTTGCAGCCCAGCCACATCAAAGGGCGCCAGCCGTGCTGTGTGGTACACATGGAGCAGGGATATGATGTAATTCATATTGACGCCCCCTCCACACAGCATGCGACAGACACCAGGATAGGAGGCTGGGCTCCGCAGGCGGTAGGATGCTGGGCGGGAAGATGCTGGGTCCTCTGGGCTGCGCTGAGGGTAGGGAAGGCCATGCTTCAAGAAGTAACCGGGTGGAGGGGGGCACAGTGCACTTCCCTCCTGCCAGTCAGCCTGACTGCCCCCCCGGGCCGGTGCGTCCTAAGGCGGCTGCCTGGTCCGCCTGATATCACCGCCCTGGATGCTATGTTGGCCTAATTTGAAGTTTTATCATTAAGAATATTACAGCAAAATCAGTTTGGCATAGTCACAACAGCAAAGGAGAAACAAAATTATTGCTCCAAAAAAATGTGGAATATGCCATATCCAGAGTCAATTGGTGCATTATAACAGTTAAAACAAAGTCAAACAATGAAAAAGTGCACTTTCCTTTACCCAGGTTTTTTCTAGACTCAAGAAATTGACAAATAAAACATGGCATATTCGTTATTTCTGGGTATAGCCCAGCAACATTTCATGGCTCTGATCTGCTCTGTCTCAACATACAGATTCAGACATCTAACAGTCTGCCTTCCAAAGTCAACATTTCCGTTATGTTAGGCTAAGTGTAAGCTAATTTTTAGGAGAGACTTGAGGGGATACATTCTGACATATGTCATATAGGTGCCTGGTGTCTGAAAACTTGAGGACATTAGAGCCCAAATGACAACAAGAAAAATATATCCAAAGGAAAAGGCAGTTCATAATAAGATGAAGAGGAGGAGAAAGAACAAAGATAGCACAGGGCATAGACGGCAAAATATCAAAACTATTTGTAATGAGACATAGGGACGGTAGGGACCAGTTCTGGGAGGACTAATGGGTTAAAACAACGCCCAGGTGAGGTATCATGGAATGTCCATGGCTCAATTATTATGTTTTAATTATTAATTTAAAAAAAAAAAGAATGTCAACCTCCCCAACCCCCCCCCAATGTCAGAACTCTAAGTGATAGATCCAGCACCTTAACATAGGTGGTATGAAGCTTAAATACACTTGGGTAAAAAAAGCATGCTTTGTGCATGAATAGAGTAAAGCGCGCATGCAGTGTGCACACATTAAATAGTAACATCTAGATTGAAAAAAGGCTCAAGTCTATCAAGTTCAACTGTCCACACATGTTAACAGCGGTCAGAAACATACAAAAGAAGGCAAAAAAAATCGCTAACAAATAAATTTTAAGCCATTTTCAATTATGTCACAAACAGGACTGTAATGTAAATAAAAAATATTGTCAGACGGCTGTGTGTATTGACCTGTATACATTTGTAAAGGGCTATCTTATCCCATCAGAAACAATTTCAGTTTTTCTAGCTTTTCTTCATAACTAAAATTTTCCATTCCCCTTAATAATTTTTGAAGTCCAGCTTTGCACTTTTTCCAGTTCCTTAATATTATTTTATTTTAAATAGTGCTCAAAATTGCACCACATATTCAACGTGGGAGCAATATATTAGTTTAATCACATGAATTGATATCCCTTTTTATTTAAAAATGCACCTTACTGGTCTTTGCAAATATTGACGGGCATTACAATCTGGCAACATGCTCATGCCCAACCAGAGGAATGTGGCATGGAAAATCTAAATAGGCACCTTCCCCAT
Source organism: Pelobates cultripes (assembly GCA_933207985.1). NCBI lineage: Eukaryota > Metazoa > Chordata > Amphibia > Anura > Pelobatidae > Pelobates > Pelobates cultripes. Next base: position 343,487,740 of record OW240912.1, read on the forward strand.
CAAGGGAGGGGGAAGACCTTATGCGCATGCATTGCAATGGGAGCGCTCGCATTAGTACTTACCCATAGGAAAGCATTATGTAACACTTTCCTATGGGCGCATCGCCACACATGCAAAACCACATGCAACCTCCCTACACATCACAAGCAGCATCCCCACCATTGCAATACTGCATACAGCCTCCTTATGCATACACACATTTATTACAATTACTTATACCCCACCAACCTGTACTGCAGTGCTGTACAATAGGTAAAATAAGACAAACAATTAATTCTAACACAGCACGTTGACATACAGGAACACAACATCACAAGCAGCATCTCTCACACGCAACCCCACAGGTAGCCCGATGTAGATGTGTTAGGGGGCTACTTGTATGGCTGCACATGTTTGGACGCTGCTTTATGATGTAACCAGCAAACACAGTGGAAGCTTGCAATTAAAATTGCTTTATTTTTTTAAATTTGAATGGGGGAGACGTTCCAGCAAGGGTTTCTCCATCCAAAATTAGTTTTTTCTTAAAACACTGTTTTTGGTTGGATCAACCCCTTAAAGGGACACTACAGTCACCAGAACAACTACAGCGTAATGTAGTTATTCTAGGGTGTATATTATCTGGTGTGTATATTATGTCCCCGTAAGCACTGTCTCTGCATGGAAACGCTGAACGCTCGCCATAGAGATGCATTGATTCAATGCTGATGCTGATTGGCATAGCATTTTGCCATGCACGCGCAATAGCCTCCCAATGCTTTCCTATGAGAAAGTATTGTATTGTATCATAAAGTTTGATGATCTCAGCCAAGGAGCGAGGTGGAGCCAGCCGTGACGAGACTGGCGCAATGCTAAAATACAGGTGTGTAAAATCACCTTTTAAAGTCAGGAGAGTGGGGCTGGGGACCTAAATATTATTACAACTATTTGTAATACAAACAAGTATTCCTGACACTAAAATCTGGCCTTGTTTGAGGGCCCTGCAGCTGTGGGAGTCATGACTGTGTGGCTCTCACACAGCCATTCGGGATGCAGGGCAGCGTTCACATATCTGTGTGAGAGCTGCACAAAGAAGGGGAAGAACAGTAGTAGTAGCCAAAAAAACTTGCATTAGGAGAGGGGACCATTTTTCCAAAATGGGTGGATATCAGTGCTTTGCCACCATATATGGTAAATTGTGCCTTCATCTATTTGGCATCGCCAACATACGTTGCTGAACTCTGAAATACATGCATGCAGAAATGAGGGGGTCCTGTACCACATCGTCACACTTTTGTCTGGTTATACTAACTGTAGTCATCATAGCCTTACCCATAATATGTGCCCAGTCTCTTTTGTCAATATGTATATGGAGGGTAGAGCACCATTTTGATTGAAAGGAAGGAGGACTTGTGTCTACCGAGCCTTGTTGAACCAGTGAATATATGTGCAAGAGAGGTTTAGAGAGGTTTAGTGAGCTTGTTTATACATGCATTCTCAAACAGGTACCTATGTTTCCAACCTGGTAGAATTCTCACCTTAAGGAAATTAAACAATTGGGAATAATGCAAGTTGACTAGTAAGGAAGTGTGGTGATTAGTACCTTTAAGGTCAGCCAGGGACACTATATTCTCTCATTTGTGTATGCTTCCTGTTGTAGTGAGTGCAATTCCCATGAGGCATCGAAAGGGTTCTCACTCCCTGTTTTGTTTTGGAAGTCCGGGTTATTCGCTAATGGGCACAGGGGGAATAATCCACGTGGCAACTGCCAGATCATTTTAAATTGTCTCCATTTTAGGAGAAATTTAGTAACAGGCAGGGCTGTCTTTAAAGGGGGGCAAAAGGGGCAGCTGCCCCGGGCCCAGTTACTCCTGGGGGGCCCAAAGTAGCTGCCCAGTGGGACCCCTGCCAGCATCCAAACCCTGTGGACTGCAGCACCTGATGTAATCAGGGGCCCTCAGCCCTTTAAGAGTGCTCTGGCCTGGGCCCCTTGTATGTGCCAGTGTGTGTATCTGTGTGTGCACTAGTGTGTTTATCTGTGTGTCAAAGTGTGTATCTGATCAGAAGTACACCGCTGAATTCCAATGGTAAAATTACATACAAATACATCCCTACATGTACACATATACTGCATACAAAAACATGCTTACATTCAAATTCACAATATCTATCTATCTTTTCACCACTCTTGCACTATAGGGGAGACACAAAAAAAAAATTCTTGCACCACAGCCCTCTCTACATTGGTTCCATCAGTAGGTTGGGGTGGAGTCCGTGACTGCATGCCAGGATGCTGGGGGGAGGGAGAGGGCCCAAGCAAATGCTTGCCCAGGGTCCAATCGATATTAAAGACGTCCCTGGTAACAGGTTAGTAGGAGGTGGATTGAGCACATCTGCCGTGGTAGTGATTGGAGAGGAACAGATACAAAGCTCTGCTCCAGAGCTTACCAAGGTTTGTGTGAGGTAGAATTTGTCCATTCCCACAGTCTCACAAAGAGAATAATCGAAAATAATGGAGACCCATCCCTTCCCTCTCCCTTGGGCTAGTGAGAAACTTATTTGCAATGTCTTTAGAATGTCATATATAGGACGTGAATAGGCATTTTATTTGGGGAAAAAACTGACTTGGGCTATTGATCCGTAACGCGCGGAGGACATACAATATGTTCGGTAGAGCCATTGTTTTAAAACATTTATTCTTCTCAACAGAGACAAATGTGGTCGGTTCCATGCCTCAAGATCTTGTTTAATATGTTCTAAAAGTATGGCATAATTAGCCTTATACATGCTTGAAATGGTGGGTGTCAATTGTATGCCTAGGTATTTGAGACTTTTTTTGCCCGTTGGAAGCCAAATTCTTGAGTAATGCTGTATATAACCTGTGCAGGGACCTCTACCCTAATATCTGGCATTTGTCAGTGTTGACCTTATAGTTAGAGAAAGAGCTGAAGATTTCCAACTCCTTATCTATGTGTGGGAAAGAGTATTGGGAGTGTATAGCGAACGTAAATAAAACGTTATTAACAGAGCCCTTTACAAAAAAATATCGTCCTTGAGGGTCTGGGGGAGTGCTGCACAGTGGCTATTCAGTGTCTCCACACTCTAAAAGCAGACACTGGACTTTCCTCATAGAGATTCATTGATTCAATGCATTTCTATGAGGAGATGCTGATTGGCCAGGGCTGTGTTTGGCATGTGCTGGCTCTGTTTAATTTAGAATTTCTTATCCCCTGCTCTCTTAATAGCTTGTTAGACTCTGCAGGAGCCTCCTGTGTGTGATTAAAGTTAAATTTACCAAGCAGAAGATACAAACTTTTAAAGTAAGTTACATATGACTGAAAATAAAACCATTTTGTTTTCATGCCAGATTGCATAAACAGAAACAAAAGTGATTTAACTCCTAAATGGAAGTGAATTGAGCAGTGGAACTTCAGGTGCCTGATCTAAACAACATATCCTTGATTAACCCCTTAAGGACCAAACTTCTGGAATAAAAGGGAATCATGACATGTCACACATGTCATGTGTCCTTAAGGGGTTAAAGGGACTCTCCAGTGCCAGGAAAACAAATCCGTTTTCCTGGCACTGCAGAATCCTGTAGTGCCCCCCTCCCTGACACCCCCCATCCCATGTTTCTGAAGGGGTTAAAACCCCTTCAGTGACTTACCTGAAGCCAGCTGGGTCAGGCTCCGCCCACGGTGACGACGGCGGGGACACCTAATGCGCATGTGCGGCAATGGCCGCGTGTGCATTTAGACCTCCCCATAGGAAAGCATTATTCAACTTTCCATTATTCATAAATTCCCCATAGGCAGGGCCGGATTAACATAGGGGCTGATGGAGCTGCAGCTCCAGGCCCAGGCCCATGAAATAGGCCCATTTAAAAAAAAAAAATATATATTTTTTTTTTACACACACTACTCTTAGGTTTGCCACCTGACTGGTATTTTAATGGCACAGACGGTATTTTTTGAGGCTGCCTGGCCGTGCCGGTATTGCAGTAATACCGGCAATACGAATGCAGGTAATTTACTCAGAATAAATGGAAATTACTCTGCAATACCAGCACCGGCCAGTAGGTGGCGCTGTGTGTGTGGAGAGAGGCAGGGATAGGAAGTTACAGAATATCCCTGCCTCTCTCTGCTACTCACTGATCCATGGGGGAGCAGCTACACAGCACAGAGAGTCCAGACAGCAGCTCTACAGCTCAGGTGAGTGAGGGATTGGTGGAAAGGCAGCAGGGACACATGGGGACACTGAGACACTAGGGGACATATGGGGACACAGACACTAGGAAACACATGATGACACATACACTAGGGGACACTGAGACACTAGGACACAGACACTGGGAACACTGAGACACTTGGGGACACTGGAAAACATGGGGACACTGAGACACTAGGGGACACAGACATTAGGGGACACATGGCACATGGGGACACTGTCACTAGGGGACACTGAGACACTAGGACACTTGGGGACACAGACACTTGGGGACACTGAGACACTAGGGGACACTGAGACACATGGGGACACTGTGAGACATAGGGACATTGGGAGACATTGGGACACGGAGACACTATGTCCCCCAGCCAGCGTCCCTAGTGTCTCAGTGTCCCCAAGTCTCCCAGTGTCTGTGTCCCATGTCTCTGTGTGCCTAGTGTCCCCATGTCTATGTCCACAACTGTCCCCATGTCTCCCCAAGTGTCTGTCTCCCAGCCAGTGTCCTCTAGTCACCCAGTATCCCCTAGTCTCCCAGTGTCCCCTAGTCTCCCAGTGTCCCCTAGTCTCCCAGTGTCTGTGTCCCTAGTGTCTTAGTGTCCCCAAATGTTTCCAAGTGTCTGTGTTCCTAGTGTCTTAGTGTGCCTGGGGGCACCATGTCTGCCAGTGTCCCTATATGTCCCAGTGTCCACATGTCTATGTCCACAACTGTCCCCATGTCTCCCAGTGTCCCCAAGTGTCTGTCTCCCAGCCAGTGTCCTCTAGTCTCCCAGTGTCCCCTAGTCTCCCAGTGTCTGTATTCCCATGTCTGTGTCCCTAGTGTCTCAGTGTCCCCAAATGTTTCAGTGTCCCCATGTCTCCCAGTGTCTGTGTCCCTAGTGTCTCAGTGTCCCCATTTCTCCCAGTTTCCCTAAATGTCTCAGTGTCCCCATCTCTTCCAGTGTCCCCGGGTCTCTCAGTGTCCCCAGTATCCTAGTGACATGGGGACACACTGAGACATTGGGACACTGGGAGAAATGGGGACACAGACACTGGGAGACTAGGGGACTGGGCGACATGGGGACACTGACACTGTGATACATAGGGACACTGAGACACTGGGTGACTTGCGAGACTGAGACACTGGGAGACAGGGAGACACTGGGAGCAATCCATCTATACAGCAGAATCAAACTGTGAGTAGTTTGTTGGTGATTTTACAGAATTTTCTCTGATGTCACTCCTCGTGATTTACATCATGTGATGTTACGCATAACTAATTCATTATACAAATGATTAAGGCTGGTATTTTTTTCCAAGAAAGGTGGCAACCTTAACTTCTTTTCACATACTCTTGCTTAAAGGAGTACTATAGGGTCAGGAACACAATAATGTATTTCTGACCCTGTTATGTTAAAACCACCACCCCGGCCCCTTCTTGCCTCCCTAAATATAGTAAAATATTACTTATATTCAATTCTGCAGCTGCTGGCTCAGAAGTGGTGGTCTGAGCAAATTACAATACTTCCCCATAGGATTGGCTGAGACTGTAAACTAGGCAGATCAGGGGCAGAGCCAGCACAAGTCCATCATAGCCCTGGTCAATCAGCATCTCCTCATAAAGATAAATTGAATCAGTGCATCTCTATGAGGAAAGTTCAGTATCTGCAGTGGAGACACTGAATGTCAGTGCTGCACACTAGGCAGTACTGCCCCAGGAAGCACCTCTAGCAGCCATCTAAGGAGCGGCCAGTGGAGTTATTTTCTCTGAAAAGACAGTGTTTACTGCGAAAAGCCTGAATGGAATGATTCTACTTACCAGAACAAATACAATAAGCTGTAGTTGTTCTGGTGACTATAGTGTTCCTTTAAGTTTGGAAGCTTAAGAGGGATTTATGGGAACAAAACTTGTGTGCACTGGCTGACATTAAAGTTAGTTTAGGTAATGCAGACGTTGGTAACACTGTGGCATGTCCCCTTTCTTCTACACTCACTACAGACACCTTTTCTCTGTCTCAGACTATATACCAGGAACTTCTGCCTGCTAGTAAGAAGGTAAGGAGACAAGTGGACCAGCGAGTGCTAGGGGACAGTCCTTAGAAAGAATGGAGTCAGTGCATCATTGGACGCATTTATGTCAAGCTCAAGGTGCTGCCTGCATATAATGCCCTTAGTTGGACAGCTTGCAGGATTGGCAGGCAGCCTGACATGCATTCATGCCAGGCTGACCTTCCAATTCTTAGGACAAACATGCCTCCTTTTTGGGCATGTTCACCCCTTTTGGCAGGTCTTGTCACGTGATTTGCGCCCGTGGCACACCCTTTTACCCCGCCCATTGACTTCCTGCTTCACTGGACACTGCTGTTAGGGGTTATGGATTTACTTGAAAGATGAAAGCATAAATTAGAGAGAAATTAGCACAGAGTATGTGTTTTCTTATAGCTACATCCTATGAGTTTCCCTCCAGCACCATCTCCATCAGATACATGACGCTTGGGAGGTATGATTGTTTTAATGTTTTTGGTCGATAAGATTCCGTAATTAGGCCCTTCATAATTGTCAGCACCAGGCCCACTGTGCTCTTAATCCGGCCCTGCCCATAGGGAAGCATTATTCTGATAGATAGCCACTACAGGAGGACTTAAAGGACCACTATAGGCACCCAGACCACTTCAGCTTAATGAAGTTGTCTGGGTGCCAGGTCCAGCTAGGGTTAACCCTTTTTTTTTATAAACATACCAGTTTCATAGAAACTGCTATGTTTATAAATGGGTTAATCCAGCCTCTAGTCGCTGTTTCATTGACAGCTGCTAGAGGTCTTCCGCGCTTCTCACTGTGATTTTCACAGTGAGAAGACGCCAGCGTCCATAGGAAAGCATTGAGAATGCTTTTCTATGGACTGGCTGGATGCGCGCTCAGCTCCTGCCGCGCATGCGCATTCAGCCGAAGAGGAGGAGGAGAGCTCCCCGCCCGGCGCTGGAGAAAGAGGTAAATTTAACCCCTTCCTCCCCCCAGAGCCTGGCAGGAGGGGGTCCCTGAGGGTGGGGGCACCCTCAGGGCACTATAGTGCCAGGAAAACGAGTATGTTTTCCTGGCACTATAGTGGTCCTTTAACCCTGCAAGGTAATTATTGCAGTTTATAAAAACTGCAATAATTACACTTGCAGGGTTAAGGGTGATGGGAGCTGGCACCCAGACCACTCCAATGGGCAGAAGTGGCCTGGGTGCCTGGAGTGTCCCTTTAAGCTAAAGTGTTTTTGGTGACTATAGTGTCCCTTTAAATCTACTGATGTTGATTTTTAACCCCTTAAGGACCAAACTTCTGGAATAAAAGGGAGTCATGACATGTCACACATGATGAAGGAAACAAGAGTGAAAGACACTCACATTCTTAACAGATAAATTGCTTGCACTTGGATACATGCTAACAATACAAGTTTCCTCATGTCTATTACACATTATAGACATGGAAGTACCTTGTGTCTTAAACAGACACGTTAGAAACCAGCTTTGTCGGTAAATACGTGCCATAAACTTTCACTATTAACAGCCAGTAGCTTCAAGTAGCTAGAAAGTACCAGCAAGTTTGGGACTTTGTGGATACATTTTTGTAGCCAATTACTAAGAACAGTAACCTCTCTAGATGCTAACCATTTACAGTTGCAAGAAAAAGTATGTGAACCCTTTGGAATGATATGGATTTCTGCACAAATTGGTCATAAAATGTGATCTGATCATCATCACAACAATAGACAATCACAGTCTGCTTAAACTAATAACACACAAAGAATGAAATGTTGCCATGTTTTTATTGAACACACCATGTAAACATTCACAGTGCAGGTGGAAAAAGTATGTGACCCCTTGGATTTAATAACTGGTTGAACCAAACGTTTCCTGTAGTTACAGATCAGACATGCACAATGGTCAGGAGTAATTCTTGACCATTCCTCTTTATAGAACTGTTTCAGTTCAGCAGTATTCTTGGGATGTCTGGTGTGAATCGCTTTCTTGAGGTCATGCCACAGCATCTCAATCGGGTTGAGGTTAGGACTCTGACTTGGCCACTTCAGAAGGCGTATTTTTCTTCTGTTTAAGCCATTCTGTTGTTGATTTACTTCTATGCTTTAGGTCATTGTCCTGTTGCAACACTCATCTTCTGTTGAGCTTCAGCTGGTAGACAGATGGCCTTAAGTTCTCCTGCAAAATGTCTTGATAAACTTGGGAATTCATTTTTCCTTCAATGATAGCAATCCGTCCAGGCCCTGATGCAGCAAAGCAGCCCCAAACCATGATGCCCCCACCACCATACTTCACAGTTGGGATGAGGTTTTGATGTTGGTGTGCTGTGCCTTTTTTTCGCCACACATAGTGTTGTGTGTTTCTTCCAAACAACTCAACTTTGGTTTCATCTGTCCACAGAATATTTTGCCAGTACTGCTGTGGAACATCCAGGTGCTCTTGTGCAAACTGTAAACGTGCAGCAATGTTTTGTTTGGACAGCAGTGGCTTCCTCTGTGGTATCCTCCCATGAAATCCATTCTTGTTTAGTGTTTTACGTATTGTAGATTCGCTAACAGGGATGTTAGCATTTGCCAGTGACTTTTGTAAGTCTTTAGCTGACACTCTAGGATTCTTCTTCACCTCATTGAGCAGTCTGCGCTGTGCTCTTGCAGTCATCTTTACAGGACGGCCACTCCTAGGGAGAGTAGCAGCAGTGCTGAACTTTCTCCATTTATAGACAATTTGTCTTACCGTGGACTGATGAACAGCAAGGCTTTTGGAGATACTTTTATAACCCTTTCCAGCTTTATGCAAGTCAACAATTCTTAATCGTAGGTCTTCTGAGAGCTCTTTTGTGCGAGGCATCATTCACATCAGGCAATGCTTCTTGTGAAAAGCAAACCCAGAACTGGTGTGTGTGTTTTTATAGGGCAGGGCAGCTGTAACCAACACCTCCAATCTCATCTCATTGATTGGACTCCAGTTGGCTGACATCTCACTCCAATTAGCTCTTGGAGATGTCATTACTCTAGGGGTTCATATACTTTTTCCACCTGCACTGTGAATGTTTACATGGTGTGTTCAATAAAAACATGGCAACATTTCATTCTTTGTGTGTTATTAGTTTAAGCAGACTGTGATTGTCTATTGTTGTGACTTAGATGATGATCAGATCACATTTTATGACCAATTTGTGCAGAAATCCATATCATTCCAAAGGGTTCACATACTTTTTCTTGTAACTGTATATATTAACTGGTTGCTGGTAAAACACAGAAACACACTCCTGAGCATGCAAACTTCACCCTCTGTGGCCATAAGCAAGTGCTGACTGGTTGGTAAAACGTAGCACCAGAGTTGGAATATTTCTTTATATACGATATATGGGGATTTAGATGTTGTTAATCTGTTTACACCAGGTCAGAGGCTGCTGTTAAGTTTTTTGGGTTAGAGGCAGCCAGTAATGAGTAGCGACAGGGGTGAAAACTAGTTGGAAAGCAGTTAACTAGCAGTGATTAGTGACTCCCATAGAGAATAAATGGAGCCATGAGCTGCTACTTAGCAACTGGTTTTCAGTAGCTGCTGCTATTAACCCACAGTGGTTTCTGTTGAAAATCTGCAGTTGATAACCAGCCACTTGCTAATAGTAACCTTACAGGCTGGCCTGTAAGGTTGTAAACAAGCCCTTTGCCACTTACAAGGCTTGTAAGTTACTAGACTTGGGCATGGCAAATAAATTGTTTTGGCCGAACCACTTTGTAGATGTGGTAGTTTGGTTAATCCAGATATCATACATGGAAAATATTCGGACAAGCCAAAAATGCACTTATTAGTGTGCTACCATGCAAAAACAGTAGTGAATGACAACAATGTCACTCAAAAGGTACATTTCTCTTCCAGCCAGTTTTATGAATTAGGAGCCACTGATTGGGTGAGTGTGTTAGATGACTGCTCTCAGCCAATCAATGGCACCGCTGCCCTATCCTGCAAAAGATTTCTGGTTTCCTGATTTTGAGAATTGAAGGACATAGCAGGGATATTCTGCGTTGGAACGCAGACTTTAGCGTTAAACCGTTCAAGAACAGATTAAGGTGAGACAGCGCCAATGACTTGGCATCATAACTTAATTTTGATCAAGTTTTAATGGCGCCGGAGTGTTTCTTTGAGTACTCAAAGCCTAAACCTGAAAATAAACGTATTAATCATAAAACCACCACTATAACCAAATACTACATTCAACCCCACTTTAAACCTAAAACCAATAATCTTAAACAGCCATCAAAACTAGAACTTTAACCCCTGTCAAGACTTTAATCTTCTAAACACCCTATATAATGTAACTCTGATGTTAACTTACCTCCTCTTTAACCTTAAACTTCCCTGTACCCTAACCACTTCTAACATTATCTTTAACCCATGCATGCATTTACATAGCTGCACACATTTACTATACTCACACATTCAAACACAATACATGGCCAGTGGGAACATGCAAATGCATGCATTTATACATATGCAGTTGTCAAATATGAATATTTATGTTTATTCAATGTGTTTAGACCTGCAAATGTCCAGTTAATACATTAATTATACTTGTGTTATCTGACCTTTTCGAGTTGGGGAGCAGGGGGCACCTTAAAATTTTGTGTCTACGGGCACCAGACATATCCAGGTATTTCCATCCCTGGGCTAGGCACAGCAGAAACCTATCCAGTCTCATACTAGGAGCATTTAAACAAATAAAATGAAAAGGCTTTATCTATCTTCCATTTAGAGTTGGTGTAAGTGGCACTCTCAGTGGCTAGTCGCAGCAGTATCCCAAACTTAACCAGTCTCACACTAGGATCAATGACACATACTATCTCCTACTCCCACAGAGGCACAGCATGGGCAAAACCAAGCAAGTTTCATATGCTGGTTTGTCTCCATCAATAGATAAAGTCAAAAAATCCTGCTAGCAAATATGTATATTTTTTTTCAGGCTCTGAACTGGACAAGAGATACAGTCCACATCATTGGGAAGACCTCTTGTCATCACAGCAAACTGAGCTGCTCATTAGCTCTCCCTAGAAAATAAGCTTCTTCTCAATTTCGTCACTTATTTTATGGCACCAGAAATGCTTGTCCATTATGCCAGTCATTTTGTTTGATGGTACACACAAATGGCATTTCAGAGTAATAGAATTCAGTTGATCTGGCAATCGGCCTACATTTGGATGAGTTGCAGGCTATGAATTGTCCTGTATAATCCCAATAATTTGTGTCTAGCATAAATCCCAGACAAGTGAGAGTAAGTAATGCACGTAACACTGATATTTAGTGTTTTCAATTGTCATATGTTCTAGAAGTTTTATATGTTATAGAGGGGTCTAGATAATAAAGAAATTGGAATCTAAATATATTAGATAAACTACAATAATTTCCGAGATAAACTAAAATCATTTTTGAGCAGTTCAATAGTAAATAAGTGTCCCTGGCCACCCACAGCCTGGCTCCGATAGAATATATATATATATATATATGTGTATATATATATATATATATATATATATATATATATATATATAAATAAAACAAGGCCATTTAAGGGTATATATTTTTATACTATTATCAAATTTAGCCATACCAATGCATACTAGCACTGGGCTCTGCAATAGGTTGAAAGCGGTCAGTCAATTACTACTACAACCTACCACTTGCTGCTCAGGCTAATACTTCCTGATTTGCCCAAGCAGCACAGACTGGATGGACTGCTGGAGACTCTCATTTACATGTATGTACGTAGCGGGGAATGTGGTGCGACTAAGAGTAAGGAGACTACCCCAATTCTCCCCCCAATAATGACAAACAACGAATATTGGATGAAACAGGCCACAGCATTTATTGAACTTACAACTGTAGAACTCATCCGAACTTTATTCTTTTTCTTTAATTTAAATATAAATAAACAGATAAATATATATACATACCATAATTAACATATAAATTGACATATAAATTACACTTATTGCCCTACAGCCTCCAACTTAAATAACCGTCCTTGCCAACGAACTTAACCAGGTGCCTATGCACCAAAACTTTACCCACTGGTGTCTCGCCTCCCCCCTCGTCCAAACCAAAAATTCCCATCATCTTAAATGCTCTACCACCAGACGGCTTTTTGCTTGGTGGGCACGTCCTATTCGGTAACTTAAAAGTTTACCTTTCTGCATGGCAATACTAAAAAAGGTCTAGCCGGACCTTCATCACCCAGAAACACAGTAGTTGCCACATGCGCGACAACACCCTGTGGCAAACCAAAATCCCCTTACCTTCAAACACCTCGAAAGGCCCTCCAATTTTGCTTCACACGGCAGCGTACCATGCACTGGTTATGGGCCCGCCGCCAAAAGATATGGGAAATGACCTCCGACCAATCGGGGTTATTTATTGATTCATTTTTTTATTTTTTTTTTATTTAAAATCGTTTTATTTGTATTTATTTTTTTTAGAACTGCTTTGTTATAACATACGACAAGTCCTGTATAACACATCCAGAACTTATTATAATAATAATCTCTATAATCATAATCTCTCTTCTTTTCTGAAACCAAAACGTTAAACATAAATAACCATAACTTAACATATATAACTTAACACACAGGGTCATACAGTGAACCCAACACCACGCATCACGAAAGAACTAAAACACGCACCAATATCCTCTTAGGGGCAGACGCCAAAAAAACACCTTGGTATCGTCCCAAGCTCAATGCCCGCCAGGTGGATAACCCGAACATTAGGGACAGGTGGGACAGCTGAACCTGCTCCGGGAGGAGCTGAACACATTTCATACCTCCGGCACCAAACCAACGAACCTCCGCTTCAGAAGGCACACAACCCAAAAGCTCACCTCCCAGACGGACACCCGCATCTCACCTGGGAGTATAACCAGGAAAAGGACATCCAGATATTATCTGTTTTCCAAGTGCACCCTGGGAATTGTTACTTGTACCCAAGGAACTGCTACTCATTTATCTACCTCAAAGGAATGAATGGATGAGCCACCGCCGCTGAGAATTGAACCCGAACCCCCCCAAGGATTGAACAAATTCGACGAAACCAGCATTACTTCACCGAGACATCTCACCATACCCCCTCCCGGTTCTTTGCACCACGTGCGCTGACATACCCATTCTAAAAGCCTCCAAGGCAGCGCTAAACCGAAAGGAATGACACAAGATTCTTTGCTGACAGTCCCCAGAACCATCAGACTTGAGCGAAAGACCCAAAAATTGGGAAATAAAAATAAAAATAAATCACATCCGCATAACCCAAAAGAGGGCCTGTGCATACTGGGCGCAGCTCACAGTTCTCTACAAAGGAAAAGTGCAACAGCCGAACAGCCATACCCTTCCCGAAACAACATTCGACCTGGATTGTCAAATACTTATAGTGATATGAGCTGCAGGGCGCCGACTGGTGGCAAACAATACCCCACCACCGCATGGCCTACTAGCAATCACCAAAACCCCAACATGCACGGCCCCCAGGAGCATATCGTCCAGGTGGCCGTGGACACGGATCCATTCCGTCACTCTGCCAGACTGTCCGCCGGGCAAGGCGTCCTCTCCAGATCCACCTGCGAGGCGATTGCCCCTTAAGCAAACGAGGGAAGGAGGCTGTCAGCCGAGTAATGGCTTGAACAACCCCCAAATTGTTGCAGTGAAACACTACCCTTAGATCCTGAAACATGACTGCCAGACCTCCCCCACCACCAAAATGGGGAAACGCTATAAAAAAGCCCAGATTCTTTGTGAGCCCAGAGACATGCCAACTGTCCGGCCATACGGGAGCACACCAATTAGAGCCCAGAATGGCCCCAAACCCCACCGCGCCAGCTGCGTCCGTAAATAGGTGGAGGTCTGCGTTAGAAACCTCCGGCCTTTGCCAGCAGGACCAGCCATGATATGCAGCTAAGAAGGACTCCCAAAATCTCCCGCAGCAGCCGAGTGAGCCAAATGAAATGGCGAGGCCTGGAGACCACGGCTGTCGCCGTAGCCAGACCCGCCCCACGGGCATGATCCGACAGGCAAAATTCAGCTCACCCAGGAGCGAATGCAGGCAGCGCAGTTGAATATCGCGCCGCCCCATGGCCAAAGCCCCTTCGCACCGCCAGCCTTGAATCTTATTCAAAGGCCAGCGGCAGTCCCACGCCAAAGAGTCAATCTCAATGCCCAGAAAGCTGAGAAAGTGACCGGGCCCACCGTCTTGCCGCGTGCCAATGGGATCCCAAACTAATGGAACACCTCACCCAGAACCCGTCACAGCAGCGAACAGGCTGTCGAATCGGCAGGACCCACACAAATGAAATGATCGATGTAGTGTAGCAAGGAGACTATACCAGCCTCCTCCCTCACCACCCAGTCCAAGAACTTGCTGAAGCATGCAAAGTAACAACAGGATATGGAACTACCCATAGGGAGGCACATATCCACGTAATACATGCCTACAAAAAACACAGCCCAGAAGATGGTGACATCCCGGGTGCACTGGCAGTAGACGGAAGGCCGAATCCATATCAGCCCTGGCCCAACAAGGCCCATGGCCCTGACCATATCAACCACCATGTCAAAGGATGCATAAGATACCCGTCAGAGTTCCCAAGAGATGTTGTCATTCACCAAACCCCCCCCGGGTGTACGATAAATGGTGAATCAGACGGTATTTGTCCAAAACCCATGCTCAACCCATCCAGTAGGATGCCAGCCACCCGACGATTCCTATAAACTGGAGAGCCAAGGGCGCATCGCGCTCATGACCACTGGTGCCATCGCCCTCTGACCCCAAATCCCCAAGTGGAACATTCGTGCTGGAAACAGCAAGATGCCCCCCATTTGCAGTGACTGTCATTGAATTTCAACAACAGCCCGGCCGGTAAGGAGGAGGACACCCCACCACCCCCCTGAGAAAGGACGAGAACGCACCCTGCTGGGGGGCCATGCAGCTCACAGTGGAGGGCCAGAGGCCAATGTCAATCTGTTCCCACGAAATTGAGGGGCGCACCGCCAACTGTTGACAGAACTGCTCGTCATATTTCCACCATCCCAGACTGCCATAGGTACGACAAGCGTTCCAAATGGTATCCTGGTAGCAGAACAATGCGGAGCACTTCTGCGGAGCCCTTTCCCCAGTTACACTGGCCAGGATTGCAAACGCGCAAATCCAATTTGCGCAAGTCATAGGGATCTTCCGGTACTGGTATTTCTCCTTGTCTTTTTTTTTTTTATTCCTACCCGTCCTTTTCCATTAAAGGAGGAGCCTCCTTCATGGGAAGGAGGGAAAAATCTCAACAAAGTCTCCCCTCCAAATTTTTTATGAACCTCCTGTTGAAGGTGCAAGCCCAAGGGCCCTGACCAACACATAGGCAGACCCACGCGAAACGGCACACCTGGGGGGGTCACCTAATGCTAGCTGACACTTGCGCCTGGTGGTGCCTCAGGCCTGAAGGATCAGGGGTCAGCTGAGCTCCGGCCCATGCTCCTGCGGCCTACAGGGGCAGTAGCCGCGTGGGAGGCCCAGGAGAGGCCTGACCGTGAACCCACACCGGCGGGCGGGCCATGCTGGAGGGGAGCAAATTGCTCCTGAAGGTGCCTGCCATCATCCAGGGCAGCAGCATCTCTGGGCAGCAGGATGCAGGCCCAGGACAAACAGGAGCGCAGATGCTGGGGAGTTGTTTGCTGGCCAGAATCACAAAAGGCACTGAGGTAAGATGATCCCTGCCCCACTAAAAACCAATAACCACTCCCCTAAACACATATAGCCAATCACTAGCACCATCCCCACACTCATACATGTGCCCTTGTCCGTTTAGCTATGCTGACTCCCCAGGGCCTGTTGTGCTCAAAAGTTTGCATACCCTGGCAGAAATTGTGAAATCTTGGCATAGACTTTGAAAATATGACTGATTATGCAAGAGAATGTATTTTATTGAAAGATAGTGATCATATAAAACCATTTATCATCGCATAATTGTTTGCCTCCTTTTTAACCCCTTAAGGACTGAGCCAAATGTACACGTTGTGAACAAAACAAAATGTAAACAAAACCTGGCATTTGCGCTACATGTCTGTCCAACCGTAATCCACCTCTTTCATAGTAAATGCACCCACCCTTATTATATATCATTTTATTCAGGGGAAACAGGGCTTTCATTTAATATAAAATATTTAGCTATGAAACATAATTTAATATGAAAATTTTTTAAAAAAATGTCAATGTCATAATACTGTTTGCTTTTACTGCAATAAAATACACATATTTGTATTCAGCAAAGTCTCACGTGTAAAATAGTACCCCCTATGTACAGATTTTATGGCGTTTTGGGAAGTTACAGGGTCAAATATAGCACGTTACATTTGAAATTGAAATTAGCCAGATTGGTTATGTTGCCTTTGGGACTGTATAGTAGCCCAGGAATGAAATTTACACCTATAATGGCATACCATTTGCAATACTAGACAACCCAAGGTATTGCAAATGGGGTATGTGCAGTCTTTTTTAGTAGCCATTTGGTCACAAACACTGGCCAAAGTTAGCGTTAGTATTTGTTTGTGTGTAAAAAATGCAAAAAATGCCAATTTTGGCCAGTGTTTGTGCCTAAGTGGCTACTAAAAAAGACTGGACATACCCTGTTTGCAATACCTTGGGTTGTCTACTATTGCAAATGGTATGCCATCATAGGGGTAATTTTCATTCTTGGGCTACCATAGGGTCTCAAAGGCAACGTAACCAATCTGGCGAATTTTAAACACAAGCTTTATATTTGACGCTGTAACTTTTGAAAACACCATAAAACCTGTACATGAGGGGTACTGTTGTACTCGGGAGACTTCGCTAAAAACACAAATATTTGTGTTTCAAAACAGTAAAAAGTATCACAGCAATAATATCGTCCGTGTAAGAGCTGTTTGTGCATGAAAAATGCAAAAACCGTCACTTTTACTGGCGATATCATTGTTTTAATACATTTTACTGTTTTGAAACACTAATATTTGTGTTCAGCGAAGTCTCCCGAGTAGAACAGTACCCACCATGTACAGGTTTTATGGTGTCTTGGAAAGTTATAGGGTTAAATATAGTGCTAGCAAATTAAATTCCCTTTACTTTCGGCATGGGTTGTCAGGAAGGTCCCGCTAATTGTAATTAATTAAGGTACCTAATTATGTAAAAATATTACATAAATATATATGTAGAAATAATATATGTATATATATATACGTATGTGTATATATATATGTATATATATATATATATAATTATTTTTAAATATTTTGATATAAATATATATATATATATTAATATTACAATACAGTTAGAAGTAAATAACACACATCTATATATTTTTTAATTATTTTTAATTATTTTTTTAATTTTATTTTTTAACGTATTTATATATTTATTTTTTTATATTATATATAAATATATATATAACAATAATTATATATATATATATATATATATATATATTTAATCAGTATCAGTCTACGTGTAATTTGATATTAATATATATATGTAATTATATATATATTAATAGTAAAACACACCTAGACAGTGTATGTGTGTGTATGTATATGTGTATATATATATACTTAGATCATATATATATATATATATATATATATATATAATTATGATTTTTTTTTACACTTATAAATTATTATTTTTTTACACTTATAAACTTTTATTTTATTTGAATTCAGCCAGCAGGGGGACTACCTGTCATTACAGGCAGTCCCCCTGCTGGCAATGCAGCAGCCAGCTAACCCGGCCATGTGATTGTGAGGTCCTCGAAAGGACCTCACTCTCACATGGCCGGGGGCGGCTGCAGGAGGTCGGATGTGCCGCCGGTGGCTCCCTGGGAGTCCCCCCAACCGCAATCACTGGCGTGGGATCGCCGGCGACCGGGAAAGTAAAAAAAACAACGGAGGGCGTACTATTACGCCCGGCGGCATTTAGAGACGCCTAAAATAGGGCGTAATAGTATGCCCTCCAGTCTGAAGGGGTTAAATCATAATGATAACAGAAATCACCCAAATGGCCCTGACCAAAAGTTTACAAACCCTTGAATGGCCTTGTTGCAGACACACAAGATGACACACACAGGTTAAAATGGCAATAAATAGTTCATTTCCAACACTTGTGGCTTCATAACTCCTTAAGGACTGGACTGTTTTTGCGACGTTGTACATTTACGACCAGGCCTCTTTTTACACTTTTGTGGTGTTTGTGTTTAGCTGTAATTTTCCGCTCTCTCATTTACTGTTCCCATACAAATTATATATTGTTTTTTTCAGGACAAAAGGGGCTTTCTTTACATACCATTATTTATATAATCTCATGTAATTTAATTTAAAAAAAATATGATGAAAAATTAAAAAATATGTTTTTTGACTTTTACTTGAAAAATCTTTTACTCATCTACAAAAGCAAATGAAAAAAACTGCTAAATAGATTCAAAATTTTGTCCTGAGTTTAAAAATACCCAGTGTTTACATGCTTTTTTGCAAGTTATAGGGCTATAAGTACAAGTAGGATATTGCAGTTTCAAAACATACATTTTTAAAATTTATCAGTAGTGACATTGTAACACTATTATCTGTCATAAATCTCTGTAGACAACCCAGGGTATTTAATATGGGGTATGTCCAGTCTTTTTTAGTAGCCACTTAGTCACAAACACTGGCCAAAGACAGTGTGTGTGAAAAAATTTAAGTAAATTGAACGCTAATTTTGTCCAGTGCTATCATACGCTCTCAAAGGCAACGTAACCAACCTGGCAACGTAACCAACCTGGCAATTTTCAATCCAAAAATATTTGACCCATATATTTAACCCTGTAACTTTCAAAAACGCTATAAAATATGTACATGGGGGGTACTGTTATACTCGGGAGACTTTGCTGAACACAAATATTAGTGTTTCAAAACAGGAAAATGTATCACAACAATTATATCATCAGTAAAAGTGCTGTTTGTGTGTGAAAAATGCAAAAAAGTCACTTTCACTGACAATATCATCGCTGTGATATGTTTTACTGTTTTGAATCACTAATATTTGTGTTCAGCGAAGTCTCCCGAGTAAAACAGTACCCCCCATGTACAGGTTTTAGGGTGTCATAGAAAGTTACAGGGTAAAATATAGTGCTAGCAAATTAAATTCTCTGGACTTTCGGCCTGGGTTGGCAGGCAGGTCCCTCAAATTGCAATCAATAAAATTACTTAATTATGTAAAAATATTACATAAATACGCACGTAGAATTTAAATATATATGCATATTTATATATTTGAAGTCTATGTGTATATTTATATAATTATTTATGTAATTTTGTATATGGACATATGTATATTTCGTATTATTTTTATTTATTTATATATACATAGATATATATATACAATTTAATTCTAAGTGTATTTTGATATAAATATATATATATTACTATCAAAATACAGTTAGAATAACATTTCATATAGATATATATTTTTTAAATTTTTATTATTATTTTTACATGTTTTTATTTAATTTAAATTACTTATTTGTATTTTATAATAATATTTATATACAATATATATAGTTATTATATATATTATATATATGTGTGTAATTTAATTATAAGTGTATTTTTATATTAATATATGTACATATTAATATAAAAATACACTTAGTATGACATTATATATATGATATAGACATATATTATATGTATATAATATATGTCTATATATCATATTTATATACACATATATAATTATTATTATTTTTTATTAACTTTCACTTTTATGTTTATTTTATTTTACACTAGCAGGGAGACTGCCTGTCAGCACAGGCAGTCCCCCTGCGGGCAGACGCATGGACACCTATTGTGACCATGTGATCGCTCTGTTGAGCGATCACATGGCCACTGGGGTCCTAATCCGCCATGGGGAGACTGTCTGGGCTGCAGGCAGTCTCCCCACAACGGGAGCACCGCCGATCGCCGCCAGTGGAACGACGGCGATCGGGTAAGTACATTGGACCGTTAGGACGGTTCAGGACCATCACCGGTCGGCAATGGAAAAATGCCGATGACAGTCCTGAACCGTCCTCGGTCCTGAAGAGGTTAAATTGCAATTAATGTCTGTGTATAAATAGTCAATGAGTTTGTTAGCTCTCACATGGATCCACTGAGCAGGCTAGATATTGAGCCATTGGGAGCAGAAAGGAACTGTCAAAAGTCCTGTGTAACAAGGTAATAGAATGTTATAAAAATGGAAAAGGATATAAAACGATATCCAAAGCCTTGAAAATGCCAGTTAGTACTTTTCAATCACTTATTTAGAAGTGGAAAATTTGGGGATCTCTTGATACAGGTAGACCAAGGTCCAAGAGAGATTTCAGCCACAACTGCCAGAAGAATTGTTCGGGATACAAAAAAAAACCCACTGGTAACCTCAGGAGAAATACTGGCTGCTCTGGCCAAAAAAAAGCATTGTTGTTTCAAGGAGGACAATACGACGATACTTGAACAAAAATGAGCTGCATGGTCAAGTTGCCAGAAAGAAGTCTTTACTGCCCTAATGCCACAAAAAGGTCCGGTTACAATATGCCCGACAACACCTTGACACGCCTCACAGCTTTTGGCACATTGTAATTTGAAATGACAAGACCAAAATAGAGCTTTAGGGTCATAACCATTAGCGCTATGTTTGCAGAGGGGTCAGCAAGGCCTATAGTGAAAAGAATACCATCCTCACTGTGAAGCATGGTGATGGCTCACTGATGTTTGGGGGGGTGTGAGCTCTAAAGGCACGCGGAATATTGTGAATATTGATGGCAAGATGAATGCAGCATGTTATCAGAAAATACCAGCAGACAATTTGCATTCTCCTGCTGAAGCCTGCGCACGGGACGCTCTTGGACTTTCCAGCACGACAATGATAGTAAGCACAAGGCCAGGTTGACCCTCCAGTGTGGTTACAGTTGAAAAAGGTGAAGGTTCTTGAGTGTCCATCACAGTTTCCTGACCTTGAGATCATTGAGCCTATCTGGGGAGATCTCAAAAGTACAGTTCATGCAAGACTACCAAAGACTTTGTAAGAGCTGGAGGCATTTTGCCAAAACGAATGGGCAGCTATACCACCTGCAAGAATTAGGGGCCTCATAGACAACTGTTGCAAAAGACTGCACACTGTCATTGATGCTAAAGGGGGCAATACAAAGTATTAAGAAGTAAGGGTACGCAGACTTTTGAACAGACCTTTGTTTTTTTTGTTGCCATGTTTTGTTTTATGATTGTGCCATTCTGTTATAACCTACAGTTGAATATGAATCCCATAAGAAATACATGAAATGTGTTTTGCCTGTTAACTCATTTTTTTTTTTTAAAAATGTAACATTTTTACCAATTCTCTAATGGTATGCAAACTTTTGAGCACAACTGTAGCTTTTAAATATAAAAAGTATTTTGCTGAGTGGAAGGAAGTGCCAGAGGACACCAGGACACTAATACCTCTTCAATGAGATAAAGCAGTTACGGTGCCCCACAGTACCCCTTTAACTTTCAAGAACCTGTATATATTGATGCATCAGTCATCTATTTTTGCTATTAGGAAAGTGTGAATTTTCAAGACTACATAGTATAAATCTGTGCACTCTTCCTTTTTCTATTGTAGTGCAAGAGAAAGGGACTTGTGTAGGACCAAGTCTACATTCATCATGGCCTTAGATTTCTGAAAAGGGAACCTTATTAAAACAAAATTAGCCATCTGTAATACTTTGCCAATGGGATTACATTGAAACATGGAAGTGTGTGTACAGGTAGTCCTCATTTAACGACTTACCTGTTTACCGACTGCTCGGACATATGACCAGATCTCTAGCATGTGGAATCCCCTGAATCTGAGTCTTGGGAATTCCCCTGAATTTAAATCTTGGGAATCCCCCAGAATCTGAGTCTTCAGAATTTACCAGCATCTGAATCTTGAGAATTTCTCTGAACATAGATTCCCGCGCTAGTGAGCTGGTCTATGTTCGGGGCAATACCCCAAACATAGACCTGCTTTCTGGCGCATGCGAGACTTGGTTGTCTCACTGGTGTGAGGCATCCTCGCTTACTGATCAGTTCGTTTTACAACCTAGTTGTGAGAACGGAACTCGGTCTGTAAGTGAGGAGTGCCTGTATTTACCTAGCAAGGCTTCCATTTTGGACTCGTCCAGGTGGCACAGGAGCCTTTCTCTGCTGTTACTGACTTTTTGTACTGTGCTTGTAACATGATTCATGGGTATTTTCTGTAAGAAGAAATTTCTGTACAAGAGAGTTTCAGGAATCTGCAAAGAAAGTCCTGTCTGTACTTTTTTCTGGTGCATTCTCTGTGTTAAAGAAGTTGTGAGACTTGTGTTTCGAGTCTTCTAGACAAGACATCAACCTCACGTAATACTGGTGACAGAACTAAGCAAACATCTGGGGAATAATCTTTATCGCTCAGTTCGTAGCTGCAAGGCAATGCTTGATAATGACAGCTCTGCCTGGTGTTAGAAGCAACTTAACTTCTCGCCCAGCTTTTACTCTGCTTATTTATGGGGTCCAGCTGTATCTGCCACCTAAAAAAGCAAATTATTTTGCGGTGGGCATTTACTTTTATCAGGTCAAAAGGCTGTGTAGGAGTGACAGAAATTGAGCTCACCTATGGTGCTAGATAATGTTTGAGGTGATGTCCACCTACTGTGCTGGGCACCTGGTCCCGATCGCATAGAAGAGATTTATAGTCTTGGACTGGATTACTGGGGAATATGTTCCTCCACCTAGTTTTTGATAAGTATCCAGCACCTGTCACTAGGCACATACAGCGAGTGTTGTTTTGCACAATATTATTTTCCTAATGTATGTTTACTTATACCTGTACGTAACTAATATGAGTTTGTGAGGTGTAAAAAAAAAAATGAATTGTAGATATCCACACCTCTTCATCCTGCAACTGGGCGCCGCCATCTTAGCTCTCTATCAATCATTATTATAAGCTCTTCTTGTACAGTGCTCCTAGCAGTCAGCATACAGAAAGCATACAGAGAAAATGAGAAATAAAACAATGTGTTTTTCTTGTCAGATCTAGATTGGTATGTTGTTTACTGATGTTTAATAGAATTTAAAAAAAAAATGCAGCAAAAATAAAATAAAATAACAAAAGGTGATTTTCAAAGTTTTTTTTCAACTGTATTATTTATTTGACGGTTCCCCTTCCAATATTTATACCATCAAACTCTATTATAATTGGAACGATATGAGTACCAGAAGCACCGTAACCACTTATGCTCCTTGTATACGTTAGAGGCAAGGATTTACCCTCCTTGCCTCTCTTCATGCAATTCACTATATCTACAGCAATTGGCAAACATTCTGTAGCGGAAAAAATAGGAGCACCCTGATTGATTGATAAATGTAAGCCAATATGCAATTTCTCCATTTGGTATGAATAAAATATAAAAGTGTGGAAAATAAAAATAACACTACATGCAATTTATTTACTAAATATCAAATTGTATTAAAGTGGCTCTGTCACCTTAGACTTACTTTTCTCCTATTGTTTCTTCTTCTATTCTTTTAGAATCTGTCCTTCTTTTCTGATCAATTTCTCTTTAAAACATATGACAATTACCGGTAATACAAAAATCTGCACACCAGTCAAGCCATAAGACTTGCTTTTCCCACAGCAATCACAAATTTGCAGTGATGTTACTACCGCAAAGGATTCTAGGTGGGCTTTGCATCTTTTCCTAAATTATGTTTCAAAGCTGTTGTATACAGCAAACACAGATTCAAAGGAATCCATGTTTAAAATGGAAAGAGGCAAAAATGTGATTCTTTGTTAAACTAATTTGCATTTGCCTACCCAAAATCCTTTGAGATAGTAACATCACTGCAGATTTGGGATTTCTGTGGGAAAAGCAAGTCTTATGGCTTGACTGGTGTGCAGATTTTGTTTAACGCTGTATTAACTATCCACAGGCTTCAGGTGGAAGGGATTTTCAATCACAAGTTTTTCCCCACCATAAATTTTGATTTGGTGCCTCTCGTAAAGGAGCATTGGGAACCGTAGGCACATGCGTGGCGCTTGCCTCAATGGGCCTATTATTCTGCCATTGATAATCATTGCATGCAATAATTCTCTATGGAAGACCATGATGGCACTGCGCATGCACGCTTGATGTCATGGTATGTCAGGGTTTGAGAGCTAGGATGCACACTCATACCCAGAATACCTGGAGGCATGGCTTAAAGCTGTGCTTTCAAGCCTTCCAATTACTAAAATATTTAGATTTGGGTCAGTAGAGAGGGTGGAAGAACTGAAGGCACTATAACAATTGAATCTAGATGAAGTTGTTATAGTGAGTACCATGCTCCCTTAAGGCAAGCTCCACTTACTTTCTCAATTAAAGGACCACTATAGGCACCCAGACCACTTCAGCTTAATGAAGTGGTCTGGGTGCCAGGTCCAGCTAGGATTAACCCTTTTTTCTGTAAACATACCAGTTTCAGAGAAACTGCTATGTTTACCTATGGGTTAAAACAGCCTCTAGTTGCTGTCACATTGCCAGCCGCTAGAGAGCTTCCGCGCTTCTCACTGTGATTTTCACAGTGAGAAGACGCCAGTGTCCATAGGAAAGCATTGATAATGCTTTCCTATGAACTGGCTGAATGCACGCGTGGCTCTTGCCGCACATTCAGCCGGTGATGGGAGGAGAGGAGGAGGAGAGCTCCCCGCCCGGCGCTGGAGAAAGAGGTTAGTTTAACCCCTTCCTCCTCCTAGAGCCCAGTGGGAGGGGGACCCTGAGGGTGGGGGCACCCTCAGGGCACTATAGTGCCAGGAAAACTAGTATGTTTTCCTGGCACTATAGAGGTCCTTTAACAAAAGCAGCTTGTCTTAAACTTCACCCCTTGCATAGATTTGTCAAGCGTAGGAAAAATACATAAGATAAACTAGTTCCTACTTTGTCTTATGTTTTAAAGAGAAATAGATACATTGAAAAATGAACAGATTCTGAAAGAGGAAACTATATTTTGAGACACAAAAATAAACAAATGACAGATTTAGACTGCACATATTCAACACTTCTGTTTAGCTACAAGAGGACATTGTACCATACCACTAGTGAATAAAATTTTAGTATTAAATGAACATTCCAGACTGGATTGATCCATTCTTTTATAGCCATATCTAAAAATATTTTATATATGCGGCCACGGTGTAAATCAGGTTAGGTTTTAAACAAGCATGAAAAAATATAAAACAAAAGGATTTTAAAGGAATAATGTTAGACCCGACTCCGAAAATCCACCAATCTGAAAGACATGGAAACAAAAGGCGCACTTTTTCACCTCTTTCTTATAATTGGAAGCATCAAATTTGTTTGAGTGTGTGTGTGTGTGTGTGTGTTTGTGTGTGTCTAGGGTGGGAAAGGGGAGGGGGCGGCGGAGGTAATGGGAAAATAAAATAACATAAATGAGCAAATTAGAAGAGTGCTAAAAAACAAAACAATAAGAAGTTAATGTGACACTTTCTATATATACCCTTATTGTGCTCCTGATATTATTTTTATTAGCACACATCTAATGCTGAGGTGAAGAGGTGACATTTGCAAGGTGTCTGTCAATTTACAGTTAGGTCTGGAAATATTTGGACTCTGACATACTTTTCAGAATTTTGGCTCTGTACGCCACCATAATGGATTTGAGATGAAACAACACAGTCCTCTTATTTCAGGGGCTCAAATTTGTTTGGACAAATTAATGCAGTCATAAAGAAAATGCTAATTTCTATTACTTTGTGGAGAATCCTTTGCAGGCTACGACTGCTTGAAGTCTGGAACGCATGGACATCACGAACGCTGGGTTACCCCTATTGTGATACTTTACAAGGCCTTTACTGCAGTTGTTTTCAGTTATTGTTTGTTCGTGGGTCTTTCTGCCTTAAGTTATGTCTTCAGCAAGTGAAATGCATGCTCGATCTGGTTGAGATCAGGTGTTCGAGGCAATCATTGCAGAATATTCTTTTTTTATGCCTTAAAAACTCCTGGGTTGCTTTGGCAGTATATTTTGGGTCATTGTCCATCTATAAAGTAATGCACTTTACAGAATTTTTTTCTTCCCATCATTCTGGTACAGGGTGATCTTAGTTTAATCTTTCGAAAGAATGCTGTCCAGAACTGGGCTGACTTTTTTAGATGTTAATCTGGCCTTTCTATTCTTGAGACTTATGAATGGTTTGCACTTTGTGGTGAACCCTCTGTATTTGCTATTGTGAAGTATTCGCTTTATGGTAGACTTCGATAATGATATGCCTACCTCCTGGAGAGGGTTCTTCACTTGGCTGGATGTTGTGAATGGTTTTTTCTTTACCATGGAAAGGATCCAGCAATCATCCACCACTATTGTTTTCTGTGGACGATCAGGATTTTTTTGTGTTGCAAGGCTTACTAGTGTGTTCGATTTTTCACAGAATGTACCAAACTGTTGATTTGGCCACTTCTAATGTTCCTGCTATCTCTCTGATGGATAGCCTGTTTCACTTGCAATGAGAGCTCTTTCGATCGCATGTTGAGGGTTCACAGCAACAGCTTCCAAATAGGGAGTGTCAAACCTGGAGTCAGCTCCAGACCTCTTACCTGCTTAATTGATGAAAAAATAATTGAGGAATAGCCCACACCTGTCCATGAAACAGCTTTTGAGTCAATTGTCCAATTACTTTTGGTGCATTGAAAAAGAGGGGGCTACATATTAAGGAGCTGTAATTCCTAAACTATTTTCTCCAATTTGGAAAACCCTCAAACTAAGTATTCATGATTTAACTTTAACTTTATTTTATTATTTATTTTATAGCTTTATTTCGGTAAACAGACAAATATTTCCAAACCTAACTTTATGTATGCAACCTCACTAAAGGAAAGAAAATAAAATTCCTGAGCTGCTTTGCTGTGTATCTGGGTGCCAGGTCCATCTAGGGTTAACCCTGCAGCTGTTCAGAGAAACTGCTATGTTTACAATAGGGTTAATCCAGCCTTTAGCGTCTGTCTCATTGACAGCCGCTAGATGAGCTTCCGCGCTTCTCACTGTGAAAATCACAGTGAGAAGACGCTGATGTCCATAGGAAAGCATTGAGAAATGGACTTGCCTCGCATGCACATTCGGCGGATGACGTCGGAAGAGGGAGGAGAGTCCCCAGCGCTGGAGAAAGGTAAGCGTTTAACCCCTTCCTCCCCCTTCAGCCCGGCGGCAGTTGGACCCTGAGGGTGGGTGGGACCTAAAGACCCTATAGAGCCAGGAAAACAAGTTTGTTTTCTTGGCGCTATAGTGGTCCTTTAACCCCTTAAGGACCGGACTGTTTTTGCGATGTTGTAATTTTCTGCTCTCTCATTTACTGTTCCCATACAAATTATACATTGTTTTTTTCAGGACAAAAAGGGCTTTCTTTACATACCATTATTTATATAATCTCATGTAATTTAATTTAAAAGAAAATGTAAAAATATGATGGGTTCTCTTCTTTTGCAAATGGTATGCCATCATGGGGGTAATTCTCATTCCTGGGCTACCATACGCTCTCAAAGGCAACATAACCAACCTGGCAATTTTCAATGCAAAAAATATTTGACCCACATATTTAACCCTGTAACTTTCAGAAATGCTATAAAACCTGTACATGGGGGGAGGTGGGGAGGAGGGCACTGTTATACTCGTGTGACTTTGCTGAACACAAATATTAGTGTTTCAAAACAGGAAAACATTTTACAACAATTATATCAGCAGTAAAATGCTGTTTGTGTGTGAAAAATGCAAAAAATTTCACTTTCACTGACACCATCATCGTGATATGTTTTACTGTTTTGAATCACTAATATTTGTGTTCAGCGAAGTCTCCCGAGTAAAACAGTACCATCATGTACAGGTTTTAGGGTGTCGTAGAACGTTACAGGGTAAAATACAGTGCTAGCAAATTAAATTCTCTGGACTTTCGGCCTGGGTTGTCAGGCAGGTCCCTCAAATTGCAATCAATAAAATTACTTAAGCAAAAATATTACATAAATAAGCACGTAGAATTTAAATATATATGCATATTTATATATTTGAAGTCTACGTGTATATTTATATAATTATTTATGTAATTTTGTATATGGAAATATGTATATTTCGTATTATTTTTATTTATTTATATATACATAGATATATATACAATTTCATTCTAAGTGTATTTTGATATAAATATATATATATATATATATTTATATCAAAATACAGTTAGAATAAAATTTCATATAGATATATAATTTTTTAACATTTTTATTATTATTTTTACATTTTTTTATTTAATTTAATTTACTTATTATTTGTATTTTATAATAATATATATATATACAATATATATATAGTTATTATATTTATTATATATATTATATATATATACGTGTGTAATTCATTTATAAGTGTATTTTTATATTAATATATGTATATAATAATATAAAAATACACTTAGTATGATATGATATATAGACATATATTATATCAATATTATATATGTCTATATATCATATATATATATATATATATACACACATATAATTCTATTTTTTTTTAATTAAAATTTACCTTTATTTTTTTTTACACTAGCAGGGAGACTGCCTGTCAGCACAGGCAGTCCCCCTGCAGGCAGACACTAGGACACCTATTGTGGCCATGTGACCGCTCTGTTGAGCGATCACATGGCCCCAGGTGTCCTAATTCGCCATGGGGACACTGTCTGGGCTGCAGGCAGTCTCCCCACACCGGGAGCACCGCCGATTGCAGCTGGGGGAACGACGGCGATCGGGTAAGTACATATTACCGTTGTGATGGTTCAGGACCGTCAGTGGTCGGCAACGCTAAAATGCCGATGACGGTCCTGAACTGTCCTCGGTCGTTAAGGGGTTAATGAAGCAGTTTTTTTTTTTAAATTCTTTATTTTTAGTTCGACACCAAGTGCCACTGACCAGCAAAAAGTGGCCCTCGCAGGGGTCCATATGTAACATATATTGCAGTGAGTTATACAATGAAGAGTAAAAGGTTTGTCGGATGGTCTGGTTATCGTGGACCGTTTGGTGCCTGTTTTCGGTTTTAGGTCCGTTCAGGACCCTATATCAAACGTGAACAAAAACTAGTACTTTACAGTGTATGTAACATTGAGACATCATAAAAACCATTAGTCTTTCACAATCCTAAGTTCCGTCTAGCCGCTGCGTCTTGGTTTGGGTCTTCGTCAACTGCGTCTCCCGGCGGTCATGGCAGCCGGCTGTCCTAAGTTTTGGAGTCTCGTATAGTCAGTGGTTTGAAAAGTTGGGGAGGAGGGGGGGGGGGGGCACCAAGTGGTGCTATGGGGATGGAGCAGGAGGGGGAGAGGAAATGGTTGGTATCTCTTGGGGCGCCCGGCGGGAGGAGGTCCGCCGTACCACTGCGAACCTTTTACAGGCTATATAGCATCTTCGTTAGCGTACACTTCCCAGGGAAGCCAGATGTTTTGGAATGTTTTTTCCGTATTTCTGATTTGTGCTGTGAGTTTGTCCATCAAATAGGAGTCTTTGATTTTAACTATCACGTCGTTGTCTGTGGGGACTGTGGGGTTAAGCCACATCTGCGCGAGGGCTCGTCTCGCAGCCAGTGTGAGTTTATTTAAAAGTTGTTGCTCCTTCCTAGGAAGGCCGTCCGTTGGTCGGGACAGTAGCATCGCCCAGGGATCTAAGTCTATGTGTCGCGTGAGAACCTCTTTCACTAATGTTTGGACCCTTTTCCAGTATTTGGTCACTTCAGGGCACTCCCACCATATGTGAACAAAGGTGCCTTTGCCTCCGCAGCCTTTCCAGCATGTGTCTGTCGTGGTTTTCCCCATCTTATGGAGTTGTACCGGTGTTGTGTACCACCTCATAAGCATTTTATAGGATTGTTCTTGGTGTAGTACACAAATTGACGTCTTGGCCGTCGCTTCCCAGATATCCACCCAGTCCTCCCCTTCTAGAGCTCCCCCTAGGTCCTCCTCCCACTGGTGTATATATCTAGGGTCTGCGGTTCCCTTTTCTGGGGAACTCAACTGCGCATATATAGCCGTGATCAGCCCCTTTTGTGTAGTTTCTGCGTTGCACATTTGTTCGAAAAATGTCATAGGGGTCTGTGCTGCTTTTTTAATATCTGGGTTTTTGGCAAAGTCTCTCAACTGTACATATCTGAATACGTCTTTGGTTGTCAGGGGGGCCATGGCTTTTAGGGTGTCAAAGGTTTTGAAGGAGTCGCCGTCATACATATGTCCGTATCTTTGCATTCCTGTGTCTTCTATCCCCCTAAAATCTCGTGCGGTCAGCCCGGGTTTGAATGCTTTGTTCCGTAAGTATGGAGTCAGTGGCGAGGGTGTGTGTTTTAGTGCGTATTTGGTGGCTGTTAGGTCCCAGATCCTTATGGAATTAAGGATTGCCGGACAAGAGGTGCGTAGGGGTGGTCTGTCTTGTTTGGGTACCCAGATCCAAAATTGTGGGAGGTCCGTACACATAAGTTTTGTCTCTAGGTCTACCCACCTGTGCGAGCCCTCCGGAGTGTGCCATGCTATTATTTGGGCTAGTTGCACCGCCAGGTAGTATTGATATAAGAGTGGGAGTCCCAGTCCACCCTTCGCTTTTGGTCGGTACATTACTTGTCTAGCAATCCTGTGTCTTTTCTGTGCCCAAATGAAGTTATCTATGTGTTTCTGGATTATCTGCAGGTCTTGTTTAGTGACTTTGGTGGGTAGGGCCTGGAACAAGAACAATAGTCGTGGGAGTAGTGTCATTTTAATTGCGTGTTGTCTGCCAATCCACGATATGGGCTTTTCGTGCCATTTTTCCAAGTCACGACAAAGCGCCTGGATTGTAGGCGGGTAATTGGCACTGTATAGTTTCGCCGGGTCTGAGGTGAGTTTAACGCCGAGATATTTAATTTCGGATCTCGTAAGTTTGAAGGGATAGGTGTTTTTAATGTCGTTAACACTGTCTGCATCCATTTCTATTGGCATGGCCACCGATTTTTCTAAATTTATTTGATAGCCTGTGATGCGTCCGTATTCCTCTAGGAGGGTCATAAGTCGGGGCAAGGATTCTCTCAGGTTGGTGATCGTGACCAGGACATCATCCGCGTATGCGGAGACTTTAAATTCTTCGTCCCTCGCCTTGACCCCGGTTATGTGCTCGTCCTCCCGTATCCTCTGCAAGAGAGGCTCCAACGAGAGGACGAACAGCAGAGGGGAGAGGGGGCAGCCCTGTCTCGTGCCGTTGGCGGGCGTAAATGGGGTCGGGGTTGCTCCCTGTACGTTGATCTGGGCCCTCGGATCAGTGTATAGGGCTTTTATACCTTTAACAAAGTTTTCTGGCATGTGTAGGCGTTCTAGTAGCGCAAAAAGGTAGCACCATTGCACCCTATCGAACGCCTTCTCCGCGTCCAGGGAAAGGATCAGAGAAGGCGTCCGGGTCCGAGTCGCCCACCATATGAGATCAGCACCTCTCCTTGTATTTTCATATAGTTTCCTAGCCGGCACAAAGCCGACCTGGTCTGGGTGTACTATTTTACCTAGGAGGGGGTTTAATCTTGTTGCCAGTATTTTTGCAAAGATTTTTACATCAAAATTTATTAGGGAGATGGGCCTGTAATTTGCTGCTTCGGTTGAGTCCCGCCCTGGTTTGGGTATAAGTGCGATGTCAGCTGTGAGCATGTCCGGGTTTGGATGTCCACCGTCCATCCATTCATTGTACATCTTCGTCAGTCTCGGAGTTATCACTTCTCTAAATGTTTTATAATAGGAGCCGTCGAAGCCGTCCGGCCCCGGGGCTTTATTTCCCTTAAGGGCCGTGATCGCCCTGTCTACCTCCTCCTCTTCGATGGGCACTCCCAAGGCGGTTAGGGCCTCCGGGTTCGGTCCCGTCATATTCGTCCTGGTTACGTAGTTAGTTACGTCATGGGTGTATTGCCTATTTTTACTACTTAGTTCTGGGGAGTGGTTGTATATGTGTGATAGGAACTCCGTGAAGATCTGATTGATCTCCGTAGGATTGTGGGTTATCCGACCTTGTTTATCTCGGATCGCCGAGATAGTTTGGAAGTGAGGCTTGGGGTTTAGTGCCCTAGCCAGTAGGGTGTCCATCTTGTTGGAGCGTTCGTAGTAGAGGCGTTTTTTCCGAACTAGGTCCCGACCGAGATCCTCCACTGCTGTTGTCCTGATTCTGTGACGGAGGTCTCTAAGGTCCCGGAGGCCCTGTGTCGTGGGATTGCGTTTGTGGTAGGCTTCTGCCCTCCTCAGCTCCTTTTGGAGCTCGAAGAGAGTTTCGGCCCTTTTTACAGCGGGTTGCAAGTTTAATGAGGATACCCCTCATGACCGCTTTGTGAGCGGCCCATATCGTGGATTGGGTTGAGTCCGGGTTGTCATTGTCTTCGAAATAGGTCGTGATTTCGTCTATTAAGAGCTTCTCCGTGTCTGGGTCCTTTATTAGTGTGCCGTTTAATCGCCATTTCCATGGGGGTTTGGGGCCTGGTAGTCTGAGAGTGAGTTCAACGTCGGCGTGATCCGACCAAGTGATAAGGTTGATACGCGCGGAGTGAACCCATGGGATCCCTGTTTGGTTGACTAGGAACATATCTATACGGGAGTATGTGGAGTGCGCTGCCGAGAAGAACGTGTAGTCCTTCACTCCTGGATTGAATAGCCTCCAGGGGTCAATTAAGTTCGTGTTTTGTATAAATTTGATCAAGAGTTTGTCTTGGCCCCTTGTGGTCTGCGTCTTATGGCTACTAGTCGGGGCGCTGCGGTCGACTGTGTGGCAGGGTGTAGCGTTTAGGTCTCCCCCTAGTATTATGATTCCATACGGTAAGGTGTGGATTAAATTATGGAGCGTTTCCCAGAATTCCGGGTCTGGCTGGTTAGGTGCGTATATATTGATCAGGTGGTACGTGGTGGCATGTATGGTCCCCGTGAGGACAACGTACCTTCCCATAGTGTCCGTGTGCGTCGTCTGGGCCACGAAAGGGCATTTTTTATGTAGAAGTATTTCTACTCCGTTTTTTTTGGCCAGTGCCCTGGAGGAGTATGCCCTGGTATATAGATGGTCTGTTAGTTGGATCCGGGCTGACCGCAGGAGGTGCGTTTACTGTACAAACGCTATGTCAGTTTTTTGTCTTTTAACTTCCCTCATCAGTAAACGTCTTTTGGTCGGGGTGTTTAAGCCATTTACGTTCAGGGAGGTAATTTTTAAAGTCGCCATGTTGTGTGGTTTTGTGGAGTCCCACCCAACCCCCTGCGCTCCTTGTCTTAGACCGTCCCGCCGTGTGCCCCGTTAAGGCCTTGTGGGTTTGTGGCCCTTGCTGGCCCTTGGGTGGGGGCGGGGAAGGGAAAGGATGGGGAGGGGCGGTGGGAGACGGGGAGGGGGGGGTGAGGTATTGGGGGAAGCTACTTTAAGTTGGGAAGTAGTGGGGAAGAAAACTGTCCCGGTCTTATCTAGGTGTGCCGGGTATCCCGGGGGGTGGCCAACCGCTCCGCGGCGAAGTGTGTAGGCACGGAGGGGGCAGTCATCCGCCAAGCACCCTGGAGTCTGTCCGCTAGGGTCGGTCATTTCTCACCCGAAAGTCCAGTCTCTGCAAGGTCGGTGGGTCTGTTCGTCCGAGTGTGTCACGTCTCATACATATTTACAAAACAACATTAATTATAGCATACATCCCAGCTTGAATGAAGGCACAGGAAAACCACAAGATAATACAATACAGTGCACTATAGTACAGTACCACCTCCCTCTGACCCTTTTGGTTGTGTTAGCGTAGGCTATCCGCTGCTGACTATCTCTACGACACCGGTGTTGTGCAGGGGTTGCGTGTTTTTTTTTGTTTGTTTTTTTTTTTTCTCCTTCCGTGTTCCTCACCCTCTTGCTTACTACCCTGTAGACCCGGGGTTCCCGTGCAGCCCGTCGTCCCAGGTATGGGTGGGATTTTTTTACCCTAGCGCTGTTGATGGCCGCCTAGTCGTAGCCCCTAATCTATTTCAGTGTCTGGAGATGGCGCGGGAGTACCTGGGATGTGCAGGGGGGGGGCCTAAGTCCCTATGTGTGGTGTCTTTTAAGATATGGGGCGAGTGTCCCCATGCTGTACTCTGCATCCCGCGTTTCTATTGCTCAATGAGCCACCCCCCCTGTCCTCCCCCCATGTGCGTGATAGTGTGCAATAAAAAGTATAAACTTGCGTATCCGGGCGTAATCGTGGTAGGCGCCCCCGTCTTTAGCAAGTCCATAAGGTGCGCCCATAGGGACACCAGGTCTGTCGCTCTTTATGGCTGGTTATTGGTTGTTCTCCTGCCGGTTGACAAAGTCCATTTGAGTCTATAGGCTTGGCTTTTGTAGGGTCTTGTCTTTAGCTTCGGGTTGTCTTTGGCGTCGATTTTGCTAGGGCAGATATCTAGGGTGACTTGATCCTCTGTGGAGATGTCAGTTGGTGATGCTCCTTTGTCCCCAGCTCATGTAGCTGTTGTGTATGTCCATGTGAGTTGTCATGCGCAAATAGCTTCTCCTTTGGGGTTCTTTGCCTTGAGTCGGTGAGCATTTTCAGGCCTGTTTGCCTCTGTGGTTCTGTGATCTCTTCCGTTATATGGTTAGAGTGAAGTTCTTCTTAGACGTCGTGTGTTGCGTTTTCTGCATACGTTGGGGCGAGGGACCGGGCTGTGCCAAACCGCACCGCCTTTGTCTTCATTACCAATTCTGTATCGGCATTATCTGTTTTTTTTTATTATTTTTTATTTTTATTTTTTTTTGTGTGTTTTTTTTAATTTTTTTTATTTAGTTATTTTGTTTTTTGTTTGTTTTTCTGGGTTTTCTTGTTGTTTGTTTTGTCCTTCCCTGCCCGTCAGTTTTAAGGTAGGGTTGTCTGTGAATGGTACTGTCAGGGTTTTGGTCTCCTGTGCCTCTAGAGCTGTAGGTTTCTTTGAGTGGGATGTCATCTGCTGGCCATGCGTCTCTTTTCGTTGTTGGCTGGTTCAGAGTCCTTGTGCGTGCAGGGGAGAGTCGTGTGTCTTCGATGGTAGAGAGGTTGTTGTGCATTGGAGCAAGGGCCTGTTTTACTGTCTATGAGGCGCGTTACCTTCGATCGCTGCCCCTTCTCTAGGTATGGTACCTAACGCTTGGGTGCCCCTTTGAGGGAGGTGGAAGTCCGCCGGGACCTCAACTCCTATCTCGTGGAGGAAGGCTCTGGGGTCCGCCGTGGGTAGTAGCACCGCAGGTCTTGGCCCGTTGAATACCAGCATTTTAAAGGGGTGGCCCCATGCAAAGTTAAGGCCTTTTGCTCTGATTAGGTCTGCAATGGGCTTCCATTCTCTGCGTCTGGCAAGCGTGGCTGGCGCTATGTCTTGGAATAGGTGTAATGTAGCGCCATCTATGGCATAGGTGTGGTGTCTGGCACTTTTAAGTATAGCCTCCTTGGTGGAGAAAAAATGCCACCGCATAATTACGTCTCTCGGTGGCCCGTTGGGGGGTCCACGGGCTCTCAGCGCCCTGTCGAACACCCACAAGTTTTCCGGTGTAGCTGGCAGTTGTTCTTTAAATAGAGCAGTTAGCACCATCTGTAGGTCTGTATCTTTAATCTTTTCAGGCAAACCCTTAATTCTCAAATTGTTTCTGCGTGACCTGTTGGATGCATCTTCGATTTCTGCCTCTAGCTCTGCCACTTTTGCCATTAGGGTGTTGGTGGCTGAGGCTGCTTCATTATGGGCCGTCACCACGTGGTCCATTCTCCATTCTAGTGCCTCTGTGCGCTGCCCTACTGTTTGTATCTCTGCCTTGACTTCGCGGGCTGATCTCTCTATCTCCCCTGCAAGGTAGTGTTTGACTTCTGCCAGTGAGTGCAGTATATCAGAGGTGGTAGCCTGCTGTGACAGGGCTGACCAGTCACTGGCGCTCCGTGGGCTCGGGCAGTTCGCGCTCTCCTGACCGCCGCCATCTTTAGGCGCTTGCGGCCTAGGTGTGGTGAGGAGGTCGGCGACGGAAGGGGTGCTCTCCCGCGGCTTCTTACCGTTTTTTTTATACTGTGCCATCTCCGGTTCACCCCCTCTCTCTTGCCGGGTGAGTTGCAGAGGCTGTGGTCGGATGTGTGCTTCTGGCTGTGCTTTGCGGACCGCTCCGAGTGCAGAGCTCTCTGCCTAAGCGGCCATCTCGTTCGGCGGTCGAGCCACGCCCCCGTTAATGAAGCAGTTTTAATGTACATATCATGCCCCTGCAGTCTCACTGCTAATTTCTCTGCCATTTAGGAGTTAAATCACTTTTGTTTATGTCAATGCAGCCCTAGCCATATCTTCCTTTGTGAGAAGTCAATGTGAAGTAGCACTGGGATCAAACAGAAGAAAAACTGTTCTTTCTGTTGAACTGAAGACCAAGCATCTTCCCATTTTTTACAACACAATATAAAGTAGAGTATCAAGATTGTGGGCAAATAGTGTCTGTTTTCCTTGGGATGTCGTTTATCTTACACTTGGTAAACAATTCCAAACTATCCTTGCCAGACATTCAGATCCCTACAACCACCCCTAGAAGGAAATGAGGCTAAGGGGAATTCCTAAAGGCACAAAAACAACATAAGCTTAAAAAAAGCTTCCGTGGTGTATAGATCATGCCCCTAAAGTTCCACTGCTCAATTCTCTGCCATTTAGGAGTTAAATCACTTTTGTTTATGTCAGTGCAGCCCCAGCCACATCTTCTCTGGCTGTGACTCACACAGCCTGCAGGAAAAAAGGGTTTAGTTTTCAATCAGATGTTAACGTACTTTAGAATCGTTTTATGTCCTGCTCTGTAAATTGAACTTTAATTACAAAATGAGGCTATAGCAGGGTATTAACAGAGCAGGAGGTAAGACATTCTAAATTACACAGAATGTGTAATATAGGAAGTTTAAACATTAGATCTCTCTTTGCAGGAAGATTTTAGGAAGGCTGTGTAAGTCACATGCATGGAGGAGTGACTAGGGCTGTATAAACAATTGAGTAGTAAAACTGCAGGGGCCTGATCTATATACCAAAACTGCTTCATTACGCTAAAGTTGCTTTGGTGCCTATGGTATCCATTTGTTTCAGATTATTGGATATTTTATATACATATTAGTGCTTCCTGTCTCACCAAGTTGCACCCAAATAATTCCTTGTTTGCTACATTTAAAAAATCTGCCATATAGTTTTAAAATGTCAAATAAGTAATGCTGTATACCACTGTAGACATGCACAAGGTATGTGCCAGGTGCTCCTGGGCACACCCTTATAGAGAGCAGTCTGTACATTAAGTTGTAACCCTAACTTTATTTTTGTGTGATAAGGATTACCTCCTTGTCTAATGTTACATAAAATTTATAAATCTGTATTATTTTTGCTAGTAACTGGTTAATTTCACTGCAAATATTAAATGTTCCCTGTATGATAGGGGCTGGTGTTACTAAAGGTCTGCACATTGGCAGTCTAAGGGGTGCACCAGCAGGTAGTAGTGTCTTAGGACAAATCAGCAGTATATTAAATAAACTGGCGGTCTGGTGTTTCTGGTGCTCAGTTAGGTAGAGTGCCGCCAGGAATTCCATCCTCTGCTCTGACTCAACACTGTGCGCTGAACCAGAAGGAGCAATTATAATGACCTGCACCATCCGACGGTGCAGACCATATTACTCCAACACTGGAATTTATATTTTTATTTTACCCTGGCCACACTGGACAGCCAGGGATTTTCGTCTCCTCCCTGCAAAAAAGATAAGCAGGACAGGGGACAAACATGTTTTTTTAAATTTAAAATTAGCACACATATACAACTCACACACCAAACAGTCAACACACACATCACACATATATAGTCAACACATATATCACACACTGCCACCACACATTACATCACATTATTGTGATGTTTATTACCATAGAGCTCTATGATTCTGTCATACAAAATCTGTTTTTTATAGCAGTGTTATACACTGTTTTCCACATTTATTTTATGGTGAAGGAGATGTGTGATAGACCTATATGCAATACACAATACAGCGAATTTTATTATTGTGGAGTTATGTGATTAACTGATATACACTAGACCTTACTTTGAGTGTTTTTTGCTCTGTGATACACTCACACACTGCATATTACTGTGAATTTTTTTTAATGCCCATGATGTCAAGGCTCATCGCATAGTTGTAGGCCACAACAAAATATCTCAGTGTGTGGTGGGGGAGGGAGGAAAATGCATGTTCGCCTGTTGAGACAAAAAAATACATACATTGCAATTGTTTTACTAAAATATTGTAATTACGTAATTTACGTTTTCCATGTATTTCTTTTTATCTTAACCTCTGTTAAGTTTGAGTTATTTTAATGAAAAAAAATATATATTTTATCATTCTATATTCAACAAATGTTTTGCTTTTATAAAATGATATTCTTGAATACACATCCTAATGAAAAGTGTTATGTTTGTTATTGAGCATGGCATTGGCAGGAAGCATACGTACAAGCCCTGAGCTACGAATTCAGTTTCACTAAGTTTACCTTCCCCCTCATATAAAATCTTGTATTTCCTGGGCATCAGAGATCACTTGCTGTTACCTGCCTATCAAAACCAGTATGTTCAGTTTCTATATTTTGTAAACATACGCCATTTTGGCCAATATACAGTAGCTCTGGATTAACACCTAAAATAACAATGCGTCTATCAGAATTCATAAAACCAAAAATACCCCCTTTGTCACTTCAAGCACAGCCATTCCGAATTAGAACGCTTCATATTCCTCTAAGAATAAGCATGGGGTTTGTTGCATTCTTCAAAAAGCTTAACCCTGTGAGCACCAGAACTGTATATAAAGCAAAACCTCTGGACATGCAGAGGGTTAAATTCTGGACCCCTGAGGTGCCATATCTGTTAATTATATTGTTTTGTGTATATGCTTAATGTTCACTACGACATTATATATGGACAGGTGCCAACGTGGGGGGGGTGGTATAGTTCATATGTGAGTACGTTGTGTAAGGGAAAGATACTTATGGACTACGATTCCAATTATGCTCAGCCACATCACGCGCATTATGTGCATTGTAGTCTTCAGCCAATGATGTGTTAAAAGCACGAGCAAGCTGTAGTTTCTAAATACATGCATATAACCTATGTGTGCTCCTTTTCCAAGCTCTGCCTTGAAGATAGGGGAGGAACAAAGCCTACAAGAGGCTGGGAATAAGGGTAGCACATGACAGGAAAAGCATTCCTGTATTGCAATGCGAAGGCCCCGGTGACAAGCTGGCGGTGAGCAAAATGCATCTTATTGTTAGCTTTATTCTTTGCAAAAGCAAAAGGGGGAAGATACTGGGCAGGGCAAAAGATGATGGAGGCGTTTAATACTCTTCTGCATCAGATCTCAGGACCTTGTGTCAGGTTGAGGGAGGGTGTTTGGCAGGCTTGAAGCTGATCTATTCCTGACTGACTATTTATTTGAACATTTCTGCTCCAGTATTTCCTTATACAGGCGTCCTCCCTATGCATGCCATCTGTATCATTCACTGGTGTGAAGAACAGCCCCCGTCCTTTATGAGTAAAAAGAAAATCGGTGGAAGTGTTGTCATTTATAACTCTGTATCTACCATTTTTTTTTCTTCCAGTTCTGGTAAATTAGGACCATTGAAGACATTTTCTTGTTGCAGAAGCAGCCCATGGGGTCTCCAGGTAAGAATCACCCACTGACTGCATTGTGTATGAGTCATTGCAATGCAATGATACCCCATCTCTACCTCCTTCCTGATAAATTGCATTATAACTGGCAAGTGAGCGAATAGCTGATGCACTGACAGCAGGAGAACAAATTAAATCATTTCTTAGCTTGTGCTCATTGCATACTTAGTAATCATATAATGGGGCTTTCTTTAAAAGGTTGATGCTTCCAAGCAACATCAGTACAGGTAATATAATCACAATGAAATATTTAGCATTGTGCTGTACTGCATATGATGAGAATGTGTTGTGGGAAATATGTATTTAAACTTTAACCGCATTTGATTTTGTTCTTTTCTCATTGTCACTTCCTCTACCCATTTGGTACCTGCATTCACTTGCCTCTACTTTGCATGATTTTTTATTTTTTGTGTGTGTGTGTGTTTTACCCATGCCACATGGTATATTAACTCTAAACCTTTATTTCCTGTTGGAATGTATTGATTGATGAATGATGAGCTCAAAACAGAAAGGTGTGCATATGTAAAACTACCCAAAATTGAGATTATAGCATGACATTTATTATTGCATTCATTGCACCTGTATGTCAGTATACTGTTAGCAAGCCATGGAGACTTATAGCCTGCCCTATTTTGCAAAGACAGACTGAGTCATTTAATATATATTTGTTTCACTTTTATATTTAATCTTACCCATGTCTGCTTTCACTTTTTTTTTTTTTTTGTGGGTGTAATTCACTGAGTTCCAAATTTGTAGTAGCAAATTTAGGGAAAATAATTGAATGCAATTCAGAAATAGTTCACATAATGTACGAATCTATTTAATTTGCAAAATCGTCTCCAAACTGAATACAATGTGAATCAGTATGATTGACTTATATGTGGATGGCGACCTCAGAAATTGGTGTGAAACTCCAAGCAATTTACAAAACACTCCCAAAAGTTTGGTTCATTGGATGCCAAAAAAAGTGTCTGTAGGCATAAATTGCAGAAAATAAATCTAGTCTCCTAGATTACATCTTAAGAAGGAAAGGGCTATTGCACATTGTGGAAGATGGTGTGATGGTGCATTCCCCTGAACTGTGGGATAGTGTATAACTAACCTTAATAATGTCCAAATTTGAACAAAAGTGACATTGCTGATGTGGCATTACTGGTGTTCTCAGCCAATGAGTACTGTCCCAGTTTGCTGTGATAATACAGAAATACAAACTTTTGTTTCTCCATACCTGCACAGATTAGAAGCAGTGCAGGCGCAGACACCATTCTTAAATAGTAACTTTAGACAGTGGTTATGGCGTCTAGGTTGTTCCTTTAACATTCTGATATCTCCAGGAAGAGAAATGCATACATTACAAATATATTCGGGGCCAATACAAACCATTGTGTGGAAATCTATTCACAAACCGGACTTTACATAGGACACGAGGTCATGCGTTTAGACTGGAAGAAAGAAGATTTCGTCTAAGGCAAAGGAAAGGTTTTTTTACTGTAAGAAAAATAAGGATGCTTCAAACTATTTTTTTTTGCCTTCTTTTGGATCAACAGCAAAAAAAAAATGTGAGGAAGGCTGAACTTGATGGACGCAAGTCTCTTTTCAGCTATGTAACTCTGTAGCTATATAACATATTCTTCTTAATACAAAACTATAATTTGAAAATAAGATATTCTAGTGAAAATTACCAGAAAATACAGAAAAAAATGTGAAGAAGAATATTCTCATAGAAAAAAAAATAGGGCAGATATCCTTTAAAGAGGAACTGTTACTTTCAACTGTCACTTCATATTTTCCTGTGAATAACAGAGCAGAGGTAAGTTAAAAAAAATTAAATCAAACATACTTACCTCTGCCTCCCTTCTTTGTTGTTTGCAAAAAGTGAAAAAAAACTAAACGCACTCCAATCACGTTAAGATCCGGGTTCTAAACTGGACCAAGGGCCAGCACCAGCCCCAAGGAGTAGATAATAGTGTTAGAAAGAGGATCCAGGCGCTCCAAGTAGCTTCAATTGTATTTATTAGGATAAGTGAGGCACCGCAACGTTTCGACCACTGACAAAGACCCTTTCAGGGGTCGAAACGTTGCAGTGTCTCACTTATCCTAATAAATACAATTGAAGATACTTGGAGTGCCTGGACCCTCTTTCTACCACTGATATCTCATCTTTGCCACACCATGATTCTTTGGACGTGCTTATGCAAGGAACTCTGTAGTCATAGCATGACAAGATTAACTAATTTACATATGTTAACAGGCTTTTCTCCAGCAAAACATGCACATTATAATAAAATAAACCAGTGGTTCCCAGCCCAGTCACCAAGTACCCCCTAACAGTCCAGGATTTAGTGATTACCCAGTTTTGTCTAAGTT
Source organism: Pelobates cultripes (assembly GCA_933207985.1). Classification (NCBI taxonomy): domain Eukaryota; kingdom Metazoa; phylum Chordata; class Amphibia; order Anura; family Pelobatidae; genus Pelobates; species Pelobates cultripes. Next base: position 343,530,053 of record OW240912.1, read on the forward strand.
GTTTTTAGAAAGAAAAAAAAAACACTTTGGACACAAAAGGGTAATCCCTAAATCCTGGACTGTTAGGGGGTACTTAAGGACTGTATTGGGAACCTCTGAAATAAACGTTTAAGATTATTTTAAAAAAACACAACACAATATCTGTGCCAAAATTGCGGAAGTGGCATTACCTCTTTAAAGTCCCTCTTAGTAATCATTTTCTAAGTTGGAAGAGTTCAAATGAGAAGACTGACTGCTCTTTTCAAAGTCAAAAAACATGACTAATGATATTGTGCATCCAACACAATCGGCATCCTACAATATGTGATGAGTCAGTTAAAGGATCACTATAGTGTCAGGAAAACAAAGCGGTTTTCCTGACACTATAGTGCCCTGAGGGTGCCCCCATCCTCAGGGTCCGCCTCCCGTGGCGCTGAAGCGGTTAAAACCCCTTCAGCCACTTACCTTAATCCAGTGCCGGGCTCCCTCGGCGCTGGCGACCTCTCCTCCCCCCGACGTCACTGGAGCCGAATGCGCATGCGCGGCAAGTGCCGCGCACGCATTCAAATTGTCCATAGGAAAGCATTTCTCAATGCTTTCCTATAGACGCTCTGCGCGATTGAGGTGAAATTCGCCTCCAGCGTCGCAGATGCGCCTCTAGTGGCTGTCCGGAAGACAACCACTAGAGGCTGGATTAACCCCAAATGTAAACATAGCAGTTTCTCTGAAACTGTTATGTTTACATGTGAAGTATTAAAACCTGAGGGACCTGGTACCCAAACCACTTCATTGAGCTGAAGTGGTCTGGGTGACTATAGTGACCCTTTAACCCCTTAAGGACACATGACATGTGTGACATGTCATGATTCCCTTTTATTCCAGAAGTTTGGTCCTTAAGGGGTTAAAGGAACACTCCAGACCCTTAAAGCACTTCATCTTGCTCATGTGCTTTATGTGTGAAAAGTGTGTTCTCTCTTTTTTCATTTTACAAAAATTGCCAATTTTAAAAATGGCACTTTTATAATTGAACCTTGTTACACATCCTGGCTGCCAATCAAACAAATAGTCCTGTTACTTCCTGATTGTATACTCAGTTGAGCTAATCTCAACAGGCAGCAATTACTCAGATTACCTGCCTTGCAAAAACTTCTCATTGAGCTGCATTGTTAAGTTTTTGATTGGACAGCCATAGAACATCTGGGCGGGTTTAGAAGGGCTTAGAAGTGGGGACAGCCATAGAAAGTCTGGGTGGGGTTAGAAGGGAGGGCTTGCAAAGGCTTCAGATAAGAAAGATGCGCTCTTTGCGGTCTGTTTTTTATATGTGTGTTTTTATTGGGTCTGTATCTACAAAACAGTAATTATTTTTTTTTATTTTTTTTTCGATTTGGACAGCGGATTGTCTTATTAAGTCAGAAGATACTGCCAAAATAAAAAAAAAAAAAGAAACAGCAAATCAAAATAGTTTGGTTTTGGGAAGTTGACATAACAGAACAGTCATAAAATCCCTGTCGGTTCGTATAATGTGACACAACTAGAGTTGTCAGATCCACAGTGTTTTCCTGGATACATAATGCTTTTATGCTGATGCAGTGCATTATAAGAGCTGCCTCTAAATATTTAGCATTTCTACTCTGCAGCATTGCTTTTTTTAAATAAACTGATTCTCTAGCTGCTACCTACTTACTTTGTGTGTTGTCCATCAATAAGAGTAAGTGATAATTATCCAGGAAAATATGGTAGATCTGACTTCACTAGCTGTTATTATAGTTGCCGATCCACCATGTGTTTTGAACACAATGTCTCAATGTAGATGGGCAGAACATGAAGAGTGCTGCCCAGTTGTGTGTATGTAATGTTGGAGAATGAAAATACAACAAATCAGTGCATTAAATTTGGGACCCCTTCTTAACTGATAACCTTCCAGTAGGATATGAATTGTACTCACTGAACACATTGTGGCACCTAACTAGGAGAGTCTTTAATAGATAATGTGCCAAGAATTAGAAGTTCAAGACTTTGTTCTCAATTTACAGACAGTCCTTCAGTTTGGTCTCCTGAGCACGATTAATTCTGAGAGTTGTCCCTGATTTCTCAGTGGGAGGGGTACGAGGTATGTCTAATGATATCACTGTTTAAGGTTGACCAAAAAATGTGTCCTTGGTGTTTGTTTAATCTAAATACTCAAACAATATTTATTGAAATTATTTTCAAAAAGCATTTGGGATTACAAAAGTCATAACCAGAATCTGCAGGTGGGGCTTGGATGGTGACAAGAGAGAAAAAATGAAAATACCTCTATATGTAATAAAAGTAGTTTGTATATCTCCTACTTTTCATGACATAGTACCCTGTCGAGAGCTGCTGGAAGTCCATAACTAAATCAGACATGAACCCGCATTCGTTACTTTAAAATCTCAAACAGTAAAAAAAAATGGGCACACCTGCTTCACTTCATTGAAGTAGTTATAGTGATTGGAATCTACTAGTGCCGTCCTTCCGTTCACTGTTTTAATAGTTTAATGCTAAACAATAGGGATCGACCGATATTGATTTTTTAGAGCCGGTACCGATACCAATAGTCTGTGAACTTTAAGGCCGATAGCCGATATAATGTGCCGATATTCTGTACATTTACCATTTTGGAAAATAAAAACTATTTCTAAAGGTAAATGCACAAAATATACATGCCACGTGTAGTGGATGCAATGTGTTTAGACAGGGGAGCTGTGTGTGTTTGTGTAGTGTGTGTAGTGGATGCAGTGTGTTTTTGTGTAGTGTGTGTAGTGGATGCAATGTGTGTTTGTGTAGTGTGTGTGTAGTGGATGCAGTGTGTGTAGTGAATGCAGTGTGTGTTTGTGTAGTGGATGCAGTGTGTATTTGTCTAGTGTGTGTAGTGGATGCAGTGTGTAGCAGTGTAGTGTGTATATAATGAAAGCAGAGTGTTTGTGTAGTGTGTGGGTAGTGTGCGTAAAGTGAATGCTGTATATACTAAATGCAAAGTGTGTGTGTTTGTGTAGTGTGTGTGTATAGTGAATGTAGTGTGTTTATATAATGCAGTGTGTGTATTTGTATAGTGTGTGTGTATATAATGCAGTGTTGTTGTGTAGTGTGCATTATATAAACACACTGCATTATATACACACACTATACAAACACACACACTGCATTATATAAACACACTACACAAACACACTGTGTATATAATACAGTGTGTTTGTGTAGTGTGTTTATATAATGCAGTGTATTTATGTTGTATAGTGTGTTTATATAATGCAGTGTGTTTATATAGTGTGCAGTGTGTTTGTGTAGTGTGCATTATATAAACACACTATACAAACACAAAGCATTATATACACAGTGTGTTTGTGTAGTGTATGTGTATATAATGGAGTGTGTGAGGGGGCATTTTTTATTAAATTATTATTATTATTTTTTTTATATTGAATTATTATTTATTTTTTTTTGTGCCCCCTACCTGCTTGTTCCCTGGCCAGGGAGGGGGGGATATAGCATTCCCTGGTGGTCCAGTGGGATTGGCTGAGCTGTGGGGGGGCCGGCAGCAGCTCCTCCAGCTCCCCAGTCTAAGTCTCGCGGCCAGCGTGCCGCGCGGAGCATTGCCATGGTAACCCGTGGCAACGCTCTGACGGCCGCGGGTCTTGCGAGACTTACACTGGGGAGCTGGAGGAGCTGCAGGGAGGTAAGTAAATCCTTGCTGCTGGCCCCCCCAGGACCGCCGGGCTTGTAATGAGCCTGGCGGTCCTGTTATATATTATCGGCAATATCGGTATCTGAATTGGCCGATACCGATATTGCCGAAAATACTGAATATCGGCCGATAATATCGGTAAAACCAATAATCGGTCGATCCCTACTAAACAAGCGTTCCAGCAGCCCATGCCCTCTGTGGTGTTTGGTGTCGTGAGGAAGCATTAGCCTGAGCATCAGTGGGTGGAGGTGATTGTCAGATTGTGACTAGGTGATTGACTAAGGAAATATGTAATTTCTGCCTTTGGACCCTCATCATTCAGTGTTAAACTGCTCGAAAATGGTTTAACATTGCATGATGAGGCAACAGTAGGGAACTCCAGGCAGTATAACCAGTTCAATGAGATGAAATGGTTACAGTGCCTATAGTGTCCCTTTAACATTGATCATCAGTGTCAGTGAGTGACTTACATACTTGTGCAATAGAGATTAACACAAGCGCATATCCTTTAGAGGCAGACACTGCACCTAATTTGTTAAGCTTCTGAGCTGTTTAGTGCTAGCTGGGTAAGAGCTTTCTGTCTGTTTGTAGCATATTCATTATGTTGTATATTACATTGAATACAACAGTCATGAGAGCTGTCAATCACTTTTAATGGGCTTACAATAAATTGTGTGCTGCATGATTTAAATGTGCCAGCCCTTTAGATGAATCTTATGGGAGTAAAATAAATTATTGCTAATTCCTTGTAAGGTACAATAGCTGGAAGTGAAGAATGTGCACTTACTTTTAGAAACCTTAGCACCTACTCTTATGTACCCAACTTTCAGTTGCTTTGCTGCTATCTGAACATATTGCCTTCAAGTAAAAGGGAAGCCAGCAGCTATTTCTTCAACTCCTGCACAGTTCAGTATCATGATCACTGTTATCTTCTCTGTACTGGAAAGATTTAAAGGAACACTGCAGACACCTGGACCGCTTCAACTCAATTAAGTGATATGGGTACCATGTCCTCTCCTTTTTAACCTTTCAGCGTTCTGCAGGAATGGCAATGTTTACATTGCAGGATTAACTTGCCACTAGTGGCTGTCATACTGGCAACCACTAGAGGCGCTTCTGCTGAAATAGCAGAGTAAAACTCTACCATTTCAGTCAGAATGTCTCAGACACCATCTGATTGGCGCAGCTCTGTGTTTTGCCGCGCATGCACACAATCCTCCAAATACTTTCCTATGAGAGAACATTGGATTAGCCGAGATCAGCGATTTTTAACTTTTGCAGTGGGGGCCCGATCGTCAAAATGGTGACTATGGCACTGTAGGATTGGGAATTCTACATAGCTGCAATGTTTTATATTACACTACTCAAAAGACAGGAGCACTGAGATGAAGTGGTCTGGGTGCCTTTAGTGTCTCTTTAAACTATTTTGTTTATTTTTTATCCAACTGGGCCATCAATTAACAATTGATTTTACATATTCCCTACAAAATTCAGGCACAATCTTTGATTGTAAGCTGTTTCTGAGTATGGCCATCGTCACCTCCTGATTTTGTTTGTCAATTATTTTCTGTTTTATATCCCCATTGAAAGCTATGTAAATCATGACACCTAATGAGCTTTTGAGTTTTCCATGACTGACAGAAAGTCATCACCTGTCGTCATGGTGACTTGACACAGTGAATATTCTGCAAGTTAGGAACACGCATTACATTAATTTCCATCCTTAAAGCACATCAAGGATGATGTGTAAATTTTAAAATTATTTCTCTGAGTGATATGCCATTTTTCCCTGATCGTTTTAGGAAACTTCCCTTCATGCTGCTAGTTTATTTTAATGAGTCTAATGTTGTTAACTCAAGATGTCCAGATGAGAGCCATGCTTTGCTGATGTCTAGTCAAGTGTGCTTGACAGATTTGTGGTTGCCATAATGTTATTAAAGTTCTTCTTTGTAGTGCTATTGTCGGTAAGTTTAACATTGTTTGTTCATTTCTGAAGTAATTCATGAATTTAACTTGTTTTGGTACTTGTCTCTACCTTATTCTGTTCTTCCATCATTATCAGCCTTCATTGTTTTTGTAGAATATTGCATATTCTATGTTTCTATTGATTATATATGGATGTGTGGATTGACATAAGTAACAGATGGTATAAGTCACAAGGCTTTCTGTGTCTGAGAGCTCTGGAATGTGGATGTGGGGGTCTTGTCCTTATATGGCTAGAGTTAAATGCTGACGTTAGTATTAGCACATCTTTATAGTAACAGAGGGACACAAGGTCACTTTCGCTCTTGGCTCTTGGCTCTGGCTCTCTGGCTCTCTCTCGATGTAAAGCTGTAAGGATTTAAAGAAGTCCAGCAATTACCATCTGTTGTTGAATGTCCATTATCCTGTAACATCATTTATTATGTTTTATTATGTATCAGTAACTCAGAATAAACCTGAAGAAACCGTAAGTCAGATTGCATATTAGTACTTTTCAATAATATAGACATATATTATTGTGGCGAGCATTTGGCCCAAGACTATATATACAAAAGACGTGTGTGTATATATATATCTATCAATCAACTGAAGACAAGAAGAAATTAAGAGGATTCTACATTAACACCATTCCAAATTAGATTTTACAGCCAGTCTTCTATTGAGAGAAGAATCAAGTTACAAAGCTATTTTGGAACTGGGAAAACAAACTTGAAGAGAAAAAAAGAATCTAGACTGACTATCATAGAAGAACTGTGTTTGTAAGAAAAAGAAAGTTTTCAAATCACAAAGACTGTACAAGATTATTTTCTACAACTGAGACAAAAAGCACAAGATACAACGTGAATTCTAGAAGCAAGCACGTGGCAGAGATTGGCAATCATCCAGATTCAAGCCCAGAACTGCGCAGCTGTGTGGATGAAGCAACGAAATAAACAGAAGTAACTGATCTGGTAAAGCGTGACAGATCCATGTGGCAATAAATCAGGAAAGCATTCCTTCAGATAACTGGACATCGACTGTTGGAAAGAGACTTTTCATCTGATCTGCAAACTGTGATGGAAGATTCTACAGAGTTCATTCGATACAGAAGATTAACAGACTTACAAAGAAATAAAAGATTGGCACTACCATGAATATCAATTCCTAAATATTAACGAAGAAGAAAAGAGACAATGAAAAGTTATTTAACAGTTATGAGTATTAATACCAAAAGAGAGTACTTATAACTATATAACACATGGAGTAACATTATGATAGGATAGTATTATGAAGATAACTATTAAATTATTACCTATACATAGGATGAGAAGTATCAGAGGTAGATAAAATATGAAGTGGATAAAATAAGGATCATGGTTACTTAATACTACAAAGATTGAGTGCAATAGTATTTCATAGATTCACTAGAATAAATATTTTGTTTATAATCGAGGTGAAGTAAAACAAACAATGGTAACAAAAGGAAGAAAACTAAGGAAGGATAATTTATATTGAGTAATATTAAGTAATGGTATACATTAAGAATGCCTTGGATATAAGAGTTCAGAGATCCAAGAGGAATTGAATTGAAGTTTAGCTAAGAGTATAGTACACAATTATATTTGACCTAAGTCTATAAAGGTATGGACTAGGGAGAATAGGTTTCTGGATATGGTAATATCCAATGAATAAGTTGTTTTATGATTCCCCTGAGTTTGTTAGACACAGACTAGGAATAAGAGTTTCTGGGCAGTATGACCCCAAGTTTTGTTTATTTTATTTTAGTCAGTTGAAGTGTACTAAGGAATACGGATTGGTCAGGACATTAGGGCAATCCTACTTTTATGTTAAGATGTATTACATTAATAAGTCATCACAATGCTAATGAAGAGAGTGAGGATAATGAATTTAAAGTATTCTTTCCAAGTTCTTTTAAAGTAAACCATTCTCCGATTGAATGAAAAGTTTGTTACTACAAGGTGGAATTTTAGTCAAAATTATAATTATGTGAACAAAAACAAATCTATAGATTTCTGGGTGAAGAATTTCTAGGACAATAAGTATTGTCAACACCATGAACATTATTTGAAGAATTATTATAGAACTTCATGGTTGATAACACATCCTTTGAATGAGACTTATAAGTAGTGTTGATATATTTCAGTTAGTGACAGCCTACTGAATATACAAATTAAATACTATGATTGTAAAGTACTGATACAATCATCACTAGGTGGTATTAATGGTATAGGAATGTAATTCATGAATACAAACGACAAAGATTTTAAGGTTGGAAGAAACCATATGATTCATGGAAATATAATACGTCTTGATATACAAGCAATACATGTATTATTAGTACTTAAGTAATATCAGGTATTGAGAATGAAAATACTTTTATATGTGTCTTTATTAGGAATATGATAGTGATACACAGTTATTATCTAGAAAGTTACGATCTTAATTTGTTATCTACAAAGACATGACTGTACCATAGCAGGTAGATATTTTTGATTGCTTTATTGTTTATTGGATCAACATTTGTAAATATTTTATTTTATTCATTTATTATTGTTATATATATGTATACATTATGTTCAAGTAATTATGATGTAACATGGAAATGGATATCAATACATAGCTGAAACAGAGGGAGTTTTGAAGTAAAGTAAGCAGTATGAGGGATAGAAACTCGACCTTCTAAGAACTCTCTATAATAGAAAGTTGTGACTACATCTTGTTCTATGCTCAATGAATGTGATACAAGTGATGTTTGAATGGACAGGTTAGTTACATTGTGTTATGGTTTTAAGACAAACCATAAACAGAGGGAATGTAGAATATTGCATATTCTATGTTTCTATTGATTATATATGGATGTGTGGATTGACATAAGTAACAGATGGTATAAGTCACAAGGTTTTCTGTGTCCGAGAGCTCTGAAATGTGGATGTGGGGGTCTTGTCCTTATATGGCTAGAGTTAAATGCTGACGTTAGTATTAGCACATCTTTATAGTAACAGAGGGACACGAGGTCACTCTCGCTCTTGGCTCTTGGCTCTGGGCTCTCTCTTGGCTCTCTGGCTCTCTCTAGATGTAAGGATTTAAAGAAGTCCAGCAATTACCATCTGCTGTTGAATGTCCATTATCCTGTAACATCATTTATTATGTTTTATTATGTATCAGTAACTAAGAATAAACCTGAAGAAACCGTAAGTCAGATTGCATATTAGTACTTTTCATTAATATAGACATATATTATTGTGGCGAGCATTTGGCCCAAGACTATATATACAAAAGACGTATATATATATCAATCAACTGAAGACAAGAAGAAATTAAGAGGATTCTACATTAACACCATTCCAAATTAGATTTTACAGTTTTCTTTGTGATTGTCCCTGTGTTTTTTATTAGGAGATGTTCTGGTTTGTGTAAGGACCAAACTTCTGGTGTCATGTCATGTGTCCATTAAGCAAATGATGGATATTCAAACTGAAGGAAATAGTGGCTTTCCATATTCTAGTGTTGTGAGGACGCTGAGCTTTATTTGTGATGCATGCAATGCATTAACACATTCAGTGATTGAATGTTTCACGAATCGTTCCTTATCATGGGGTTTTAAACATGTTTTATTTTATTGCCGACTCCTCCATTTTTAAAATGTAGTTGATAAATCCTGCAGCTTGGCATTATTTGGCCATACTTTTTCTACATATTTTAAATATTCCTTGTATATGGAGCAGGGGTGTCCAAGCTTTTTCTGCAGTGGGCCACTTCATCAGAAATGTTTGTGTGCATGGGTCGTACTCATTTTTCACTGAGAGAAAATTCCCACCCTGACTCACAAGCAGATGCGAACACTGACACACATACATATATATAGGTACAGACATACACAGGTGTATACACTGACACACATGCAGATGCATAGATACACTCTGACACACAAAGATACATATACGGACACACACATATAAACACATGCAGACACACAGATTGATACATATAACCACAGACAGATGCAAATACAAACCTACAGATAGATACACACATTAACAGATACATACAGACACACAGATAAATACACATACAGATACATATACAGACATACAGGCAAATATATACATATATAGACACACAGATAAGCACATACACACAGATACACACAAACATGCAAATGATAATTTTTTTCACCATCCTCCTGTTTTCTACCTTTTAGGTGCAGGAAAGTGGCTTTCTTGGGGTCCAGTGGCTAGCTGAGAGCTCCCAGCTGTCCCACTCTGCACCCTCCTCTCCTTTTCCTGACCAGGCCCCTGAAGACACAGTGCCATCAAAAGGCCCTCGGTGCCCCAGGCCACCCAATGGACCCACTCAGCGTGCGACCCTACTATTATATAAACACACTACGTTCACTATACACACACACTACACAAACACACACACTTTGCATTTAGTATATACAGCATTCACTTTACACGCACACTGCATTCACTTTACGCAAACACTACCCACACAGTACACAAACACTCTGCTTTCATTATATACACACTACACTAATACACACTGCATCCACTAAACACACTAGACAAATACACACTGCATCCACTACACACACTAGACAAATACACACTGCATCCACTACACAAACACTCTCCTTTTCCTCCTGCGCGGCACTCACTTCCTCTCAGCACTGACATCATCACAGGGGTCCATTTGTGCTGTTAAAGAGCTGCAGCACTGACCAGGCCCCTGAAGACACAGTGCCATCAAGCGGCCCTCGGTGCCCCAGGCCACCCAATGGACCCACTCAGCGTGCGACCCTACTATGGGCCGCATGTCAACGTCCAGCAGGTCGCATTTTGGAAGCTTAGGATAGGAGTGTGGAAAAATATATTTTCTTCATGAGCATTCTAGGAGTTGAAGTTTGCAGATGCTTGAGTAGTTGAGCTTCCAATCTCTTATGGAGTTTTGCAATAAATTATCACGGAAATCAACATACCAGCACTCCTGCTATCCACACCAGTAAACATTCCACATTCTAATTACTAAGAATCTTTGTATTATGTGAACAATAAAAGCATTCAGACATACCAGTGTAACTTGACCTTTGTGCATAACCGGTTATTCTAAGTCCCATTATTACAAACCTGCCCTCAGCACACACTTTACGTTTCTTCCCATCTTGTTGCTATTTTATACAGTCACTCATTATAAGTATCTTAAAAACTTTGAAACATTACTTAGTTTATGATACACAGCGTAGCCCACACCCCTGCCAAATGTGACTTTGAACTATGTAGATTTGTAAATATTGCTGCAGCTGTAAGACTGCACCATGGATCAGTGGCATTGAAGAAGGGTGGTGGTGGGTGTATTACATTTCTACCATCAGATTAATGACACAGAAACCAAATCAGAGAATAATTCTGGGAATTGGCAGCCATGGCATTATGTAAAAATAGACTTTGCCTGCTGACTTTCCCTAATGACATCAGGAAAACTCCCTTGTCTAGGTAATCACTGGAGTCCCATGAAGATTGGGTTGTCCCTACTCGGCTATTATCTTAAACCACTATCTTTATTCCCTATTGATTCTATGCTGCACAGAGACACCTCTGTATCTGAGTCTGAGATAGATCTAATGACTGTTCTGTGAAGACCTGCGGTATATGAACTTACATCCTAACTCATGCCATCTAATATAGTTTGACGTCATGTGCTATAGGTATATGCCGCAAAAGCTTGATGTCTCTTTTACTGTATATCATACCACATTTGTCCTGGAGCAGTTTGCTTTGTTTAGAAACCTTGCTTTGAATGCTGCAAATAGAAAAGGCTCCCCTAGTTTGCTGTAATGAGATACTTCATGGGTGGATCTGGGAATTTCCAGTCATGTAATGTGACTTCCTCATTGTTCAGAGGTGAATGTCTGAAATGTACCACTTTTATACTGTACATGACATTCTGATGATTATTTCACCATAAACCAAATCCATACTAATTGTAACTTACATGTTACTCACAGGTCCCTTCAAGTTTACTCCTTTTGTTTAAATACAACCTGATGTGCAAACTTTTAAAATATTTTGGTAAATACTTAACAAAGTATTTAACAAATACGGTTGTGAGTATTGTTCTTGGAGGTCCACTAAGCACTGAACACATGGAACTATTTGGCAATGTTTTTTTGTTTTTTTTTGCAACTGCCTCTTAGTTTGCTTGTTTATCTTCTGTGTCACATGGGGATGAACTGACAGTGGAATGGGTTCTGAAAACCATTTTTTACAGGCGTGGGAGATTTTTGTGTAAGAAAAATGAAAAGAAAATCTGGCTAGTAAAAGCAGCAAGATAATGATTTAATGTGTTTATGTAGCATCTGGGAAGGAATAACATATTTAATAAAATGAAAAGTATAAATGATTCATATGAAAAGCATATAAAACATGTATCTAGTAAGAGGCAAGGGAATTTTTATATCTATATTTGTGTTAAAGTGGCATGTTTCTTGCATCTCACCCCCTCTCACTAGCAAGCTTATGGTGTGATCACAAGATTGCATTCCAAATGAAGAAATGGCGACTAGAAATTCCCTCTGTTCTGTCTTTCTCAGTTTAGGTGTTAGGTAACACGTATTTCTCCAAGGAGGTGGTAAGCAGGCTGTTTTTAACAAGTTTACTGTTGGTTCTCCAGTCTGGTCTATTCTTGTAATAAAAAAAAACACTGTGTCATGTCAGCTTTAAATTTAGTAGTTTAAAGGAACAATATCCTTATATCAGGGCTAGTGCAAGGATTTCTGCCGCCTTAGGCAAAGATCCATTTGCTGCCCCCTCATGTCACTCACTCACTGACACACACTCACTGACAGACATACACTCACACACACACACACACACTCACTCACTGACAGACATAGACTTAATCACTGACAGACACACACTCACTGACAGACATTCACTCACTGACAGATGCACACACACACACACACACACTCACTGACATACATACACTCACACACTGACAGACACACACACACAGACAGACACTCACTGACAGACACACACACTCACTGACAGACACACACAGACAGACACTCACTGACACAGACAGTCAAACACTCACTTCCCTGGGATCCAGTGTGGGGCAGCTCCTCACTCCACCCCCCGCTGTTTAGTATGCTGGGGCCGGAATGATGTCATATGACAGAGGGTGCGCAAGGGAGGAGTGAGAGGCTGTAAGAACAGCATCCCTCGCTACCTGTCCTCCTCTCCTTTGGTGCCTGCTCTGCCTTAGCGTAGCACAGCTTCGGGGGCGCCCTGAGGTGGCCAGATGGCCACCTTCTGGCCCCCCTGTAACAGGGCTCCTCTCGGTGCCTCCGCCTTCGGGCGCCTTGAGGATCGACCCAGCGTTGAGGGCAGCTCAAGAGCCGCTAGCCCAGTGCTGCGGCCCCAGACAGGGGCAGGCAGCCCACCAGGAATGCCTAGTTCCCCTAATGGTTGTGCTGGCCCTGCCTTATATCATACTTGCTAAGAGACCAAAGAGTTCCTACTTATTGCCATGTCACGCATTTCATATAAATGAGGAATTAAACCTATTTTTTCATTTAATTTTAAGTTTTTTTTTGTTGTTGTTGTTTTAAAAAAGATGAGTATAGTGTGCATGCATTGATAAAGGAAAACTGTATCCCTAAGACTATAGTGTCTCTCTGCCCTAATGATATTGTCGGCCCATACCCTTCACTGAGGTCCCTCGTGGATGGCTCCGTCTTTGCGTCTTCCAATCTTGGCAATGGGAGGAAACCTAATTTGCATGCACAACAAGCCTGGCGCACACATTAGGCCATCCCCATAGGAAAGCATTGAATAAGCGCTTTCCTATGGGGATTTTGAAGACACTGGATGTCCTCATGCAAAGCGTGAGGATGTCCAGCGTAATTTCACTGAGTTAAAGTCCGTCAAACTGCAGGAAGCGCCTCTAGTTGCTGTCTGGTAGACATCAACTAGGGAGGCAGTCTTAACCTTGCAGTCTCTGAAACTATAATGTTTTACATTGCAGGGCTAGGGGGACAGGGACAGGGTCACTAAACAGCGCTCTATGGAGCAGAGCATTGAGATGACTGAAGCCCCATGGGACCCGTGGGAAAGCCAAACCACTGCAGTTCCAGGTAGGGAGGCTGGGTGGTCACCTTAATGTGTGTTGTTATTGCAGTGACAGTGAATGTGAGTGTGAGTGTTTCAGAGAGTGAATGTGTGTGTCAGTGAGTGTGTGTGCGTGTTTGTCAGTGAGTGTGTGTGTGTGCTATTGCGCATATGTGGCAAAATGCCATGCTGCACCAATCAGCATCTCCTCATAGAGTGTGGAGACGCTAAACGTAGGTACTGCGTACTATGCAGCACTGACCCAGGACACACTTTAGAGGCCATCTGAGTTACTTTCACTAGAAGCGTTACCAGGCAACAATGTAAATAAATTACATTAAAAAGTGTGGAGGGAAAGGTTATAGACACAGGAACAACTACATTAAGTTGTAGTGGTTCTGGTGACTATAGTGTCCCTTTAAGAATTGTATTTTTGACATTGAAAAAACCTGGCTCCTAACTTTTTTTGCTGTCTCCTATATTCAAAGCAAATTTGTCAAGCCCTGTCTTAGTTTGCTCTATTTAACGTGAGGGTTAGTGTCTGAGGGCTGTATATTTCAAGCCAGATGGTTGCGTGATATCCTGGGGAGCATTGTTTGGCACTGTGGGCATATTAGTTATTAATTGAAGATAAATGTGTTAATGAAATTAGTAAGTGATATGGATACTAAATAAAACTCAAAAGAATCTACTTCTGAATCTTCAAACCTTGATTGTGTTGAGTAGTTTAAATTCCTTTGTCTTATATGTGGGTTCCTGCTCTGTGTGCCCAGCCAATGACATTCTATAGGCTGGCCACCCCTGATCTGTAAGATTATAGTAACATTTCGCACAGCCAGTGTCACTAGTGGCTGCTACTACACTCATTGCTATTTGAATATACTTGTTTTTCAAAAAAGCATCCTTCGAAATCCCTAATAAACTAGTATAGTAGCAAAAAAATATTGCAGAACATTTGTCACACGCATATACCATCATTGCAAAAGACATAAGGACACAATTGATCTTCATAACGTGTAGCATTCATAGCTCTGCAAGTGGGAGGCTTCTGTGATGTGTTTTATATTTTCCCTTTTGTGCTAGCGTTCTTATATCAGCTGAACAAATGAAAAAAGAGCAATGATGTTGACTGCTTTAAAAACAATACTTTGTGGCTGTGTTGATAATGTTGTTGGATTAAATCCCAGCACAATAAAAACAAATTTTCAGTGTTTGTATGGGGGAAGCCATTCTAATTAACCCATTTATATGAAGTAGATATATGTTGTACATAAAAAAAAGATGTTGTAGGTCATGGCACCGACAAATCCTAGTCGCCATGGCGACCAGGACTTTTGTCCTGGCGCCTGGGATTTGTGCGTCTGTTCAGTGGAGGCAGCCGGCCCAGAGAGCATAGAGGTGGCTGGCTGGCCCAGGGATCATAGAATTGGTCACACAAGTGAACAGTAATCTTCCTGTTTTTCTTGCTCTGCTCTCTCCCACACGCTGCAGTGAATCTGGGTGCTGTTATCCGACGTCACCTGGGCCCTGCGTCACTAAACGGAGAGTGAGGGAGCAGAGCAAGAAGAGCAGAAAGATTAAAGTGTGTGTGAGTGTGTCTGTCTCTCTGTTAATGAGTGTGTTTGTGTTGGTCGGTCTGTCAGTGAGTGTGTGTGTGTCAAATCAGTGAGTTTGTGTCTGTCACTGAGTGTGTCTGTTTAGGTGATAGTCCCCCCACCCCCTGCGATCACACAGGAAAGGTATTTTTACTCAATTTTTTCCCCACGCGGTGCCGATTTCACCATGGGTGGCCCCGCCTTCATTGCTGAGCTGATCATTCTTGATGATCTCAGCCAAGCAAATGCTTTCCGTTAGGAAAGCATTGGTAGGCTATTGCACATGTGCGGCAAAATGCCACACTACGCCAATCCACATCTCCTCATAGAGATGTATTGAATCAATGCATCTCTATCGGGAGCATTCAGTGCCTCCATGCAGAATGTGGAGATGCTGAATCACCTCTAGTGCTCGCCTAAATGACTACTAGAGGTGTGACTAGGCAGCAGTGTAAACATTGCCTTTCTCTGAAAAGGCAGTGTTTACCTTTAAAAGTGTGCAGAAAATCAATATAGACACCAGAATCACTACATTAAGCCTACATATTTTTCTTTAAGAATTGTATTTTTGTCATTGAAAATTAAACTTTTTTAGTTGGCTCCTAGATTCCAAGCAAATTTGTCATGCCCTGTTGTAGGTGGGCAAATTAAGACCATGAAACTGTTGTACCCTGGGCTGCTACATGCTAAACATTGTGGGAAGACTAGATCTAAAACATCTTAAGAGGATATACTAGGGATCGACCAATTATCGGTCTGGACAATATCAGCCGATATTCTGTATTTTCAGCAATATCGGTATCGACCAATAAAGATACCAATATTGCCAATAATGCAGACCAGGGCCGCCATCAGGGTCCTGGGGGGCCAGCAAACTCTTACTTACCTTCCCAGCAGCTCCCTTCAGCTCCCCTGTGTAAATCTCACGAGTCCTGGTAAATGTACAACATATCGATAAATTAGCAGCTATCGGCCTGAAACTTCACAGATTATCGGTATCGGCTCTAAAAAAAAATCAATATCGGTCGATCCCTAGGATATACCTTTTGCGCCATGAAAGGGGGGTGACTCTTAAGTTCAACAACTCCCAGCATGCTCAGCCACTGACTTAAATCTATCCATTATTAATTCCTAGTCATGTACCTTCTTGAAAAGCTTGGCACTCGTAGAATTGTCTACATGTGAAATCCTCAATCCTGCTTTATGATTACATAATGCTTTATGCGCATTTACATAATTGTCTTGATAAAAGCCTTCAATTAGGCACTAAACATTGCCAGCAATGAATTAATCCTTGTTGTTTAAGACCCAAGAGTGTTCCTTCCCTGGATTGTGTTTTTGCCAAGATAAGCCCCTGAATTGAATTACCTGCATGGAATTTTGCTATAAATATACAGCATGCATGTTTTCATGGAAAAAATAGCAGGGACAACTTAAAAAAAATAAATCTCTATCCATCCCGCACTGCAGAGAGAGCAAACTATTCTTGTGGGACAGACTCCATTTGTCACACGCTGCAGAGTGTGATTTATCTGTCAATGTGAGACAAATACCATCCATCACACACTGCAGAGCCCAAACTGCCAGCTGAGACAGACTCCATCATCACACTGAGAGAGAGGGATTGGCCTCGCCAATTATTATTGTTCTACCACTTCTGTATATTCCTTACCTTCCTCTGTCCAATGATCTTCTGCTCCTCTTCACCTATCTTATCTGTCTGTTCTCTAATCGGTAGACTGATCATTTCACTTACTTGTCGATACAAAATATTTACTTTGTACATACTTATGTCCTACCTCTTTTGATACTAGCACTGCACACATTTTCAATCAACCAGTGCTCCATGATTTATAAAACCCTCTACTTCCCAACCTCTGGTCTTTCCTCATTCTTCTTTCACACATATTTTACTCACTCTGTCTACTGCCAAACCTCAACCTTTGTCTACCTGTGGTCCTTACTGATGCCATTCATGCTTTTTCTTACTTCCACCTATGGCAAAATCAGACTCCTTCATCAAATCTCCAGCCTTAAAGGGACACATTAATCTCATGGCTCATCTGGAGTCCCCTGGCACCGTAGCCACTAGTGCATGCTTTAATCACACCCCAGGAGGCTCCTTTAGGGTCTAGATACACCTTTAACAGAGCAGCAGATACATTATAAATTTTACAGACTGTGCAATAAAGGAAGTTTAAACATTAGATCTCTTTACAGGAAGTGTGCAGGAAGACTGTGTAAGTCACACTCAGGGTATTTGTGACTAGGACTGCATAAACAAAGTGATATAATGCTTAACCCCTTAAGGACCGAGGACGGTTCAGGACCGTCATCGGCATTTTTGCCTTGAGGACCGATGACGGTCCTGAACCGTCCTAACGGTCAGAGCTACTTACCTGATCGCCGTCGTTCCCCCGGCGGCGATCAGCGTGGCTCCGGTTGTGGGGAGACTGCCTGCAGCCCAGACAGTCTCCCCACACTGATTAGGACCCCTGTGGCCATGTGATCGCTTAACACAGCGATCACATGGTCACAATAGGTGTCCATGTGTCTGCCTGCAGGGGGACTGCCTGTGCTGACAGGCAGTCTCCCTGCTAGTGTAAAATCAAAAAAATAAATAAAGTTAATGTTAATAAAAAAATAAAAATAATTATATATGTGTATATATGATATATAGACATATATTATATTCTATATAATATATGTCTATATATCATATATATATAATGTCATACTAAGTGTATTTTTATATTAATATGTACTTATATTAATATAAAAATACACTTATAATTAAATTACACACGTATATATATAATATATATAATAACTATATATATTGTATATATATATTATTATAAAATATAAATAATAAGTAGTTTAAATTAAATAAAAAATTTTTTAAATAATAAAAAATTAAAAAAAATTATATAGCTATATGAAATTTTATTCTAACTGTATTTTAAAATTAATATATATATATTTATATCAAAATACACTTAGAATGAATTTGTATATATATCTATGTATATAAAAATAAATAAAAATAATAAGAAATATACATACGTCCATATACAAAATTACATAAATAATTATATAAATATACACGTAGACTTCAGATATATAAATATGCATATATATTTAAATTCTACGTGCGTATTTATGTAATATTTTTACATAATTCAGTAATTTTATTGATTGCAATTTGAGGGACCTGCCTGCCAACCCAGGCCGAAATTCCAGAGAATTTAATTTGCTAGCACTGTATTTTACCCTGTAACGTTCTACGACACCCTAAAACCTGTACATGGGGGGTACTGTTTTACTCGGGAGACTTCGCTAAACACAAATATTAGTGATTCAAAACAGTAAAACATATCACAGTGATGATATTGTCAGTGAAAGTTACTTTTTTTGCATTTTTCACACACAAACAGCACTTTTACTGATGATATAATTGTTGTGATACGTTTTCCAGTTTTTAAACACTAATATTTGTGTTCAGCGATGTCTCCCGAGTAAAACAGTACCCCCCATGTACAGGTTTTATAGCATTTTTGAAAGTTACAAGGTCAAATATATGGGTCAAATATTTTTACATTGAAAATGGCCAGGTTGGTTACGTTGCCTTTGAGAGCGTATGGTAGCCCAGGAATGAGAATTACCCCATGATGGCATACCATTTGCAAAAGAAGACAACCCAAGGTATTGCAAATGGGGTATGTCCAGTCTTTTTTAGTAACCACTTGGTCACAAACACTGGCCAAAATTAGCGTTCAATTTAGTTTTTTTACTTTTTTCACACACAAACAAATATGAATGCTTACTTTGGCCAGTGTTTTCGACTAAGTGGCTACTAAAAAAGACTGGACATACCCCATATTGAATACCCTGGGTTGTCTACTTTAAAAAAAATATGTACATGTGGGGTGTTATTCAGAGATTTATGACAGATAATAGTGTTACAATGTCACTATTGATAAATTTAAAAAATGTATGTTTTTAAACCGCAATATCCTACTTGTACCTATAGCCCTATAACATGCAAAAAAAAGCAAAAAAGCACGTAAACACTGGGTATTTTTAAACTCAGGACAAAATTTTGAATCTATTTAGCAGTTTTTTTCATTCGCTTTTGTAGATGAGTAAAAGATTTTTCAAGTAAAAGTCAAAAAACATGTATTTTTTTCAATTTTTCATCAGATTTTTGTATTTTTTTTAAAATTAAAATACATGAGATTATATAAATAATGGTATGTAAAGAAAGCCCCTTTTGTCCTGAAAAAAACAATATATAATTTGTATGGGAACAGTAAATGAGAAAGCTGAAAATTACAGCCAAACACAAACACCACAAAAGTGTAAAAATATGCCTGGTCGCAAATGTACAACATCGCAAAAACAGTCCAGTCCTTAAGGGGTTAAATAGCAGAGAATTTAGCAGTAAGACTGCAGGGGCATGATCCATACACCAGAACCGCTCCATTAGGCTAAAGTTACTTTGTGCAGTATGACAAAAGGGCATTCATTTAGACTTGAACGTGGTGGTTTTGTTTTCATAGAGGTTTGTTCCCTTTAAGAACTCTGGGGAACTCTTTGCCTAAATAGTTTTTAGTTTTTTTTATCAGAGTCAGAGGGAATAAAAAAAATACAGCCTGGATGTTTTTTGTTTTCTGGGAAAACAGACTTGTTGATCTAAAGATAAGTTTAAAAGTTATTTTGGAGTGCAAAACTTTTCCATTTTGTGGCACGATTGGAATGCAGTTGGGGCATTTTTTGCCTACTTTTGGATCCATTGCAGAATGACAGTTGTGTGAGCAAGCAAACCTGGGGGACCTTCTTTTTTTGTTTTGTTTTTGTTTAATATATTACTATGTATATCTTTAACAACTGGCACATGACAAATGGTCAGTATCTAAAATTCCTGAACAGTTTCCATAAAGATTTGTGATTAAGGGATATTGTTTAAAGTCTGTGAGATAATCCAGTTGGAACTTATTATAGCTGATAAAACCTTAGTGTTGCAGGTCTTTACATTAAAATCAGCTCAGCTTGTCATCATTTCAAACTAGATAAAGCACTGTACTGCAAGGATTTAAATTTTGACACTGAGAAGTTTGGCATAAAGCAGCACTGTCACATTTTTTATGAAGATATATTATATCGGCAATCCAAATTATGTACATAACATATAATAAAATGATTTCTGTGAAACCTATTAATTAGCCTCTTCACAATTTCAGACGACACTTGGGGAGACAGTGCTGCAAAAGTAAAGGGATATGTGTGTGGATGTACGTCTGAAGTGTGTGTGTGTATGACAGGGGTGTCAAACATGCGGCCCCCCAGATGTTGCTGAACTACAACTCCCATGATTCCCTGGCTATCTGTTTCATTGAAAGAATCATGGGAGTTGTAGTTCAGCAACATCTGGGGGCCGCATGTTTGACACCCCTGGTGTATGATATATATATATATATAAATGAAAGGATTAAAACAAACAATTTATTCTCTAACACTCTCCTCCTCTTCTTTTTTTTTTTTTTAGTTTCTTTTGTCTTATCCAGAATGGCAGCTTGTGGAGGAAGTCAGAAGAACAAAGTTACTGTTAATAAGCCCATCTGGGATTTTCTCAGCAAAGAGGCTCCGTCCAAACTTGACCGACTGAGTGAGGAGAACAGAGTCCGGATTTTGATCGATGGGGAAACGTCTGAGATATATGTTTTACGGTTATCTCCTGAGAACCACATTACACCAAATGCTGTACCTGTCGCTAGAAAGGCACTTAAAACACTGTTGAAGGAGACTGAAAAGGAGTTAAAGAAATCTCACAAACAGCACCAGCTTTCTGGTTGTATGAGCTATGGGGATAAGAACAATGAACATGGCGCTGAATTGCACATCCGAGGCACATATTCTAGAGGGCAGCAGAGTACAGGTAGCAGGGGAGTTCCTGGATGCTCTGGTGGAGCCAGTAGTAGTCATGGCAGCTCTCGTGACCATAGAAGAGACGAAGTAGAGGATGACCGAGAGAACCAGTGTCCAATTTGCTTGGGTGAGATCCAGAATATAAAGACACTGGAAAAATGCCAGCACTCATTCTGTGAGGATTGCATTACAAGGGCCCTGCAGGTGAAGAAAGCCTGCCCAATGTGTGGTCGTTTCTATGGACAGCTGGTGGGAAACCAACCTGAGAATGGAAGAATGTTGGTATCGAAGGACTCCGGCCTGTTGCTTCCAAGCTATGAGAAATATGGGACCATTATAATCCAGTACGTCTTTCCACCTGGAATCCAAGGGGTAAGATATGCTGTATATTATGCTTGACCGCAAGACATTTTTAATGTTTTTTTCAAAAAGCACTATTGTTGTCGTTTTAGAAAAAAAAAAATATATATATATATATATATATATATATATATACAGTCACAGGAAAACGAAAGTGCACCCTCTTTGAATTTTATGGTTTTATATGTCATGACATAACAATCATCTTTTCCTTAGCAAGCCTTAAAATTAGGTAAATACAACCTCAATGAACAACAATAAATTGCATATTTTAACAAAGCCAAATAAAGAAGTCATAAGTGAAAAACTAAGTCCAAACACACATACGTTTTATAAATCAATTTGAAAGACAAGT
Organism: Pelobates cultripes; assembly: GCA_933207985.1. Taxonomy (NCBI): domain Eukaryota; kingdom Metazoa; phylum Chordata; class Amphibia; order Anura; family Pelobatidae; genus Pelobates; species Pelobates cultripes. The sequence continues at coordinate 343,552,076 of OW240912.1, forward strand.
AATCCAGATGAGGCAACACATGTAATCAAATGTCAAAAACAAAACAAGTAAGGAGCAGCCATATTGTAAATGAACAAAAAAGTATTCATCGATACCATTTATTAAAAACTCCTAGTCCGATATTTTTCAAAAGTCAGTGTGTGAAGGGGTAGTCAGAACAGAGAGAGTAAAAAACAGATCTAATGGTGACATGTAGGCTTTGGATGTAGGGGAATGTTTGTAGAGGTGGCAGACTGTATGTTGTTTGTTCTTCTCCAAAAAAAAAATAATAATATATATTTATATTAATGATTAATGCCAGTACTTATAAAGATTTCAAACACCAGAGCAGATACATGTATTCATGTTGCTGTTTCACACTGTGTGTATACACACTCACACACATCTATACCAACAACTATATCTTGCATTGCACACATAGGCTTTCATCATCATACACATGACCATTGCACTAGGCAAGTACATATGATGAAAAAGGTTAGATAAATCTAGGAGAAGGGATCATAAAAACATTGGTAGTGTGACAAGACACCCAGGTCAACATTTATTCCTTGCTTCAAATGTTTTTTTTCCAACGCTTGAAATTGTTATTGATTGAAAACCAGGCATCAGTTCTCATTGTTAATCACATAATCTTGAGAATGATACCCTGACATCTCAGAGTTAAGGACAAACAAAATGGATTCTTACTGGAAACATCGGCTCTCCATGTTTTATAGTACAATAGTAATGATAATAGATACATGTTTGCCATTAAACTATTGTGTTCCAAATCGACATTGATATGCACGTATGTTTCTAAAGGCATATTTAGTTGGACTTGTTATACATCATGTACGTGTGTATACTTTTTTATGCACTTTATTTCATTTATTGATTAATCAGCAGTTGTTTCTACACGTTTGCCGGTGCAGTGGCAGAACTGCATGGCTTGCTGAGGTCACAAGTGCGACTGGGTCCTCTTTGTTCCACTTCAGGTCAGGGGGGCCCAAGAGTTGGCAGGATGGCCACCATAGGACCCCCAAGGCAGGCGGCTGTGCCCAATGGAAGTGGTGGCGAGGGAGCTGGAATCTTCTTGCTCTCCTCCATCGCGTAGCCTGCTTCATGCAGCTGGGATTATAACGTCACTCTGTCCCCAGCTTCACTAAAGAGCATGCAAGGGAGCAGAGCAAGAAGTGCTTAAAGATTACAGGATCATAGCTGCTCCACTTGACCCCAATAAAAGCATCCACTCCAGCTCTTCCAGAAGTTGGCAGGATGGGTGGATGTAAATTGTGTGAGAGAATGTATGTCTGGTGTATGTGTTTGTCAGTGTGTGTGTGTGTGTCTGTCAGTATCTGTGTGTTTGTCATTATGTGTCTGTCAGTTACTGTGTGTGAATTTTGGTACTTTAATTATAAACATACAAGGCATGTTCTTGGAGAAGCCAAGTGAAAAACTGATGCATTGCATAAAACATGTGGTGTGTCATATCAGAATATATTCATTATTTTAAATGCGCAAGATGAGCTAGTCTTCTAGTGGTTCTAGTCTTCATGTGTAAATTTAAGGGAACTCTATAGTGTCAAGAATACACACATGTACACACATGTATTCCTGACACATTATATTGTTAAAGTAATTATTTAGGTGACCTGCCCACCTCCAATCGCATGGTAAAGATGTTTTTACTCACTTTTTTTCCCGATGCTGCGCTGCACTTGCTGCGGTTAGCCCTTCCTCCATGGCTGAGATCGTTAATCTCAGCCAATCCAATGCAAAACACCGCATTGTGCCAATCAGCATCTCCTCATAGAGATACGTTGAATTAATGCATCTCTATGGGGAACGTTTAGCGCCTCCATACAGAGCACGGAGCTGCTGAACAAAGGTGCTGTACACTGCATTAGGCTGTAGTGGCTCTGGCTTTTATAGTGTTCTTGTAAGATCTGTTATTTTTGTTTTGGAGAATAAAGCTTTGTTGGTTTAAAAAAAAAAAAAATGGTTCCTAACTTTTTAGCTGGCTCCTTGATTTAAATCAAATTTTAAAATGTAAATCTTTGTCACTTGCAACATCGTAATTGCCTAATGAGTAGGCAGGGTATAGGGCTCTACTGATATTGTAACTAGTGTTGCGGGAAAATTGTCATTATTATGTGATTGGAATTGCATCAACATTGTTAACAGCTCCTCTGCAGCAGTAACATGCTGATCAATCTCAAAAGATAAACTGTGATCAAGGCATATATTTGCTGCAGACAGATATAACGGCTGGTAAAAAAAAATGGAGGTATCTAGGAACCTTATCTTAAAAAAGTGATTAGCTGATTTTCCCCATTCAGAAAATATAGCATTATCACACCATCATTCATAAATATGCACCACTGTTGTAAAAATACAATGAAATAGGGGCGGGTCAATCCTTGTCCCACTACCCCCAAACAACGGGGTAAGACAGCCTAAACGATGGGCTTCAAAAACAAAAAATACCAACCGGAAAAGGGTCATGGTGACTCCATCAGATGTGCCCTCCCAATTCTCCAGCGAGGATTCCCTGGACGACTTGGGGACTATATGCGCCCGGCGTGTGAGGGAACCTGTACCCTCGACGCCTACAGCCACCATGAGTACCCCGGTGACGGAGGGTAAGCTGAGAGGCCTCCTGGCCGAACTCCAGCGCAACATCGCGGCCAACATAAGCCAGTCTGCGAGGAGATCAGCAGGGTGTCAGCTCGTCTTCACGAAGCAGAGCTGAACACAGCAGTGCAAGACACCAGACTCACTGCCCTGGCGCACACAATACAGTATAAGCTTACAGAATTTCTTTGCATTGCCAAGGTAACGAATCGCATCATACCTCTATAAATTTCCTGATTTAGTATTATTGTTGTCTGCATTTATACAGCGGCAACCTAATTCACAGCACTTTAAAATTTGAATGTAAGAAGATAGGTAAAAATAAGAGATAAAATATTACAAACGTTAAAGGATCACTATAGTGTTAGGAATACAAATTGGTATTCCGAACACTGTAGTGTCCCTCTGCCCCAGGTCCCCTCCCGTCACCACATCCATGTATTACCGGACTTTAGAGTGGCTAGGGTTAAAGTAAAGCAGGAACCAGGAAATAACAGGACTGATCTAGAAAATGCTTTGCAGGCATTATGGGAGATATAGTCCAAAACATCTGGAGTGTCGGAGGTTGCCTACCCCTGCTTTAGGCCATAGAGGAACACAAATGAAGAAAATAAACAAAACTGTGTACAGAACAAAAAAAACCTCTGGTACATGAACACCAAAATGTAGTCAAACAGGCCAAGGTGAGGAATGCGGACTGCGGACTGGAACAGATTGATGAACAAGCTGGATCTGGTAAACGAATGAGGTAGTCATACAAGCCAAGTCTGATACACAAATACAGGATATTAAGTATAGTCAAAAGAAAAGCTTGGTTAGTAAGAGGAACTCAATACATGACAAATACACTAAAGGGATCAGAAAGCATGACAGGACTCAGAGAAAGCACTCCTTAAAGGAACAATATAGGCACCCAGACCACTTTTGCTCATGGAAGTGGTTTGGGTGTAGTGTCCATGTCCCTCTTAGTTCTGTAATGGAAAACATTGCAGTTTTTCTTAGAAACTGCAATGTTTACGTTGCAGTACTAAGACAGTTTTCCGGGAGTTTACCGAATTCTGAGTGCATTAAACGATGCTTGACATCCAGTGTCAGTGAAATTACTGTAGAAAAGCAGTGAACCTCTTGGAGATATGGTTAAAATAAGATGGCTTAGTAGTTTTCTCAGGACTCCCAGATTGAGTTGGAATAGAGGACTATGGCCTTTTATATAAACAAGACCATCCGACCTTCAAGTAACATTCTGCGGTGGCTTCTTAGGTAGGTCATGAAACAATTCCTGTGTCACTGACAAATGTAGTTATTGACTTAATTTCAGCCAAAAAGCATTGAATAGTTCTTCCAGGCAAACCATTTCATTATGTTACAGTCCTCTAGGTTTGAAGGAGCTTGCTGTGTACGCCATCTAAGGCAGATCCGTGCAGTTGCATTGCCTAGATGTTTAGTAGTCTTCAAAGTTACCAGTGATTGAATAAAGTATAACATGCCAGGATAACGCTCACTGGCATGGGGTGAGGGGACACGGGGTCCATGCTGCATCCCCTGACTTCAGGACAAATTTGAGAGAAGAAATCGGCAGCTTCTCCCACACTCAGAATGTCAGACCAGCCCCAGGTAGGCCTCCGGAGCTTCCAGTAAAAACTGCCACAAATATCCAGGGATGCCTCTAGTACCAGACTTACAGAGGAAAGGTATAGCCCCTTCAGTTTGAATTCTTGGTGTCTCAAGTAAAAAATTGTCTAAATGTGCAGAAAAGCAGACAAAATAATGAATTTTATTTAACAAGAAGAACTTGACAACAGAGTCAATGGCTAACCTTCATTAGAATAAGGAAAGCTACAAACATGCCTCATTTTCTCAAACTAGCTATACTCTGTTTTTGCCAATATAATAAGTCATTTAAAAAAAAAACTTGTAATGCATCCGTAAAGCTGTGCTCCAGCTGGTAATTTGATTTTGAAAGCATGCAATATATCTGATCTGATACTATTTTCTATCAGCATCAATACTAATTCCCTAGAAACACATACAGTGGTGTATTTTGATTTCCCTAAGCATGACTAAACCTGGGCACCCCCCCAATCTAAATTTGTCCACCCCTTCCTTTCAAGACCGCACTTCTTCCTGATTAAGAACCCACCCCTTCCTCTTTAAGCATCACCTACTTCTACTCCTTTTCAAGGGATACTATAGTGCCAGGAAAACAAAGCTGTTTTCCTAACACTATAGTTCACTATAGTGCACCCCCCTCCCCCCACAGCACTGGACACTAAAGGGGTTAAAACCCCATCAGTCACTTACCTGAATCGAGCGTCAATGTCCCTCAGCGCTGGGTCACGATCCTCCTCTGTGCTTGCATTAGTCTTTCCCATAGCAAAGCATTGTATCACTTCTTTCCTATGGGATTTAGCAGATGCTGGATGTCCTCATGCACAGCGTGAGGACGTCCAGCATCAGTTAGGCGACTTTTGGTCGACTAACCACCCGGAAGTCCCTCTAGTGACAAACACATTCACTGACAGACACACACTGGCAGATACACACTGACATTCACACACACACTCAATCACAAACACACGTCGTCACTGACAGACATAGATTCACTGATTTGACACACACTTATTGACAGATATACAATTGCAAGAAAAAGTATGTGAACACTTTGGAATGATATGGATTTCTGCACAAATTGGTCATAAAATGTGATCTGATCATCATCTAAGTCACAACAATAGACAATCACAGTCTGCTTAAACTAATAACACAAAAAGAATGAAATGTTGCCATGTTTTTATTGAACACACCATGTAAACATTCACATTGCAGGTGGAAAAAATATGTGAACCCCTAGACTAATAACATCTCCAAGAGCTAATTGGAGTGAGATGTCAGCCAACTGGAGTCCAATTAATGAGATGAGATTGGAGGTGTTGGTTACAGCTGTCCTGCCCTATAAAAAACACACGACAGTTCTGGGTTTGCTTTTCACAAGAAGCATTGCCTGATGTGAATGATGCCTCGCACAAAAGAGCTCTCAGAAGACCTACGATTAAGAATTGTGGAAAGGGTTATAAAAGTATCTCCAAAAGCCTTGCTGTTCATCAGTCCACGGTAAGACAAATTGTCTATAAATGGAGAAAGTTCAGCACTGCTACTACTCTCCCTAGGAGTGGCCGTCCTGTAAAGATGACTGCAAGAGCACAGCGCAGACTGCTCAATGAGGTGAAGAAGAATCCTAGAGTGTCAGCTAAAGACTTACAAAAGTCACTGGCAAATGTTAACATCCCTGTTAGCGAATCTACAATACGTAAAACACTAAACAAGAATGGATTTCATGGGAGGATACCACAGAGGAAGCCACTGCTGTCCAAACAAAACATTGCTGCACGTTTACAGTTTGCACCTGGATGTTCCACAGCAGTACTGACAAAATATTCTGTGGACAGATTAAAGCAAAGTTGAGTTGTTTGGAAGAAACACACAACACAATGTGTGGCGAAAAAAAGGCACAGCACACCAACATCCAAACCTCATCCCAACTGTGAAGTATGGTGGTGGGGGCATCATGGTTTGGGGCTGCTTTGCTGCGTCAGGGCCTGGACGGATTGCTATCATCGAAGGAAAAATGAATTCCCAAGTTTATCAAGACATTTTGCAGGAGAACTTAAGGCCATCTGTCTACCAGCTGGAGCTCAAGAGAAGATGGGTGTTGCAACAGGACAATGACCCAAAGCATAGAAGTAAATCAACAACAGAATGGCTTAAACAGAAGAAAATACGCCTTCTGAAGTGGCCCAGTCAGAGTCCTGACGTCAACCCGATTGAGATGCTGTGGCATGACCTCAAGAAAGCGATTCACACCAGACATCCCAAGAATATTGCTGAACTGAAACAGTTCTGTAAAGAGGAATGGTCAAGAATTACTCCTGCAACTACAGGAAACGTTTGGTTGAAGTTATTGCTGCCAAAGGAGGTTAAACCAGTTATTAAATCCAAGGGTTCACATACTTTTTCCACCTGTACTGTGAATGTTTACATGGTGTGTTCAATAAAAACATGGCAACATTTCATTCTTTGTGTGTTATTAGTTTAAGCAGACTGTGATTGTCTATTGTTGTGACTTAGATGATGATCAGATCACATTTTATGACCAATTTGTGCAGAAATCCATTTCATTCCAAAGGCTTCACATACTTTTTCTTGCAACTGTACATAGGCACACTGGCAGACACACAAACGCTGACAGACACTCATTGACAGACATATACTGATAGTCACACACACACACTCAATGACAAAAAGACTATCACTGATGTGACACACTCAAAAACATGCGCGCACACACACACTAACAGACACACACACTAACATACACACATATACACTCATACACTCACAGACACACTCATACACTCACAGACACACTCATACACTCACACATACACTCGCAGTCAACACTCAAAGACACACACACATTCATACACACGCACACACACTCACTCACAGACACACACATGCACACTCACAAATTATTTAACATTTTCCACCCAGCCTTCCTACCTGTTGTTGGGGGTTCAGTGGGGCTGCTGTGAAGCGGGCGGCTGTGTTAGCTTTAGAGGCAGCGAGGGAGCTGTGATCTTTCTGCTCTGGCTCCCAGCATCAGCAAACTGCGTGCGAGGGAGCACAGTAAAAAGATCACAGCTCCCTCGCTGCCTCTGATGCTAACACAGCCACCCGCTGGGGCATCCATAAGATGAACAGCAAGAACGTCCGAGTGGGCATTTGTGGGCGGCATTTTTTTCCAACCCCTGATTAGTACCGCCTAAGACAAATGTCTTGTTTGCCTTGGGCTAAATACAGCACTGAACACATAATGTATTTTGTGGACAACTGCCACTTAAAGGGTTACTCCAAGTACCATGAACGCTGCAGTAATTTAAGTGGTCATAGTGCTTGGATTCTCTATGTGCAGCATTTCACCATGAACAGAGTATAACCGATTTACTGCCAGAGGCATAATGACACCTACAAAAAGATCCCATTCTGAAGAAGCCACTTATGGTGAAACGCGTTTATGGTTATTAATTCTGTATTTTACTGTGTATTTTAGATCAATAAAAGTTTTTTGGCTACTTTATTGTACCAATCCTCTTTTATTGCACTCTTTATGCACTTTAAACAACTTTTGTTTTTACCTATTCCTGGCATTTTAACCTTTCCTGGTTACTTTTACTTCCATTGGCAATTTTAAAGTTCCAGTACTCCAAGAAATCCTAGGTGGGGATCATACCACCGGCGCCTATCCATAGAGCAGTACCTCTGCTCTATCTTTGTGAGTATTATTTTATTTTCTCTACTACTCTCTTAACCTATCACAATTGAGAGCACTATTGCTGCTTTTTATTCTTCTATATTGGAGTCTGGTGGGAGCCTTGGATCACCAGACGGTGCTGACGGACGTATCGCCGCTACATATCCTATAAGCGGGGATTATACCGCTGTACGCTATCCACACCAGAGCTGGCCATAGCTCCCTCAAATGTGAGTTTTTTACCTCTTCTTATCTGCACATTGAACCACATCAAAATTGAGAGCACTATTGTTGCTTTCTGTCTTTCTTTTTCGAGCTCTGGACTACCAGACGGTGCTGACGGAGACCCCTCCCTACATATCCCATAAGCGGGGATTATACCGCTGTACGCAATCCACACCAGAGCTGGCCATAGCTCTCTTGAATGTGAGTTCTTTACTTTTTGTTACCTATCACACCCTGAACTTTCATACTATACCATTAGTCGCCTCTACCTCTCTTGTATTTACATATACGGAACGGTCTACACCAGACGCATCCACAGAGGAACTCTATCAAGTATCCTAGACCATCTATTGGCACCCTAGCAATACTTTACTGGACTATCTACCCTTATTTGGCGCAGCCCTTCCATATCTTTTTGTATCTATCCACCGAAGGACCCGAGGGGTTTTCCTTCATTTGGGTTGCTGCCTACCTTGACTAATTTTGTGATTACTAGCGCTGAATTCTTTTTGTGTTTATCTATAATGACACCTACACCTATGATATTTTGTTTCTGATATTTTAGCCCTCTGGAATAAAAAAATATTTACAGTCACCTGTCTTCCTCATTACTGATTTTATTGTCTTGCTGTGTGCAATCTGCTACTTTACTTGCAGAATAGGTAAACTAAGGTCCCCACAGCAAGAAACACATTTTACATTTACATTTTTTTCTTCTAATAGCAGCAGATGATAAAAAAAAAAACTCACCATTGTATTAGGATATAGGAATTTAAAGAGATATATCTATGGCAACATACCTCAATAAAATGTACCTGTCATGGTTTGACTATACACCCTGTTCCAAATTATTATGCAGATTCTATTTAAGTGTCACAAAGATGAAATATTTAGTTTTTCAGTTTAACTCATGGATGGCATTGTGTCTCAGGGCACTTTTGATCACTGAAAACAATCTCAGACACCTGTGATAATTAGATTGCCAGGTGAGCCCAAAAGGATCTCTCTGCTGCCCAAAAGAGTGAAATAGTTCAATGCCTTGGATGAGGTATGAAAACATTAGATATTTTACGAAAACTTAAGTGTGATCGTCTCACTATTAAGAGATTTGTTGCTGATTCAGAGAACAGACAGGTTCGTTCAGATAAAGGCACATTGAGGAAGATTTCTGCCAGATCCATGCATCGGATCAAGAGAGCAGCTGCTAAAATACCATTACATAGCAGCAATCAATATTTGAAGCTGCTAGTGCCTCTGGAGTCCCACGGACATCAAGGTGTAGAATACTCCAGAGTCTTGCAACTGTGCATAAACCTTCTATTCGGCCACCATTAACCAATGCTCACAAGCAGAAACGGCTGCATTGGGCAGAAAAATACATGAAGACTAATTTTCAAACAGTCTTGTTCACTGATGAGTGCCGTGCAACCCTGGATCGTCCAGATGGATGGAGTAGTGGATGGTTGGTGGATGGCCACCCTGTTCCAACAAAGCTGCGACGTCAGCAAGGCGGTGGTGGAGTCATGTTTTGGGCCGGAATCATGGGAAGAGAGCTGGTCTCAGCCCAAAAGCAAGCGGACCGGCGAGAGGGGAGAAAAAAGCAACTTCTTTGCCTCGAGGGCAGGACAAGGAAAGGCCTCAAGCCAGGCAGAGCACTCACAAGATGGCGCTGGAGGCAAACCCGAAACGGAGGCCCAGCCTGGCGAAAATGAAAATCCACTGACCCACAGCACCTTGAAAAAGCTTCTAGAGGAGATGTCAGACAAGATTGTGGGAAAGATGGACAGCGCTATCAAGGATTTACGCAAAGAACTACAAGACATAGGCCAACGCACATCACAAACAGAGGATCAACTCTCGGAAATGGCGGAGGCCCACAATTCCCAAGCAGACACTGTGGAGGGCCTGGTCGCAAGACTAGACAACCAGGACCTCAAAATTGCGGATATGGAGACCGGGCACGCCGCAAAAACCTGCGTATACGGGGAGTTGCAGAGGCGGTTAAAACGGAGGATCTCACCGCCCATATCACGGGCCTGCTGAGAGAACTGGCTCCAGACTTGCCACAAGACCTGCTCCTGATGGATAGAATCCACAGAACCGCCAAACCAAAATTCTTACCACCAGACACACCAAGACACATCCTGCTAAGGGTGCACTATTATCATGCTAAAGAAGCAATACTCATTGCAAGCAGAAGACGGAAAGAAATGCCTATGGCCTATAGAGAGGCCACCATATATGCGGACATCTCCTCATATACCTTAAAGAGACAACGGGACTTCTGAGACATAACTACCCAGCTCAGGGACAACCACTTCCCATATAGATGGGGCTACCCCACCAAGCTACTAGTGATGAGAGAAGGGAAAACCACCATCATTGGATCCTCGGAGGACGGCCACCGTATTTTGCGAGATTGGAACATAGCAGCCATGCCAATGACGGAACAAGAGGGGAGCAGAGCAAAGGCCTTACAGGACTGGACTTTGAGTGTGGATGCTCTAAGGCACCTAAATGCACAAGACTACCAACTGCGGGGCAGGGTAACGTATTGAATTACACCACACTCAGAGAGTAACCTAAGTGTTTCAGACTGAGCACGGGACAGGTGGGGGACTACACATTATAGCATAGAGGGACCAAGGGGATCGCAGACCCCAGACTACTATTCCACACCCAGACTAAAAGGTTGAGCCACACAAGCCTAGCACACCCGCCCGAATAAGAGGAGAATAGCCAGGGAGACATCCTCACAACCTCCTGGCACCGTGACCTGGAATAGATACAGAAAAGTCAGAAAAAAAATAAAAATAATAATAATACAAAAAAATATATAATAATAATTATTAAATATATATATATTTATATATATATATATATTTTAAAATAAAATTACGTATAGCCCAACGTATTATCCAAGGCTTTAGACTACAATTGGGACCTACCAACGCAAACACCAGAAATAGCCGCAGAGGGAGACAGCTCCCAAAGGACGTGAGGCCATAAGCCTCTTCCCCCAAGGCACGACAATGCAGTGCCAAGCCGACTCAAAGGCACTAATAGTTCTTAAGAATGTTTATGTAACTACTTTCGTTTATGTTATTTTATTATTGTATGTTTTATGCAATGTTTACACTCCACATGTTTTGCATTTTGCTAACAAACATGAGATAGGGTTAGTGGGTAACCCAACACCAACCGCCACACAAATAATGACAAGGCCTGGAAGTTGCCAGACCATTTTCACTGACTGTTCCGCAAGCCCAATAGGGAAACTGCCTAACACACAGAAGGACACACTGCTTGGCTCGACCCAGCTGGGGAGAGCGGGGACCCTCCAAACCATAGACTACCACAAGAGATGTAAGGAGTACCAACCCCACAAGCCACCGTGAAATTGTGTTCTTTTAATGTCAGGGGCCTCAACGCACCAGTGAAAAGACACCTGCTCACCAGGGATCAGAGCCCTGGGAGCAGACATACTATGCCTCCAAGAAACACATTTTAGACACAATGACCACCCAGTAATACTGACCAATGACTTTCCACATCAATTCCACTCTGGACCCTCAGTCTACTTGACCCGGTATACCATATCTCTCTCATGTGGGACTGTTTTATCTTTTAACCCCTGGTGGTGGTTATCATTTTTACTAGCAGCACAGTGGTTATAGTTGTTATATCCTATCTCAAGCTTCAACTGTAGAAGGATTTTCACAATATTTTTTGGAGTTTATCCATCGTATAGTTACTCATCTATCCTAATAAACAAAGCCGTCTCGTTCACACTACACTCCGCAGACATAGACCCGAATGGTCGGTACATCATACTCAAAGGGTTGTTTAATGACATGCTATACACCATCGTAAACATATACTCCCCAAATACAAATCAGAGAAATTTCTTGCACAAAATCCTAACCAAAATAAACCACATCAAAACAGGTATCACGGTAATAGGGGGAGACCTCAATCGCATAATAGACCCGCAGCTAGACATGACCCTACCACCAGAATGAAAACATCACCGCCCCCTAAAAAGACAATGTAGAGCTATAGTTAAACTCCTGCACGATTACCATCTATATGATGCTTGGAGGATCACACACCCGACAGAAAGGGCATATACCCACTACTCAGCGGTACATAATTCCTACTCTAAAATAGACGGATTCCTTATATCAGGCTCAGCGCTAGACCAACTCATCCACAGCGACATACACCAAATCACATGGTCCGACCACGCACCAGTAACCATAGAACTAAAAAATAACTATGACTTTAAACATCGCAGCCCTTGGAAAATTAACAACTCCTTGTTGAGGGATGGGAAATTAGTAAACTCCCTGACGAGGGACTTTCAAACGTACTTTCAACTGAATGACACCACAGACGCAACTCTGTGGCATGCCCAAAAAACAGTAGCGCGAGGCCTACTAATATGCAGGGCAACATATGTAAAAAAGACACGCCAAACTCAACTTAGGGCATGGCAGGTAGAACTGTACGAGATGAATAGACTCAATCAACACACCCCATCTGCAGAGACGAAAGCCAGGATAGCCCAGATCACAAAACTCATACACCAGCAAGCGCTAGACACACTTAACTCAAACATGCAGAAGCTCAAAATAACCCACTACATACAGGGCAATAAAGCAAGCAAACTACTGGCACAACGACTAAAAACAAGGCAGGCGAATCAGAAAATATCTTACCTCACAGACCAGACAGGTACTAAAATCTCCACCCCCAAGGGAATAAGCGAGGTGTTCGCAACATGCTACTCCTCACTATATAATATACAGAAAGACACGCAGACAAAACACCCAACAAACCTTAGCATCAGGAACTACCTTGACGAGGTGAAGCTACCTAAGCTCACACCTCAACAACAGTTGGCCCTTACTGAACTGATAGAGGCCCAAGAGATCAGGGACCTAATTAGAGGCCTTCCGTCTGGAAAATCCGCAGGACCAGACGGGTTTGACAACCAGTACTATAAGCAGTTTGGCACAATACTGGCGTCTTACCTAGCCAGAATGTTCACGGAGGCAGCCCACAAGGGCGAACTTCCCAGAGAAACGCTGGCCGCTCATATTGTTACGCTCCCTAAACCCAATAAAACCCCAACTGTACCGCAAACCTTCCGACCCATCTCCCTCCTCAACACTGATGCAAAGCTTTTGCTAAACTATATGCAAACCGGTTGGGAGGCATACTACCACACATAATTCACAATGACCAGGTGGGTTTCATCAAGGGTAAACAGGGAGCGGATAATACCAGGAAGGTCATCAACATTATCCACCACTTGAAGAGCCAGCAGCGGGGGGGACTGATGGTCTCCCTCGACACTGAAAAAGCTTTTGACCGCCTGCGCTGGGGGTTCCTACGAGCAGCACTGGGCCAGTTTGACATCCCCTCCGGTTTTGTGTCTTTTAGTGAAGGCCCTCTACAGTGAGCCCTCGGCAAGGGTACGCAATGCAGAATTTTTGGCCGAGCCGTTCCAACTCACGAACGGCACGAGACAGGGCTGCCCCCTATCCCCCCTGTTATATGTCTTGGCGTTGGAGCCGCTGGCGATTAAGATATGGGAAAACCCTGCAATACACGGTCTGGAGATAGGAGGGATAGAGGGAGTACTAGGCGAACCTATTCGCTGACGACATACTACTCACACTTACACAACCGCACATATCACTGCCAAAACTCCTGCAGGAAATAGAAAGCTATGGTGAGCAATCATACTACAAACTTCACGTCACGAAAACCCAAGCTATGGGGATAGGAATACCACAACACACCATAGAACACTTAAAACTCTCATTCCCACTGGACTGGAGGAATGACCACCTCACGTTTCTGGGACTGAGAAAAGAGCCACAGGGTCTCTTAGACCTCAACTATGGAAGACTACAAGGAGAAATCAGCGACACACTGAAGAAATGGGACGATAAATACATGTCATGGATGGGGAGACTAGCGGCAGTGAAGATGATGCTACTGCCAAAATTTCAGTACCTGCTTAGAACACTACAGATTCCCCTACCCAACACATACTTGAGACGGCTGCAGAAAACCATCACTAGTTTCATTTAGGCACACAAAAGCATACGAGTAGCCACGAAGATTCTCACTAAAAATCTGGCACAGGGAGGGTTGGGAATGCCAGAGGTGCGGATGTACTATAGAGCAGCACTACTGACCACAGCCTTACAAACACACACAGCCCAAAACCCAGCACAATGGATAGAGATGGAATCGACATGGACATGCCCCAAAGGCCTATGGAAACAGACACAGGCACCTAACAGACCTAACCTGATACAACAGACGTCACTCAACCTGTTGGGACTAGCCAACAGCTTCACCCAGCAAAACATATGGTGTAAGACAGAAATGAGTGGGAAACATACATCGAGGGGGTGGGGGACGGGACAGAAACATGAGGGGAACAAAAAAAAAAAAAAAGAGGCTAGGCGCAGACAGACAAGAAGGAGATAGTAAGATGAGATGGTCAACCGCTGGACCAGAGGCGTATAGACTATCGTCCCTAGCGGAGAGGCACGAATGGGGTTACTGGGGACAACCCAATCAACACACTGTCCCCAGGGCATTTGCGGAAAAAGGAACCCACACTGTACATAGTTCTTGAGGGGGACAGACCCAAGTACCACAAAGAACCAGCAAAGCGTGGCAAGGAAACTGGGAGTAACACATTAATGGTGCCCTGTTCATATACCCCCTCCTTTCCTATACCCCTGCCTTTCCTATACTTCCACAACCTCCCTCCCCCCTCACCTAAGGCTAAAACAAACAGTTAAGGGTAAAACTAGCCGAGACAAGGCATCACACAAAGCACGATAGACCTCAATAGTAACACGAAACCGCCAAAACCAACTATGAATGATGTAAATGCCTAACATGAAAGTGAATGATGTACCATAAATACCTACCCACCCTCTTTCCTTTCTGTAACCCCTGTTTTAATCCATGGAAAAATAAAAATTGTCAAATTGAAAAAAAAAGTTAAAATGTTGTTATAAGTTTGATTGAAATAGCTTTTGATTTCAGTAAATATGATGCAAACACAACAAATGACAATTTTCAGTTCTTTACAACCTATGAAGTGTTTTGAAACTTACTGTGCGTAATAATTTGGAACAGTGCATTGTAATTTTTTTATGTTTTAAAAAAAAATTCTGTTATTATTGGGAGGTTTGTCAATAAAATTTGAATTGTACTCTTAATAGTTGATAACATGAGAATTATGCTGACTGTTATTTACATAAATTATTTAAGTAAATGAGAAATATATAATTTGCATAATAATTTGGAACAGAGTGTATTTATTAGCTGTTATGTGTTAAATTTATAAATGTGTGTATGTATATTGTTATTACAGAGAAAAGTTTAGAGAAACTCAATAAGCTTGTCCTTTGGTAAATCCCTGCTCAGGTCTCAAAATAGTTTCTGCTCACTTTGGCCATTACAGAGAGAACCTATACCATTGGACATCAGACTGATCCCACCCATAAGGGCAGTCCAGAACCGAAAAGCCGGCAATTTCTCTCTGCTCGAGATATAGAGCCACCCGAAACGCTTTGGCCTTCTTTGGGCCTTGTCAGCCAAGTTGTAGCGAATACCCATCTAGGCACAGTGAGCACAGGGTCCATGCCTGGATCACACCTTGCTGACGAGGACTAAAGATGGCCGCAACAATCGTCCGGATTTGCTGTATCTCGTGTGCAGAGAGTGCTTACCGACTCTGGACTGAATTTATGAGTGGGATTATTCTGCTATGCAAATGCTGTATTGGTTAGTGTCCCTTAACCCCTTAAGGACACATGACATGTGTTACATGTCACGATTCCCTTTTATTCCAGAAGTTTGGTCCTTAAGGGATTAAACTTTCTCTAGCAGTGACCAGCTTGTTTCACAAGCAGTGCTTTAGGGTTTCTGAGAGTCTGTCAGCATTCAACTGTTGCCATGTGAGGGTATTCTGTACAGCCAAAAGCCAAATCCTTCATGTCGAGAGGGAGACAGAAAGTGGGGCTTATAAAGAAAAATGAAACATAATAATTATTAAAAAATAAACATATGTGAAGGTACCTGGAATGCTCCTTTAAGTGAATTTGTACAGTATAAATGTCCTAAGGAAAAGCAAGAGTGAAGGCTTCTCACAGAGTGAGGAAGAGCAACCCCTCTTCCCCCTGGCTGTCTGACACTCCTGGGGGTGCAGCGTAGTAAGTGCTGATTTTTTTCGCTACTAAGGCACTTCAGCAAACCAAAGTGCTTTGATGGCCGGTAGTGTTTCTTCTGAAAATGTGCAAAGGACAGCTTTGCAGATAGGACCACGTTTAATGCTATTTACCATTTACTATACTCTTGTAATGATTTGTCTTTTATTCTCTTTGTACATTTTGTCATCATATAGTTTGCATTCCGCTGCCTGATACTTTAGAATAATTCTTTACCAACTACCAAGAAGCAAGTGTCAAGGACTCTTGAACAGTTTACTTCTGTGGTCTAATGTTTTAAATAATTTTATATAAACCTACATGTACATGACTCCCACAAATAAAATATCTTAAGCTGCTAAATTCTGCATTTTTTTTAAAACTGCTTCTATAATACCTCTTCTTATAATTTTTTTTTTTTGTAACATCGTAATATTTTCCTGGGGAAATGTTTACCCATTACCTATGTATTATCCACATTGCAGTATTTAAGAAAATGTAATTCTTCATGCAGCCATAGTTATATGCATCTTGAGAGTAAGGCATTAGTTACCCATTCTCTGGCCCTCGTATTTAGTCACTAAATGAACTGATTACAGTATTGCAAGAGTCAATCTAGGCTGGTGTATTAAATAATGCATTATTGAAATGACTGTAAAATAATATACTTGCTTTGTTTCCCTTGCTACAAATGTACATGTGCTCTAAATGTCTGCAGTTATAAGCATCAGAAATGATGATAAGAAAAGGTACTTTTTTACTACCGTATATACTCGAGTATAAGCCGACCCGAATATAAGCCGAGGCCCCTAATTTTACCCCAAAAAACTGGGAAAACGTATTGACTCGAGTATAAGACTAGGGTGGGAAATGCAGCAGCTACTGGTAAATTTCTAAATAAAATTAGATCCTAAAAAAATTATATTAATTGAATATTTATTTACAGTGTGTGTATATGATGAATGCAGTGTGTGTGTATGAGTGCGCAGTGTGTGTATGAGTGCGCAGTGTGTGTGTATGAGTGCAGTGTGTGAGTATGAGTGTGCAGTGTATGAATGCAGTGTGTGTGTGAATGCAGTGTGTGTGTGAATGCAGTGTGTGTATATGAGTGCAGTGTGTGTGTGAATGGTGTGTGTGTGAATGCAGTGTGTGTATATGAGTGCAGTGTGTGTATGTGAATGCAGTGTGTGTATATGAATGCTGTGTGTGTAAATGAGTGCAGTGTGTGTGTGAATGCAGTGTGTGTGAATGCAGTGTGTGTATATGAATGCTGTGTGTGTAAATGAGTGCAGTGTGTGTGTGAATGCAGTGTGTGTATATGAGTGTAGTGTGTGTGTGATGCAGTGTGTGTTTGTGTTGCAGAGCCTTGGTGGGGGGTGGGCATTTTTATAAAAAAATAAATAATATTATTTTAATTTGTTTTGTTATATTATTATTTTTTTTAATTATTTTTTATTATTATTTTTATTATTATTTATATTATTTTTAATATTATTTTTATTATTATTTATATATTATTAATTAATTTATTTTTTTCGTCCCCCCTCCCTGCTTGATACATGGCAGGGAGGGGGGCTCTCCTTCCCTGGTGGTCCAGTGGCATTGGCAGTTCAGTGGGGGGAGGAGGGGGCTGGCAGAGCTGTTACTTACCTCTCCTGCAGCTCCTGTCAGCTCTCTCCTCCTCCGCGCCGGTCCGTGCAGCTCTTCTCTCAGCTCACACTGTAAGTCTCGCGAGAGCCGCACTATCACCCCGCGGCTCTCGCGAGACTTACACTGGGAGCTGATCGAGGTGCTGCCCGGACCGGCACGGAGGAGGAGAGAGCTGGCAGGAGCTGCAGGAGAGGTAAGCGCTCGCTGCCAGCCCCCAGTCTGTATTATGGCAATGTAAATTAATGTAAATTGCCATAATACAGACAGTGACTCGAGTATAAGCCGAGTTGGGGTTTTTCAGCACAAAAAATGTGCCGAAAAACTCGGCTTATACTCGAGTATATACGGTACTTTTTTTTAGTTGGACTGAATTGGATTATTGATGTGTTTAGGCCTGTTTACAAATGTTTGCAAAATTGATGGGTAGCATGATACGAGACTGGAGGGGAGTAGCAAAGGCAGGGAATATAACCTAATAAAAAATAAAATGTATTTTAAATGTGATATATATGCCAATCTATCTGTTTGCCGGTATTGAGCTAGCGCAGAACATCGATATTAAAATAGAACTTGTTAGGTTATACTTGCATGCCTGCCAGGCACAGCTCTTTCCTTTACTAATAAAATATATATTTTTTATACAGACAGAACATCCTAATCCTGGTGTAAGATATCCAGGGACCACTCGCGTGGCTTACTTGCCTGATTGCCCTGAAGGAAATAAAGTTCTTGCACTGTTCAAGAAAGCCTTTGACCAGCGTTTAACCTTTACCATTGGTACTTCAATGACAACAGGGAGACCCAATGTCATCACGTGGAATGACATTCATCACAAAACCAACTGCACAGGAGGACCACAGCTGTAAGTGCTCATTAATAACACTTTCTGGCAACCTCAGATAACATAATTCTGCTGCTAAAAGGCTGAACTGACATTTAGTATAAAATTAATCCCTTCAAGAAATGTTTTGTAGTTATGTCAGTTAGCACTGTATATATTTTAAAGGGGCTCTATTACATCAGATCACATTTATGGAGGGTCTTGTTGGATCGTCCATTAATCTGTGTTGTACTCTGGCACATGTGCAGTGATGCAGGCTCCTGGCAGATAAGGCGCCAGGAACTGAGAAAAGAGGGAGAGCTTTAGGTAATCATATCTACCTTTAACTTCACTACACTGCACCCCTTTCAGGGGTCTTTGCAGAATGTGCAAAGATTCCTAAAAGGGGCAAAGATATTTTAAAAAATGTTTACAATTTTATGACAGCCTCAAGTCTCCAGATTTAATTGAGTTTACATTAACTAAAAATAAGAGCATGGGTATAAATATGTATCCATGGGAAAAATATCAACAATGGTATTAGTACTTAATTTATCATTTCCAACCTCACTTTTATGTGTGCATACGTAGCTCAAACAGAGGTAGGGATTTGCACTGCAAGTGCCTACCTAGTTAGCCCTTGCTTAACATTTGAGTAGGAAGGAGCAGTTTAATAGCTGCAGTAATTTTTTACAAATGACTTCTGATATAAGCAGCTGTGTGCAGAGATACAGCACATGGGACCTCTCTGCTCATTGGTCCTGTACTGCCATTATGCTTCTTTCGCCTCAGATGGGCATGATGATCCTGTAATGTCACCTGACATCACAAAGTTTTTTCTTTTTATTCTTTCTGGTCCATGTATTATGATAATGTGATATAAACCTTGAACTGTCACAAGACCCCCTCAACAAAAGCAGCATCTCCATGTCCGTCTTTGATATGTAGAAGCTCAATGTGTGACCCCAATTCCCGAAAAACAAAAAAATGTTCGAGAATGTGTTTTAATTATTTGTGTATTTTCCCTCTCAGATTTGGATACCCAGATCCCACCTACTTGATGAGAGTACAGGAGGAGCTCCGAGCCAAAGGCATCACAGCCGATTAAAGAAGCCCATCCTCCATTACTGAAAAAAAAAAAAAAAAAACGAAACATGGGGAACAAAAAACATCTGTATCTTTCACTGGTTCAAACCTAATTTTTCATGAGGGGAAACATGCCTTTTATCTTTTTTTTTTTTTTTTTTCCTTACCCTAATCAGCATAACTGATTAGATACTGCTGGTGGCAGCAGTAAGGATACTGACTGATTGGACTGCAGGGTGGTGCTGCAGAACGTTGGGGAACATTTCTTAGCAAAACTCTGCTAAACTGTTTAATGTGGAGGGCCTTATCGAGAGCTGGTTTTGGAAGTGTTTCCCATGATACTTTAAGAAAGAACTATGGAGTCTGTTAAACATTTTACAGTGGAAGAGACTGTATAATGAACCAGTGATTTTTATGCAGGATCCTTGCAATGAGCAGGTTTTCTTGCGGTCATACACTTTTAATGTTTGAAGGCGGATAAGAGAATTGTTCGGCATCCTACGGTGTATTCTGGTTCCTGCAGTTCTGGTATTCTGCTGTTTTTCAAGTTGCAACATGTTTTGGATCTTAGTAGTTAATAAGCCATTAGAAAGGACTTGACATAGTTGATGTTGCAATGCATTCTGGATCCTGTAGTTTTACCTTTGTTAAAGTATTGCAATACATTTAGGATCTCGTAATATTCATACCTCTGCTATGGCCCAGTGTACTAGATGCTGCAGTGCAATTTAAAACCTGGAGCTGTGGTTTATTTTACAATATAATATATTTTTGTGTTTGTGACATAACATACACAATGTATTTTTTTTATAATTTACCAACCAAATTTGGTATCTGAATCCAAAACTGAAAAAGTAATTTTTATTTGTTTTTAATTGTTTTTACATTGTCTCAGTCTGACTTTCAGAGTATGCTAAATACAAGTTAATAAGTTTCTTTTATCATCAGATTTTCTAGGACAGTGTTGTAGTAAGACTGGCAGAGTGTCACAGAGGTAAAGTTTAATAATATTTAAAATGTAATGCCTAGTTGACCTCTTTGTTTTATTAGTGTATTCACAAGTGTTTATTCCTGAAAAAAGGAATAGTGGGGTACGAGATGGATAAATAGCAAAGTTGAAAACTTTAAAATGTCACTGTTTTAGCTTAAACTTTGCAATCCATTTATCTATGTAGCAAATTGTACAGTTGCACAAAATAACAGCTTGGAAATAAATAGTAATAAAGAGGACTGTACAATTTTACGCCCATTGATTGAACAGTGGTTTTGTTAATGCAACTGACACTGATTACATTTCTCCTTCAAAAAAGTCTCCAAAATATCTACTTAAGATCATATTTACAAAGGGAATTGGCACTCAGGTTTTTCCACAGTCGTGCTCGTATATCCTGACTCCATATTCATTTTGAATTTATTTAATTTGTTGAATTGTAGGAGAATGCTAGTCTTCTTAAATAGAACTATACTGATGGTTAATTACTCAGAGAAATGTTGACGTTTAATTTCAAGTTAAATCACATTGTGATAGATGGTCCAGGGACTATCTATTAAGAGGAAAACGGTATAGTTGAAATGCCTAGACAACATAGATGATGAAACCATAGTCAGTTCTCTTTCTTATTATCCATTACCCATCAGTAGAAACATTTAGGTCAGAGATGAGATGTTAAGTTTGATCAAACATTATTTTTTTACTAAGTATTTTTTTTTTGGTGATTCATTTGGCATTTCATTTTTGGTAATCGATTATTCATAACACTGTTGTTAGTTAAAGGAACACTTCAAGCACCATATCCAATAGAGCCTGCTGTAGTGGTTATTGTACCAGGAGAGCCCAGGTGCCCTCCCAGGATAAGTAATCAAATCGTTTAAGAACCTTGGTCATGCCAGGCGCCCACTGTTGTCTCCCCTGCTGCTGGGAGCTTCTTGTGACAGCATTCAGCTGACTGCTTTCAGTACCTAGGGAGGTGGCAGTGGGCGGCCTGTGGATCGTTACTTTTGGAGGGCACAGGGCACCATCACCACTGCAGTGGGATGTAGTGGTTATGGTGCTTAGAGTGTTTCTTTAACACGATTTCTGAATATTCAAGCAGAGAAGTATTGTATTTCCTTATCCTGTTAATTGAAACAATGTATTAAATTAAAAGAGGCTTTTCACTAAGGATGTTTTGCAGGACCTTATTAAAAACTGTTAGATTCAAAGTTATGTTCCAAGTACAATGATCGTTTAGCAAAAAAAAAAAAAAAATGATACAGTTTATAGGAAAAAACACAAAAATACAATTGCAAACTTGTAAACTATGAGAATTCTTAGTTACATTCTACAGGAAGCATTACAATAAAGTTTAAAGGGACATTGTCAGAAAAATGTTTTGATAAAAGTTTTGGATCATTAACAATAAAACACAAGCTCTTAACATTGAAATGTTTTTTTTTTTAATTTTTACTTTTGTTTGAATTACATTACATGAGAATAATGCCACAAACTAGTAAATTTCATGTATTTCATCCTCATTATCAGCCATTACATGTACATTTCCAATATTGCCCATTTCTTGATATTACTGTGTAGTACTTAAAGCGGCACCGTCATGCCGAACTTTCCTTTCTCCTATCAACTTTTTTTGATATGCAGAAACACTTTGTACTTTATTTAACATCTAAAATAAAAGCAAAGGGTTTATTATTAGAGAGAGTAAAAAAACAGAGAGGGACCAGAATGCCTTGCAATTTAGGATGTTCTGTTGCAATACTGAAGGCTGGTGTGCGCTTCAGGTAAAATGGCTGACAGAATAAGTGGTGTTTGAGACATTCCATCAAATGTGTAATATTCTTTTTATAACTGTAATGTGTGATACCTGTACATTGCTTGTATCCATTATCTCCTAACAATAATTTGTTATGTTTGAGCATAGTTTCTAATTTCATAGTTTGTTTTTGTTCGTTTTGGGTTTGTAGTAGAAATCTACAATAAGTGCTAGTTTATAACATTCATTTTTATTTAAATTACTTTTTTTTTTTGCACTTTACTATGAAGACATTTTTCTGACGGTGTTATGCTTTGCTAACCTGGCATAAATTACAGGCTAAAATATATGGGTAACTTATAATTATGTGTGCCTAGGGCACAGCACAGTCTGATGTCATTTTGGTAATCTTAGATGCTTAAGATCAAAAGGGCAATTATTGTAAATTCATTATTTTGTAAATTTATTGGGGGAGGTTTGGGGGTGAAAATTTGTGATATGATAATTTTAATATTTAAATGTGACCTGTTTCACTTTGCCTTATCATGCATAATTTTGTAAATATAATTTACTTTTACATCTTCCATTGCAATTTTAGGACTTTTAACTTTTTCTCTCATTGTTTTTCTGTTCTGTTTTAAACTGCAATAGAAAACCAAGATCTGTCTGTCTCTGTTTCTCTTCCTGTTAAAATCATGGTAATGATGCAAAGAGAATGCACTACTCTCCACTGCTTGCTTCTCTTCTTGAACAGAGTTAATATTTTTAGTACACCATTTGATTAATAGGGGACATCTTGAAACTATTTAATGGAAGCATAGGGTGGCTTGCTACACATCTCATCAACTTCATTTGGGTATTGTGGGAGTTGCATTACAAGAATAGCTACAAAGTATAGATTAAAAGGGAACGTGCTTAAAGGAACACTCCAAACACAGTAAATGGAGTGTCGTGGCCTCCCTCCAATGTAAGTAGTCAAGCCATTTAGTGATATAGTTTGAACCAGCGGTGCAGAGCCTGATTCACTGGCTGAGATGCCATAAACTGGCCCTGCACTGCAAAACGTAGCTGTGGAGAGCTAACAGAATCTCCAAATCTGAAGCTTCTGGCTCCCTGAAGGCTGAGAGAAGGCGAGGAGCTGTGACTGGCGGACCCAGGTAAGAAGTAATTCTATTACTATACAGTTTGACTACTTACAATGGGAAAGAGGGGTGCCAGGGCATGCCGGCTACCATAACAGTTAGAATCCATTGTAGCAGTTATCGTGATTGAAGTGTTCCTTTTTATTTCATTGATGTAAATGTCATTCAGCTATACCATTAGGATTGGCCATTTTAGAAATGCTGGTTCTTACCCCATGTTGGCACCAGAAACGTGTTTCTCAGACCTGAATTCAGAAACATTAAAGGGACACTGCAAACACCATAATCGTGTCGGATCCTTGCTAAGTCCTCGTCCTTTGCAGGATAAAATTTCTTATAACTGCAGTACTTGCAATAATCTCTGCAACTATAAGCCTGCCTCTCCAGTGTCTGAGGTCAGATGAGGAAACTATACATCCTCCTCTGCCTTTGCATTGATTTCATACAACCTGTGAGTGCTATAGAAAGCCCTAGTTCTGCTGACAGGTTTCTTCACTGCTAACTGAAGAAGTCTACACACAGGATGCGTGATCGTGTCTGACAGCAGTATCAAAGGTATGAATGGAGCTGTCAGTTTGCTATCTTATCTAATGAATGGAAATGCTTATCTACATATCCATTAAAACGCAGCTTGGCAGCATATGTGGGATAGGTGTAGGTGCCACTAAACCGAACAAGAGTTCCCCTCAACTAATTGTGCAGCATCGTGGTCTGGACTAAGCTCTCAGAGACGTTAGAATCCCATCAAATGCAGGAACTTAAAAAGTATTTTTATTTTATTCTGTATTATAAATGATTTTAATACATTATCTAAATAATTCACAAAAAAAAAAAAAAAAAATCTCATCCAGACTGCAGTATCCCTTTAATAATTAACAGGTAGCTACTAGTCATTGGGCAATATTTGTTTGCTAATCTGTCAAGAGCAGAGCCTTCAGTGTGAATGTGCATATGAAATGATGTAACAATTGCACCATATGTTGGCTCTTCCACCTCAAGGATTCTTTATAAACACACTGCTGATACTGCAAATATATGAGCCATAATGCAGAGGCCTTTTCAAGGACATTCGCTATGGCTCTCTATAAAATCTGCTCACATGTCTATTTTAAGCGTGAAGTGGGTCACTTACAGTGAAGTTATGGTAGACGATCAAAATGCATGTGGACTTTCTTTTCTGTAGACTTCTTTACAAGTAACATTGTACCATTTCTAGGATCCATTTATATAACATTGGATTAAAAGTTATAAGACATGCCCTGGTGGACTGAAATTCTCTGCATAGTTTCACTATATATTCATTGACTTCTGTATGCTCTTTGATCAATCTTGGTTGGGTATTAGCTGTTGAAACACCAGAGGAGGCTTTGGGCATAATTTTATTGATTAACATCCCAGGCCAAACGTAACAAGTTTCTCTTGTAATATTTGACAAGCCTTTTGCAAGCTCTCTTTGACTGGACGAAGTCCGTTTTTACTAATGCAATACCCATGGCCTATTTCAGCAAAATTAGTTAAGAAGTTACCATACTGTTTAAGTAGGACATCTTGTATTATATGTTCACCTTTTTTGATCAATAATTCTTAGCCTAAAACACAATGTTCTACAGTAAATATTTGTTTAAAATGTTAGCAAATGGCAAAATTATTTTGGTTATTAATTATTCCTGCTCCAATAGCTTTACTAGTTTTAGAGTTCTGGAGAAGCTAATTGATTTTTAGACAACAAGGAACGGGAAATAATAAATTTGTTTTGCGGAAGATTGGAAAATTTTGAGTTTTTTTTTAAGGTAATGTTGTAACTACAGTGTTGTTTTTGCAGTGAATCTGCTGTACGAAAGAGGCATTATGTGATTTATCAAAATTTTTTTTTCTTTCTTATTTCAACTTTTAGTTTAAAATCTTTCATGCCAGAGAGAGAAGCAATTAGCTGCCGATCTCTAGCAGAGAAAGTTTCATCCAAAACAGAAGGGCTTATAGAACTGCACCTAGGTCTTATCCATGTGCATTGTATTGTAATATAGTGTACATATTTGCGGGTCACTTTAAGGGACATTGTGGGTATGTTTTGATGTATTCACTAATGCTGTAATAAAAAGAGACATATCTGAAATATTAATTACTGTCTCCAAAGAGCTTTTCTTTATCATAGTCCAGTCTTGTTTCTAAAAATTGTATGGATAGCATTATTTCTTCAAGAACCAGCAGTGTAATGTAGGCCTTCCCAGTCCAAGAGAGAATACATAATACAAATAGATCACACACAAACAAAAAACAAACAAACAAAAAACAGCATGCAACATTTAGAAACTCCATTTGAACTTGAGGAACCATTCTGTTGGTGAAAAAGTGGTTTATATTTTGTCAAGGAAAAGGCATGGATTTGGTTATGATTGCTTTTATTTTCCAATGGTGGGAAAACAAATTCACCCTTTTTACCTATACAGTTTGGTTTTGCTACTTTCCTCTTTATAGCTAATAAAATTTAACATGCTTTGCAGTGGGTGTAGAATCTTATGAGTATATTAGTGCAGGTTGCTTGGGGTTCCTGCATTCCATGGAATATCTCTGTATCTAAGACCAGATTTAATGCAACTGGGAAAATGCCCTACTTTACACTAATTTCAGATTATTTATTTGCAATTATATATTATTAAGGTTCATTAATCTAATAGAAATGTGTTTGCATTTTCTCGCTCACTGTGAGGTGCTCAAGGAGACATAATGTTACTTTGAAAATAAAACATGTTTTTAAAAAAGGGATATGAAAGAGCATCTTGTAACCTACCGTACATATAAACTTCACATATATTGACAAATCATTTATGCGTTTTTTTGTTTTTTACAGCACTCTGGAAAATGTCACTGCACAAAATACAAGCAAATGATGAAATTAAAATAGTGAATTAATGTTCCTTTCAGTTGTTTCAAAAGCTCTGCATGATGTATAAAAACGAAATTATATGAGAGATTTATTCCTACATCTTTGCCAATTTTCCTGCCTCACTTGATGAACCAGGTCGGTCAGGTAGAATCATTAGACACATGATTCTGCTTGATTGAGTTTAAGAATTGAATCCATCCATCACTTGTCACACCGGCCACATGGGAGCCTTTTAAATTGTCTCATAGTGAAAAATCGGGACGGAGCTGGGGTCCACTTTCATATATTTAAAAAAAAAAATTTAAGGTATTGAGTAGTGTTTCTGAAATAAGACAAATATGCAGAAATAACGCTTACAGTGCTGGAAAATTTAAAAATGCTCTCTCGTTTAAGTGGTTACTTATCTTTTATAGTGTATTACCATATGTTCCTATATGTTCCTTACCACATGGTCATTGGAACTAAAAAATATGCTGAATAAATCAGCTTAATTGGGGAAATGTAGGTTGCAGCAGAGATAAAAATGCTTACTAATACTCATTACATGTTTGTTCCAAATATTCTAATTACATAGGCTTTTAGAGTTTAATTATCCCTTTTAATTTTAATCATCATAACAAGATATATAAACCTCCACAACAGTTGGAACATTACTGAGGTAATAGTGAACACAATTGTTAAAGCAGCATGAATCGGATGCTACTTAGAAATGCTTCTGGATGTGCCTCAATTACCATTTTTTCTGTGTAGATTTGGAATCCAGATCAGATTGATGCTGGGCTGAGCACCCCGCCCATCCACTATAGGTACCCGTTTGGAGTTGACCAGAGGACAGCATAGAATGCAGAGTTTCTGGAAGCAGTTTAAACTGCAAGTTAGCATGTATTTCTCCCATTTCAAAATTAGTGTAGGACCCACCATATTGAGGTACTGTGACGTAGTGATTGGCTTAACACAATATGGCCATATGGTGTAACTGAACCCTCATATTTGTTTGCTAATATGTGATTTTAAGTAGCCTTGTAAAATGTAAAACTGTATTTTTGTCTTTATGTGCTGTTACTGTATTTTGTATATATTTTGGTCTTTATGGCAGTTCCACAACACTTTTGTTTTCAATATTTGGACACTGACACAATTTTCCTAATTTTTGTTCTGTACGCCACCACAATAGATTTGAAACGGAACATCCGAGATGCAATTAAAGAGCAGACTTTCAGCTCTAATTCAACTGGTTAAACAAAATTATCATCATTACATAGCTGAAAAGAGACACGTGTCCATTAAGTTCAGCCTTTCTTACATTTGTTTTTGCTGTTGATCCAACAGAAGAGCGAAAATCTACCGGTTGGCTTGTTTGGAGAAAAACTCAGTTGCAGTGGAACGACAACCCATTTGCAAACACTACATTCCCAGGTGCCTGAGAGTGGTACAGGAACCTGGGAGATCTATAAGGTTATTTACAGAGAAAGGAAAGAAGTCATAAACGAGCAGGCAAAAAGAGTTGTCAGGTTCTGGCAGCAAAGGAGCAAGGTCAAGAGTCAAGCCGAAGGTCAGAAGGAGATCCACAAATGATCTGGCAGGATACCAGAAGCCAAGGGTCAGAGACAAGAAGTGTGGGCAGGGTTAAAGCCGAAGGTCAGAAGCCGAGAAATATTACTGGGAATCAGGGACAAGAACCAGGATGCTAGGAGACTTGAGCAAGCACCAGAAGAACCAGGCACTGACTAAGTTCAGGAAGAACCGATCACATGGGTGGCTCCCACCACCAGGTGATTGACTCAGCCATTGCAAATTACTCCACTTCTTTGTCTCCTGGGTTGCTTTCACAGTATGATTTGGGTCATTGTCTATCTGTAAAGTGAAGCACTGTCCAATTAACTTTGCTGAATCTGAGCAGACTGTGACGGTGGTCACCGTCACTGGGGGTGGAAGACAGACACTATGTGTGGGTCCCCAGATTCCTTTTGTGATTTTGTCACTGTGAAGAAAATATACTTAGTACGGTATTTTCTCCTATGTTTGGGCTTTTTCTGCAGTATTTTGTGCATGTTGAATCTATTGGTTCGGTAGTTTAAAACTACTGAACACCGACCACCCTCCTGGCTCATTAACTTCAAAAGAACCATCTATTAAGCGCTCTCTGGGCGGCCGCTGTTCGTATAGCCGAATGCCACGTGGAACAGAAAATGGCGGCCATCTTGTTTCGAAAGGAGGCAGCGGGACTTGGTCGTCGAGTGTCTGGAACTAAAATCGGACACTTGACCTCCCGAACCACCGCTGAAACTACCGAACGCCTGCTTCCTTTAGTTGCCAAAAAGCCAGGAGAGCGCCATTCGGTAGTTTTGTTCATACGGACAAGGGGAGAAATCGCTCCTATGAGCCAGGAGGATCCATTCGGGACTTTTATTCGTTTTATGCCTTTTTCTGAATTGACCGACCGCACACGCTGAATTCGTGGAACTGTTTTGGGCAGGAGCCTCGTGTGTGGTCGGTAACTTGTGACTTCCATACTTTTTAAGAACTCCTGCACTGATCTGGGTGAAATTTGGATATGTTGGTCCCCCAGATCGGGGCTATCAGAGGTTATGTAATTTGTGGGGATACCGTATGTGGAAAGGGGTGTTCTAACTTTTGGGAAAATTGTGTGCCCTCTACCTGGAGATAATTGGGTTATTCCTTAACTTATCTCAATATCTCCCAGGCAGAGAGAGGGCCGGGGTTACTGTAAAGCTGTATATTGATTGGTTATTGTCTTTGTTTACTGTGGGAGGTCCTCTTGCATAAAAGCCAGTGTGTCATCAATAAACTTCATTCCTGTTACACCCTTCATTAAGTCTAGGCTCATGTTTGGGGAATATTCTATTTGCTGGGGAGAATCATCTTGGAAGCTGCATTCATCTACACTATTCCTTTACCTTCTACTGCAGTTATAATCACTTATGCTCAGCTATTGGGGAAGGAATAGAAGACCGCAGTACCATAACCACTGCAGGTCTTAACAGTCACCCTGTGCCCATTATTGGTGCAGAGTATGTTGAATGTATTGCTTTTCTGTGCCCCCCCTCCCCCTCTTTTTCCTTACCTATAGTTTCCCCAGCAGGGCATTGTCTTAGGAACACTGCCAGACCAATTTAAACAAGCTGCTTTGTCCCTCCTCAATCTACCTTCATCCCTTGCTATTGTCTGACCCCACTGTTCCTTGTACTATAGTACTCTATGCACCCTATTGTATCTAAATGAGGCTGTTGGAGGCTTAAAATATGTGTGCTATGTAGATGGAACTTAGTCACCTGGGCCACTCTTTACCAGAGAAGCCAGCAGAGGTATGTATGTATGTATATATATATATATAGTGATACTTGCTATATATATCTACACACTTTGGGGGTATAGGGCCTAAGCCCCCGACACCATACAGCTGTGTGCATGAGCATACATGGCCAGGTGCATATGTATCATTTACCTAGGGAAGAGATAGCAATGTTCTGCTGGGAAAACTTGGGTCATAGAAACATAGAAACATAGAAACATAGAATGTGACGGCAGATAAGAACCATTCGGTCCATCTAGTCTGCCCAATTTTCTAAAAACTTTCATTAGTCCCTAGCCTTATCTTATAGTTAGGATAGCCTTATGCCTATCCCACGCATGCTTAAACTCCTTTACTGTGTTAACCTCTACCACTTCAGCTGGAAGGCTATTCCATGCATCCACTACCCTCTCAGTAAAGTAATACTTCCTGATATTATGTTTAAACCTTTGTCCCTCTAATTTAAGACTATGTCCTCTTGTTGTGGTAGTTTTTCTTCTTTTAAATATAGTCTCCTCCTTTTACTGTGTTGATTCCCTTTATGTATTTAAATGTTTCTATCATATCCCCCCCTGTCTTGTCTTTCCTCCAAGCTATACATGTTAAGATCCTTTAACCTTTCCTGGTAAGTTTTATCCTGCAATCCATGAACCAGTTTAGTAGCCCTTCTCTGAACTCTCTCTAAAGTATCAATATCCTTCTGGAGATACGGTCTCCAGTACTGCGTACAATACTCCAAGTGAAGTCTCACCAGTGTTCTGTACAATGTCGTGAGCACTTTCCTCTTTCTACTGCTAATACCTCTGCCTATACAACCAAGCATTCTGCTAGCATTTCCTGCTGCTCTATTACATTGTCTGCCTACCTTTAAGTCATCAGAAATAATCACCCCTAAATCCCTTTCCTCATATGTTGAGGTTAGGACTCTATCAAATATTCTGTACTCTGCCCTTGGGTTTTTACGTTCAAGATGCATTATCTTGCACTTATCCACATTAAATGTCAGTTGCCACAATTCTGACCATTTTTCTAGTTTACCTAAATCATTTGTCATTTGGCTTATCCTCCTGGAACATCAACCCTGTTACATATCTTAGTATCATCAGCAAAAAGACATACCTTACCATCAAGACCTTCTGCAATATCACTAATAAAAATATTAAAGAGAATGGGTCCAAGTACAGATCTCTGAGGTACCCTACTGGTGACAAGTCCAAGCTTCGAATATATTCCATTAACTACAACCCTCTGTTGCCTGTCACTCAGCCACTGCCTTACCTATTCAACAATATTGGAATCCAAACTTAAAGATTGCAGTTTATTGATAAGCCTTCTATGTGCAACAGTGTCAAAAGTCTTACTGAAATCTAGGTAAGCAATGTCTACTGCACCACCCTGATCTATAATTTTAGTTACCCAATCAAAAAAAATCAATAAGATTAGTTTGGCATGATCTTCCTGAAGTAAACCCATGTTGTCTCTGATCTTGAAATCCATGTGTTTTTAGATGTTCAACAATCCTATCCTTTAACATGGTTTCCATCACTTTCCCCACTACTGAAGTAAGGCTTACTGGCCTATAGTTGCCCCACTCCTCCCTATTACCTTTCTTGTAAATGGGTACAACATTCGCTAACTTCCAATTTTCTGGGACTACTCCTGTTAACAATGATTGGTTAAATAAATCTGTTAATGGTTTTGCTAGTACACCACTAAGCTCTTATAATAGCTTTGGGTGTATTCCATCAGGTCCCATTGACTTATTTGTCTTTACTTTGACAGTTGAAATAGAACCTCTTCCTCTGTAAACTCACGTGTAATAAATGACTCATTTATCCTTTTTCTCAACTGAGGTCCCTTTCTTTCATTTTCTTCTGTAAATACAGAACAAAAATATTCATTGAGGCAGTCAGCCTGACCTTTATCCTCTTCTACATACCTTCCTTCTTTTGGTTTTAATCTAACTAATCCTTGTTTTACTTTTCTTTTCTCATTTATGTATCTAAAAAATGTTTTGTCCCCCTTTTTTACTGACTGTGCTATTTTCTCTTCTGTGTGTGATTTTGAAGCTCTTATAACTTGCTTAGCCTCTTTCTGCCTAATCTTATAGATCATTTTGTCTCCCTCACTCTGGGTTTTTTTATAATTCCTAAATGCTAACTTTTTTTTTAACTATTTTGGCCACATCTGCAGAGTACCACAGTGGTTTCTTGAATTTTTTGCTTTTACTGACAAGCCTAATGCAATTTTCTGTTGCCTTCAATAGAGCAACTTTTAAATAATCCCATTTTTCTTGGACTCCATTTAAATTGCTCCAGTCTGATAATGACGCCTTTACCCATATTCTAACTTTAGAAAAGTCTGTTTTTCTAAAGTCTAAAACTTTTGTTTTTGTGTGGTGTGACTCAGTCACTGTTCTTATATTAAACCACACTGACTGATGATCACTGGATCCTAAACTTTCACCTACAGTAACATCTGATACCAAATCTCCATTTGTTAACACTAAATCTAGTATGGCCTCTTTACGAGTTGGCTCCTCAACAACTTGTTTTAAAGACAATCCCAGTAGGGAGTTTAGAATATGTGTGCTCCTGGCACAAGTAGCTAATTTTGTTTTCCAATTTACATCAGGAAGATTAAAGTCACCCATGATGATAACTTCCCCTTCATTGTCATTTTAGCTATTTCCTCAACTAGTAGATTATCTAACTCTTCAATTTGTCCTGGGGGCCTATAAATCACACCTACACGAGTTACTGTGTGATTACCAAATTCTATAGCCCAACGGACTCTATGTTTGCCTCACTAACTTTTATTAGGCTAGATTTATGCTATCCTTCACATACAAGGCCACCCCTCCCCCTTTCTTGCCTTCCTATCTTTCTATATAAAAGTACCCTGGTATTCTATGTCCCAGTCATTTTTCTCATTGTACCATGTCTCAGTAACTTGGCGACTAAATCTACACTATCAGTTGCCCTTATTGCCACAAGTTCATGGATTTTATTCCCTAAACTGGAGCATTTGTAGACATGACTCTAAGCTTATTTTTTAACACACTTGCTACAGGCACCTTCTGTCCTTGTTTTGGGGACAATTGGATTGATGTTTTATCACCTTTTGCCCCCCCTCCTAGTTTAAATACATCCTAGCAAAACCTCTGAACTGCTCACTGAGAAAGATGCAAACCATCTTTTTGTACAGCTTATATCCATTTCAAACAGAGCTACCATGAAAAATAAAGCCAAATCCTTGCTCCGACACCATTCACCAAGCCACAAATTAAAGTCCCTAATACGCATCCGCCTGTCGTTCTGAGTGTTATGCACAGGCAGAACTTCAGAGAATGACAGTATGGAAGCAACCTGCCGTATATCATTGGCAAAAACACTAAAAACTTCCTTAACCTCTGAAACCTCATTGCAAGCCAAGTCATTTGTCCCTAGATGGACAAGTACATCCAATTCCCCTTCCTGCTTTGCTTGCTTAACAATATTACAGATAAGTCTCCTGTCTCTGTGAGCAGTAGCTCCGGGAAGACACCTCACAAGACCACCATTGTCCATCTCCACACCTCTTATAATGGAATCACCCAACAACAGCTGCTTTCTATTAGGCCTCACCATAGTCTCCAAGGCGGTCTCCACAACACCACTAGCCTCAGTGCCTCTCTCCACAACACCACTATCCTCAGTGCCTCTCTCCACAACACCACTAGCCTTAGTGCCTCTCTCCACAACACCACTAGCCTCAGTGCCTCTCTCCACAACCATCTACCCGATCACCCTCCTCTACAACCACCAACTACTCTGCCCCCTTCCCGCCAGCCCTAGTCTGCCAACACCTGCCCAGTAAAACCTGACAGATTGCACCGAACGGTTGCGGGTCCGGACTATACAAAACACAGGAACACTCCACCCAACTAGGAGGGAGATCGAGCCCCCACGTAGCAGACTGAAAACAAGGAATACCCACCCAACGAAGACACCCAAAGACTTTGGCCCAGGTCACAGTCACGGGCCCACAAAGGAGCCTGAGTTAGAGTCCTACAAGCTCAGAAAGCCCTAGGGCACTCCCGTCCCCTCTCTCTCCTCACCCACACCTATACTGTCTCCGAACTAAACACCTTGGCTTATGACAGGGAACCAATCCTAGCGAACAGATCCACACACCGGCCAACAGAGAAACCTTCTCAACCTTGGGCCACTATCATGGTATATCCTCATTTTTCCCCTTCATTTTTTTTTTCTTCCCTCTTTTTCTTTTTACAATTCAATTAACGTTCTTGTTCAATTATTTAAAAATAAGAAATAAATGCAAAATCTGATGGAATGGAAACAAATCAATTACCAATGTGTCAATCGAACATGACCTTCCCTTCTGTAAACCAAATGACACAAGTATTGCGAATTGGCTTTTGCATAAGCCTACACTGTCATACTACCACATTTCTATCAAGAATTTATTAAAAGATGTTTTTTAAAATTATGGTTTAATACACTATACAAAATGTGAAAATTCGTGGGACCTATAAAGGACAAC
This sequence comes from Pelobates cultripes, assembly GCA_933207985.1. Taxonomy (NCBI): domain Eukaryota; kingdom Metazoa; phylum Chordata; class Amphibia; order Anura; family Pelobatidae; genus Pelobates; species Pelobates cultripes. Next base: position 343,586,661 of record OW240912.1, read on the forward strand.
TATGATCAAAATGTCTCTTATTTTTTAAAAAATGTATTACATTAAATTAAACATAATTAGATATATTTTTTAAATTATATATATATATATTTTTATTTTTTTAAAGAAAATTTCCCTTTTTATATTTGGCTGAGTAGCCATATTGGGTCAGACTGTACCGCTATATGGCCATGTGCTGCTCAACCTAACTTGCCTGCTTCTGCAATTGTTCTGTTAGTCATGTGTGAAACTACAGCAGTGACAGAACTAGTGCCGGTGCAGCTGCACCAGGGTCTGCACAGTCTGGGGGTTCTTTGGGTGGGTATAATTTCTTTATCGCTTATGGCCATGGCCCTTTAAGAGCCTGACCGAGCCCCGGTGGCCTCGGCCGGATGATAGGCGATCACTTCCTCCCTTCTTAAATGGAGAATGTGTGTGTATATGTCGGGATGTGTGCATGTGTCAGTTTGTGTACGCGTCCTGCAATCTAACACAAATATTACATAAAAACACACCCCTTCAATCAAACACCAACACTACACATAAAAACACACCTGCATTTAAAAGCCAACACGACATAAAACACCCCCCTGCATTCAAATGCAAACACTACACACAAGTGCATCACTGCATTCCAATGGCAACAGTACATACAAAAGCATGCCCCTACATGGACACATATACTCTGTACAAAAACATACTTACACCCAAACACAGATGGGGATCTAACTTTTGGCCTCTCTTGCTCTAGAAGGCAGGCCCAAAAAACTTTCTTGCACTAGGGTCATCTCTAAATTAATTCCACAACAGAAATGCAGGCAAGTAAGATTGAGCAGCGGTTGGTCAGATAATAGAATCTGACCCAACATGACTGCTCAGCTAGATAAAAAGGTGCCATTTTCTCAAAAAAGTTATATGATATTTTAGTTACATTAAATGTAACAATGTAGGAGTTAAAGTCAGAGAGACACACGTTTTAAAGGGACACTATAGTCACCCAGGTCACTTTCTCTTGATGAAGTTGTCTGGATGCAGTGGACCCTGTTCTTTTCACTCTGCATCGTAAATCTCACTGAAGTTTTTTTTAGAAACTACAAGATTTAACATTGTAGAGTTAAGTCCACTTCTATTCGCTGTCATACGAAAAGCCTTCCACTGTACTCACACATACTCTTTTACCTTACAAACACACAATTGTATTCACACCAGGTAACATGGCTTACAGATACACCCCTACATTCAGGGCAGGCCCAAGACATTGTGCAATCCATGACTCTTCATGTTTTTCCTCCCCCCAATTCCATCCATGTCTCTCTCCCCCTTCCATCCATGTCTTTTTCCTCTTCCATCCTTGTCTGTCTTACCCCTTTCATGATTATCTTCTCCCTTACATATCTTTCCCCATTCTTTCGGCATGCTGCCTGTAGTTTTAGACTGAGCGCCTTGTAGTCACATGACAGCCGGCACTCCTACACAGAGCACAAGGGGATAGGCACTCCCCTGCTAATCTAGTGTGTGTTAGGTTCCTTAAGGCTGTACGCTACCAGTAAAAAAATAAAATGTCTGGACGTGGCAAGGTGGCAAATTGCTGCACCCTTTAAAGTGCCACCTGGAGTCATGGCCCCAACTGGACCCATTAAAGGGCCGGCTCTGCCTGCATTCACACATTTGCACATATAGGTATAATTAAAAAATATATATTTGTATTCACATACACCTAGATACACGTTGCTAAATACACAGTGACACACCACAAAAATATTTCTGTGTTCACATTTCATACATATACAAACAACTCTGCTTGCAAATACACACACTTGGACTAAGAACCTATATATGTATATGTACACACTTTGACACTGTTCAAATTATCTCTTGCATTGTAAAAAAAATGCATCTGTCCATTCTGTCCACAAATATATCTACAATTCACAAACCCAGAATTACACTGTTATATGCCCCTACATTCAATCACAGATTATGAAATTGTGTACATAAACACATGCATTTATAAACTTGCTCGACTCAAAAACATTTTTGCATTTGCACATTCAAATGTTTTCTTGAATTCATGTATACTGGCATTAGGTACATGGATAAGCACCTATCCTCACTCTATAAATACACACACAGGCTTATTCACTAAAATGAGAATTGTCAGGAACTGGGAATAGCAGCTAACTGACAAATTAATTTTGTAGGCTAAAATATTCTATTTGGAAGAAATTGTACAACTCAAGTGATTTTAAGGTTCATCTTTTGCTGCTTACAATTTCAGTTTCTTGTCAATTCTCCACAATTTATTGCTAAACAACTATAGGATTAATTAGCTAAACAGTTATATCTAGCGACGTGAAGACCAAGTTACAAAATTCAGGCTAAAATAGCCAGGATGTGAATGAGGCAGTGTATTAAAATGTATCCACACCTCCTATACTGCCCTAAATTTTGCTTTGCAATTCAATACAATTACCAGATTTTACTAATTACATGACGTAAAGTCGTGATTTTATTAAGGACACGGAGGCGAGTATTAGGCTTTATCTCTTTCTTTATTCCTTAGCAGCAAAGAAAGGATATTGATAATTTAATATAGCAATAACAAGAAAAACAAATACCCTTAAGGGTTAACCATATAACATTCCAAACACATTAACCAATGGGATCAGTCCTTGTACTATGTCCCCTCATGTGATCTAAGCCACTCCCTCTTTCTAGCTGATGCCGAAGCTGAACATATCAACGGGTAAAACGATTAACTTGAACTGTCTCAGGTAGAGGGTTCCAGTGAGTTTGTTCCGGTATAGATAGGAAGGAGAGGGTGATCCTGAATATTCCATTACAGGGTTAAGCTGTAGGAAACAGAGAGATATGTGGTAAAATATATTCAAATATCGTTGTCATACATATAAACTGTACAGGTGTTTAAAGAAGCGTTTATATATTAACTCATATTTTTATTTGGATCCAGCAAAAAAATCTAAACCAAATCATTATTAGTATATAGTACATCACTTGAACATCTAACTTGCCCCTACCTGTTTATGGGAAAAATAAAATGTATGACTTATCTGTCATTGGGCGGGCTAATACTCGCCTCCGTGTCCTTAATAAAATCATGACTTTACGTCATGTAATTAGTAAAATCTGGTAATTTTATTAAAGGACACGGAGGCTCATATTAGGCTAGTTTAAAGCTGTGATATGACCATAGATGAGATATGTTCTGTTGGCCGGAAGTAGTATTCTTTGACCGTCGATTCCCGGGACCAATCAGCTGTGCGGAGAAGGTCTTCCAATTTACAGCCAATGGAGAATGCCTTAGACACCAAAGCGCCTCTCGTGGAGTGAGCTCCGTAAACTCATGTGTCGATGTTAGAAGCTGACATTATCCATTTTACCCAGCGTGCCAGAGTTACTATAGATATTGGGTGATGAGGTTTTCTCACCGCCAAGAACAGGTCGTGTGTTGTTGGGTTCCGGAATGCCTGTGTCCGCCGTTCGTATTTCTGGAGGCATGCCACCGGGCAGAGGTTAGCATTGTGAGGAAAGGAGGTATAGAAGACTGACGTGATTTTCGATTTCGTACGTCTGGTAATAGTAAACAGGACACTTTGCGTGGTGAAGGACCATGCATCGATATCCAGGGCTCGAACGTCTGACACCCTATTGCAGGAGATTAAGCACAGGAGCATAGCTAATTTTACGGACACTTGCTTGAGTATGAGATCTGTATTTGGAGGCCAGGCTTCCAGTAAATGAAGGACCATATTAACATCCCATAAGGCCGTGTAGCGTGGTTAAGATGGACGTGCAAATTTTATGCCTCGTAGAAGACAACAGACCAGCCGGGAAACCTTCCCATCCATCGTGGGCAGCTGAAATCGCCGATCTATACACATTTATGGTGCGATAGGCCAAGCCTTGATCATACAGGGTAGTAAGGAAACTGAGTACATGGTTTATAGGAGCACGTAGGGGATCCACGTGTCGTTCCAGGCACCAACTACACCATGCATTCCAGGCATGAGATTAGGATTGTCTTGTTCCTGGGGCCCAAGCTCCTGCCAATAAGTCCAGAGTTGTTTGTGAAACATTTGGCATCGTCCAGGGTACTCAGAGAGGAGCCACACAAGGAGTCTGAGGTGGCCTTGGACCAGAAGCGGGTGAGGGTTCCCATCGGGGTCTGATCAGGGCCTTGCACCAGGGGGGTTAGATAGTGGTGTTAACACTATAGGGTCAGGAATTCATGTTTGTGTTCCTGACCCTATAGTGATCCTTTATGGTAATGCTGACTTTGGTCTCTCTAACACTGTGGCATGTTCCCTTTCTTCTACACTCACTACATACAGCTTTTCTCTGTCCCAGACTATATACCAGGAGCGTCTGCCTGCTAGCAAGAAGGTAAGGAGACAAGTGGACCAACAAGTGCTAGGGGACAGTCCTTTAGAAAGCACTGAGCAAGCGCATCATTAGATGCATTTATGCCAAGCTCAGGGTGCTGTCTGCATAGTATGCCCTTAGTTGGCCAGCTGCATGATTGTCAGGCAGTCTGACATGCATTCATGCCAGGCTGGCCTTCAAATTCTTTGGGCAGACATGTCCTCTTTTTGGGCATGTTCGCCCCTTTTGGCAGGTTACGTGATTTGTGTCAGTTTCACACCCTTTTACCGTGCCCATTGACTTCCTGCTTGTCTGGACACTGCTGTTAGGGTTTATGGATTTACTTGAAAGATGAAAACATAAGTTAGAGGGAGATTAGCATAGGGTATGTGTTTTCTTGTAGCTGCTGTTTTCTTTCTCTCCAGCACCATCTCCGTAAGATACATGACGCTTGGAAGTGTTTTAGTGTTTTTGGTCGATATGATTTTTTAATTAGGCCCGTCATACTTGTCAGCACCAGGCCCACTGGGCTGTTAATCTGGCCCTGGGTCTGATAATAGTTCCGTGAATCCTGGAATCAATCTGGGGAGGTCAATAGACATTTCCATGACTGAAGGGAACCAAGGCTGTGCCGTCCAGAACGGTGTTATTAACACTAACGTTGTTCAGGAGCGTTGCAGGTGTAGGAGAGTTCGTGCTATTAGTGAGAATGGGGGAAAAGCATATAGTCGAGTGCTCAGCCAGTGTTGTAGGAAGGCGTCCTCTGCCATGGAGTCTGGGTCCAGTCTCCAGCTGAAGAATGAGCGTTCACGTGCATCGGGCCCCAGAGTTGCTGGAGTTTCTGCAATATCGTGTAATTTAGTCTCCAGGCGCTGTTGTCTTGTAAATGTCTGGAGTTCCAATCTGCTACGGTGTTGGAGAGTCCCGGAGGGTATTCTGCCTGTACTGATATGTTGCGGCTCAGACAGAAGTGCCAAAATTCTTTCTCTAGGTCTGTGAGTATTGACGATCTCGTACCACCCAAGTGGTTGATATATCGAACATCCGAAATATTGTCCATACGAAGAAGTATGGAACAATTGGTCGTGTGTCCGAGGAGGTTCCGGAGGGCAAATGACCCAGCTAGGAGTTCCAGACTGTTCCAGACTTTTATTTTGAGGACCATTTTCCACCTGTTGAGGTGGGACCACAACAAGCGCCCCATCCGAGTCTGCTCGCGTAGGATTCTATGATGAGATCCGGGGTGGTCCCGAAGAACGCCTTGCCATTCCATGCTTCCATGTGTTGGAGCCACCATGCTAGTTCCTCTTTTGCTGTGCAGTCTAGAGGCACAGAATCTGAGTAAGATTGACCCAAACGTAGGTGGGTGGCTTTGAGCAGTTGTAGGGCTCTGTAGTGGAGAGGTCCTGGGAACATCGCTTGTATGGAAGCGGAGAGCAGGCCAATTATCCTGGCTAGTTGTCGTAAGGTCAGGACTCGTCGTGACAAAGTCAGTCGGATTTCCTTCTTGATGAGTTTTGTGGTAGGTAGACTGAGCTTTACGTGTATTGAAGCCCAGAAACTCTATTGATTGGAAAGGTTGCAGGATTGACTTGTCCCAGTTGATCAGGAAACCCAGGTTTTGCAACAGGGTCAATGCCCAGGTTAGATGTTGGTTCAGTAGATGGGTGTCGTGGGCCATGATCAGCATGTCTTCGAGGTATATGATCATACATACACGTCTGCTGCAGAGAAGGGCGACTACCGGTTTCAGCAGTTTGGTGAAGCACCACGGGGCTGAGGACAGGAAATATCAATATCCTTTCTTTGCTACTGAGGAATAAAGAAAGAGATAAAGCCTAATATGAACCTCCGTGTCCTTTAATAAAATTAACTTTTTAGTGAATAAAATATTGCGCAGTTGTATATGAGTTTTGTATGTGACAGGGACCCTGGGCCAAAATATGTCCGGGGGCCCTGGCTACTGTCAGTCTGTCCCTGTCCTAACGCTATAATGTTTATTGAAAGTCTCCATCTGTGGTATAAGCATCTTGCATGTGACTGCCTCCCACAGTTGTGGCATGGGACAGAAAGGGTTGGAAAAGTTTTTTGTTTTTGTGAAGGCATTTCTTATTCTATAGCTTACCTTAACACTCCATAAACAAATGTTTAAACATAATTTCTAAATATTTTAAAGTGTGAAATCTGGATTTCACATAAAATCCTCTAAAAATCACAACATCTGACATATGTGTGGGAATATAAAGTGAGACAGCTGTCATTCTTGTTAACAGACAAAAGCAATGTGGAGGATTTAATAAATAATTAATGAACCCGTATGCTTCCAAACTCCTAAATAAAACGTAGAAGGAAACACTTGGGGAATATTTTAATATGCAGTAGTGCAGTGGTTCCCAAACTTTTTAGGTTCAAGGCGCCCTTAATATTTCAGTATTTTTCCAAGGCACCCCAAGTCAAAATTTCTAGGTTGTATATCTGTACAGCGCTGCTGCATTTACTGGTGCTATAGTGTAATGTACAGTGTTGGCGTTTGAAGGGGTGCTTGTATATAGGTTTAGTGTTTTAATACAGGGGTGTGTTTGTATGTAATGATTGTGTTTGATTGCACTGGTGTGTTTGAATGTAATGTTCACTTTTAAATGAGGATGTACATTTGTGTGAAGTATTTGTGTTTGAGTGAAGTGGTGTGTTTGTATATCCTTTTGGCATTTGAATGCAGGGGTGTTTTGTATGTAATATTTGTGTTAGATTGCAGGAGTGTGCTTGGACGTTGTGCTGGTGTATGACTGCTTGGATGTATTCACATACACTACCATATACATACATACTTACATAGATACATGCACATGAAGTCATATAGACACCAACACACACACTGACACATACACACACACGCATCCTGACACACACAAACATTGATACATGCACTCACCTTGATACAGATACACACACTGACATAAAAACACACATTCTGACACACAGATGCATATCCTGACACACAGATATGTGCACACACACTGACACAAAAGCACACTGACATACACACACACATACACAGGAGATACACACCCTGAGACACACATACAGATGCACACCCTGACACACGCACACTCACTCACACACAGATGCCCACCCTGATACACACACACACACAGATGCACACCTGTGACACACACATACACACACACACATAGAGATGCACACTGATACACACACATATGCACAATTGTGACACACACACACGTGCTATTTTTAATAGCCCCAGCCACCCTCCTGTTAGCTTACCTTGTGTGTTCAGGAGAGTGGCTTGGAGTAAAGGTCCTGCTTCTGTTGGTGGGAGTGAGGGGTCTGGAGCAACTCCTAGAGTGCTCCTCTCCCTTCCTGCTGTGGCTGCTTCCTCTCTCTACGGCACTGTCACTTCCTCCCAGCTGGCCGATTTTACAAGGTCCCGTTTGCGTTCTTAGAGGACTGCGGCACCCAACTGGGCCCCTGTTCAGCAATAATGTTTCCCCGGTGCTATAATCATAGCATTGGGGAAACATTCTGCGGCACCCCTGTGTGCCTGTCGCGACACAGTTTGGGGACCACTGCAGTAGCACATTGGGCAATTTCCTGCCAACAATATGTAAAATGTATACTGTTCCTAAGGTTGCCTACCCCTCATCTAGAAACATGTTTACCAGCTTGATGTACAAGATTGGGATGAAACTTCTGTAGCTGCTAAAATAAATCCACTCAGAACTTTGGTACATGGTCCTTAATACTTACTATCACGCCTCACAGGCTGACTTCTTATCATAACTCTCAGCTTAAAGTCTATGTTTAAGCAGAAATTTTTACTCCAGGTTTGTTATTTTGGTCTACATTTTGCAAGTCAAATCTCAAGTCAATAAACATTCTGTTTAGCGAGTAAAACGTCATTTTCGCTTGTTACATTTTTTTGTTTGTTGTTGTTCTGTATCACCAAATATAGATAACAGCAGTGTTAATTTTGGGGGCAAATTTCAATTTAGTTTTAGTCATGGTCTCTTGACTAAAAAGCCATTTTAGTTTTAGTCGTATTTTAGTCATCTGAATTGTTTTAGTCGACTAAATCTACTGGAGATTTTAGTTGACACAAATAAAATCTAATGGGTTTAGTTAAAGCTTCTATCTGTCTATTTTGCCCCTTCCCCAGCCCCTCTGTGTTTTAGTCATCTGAATTGTTTCAGTTTTAGTCTAGTTTTATCGACTAAATCTCAAACATTTTAGGCAAATAAAATGTTACCAAAATTGTTACTCGACAAAATTAACACTGGATAACAAGAGTCTACTCTCATCCCTCATGCACACCTACTCAAACACAGAATGGGAAAGGTAAGCTCTTCTTGGCTGAATGGTAGCTGCTCTAATGACTGACTCTTCACTCAGAAAGCAAGCTCCTTTCTTTGGATTTAATCGGTCATCTTTATTTTAGTCACTTTAGAGGAGCTTTCTGGCCCATATCACCTTGAACAATATCTACAAAGGTACAAATTTTAAATATAAATTCTAGGTTTATTGATTTCAATAGATAAATACTTATACTGGTTGCTGTGGACAGATATTATATTGCAGTTAGAAATAAGAACCCGATGATTCCTTTGCAAACATATAATCTAGCATGTGTTAGAATTGACCATTCAACACCAGGAAATGTTCAAAATATTTTTTATAAATAATAATTGTCAAAATGGTTCACCAGTAAGATTACATCAAAAAGCAGGTATGTCAAAAGGTATAAAGGCAGTTTAAGGAACAACGCATACATAAAATACAGCCTTAAATTCTATAAAGCTACTTAAAATCGCCTGTCTCAGCAAACAAATATGGGGATTCAGTTCCACCATATGGCCATATTGTGTTTAGCCCACCACTACTTCACGGTACCCCGGTGGGTCCTTCACTATTTCCAATGTGGGAGACAAATTGTATAGTGCTAGTGCTAAATGAGCGAAAGTATATTTAAATAAATCTGTTGTAAGAGCACGGAGAATGTCTATAATTGCAAAGCCGTGGGCCGAGGCCGTCAGGGGAGGTCCCAGGATCTCCCCTGCCGGTCTATGCAGAGCCGGCGCTATCCGAGTGCCGGACCCACTGTTTTCCATGGAGGGTCGGTGGGGAGATCAAAGATCTCCCTCACCGGCCCACATGCTGTCAGATCTGGCCGCCGGCGGGGAGAGAGGGAGGGAGCCAGCCAGCCAGGAGAGGAGGATCCGGCGGAGCTCTCACTTGCAGGCTAGAGTTCACTCACCCACGAGGACCACCAGGGAACACTGCCTCCCAGTCCCAGGTGCCAGCGTGCCGGTTCCCCCCTCCCAGGCTAAAGGAAGGTAAGAAGGGAGGGGGGGATTTAATGCCTGGTTTTTTTTTTGTTTTTTTTGCCCCCCCAACACACACACACAATCCATTCTAACATTTATACAGCACTCCCACACCCATCACACACAGCACTCTCACTCACATCACACACAGCACTCTCACACCCATCACACACAGCACTCTCACACACATCACACACAGCATTCTCACTCACAGCACTCTCTCACACATCACACACAGCACTCTCACTCAAAGCACTCTCTCACAGCACTCTCACACCCATCACACATGGCACTCTCACACACAGCACTCTCACTCACAGCACTCTCTCACAGCACTCTCACACCCATCACACACAGCACTCTCACACACATCACACACAGGACTAACTCACAACACTCACTCACAGCTCTCACTCACAGCACTCTCACACCCATCACACACAGCACTCTCTCACACAGCACTCTCACACACAGCACTCTCTCACACAGCACTCTCTCACAGCACTCTCACACACACAGCACTCTCACACCCATCACACACATCACTCTCTCACCCATCACTCTCTCACCCATCACACACAGCACTCTCTCACTCATCACTCTCTCACCCATCACACACAGCACTCTCTCACCCATCACTCTCTCACCCATCACTCTCTCACCCATCACTCTCACACCCATCACACACGGCACACGGAACTCTGGCACACACAGCACTCTCGCACACGGCACTCTCACACACACCGCACTCTCACACACACATACTGCACCCCTCACATACACACAGAATCCCCCAACACAATGCACCACACACACATACACAATACTTCCCAAAAAAAAAAAATATATATATATATATATTTATACACACACACACACACACACACTCTTTGGATCCCCTATACACACATTAGATTCCTTGTAAGCAAACACATACTACACCCCTAAACACACACATCATCACCTATACACACACACACACACACTATAGCCTGTATGCACACACTTTCTATATCCCCAATACACACATTCTCTACAGCCCATAGCCACATATGCATCACATTACACCACTTTACACCACAAACACAACATGACTAAAACCAACCTTATTACACAATACCACACCACAATCAGCTCACTCTACACACACGCAATACCACAAGCAGGCTCCAAACACATGCACAATACTCTTTCCTGGCCCTTTTGTCTCCTGGTATCCATTTATAGAGACACCAGAGACAAATTGCAAGGAAACACAGTGCAAGCATGTTTTTAAATTTGCTTGCACTGTGCAGAACAAATACAGAGCTTTTTTCTCATGCTAGAGCTCTTCAGCAGAGCTCTGCGCATGGTCTGCCCTGGGAGAGCATTGAACCAACATGCTCACTTTGAGAAGGGGCGTGTTTGTCATTGGTGATGACAAAACACACCTCCTCTGCCCCGCCCCCTTGTTAGTGGGCCGCTGTGTTAAAAAAATGCCCGGGCTGAATTTTTCTCCCAGTCCGGCCCTGATTGCAAAAGTAATGTGATAAAAACATTATCACATTCATTTTGCATTATATATTAACAATGCTCTTACAACAGATTATGTTGTATTGATGTCTACAGCAAACAACAGTGGTGGGTGATGGTAGGATCCTTTCCATGGTAAAGAAAAACCATTTCACAGCATCCAGGTAAGTGAAGAACAGTCTCCAGGAGGTAGGCATATCATTATCCAAGTCTACCATAAAGAGAAAACTTAATGAGAGCAAATACAGAGAGTTCACCACAAGGTGCAAACTATTCATAAGCCTCAAGAATAGAACGGCCAAATTAGACTTTGCCAGAAATCATCTAAAAAGAGCATGCCAAGTACTGGAACAGCATTCTTTGGACAGATGAAACTAAGATCAACCTGTACCAGAATGATAGGAATAATAAAGTATGGATAAGGCTTGGAATGGCTCATGATCCGAAGCATATGGTATATGTAATTCACAGTGGAGGCAGAGTGATGGCATGGGCATGCATGGCTTCCAATGGTAATGAGTAACTAGTGTTTATTGATGATGCAACAGAAACATGAATTCTGAGGTATATCGGAATATATTGTTTGCTCACATTCATCCAAATTCAGTGATGTTGATCAGACAACGCTTGACTTTACAGATGGACAATGACCCAAAACATAATGTGAAAGCAACTCAGATAAGGCAAAGAAGAGGAATATTCAGCAATGGCCAAGTCAATCACGTGATCTCAATCTGATCAGGCATGCACTTCACTTGCTAAATACAAAACTTAAAGGGACACTCCACTGCCTAAAAACAAATTAAATTAAGATCAATTTTTAGTACATATACCCTAAATAAAAATGTGCATGCAATTAAGTATGAACTTTTTTCAGTGGGGGCATATTTAAAACAGATTGCAAAAGCTGCAGTTCCCTTGTCTAAAGCTTATGGAAACCTTCCTTTCTAGCCCTACCCAGACTTTCTATGGCTGTCCAAGCACAGATTTTCCAATGAAGCTCAATGAGTCTTTGCAAGGCTGGTGCTCTGTGCCTCTTGAGTTTTACTTCACTGAGCTAACCAAACCAGGAAGTAATAAGACCTGTTGTTTGCTTGAAAGTCAGGGGGGTGTAACCAGGTTAATTTATACAAGTGGCAATTTCTCAACAAATTTTTTAATATTTACATTTTATTTATGATTATGTTAATTTGTCCAACTACTTGAGACTTATATTGCCTAACTTTGAGGGAGACATGGCCTCTATGACCAACAATAAGGCCCTGACTTCCTAATTATGCTCATACTACCAAGAGGCACCCCCGCACATATACACACATTCAGAAATTGCACCTGGATAAACTGACCATTGCAACTCTACTAACTATATCTAAAATGGAAAAACTACAATCTCAGATTCCGACCCAGTAAATATAACCTTTTGTTAAGCTATGTTATGCTCTTAACCTTTTTTCTGACGTATATTTTCATGTATTTGCGCTGTAATTGCATTGTGACTATTGAATAAAGCTTCTTTGATCTATTAAAAAAAAAAAAGTAGTCCTGTCACCTAGAATTGAACCTGTCAAGAGTGTGTCATGGGAGCCATTTATTAGTGCCTGAAATGGTTTGTAAAACAAATGTAAAATAGCTTTAGTGTAAAGATTACAGTTACTGAAATAAAACAATAATAATGCTTAAAACCCGTAAAAAAATAAAAAAAATAAGATGAGTGTAAAAAAAAAAAAAATGAATATATAAAAAAATTGTCCAACTACATCTGAGCCCCTGAAATAAAAAGACTGTATGTGAAAATGGTTCCAAATTCTAAACGTTGCATACAAAGTTTGGTTTAACCCCTTGAAATTAAACTGAAAGTCTGCACTTCAATTGCATGTCAGTTGTATCATTTGAAATCCATTGGTGAACAGAGGCAAAATTATGAAAATTGTATCTGTGTCCATATATTTCCAGACCTAACTGTATATATACACATGTACAGTGAGGAAAAAAAGTATTTGATCCACTGCTGATTTTGAACGTTTGCCCACTGACAAAGAAATGGTCAGTCTATAATTTTAATGGTAGGTGTATTTTAACAGTGAGAGACAGAATAACAAAAAAGAAAATCCAGAAAAATGCAAATCAAAAAAGTTATACATTGATTTGCATGTCAGTGAGTGAAATAAGTATTTGACCCCTTCGACTTAGTACTTGGTGGCAAAACCATTATTGGCAATCAAAGAGGTCAGACGTTTCTTGTAGTTGGCCACCAGGTTTTACACATCTCAGGAGGGATTTTGTCCCACTGCTCTTTGCAGAGCCTCTCCAAGTCATTAAGGTTTCGAGGCTGACGTTTGGCAACTCGAAACTTCAGCTCTCTCTACAGATTTTCTATGGGATTAACCCCTTAAGGACACATGACATATGTGACATGTCATGATTCCCTTTTATTCCAGAAGTTTGGTCCTTAAGGCGTTAAGGTGTGGAGACTGGCTAGACCACTTCTTGAGTCACTTCTTTGTTGCCTTGGCTGTGTGTTTTGGGTTATTGTCATGTTGGAATAACCATTCACGACACATTTTTTTAATGCCCTGGCTGATTGAAGGAGGTTTTCACCCAAGATTTGACGGTACATGGCCCCGTCCATCGTCCCGTTGATGTGGTGCAGTTGTCCTATCCCCTCAGCAGAAAAACATCCCCAAAGCATAATGTTTCCACCTCCATGTTTGTCGGTGGCGATGGTGTTCTTGGGATCATAGGCAGCATTCCTCCTCCTCCAAACACAGCGAATTAAATTGATGCCAAAGAGCTCGATTTTGGTCTCATCTGACCACAACACTTTCACTCAGTTCTCCTCTGAATCATTCAGATGTTCATTAGCAAACTTCAGACAGGCCTTTCTTGAGCAGAGGGAACCTTGCGGACTCTGCAGGATTTCAGTCCTTCACGGCGTAGCGTGTTGCCAATTGTTTTCTTGGTGACTATGGTCAGCTGCCTTGAGATCATTACCAAGATCCTTTGGTGTAGTTCTGGGCTTATTCCTCACCGTTCTCATGATCGTTGAAATGCCACGAGGTGAGATCTTGCATGGAGCACCAGACCAAGGGAGACTGACAGTTATTTTGTGTTTCTTCCATTTGCGAATAATCGCACCAACTGTTGTCAACTTCTCACCAAGCTGCTTGGTGATGGTCTTGTAACCTATTCCAGCCTTGTGTAGATCTACAATCATGTCCCTGACATCCTTGGACAGCTTTTTGGTCTTGGCCATGGTGGAGAGTTTGGAATCTGATTATTTGATTGCTTCTATGAACAGGTGTCTTTTATACAGGCAACAAGCTGAAATTAGGAGCACTCCCTTTAAGAGAGTGCTCCTAATATCAGATTATTACACCCTCAATTCTCCAATCTTGATGAAACCTCAACTGCCTTGATCTCCAGCATTTCTCCACCAAACTCTAAACTCCTTTTACCCATCTCAAATCTAACTTGCCCTAATTCTGCAACCTAACTCTACAACTTAACTCTCTCCTCTCAACTCACATCATGGCACCTCCTACAATTAAACCCAGCAAGCGCCCCCAATTACAACCCTGGCACACCAAGCTGTTACCTAAAAAAATGTTCTAGAACTGCTGAACGCTGCTGGAGAAAGTCTCACTTTGCATCAGACTTCCTCCACTATAAATTTATGCTGCGCTCCTACAGCCTGGCTCTTTCCACTGCAAATGTAAATTACTTTAACATCCTCATAAGTACACTGTTCCATCAACCCAAACACCTATTTCACACTTTTGATGCTCTTCTTTGCCATCTTACACCCCCTCCCTCTGCCACCTCGTCCACCACAAACTTTGCATCTCACTTCACTGAAAAGATCTCTATAATCAGAGAAGAGATCTCTAATGTCTCTCCTTCCCCTACCAATACATCACCCAACCCCACTCCCTCCACCATTCTACACTCATTCGCACCTGCTACAGTAGAAGAGGTTTCTGCTCTGCTCCAGTCCTCCCGCCCCACCACCTGTTCCCTCAATCCTATTCCCTCATGTATCATCTGCACTTTGTCTCCCTCTCTTCCTCTTCCTCTCACTAAAATTTTCAATCTCACCCTTTCCTTCGGCACATTTCCCTCACCCTTCAAACATGCAACTGTAACACCAATTCTGAAAAGCCCAGCCTTGACCCCCTCTCCCCATCCAACCCTATATCACTACTTCCATTTGCCTCTAAGATCCTTGAGAGAGTTGTGTACACCAGACTGACTGACTTTCTCGAAGCCAACTCTGTGCTTGACCACCTTCAGTCTGGATTCCACACTGATCATTCTGTCGAAACGGCTGTGACCAAAGTATCCAACGATTTAATTGCTGCTAAATCTCGCGGCCATTACTCTATCCTAATTCTCCTTGATCTTTCTGCTGCCTTTGACATGGGATACTACTCTCTCCTGGTGCTCTTCCTACCTCTCCCAGCGTTCTTTCATTGTTTCTTTCTCTGACTCTGGCTCTTCCCCCAACCACTCTCTGTTGGCGTCCCCCAAGGTTCTGTCTTTGGTCCCCTACTGTTCTCTATCTATACTGGCTCCCTTGGTAAACTCATCAGCTGCTTTAGCTTCCTTTATCATTTTTATGCAGATGACACGCAAATCTACCCGTCCTCTCCTGATCTATCTCCGCCCATCTTGACTCGTGTCTCTGACTGCCCCTCTTCGATTTCCAACTAGATGGCTGCTCACTTCCTTAAACTCAACCTGTCCAAAACAGAACTTCTGGTCTTTCCTCCCTCAAGTGTTACTACTCCCGTGTCTGTCTCCCTCCAAGTCAATGGCGCTACCATCACATCTACCTCGCAGGCTCGCTGCCTGGGTGTTCTTTTTGACTCCAATCTCTCCTTCACCCCTCATGTCCAATTAATTGCCAAATCCTGTCGCTTCCATCTCAAAAACATATTGCGCGCATCCGCCACTATTTAACCCCGGATGCGGCTAAGGTGCTGGTCCATGCTCTTGTTCTCTCTCGCCTTAACTACTGCAATACCCTTCTCAGTGGTCTTACATGTTCCCAGATTGCACCGGTGCAATCTATAATGAATGCAGCGGTGAGGCTCATTTTCTTGTCCGCTCCTCTAACGCTCGCGTCCAAGATTTCTCCAGGGCTGCACCTCCTCTGTGGAACTCCCTACCTTTCTCCGTAAGACTTTCACCCAGTCTCCACTCATTCAAAAAATCATTGAAAACGCACTTCTTCAAGAAAGCATATCAATGAAACTGTTTTTATCCCACACCCCTATGACTCCTCTCCTGCAACTGTCACAAATTACCTACTAAGCCCTCAGTGAATACTTTTCTAACAACCTACTTCGTACTACTACTTTTACCCTTTGTGTCACTATACCCTACTCCCTCTAGAATGTAAGCTCATTGAGCAGGGTCCTCCACCTCTCTGTTCCTGTATGTCCAGTTGTCTGGTTACAATTACATGTCTGTTTGTCCACCCATTGTACAGAGCTACATAATCTGATGGCGCTATATAAATAATAAAATAATAATAATAATAATTACCTGTATAAAAGACACCTGGGAGCCAGAAATCTTGCTGATTGATAGGGGATCAAATACTTATTTCACTCATTGACATGGAAATCAATTTATAACTTTTGTTAACCCCTTAAGGACTGAGCCAAATGTACACGTTGTGATCAAAACAAAACGTAAACAAAAACTTGAATTTGCGCTATATGTCTGTTCATGCGTAATTCGCCTCTTTCATATTACGTGCACCCACACTTATTATATATAATTTTATTCAGGGGAAACAGGGCTTTCATTTAACATCAAATATTTAGGTATGAAACATAATTTAATATGAATAAAATATTAAAAATAGGAGAAAATAAGAATTTAAAAAAAAAAATGTTTAGTTCTACGTGACATTCTAACTGTGAATGTCATAATACTGTTTGCTTTAACTGCAAAAAAAATACACATATTTGTATTCAGCGATGTCTCACGTGTAAAACAGTACCCACTATGTACCGGTTTTATGGTGTTTTGGGAAGTTACAGGGTCAAATATAGCACGTTACATTTTTCAGTTTCTTCACATTGAAATTCACCAGATTGGTTATGTTGTCTTTGAGACCGTATGGTAGCCCAGGAATGAGAATAACCCCCATGATGGCATTTCATTTGCAAATGTAGACAACCCCAGGTATTGCAAATGGGGTATGTCCAGTCTTTTTTAGTAGCCACTTGGTCACAAACTGGTTTTAACATTTATTATTTTTTTTACAAAAGCAGGGGGAGTACCTGTCATTACACCTGTCTCTCACTGTTAAAATACACCTATCATTAAAATTATGTACTGATTATTTCTTTGTGGACAAACGTTCAAAATCATCAGTGAATTTAATACTTTTTTTCCCACACTGTATGTATATATATATATATATAATCTCCCTATGTATATTGTATATATTGCCACATTGCCATGACTTTAGCCATACCATATCACCCTCACATTACAGGCATGTTGCCACTTTGGACACCCCAAATACATGTGCACACATATAAACACTGATACACGCTCGCATATATACACATATGTCTGACATTGAGTATTATGGTGCATCTGTGAATGTCTATCTGTGTGTATGTGTATCAATGACTGTGCATTCAATGCATATCTTTGTCTGTGTGTGTCTGTGAATGTGTGGAGGGAGCTGCCTGCAGTCTGTTGTGTGTATGAGAGCTGCTTGTGTTCTTGCTGTACTCATTGCTGTGGGCGATAGGGCTGTGTTGTATGTGTGAGGGATGCAAATATTTCCCTGGGGGCCCCCATGTGTCTCATTCAGCCACTCTGTGGGTCTCATTCCTCCCCCCAGCCCATCGATGTGTCTCATTCCCTCCCCCAGTCCCTCAGTGTGTCTCATTCACTCCAGTGGGCCCAGTCTCTCTACCGACCCCTGCGACTGCGGTAGGTATGCCACTGGTATGAGGGTTACTGTCTGTGTGGTGGTTCCTGTGTGTCTATTAGGGTGACTGTAGCAGGGTTGTTATGGCATAATGAGTGCGAAAGGGTGACTGCAACAGAGTTAGTGTGACAGGGTGACTTTGGCAATGCGACTGTGTCTACAGGGAAGGGGGGGCGGGGTGATGTGAAGATCTCACTTTTTTATCTGGTCGAGCAACCATGTTGGCTCAGATTCTATTGTTATTATTAGCATATATTTAGCACCAACATTCTGCAGTGCTTTACAATTATAGAAATTGGGTATTTGAGTGTGAAGAAGGCCCTCCTCAAATAAGCTTACAATCTATGATTGTAGACGGATATATATCAGACATATATGGTTAGGTGTCTTCCCAAGGACACTTACTGCTGCTGCAGCTGCAAAAGTGAAATTTTCTCCAAAAAATCAGTGTGCTTTATTTTAAAAAGCATTATGATCCATTAAACATAACGATCTTTTAGAAAATGAGAAGTGAAAATTTCATGAAAATTGCCTTTTAAGATATTAAAACACTAACATTAACAAAAAAGGTGACATGTATCCTGGAGTTACTACAAGCAACTACCGTTACACAATGGCCCTTTGCCTGCATGATCGCTCTACAGCAAATACAGTGATCATGGGGCAGGGATTGGACTGTCCTGTAGTTTCAGGGAACTTCTCCCTAGTAGCTGCCAAATAATCAGGACCCCAAAACAGAGTGACCCATTGCCACAGTGGAGCAGCTCTCTGTGGTTGCCAGGTATGACCTGTTTTTGCCATTATTGGAGCCCAAAACATGGACCTGTTCCAGCAAAAACAGGGCAGTTGTCAATGTTCAGAGCCTGTTTTGTGTATTCTCTTTGCAAATAAAAAGATATTCATAAAATAGCTTACTATCTCAAAACTCTTTGTCTTTATCACAGGTAGCTATAAACCAGCAGGTAACTCTGCATCTGTTGAGACAATTATCATTTATAATGCCTTAGCAGCACTGTACAGTAGGTTTAAATGTAATTTGCCTGATGATCAGAAAAGATATTCTAAAGTATATTTTCTTTTACCTGCGATTAACTGGACATTTAGTGTACAATAAATACAGTTAAGCTATATGTTTCTAAAATGACTTTATTTACACAATTCTATGGCACATCTCTGAAATGCTAATGTAATGCTAACAGCCCACTCACTCCTTACCACTCCTTGACTGCAGGAATCGTACAACTCATTGAAATGTCCTTCACTGCTTGAAAGGAAATGGTAGTTGACATTTTCAGCACACTGGACAGAGGGTCCTGGTAGAGAAATTTGTTTTTCAAGTGGCTGGTAATTATTCCTGTTATATAAATGTGGGTGAGTGAGTTTTTATAGACTAAAATGTGTTTTGAAAAGTAAATGAAAGTAAAAATATTCATATACCATTATGGGAGTAAAGGGGTGAAACCAGTACCCCCTTGAATTTGGCACAAAATCCTAACATGCTCCGAATTCATCCACAACCTCTTTTCAATCTAAGTTCTTAACACTTCTCCCTCAATTTGACCATGACTGCTTAATAATCATGGTGACTAGAACACAGTCTTAGACGCAAGCATTGACAGATCGCATAGATGGAGACTACTGTTTTGGACAATAAAATTGGTCTCTTGACTGTGAGTCTCATTCTGGTGGTCTTCATTAGTCACCATGTATATCTCATGAAACAGAAATAGACTGCAGGTATTATTCTCAGGTGCACAAACCTCGATATGTTCTTAGTTTTTTACATAAGTTCTGTCCTACCTTCACAGAATCCATCACCATCTCTTACCATGCACTCATCACCTTAACCTTCCACTCTCTACCTCCTCAACTTTACACACCACACTGAATATCTCCCTCACGTTTGACACTAAACCTATTCTTCTAAGCCCCCTTCATTATCACAGGGGCACACTTTCTTGAGGATACTTTGCCTCATGCAGATGAAACAAAACTGCTGTGGGAGACCTCCAAAACAGTGTTAATTCTCTTTTCCGTTGCTTCCCACTGTAAAAAAAAATGGTGTTTAGATATGTTAATCCTTGAAAATATCTTAAAAGAGCTAATTGTTCCCCTTTGGTGAAATTCCCAAAAGACTATTGGCCCATATGGCTAATCGTTCGTCTAGTGTAAAACATATTGCCTCTATCACCATATTCTCTGGCACCAAAATAACTGCTCATACCCACATAAATTGATGATTTTAAGAGCATTCTAAATCCCTCTACACCTCTCAATCAGATGACCACTTTCAAGGCTTTGTTCATCTTGCACATAGATGAGGAGTTTTTAACGCTTTCCTTCGTGTTGGGAAAGCAACGGGCCCCAATGGCTTCACTGCTGATTTTATAAAAATGTTGATGCCACATCTTTGCAATGTTTTAACCCCACTATTCATTATGATTATGATTTACCTCTAATGAGATTAAATAATTGATATTGATATCTTGATATGGGCCATTAGGTATTGCCTAACTAAAAAAAAAAAATGCCATTACTTCAAAACAGGCGTAATTAAATTTGACTTAAGTCCAACCACAAGTATGCTGTAAGCGATGCCTGTGATAGCTGTAATTTAATTCTAAGGTGACAGATATAACAAAATTCTGTAAAGTGGCCATTCCGATGTAATGGAATGTCAATTTAGAACTTTTGACATTCAAGTTAGAGATTGCTTCCTGCTTGCTTCAATTGTATAATTGTTGGTTATGTATAGCCAGGTATACTTTGCATGCTAGGTATACATCTGACATGGTAATTGTTGAAATTCAATCATTTAAATTTAATTTGTAAAAGAGTTTTATTTCTCACTAAGAGGTCAAACTCAATATTTTGCTGTAATCTGTGTCAATGTTGGATTTTCACCGTGCTGCTCCCCCGACCTGTAAGAGGACATTGAAGAAAGTCTATTAATACTATTTACATAGCGCCAAGATATTCCGCAGCGTAGAGAGACAGGAGGTGAAGAAAGCCTCTTTCAAGCAAGCTACATACAATACAAAAATAATGTCTAAAACAATCAGAATACATCGTTGTCAGTGTTGTACATTTATTGTTTTCTTGTAATACTTGAAGATGGAAAGCATGTTATTATGTGAAAAACATAAGTACTGAAGGATTTTCATGGACTATTTGACCAAATCGATCAGTCATATCTCAAGACTTCAATTCCAGAGAACCTGCATTGGACGAAAATTTATAAATTTTTAATAGTTCTGTACATATATACGTGCTTTTTTTGTAGTAGTATTTGTTTATGTATAGCCACAGCATATTGACTATATCGTTGTCTGAAAGCAAGAAGGACCAAAAGGTAATATATGTGGTAGCTGAAAGGAAATAAAGACTAGTTTGTGATTATCTTGACATTATACTACAGATGGCTTTCTAATTGGTGTTTAGTTTCAATATATAAAATAGAACGTTCAATTAAAAACCTTTGCATATTAGGTACCATATCACATGCAAAGTCTATGCTATATATTAGCGTAGCTGCACTTAAAACATGTCCTACTGACCTTAGTCAGACCTTTTTAACTAATACCATTAAATGATACCATTAATCTTAATGTGTTATGATAATACTGACTGGACTGGTTATGATCTTAAATGGTTTACTCACCATTTAGCAGAGATGATTGGTCCCCGGCTGCCCCCACTGTTGATATGGCAAGGTCAGATTGATGTTCTATACACCATTCCAGGGGAATTAGGCAATGATAGGCTAAGGGCATTAACTAATTACTTTTATTATATATCTTTTTCAGCATTCCCTGGTATGAATTGATGTGAGGCACAACATCACTCTTCCTTCACAAGATCATCTTGGGGAGCTGTAGGCTGCCAGAGACAGAGTATATCTGTTGGCATCAGTTTAAGATTAATGTTGGACTCGGCCCATGTGGTCTTCAGGCACCATAATACCTTTAATCAGTTGAAGAAGTTATAGAGCCTATGGTGTCCCTTTAAAGGAAAAATGCGAAGAAACACCCACAAACAACATGAATTCATAAAATGACAATAAATAATTACTAAAGGAAGAGAAACAATAAATAACAACCACATAGTATAAACAGCACAATCACATTATATGAAATTTTATTAGTAAAATCGCTGTATTTTCAAATATTGTTGCAGCAGGAGAAAATATGAAGCAGTAACTCTAGGAAGAAAACAATCAGGCTCACAAGATACAATTTATCCAATTTTGGCATGGTCTAATTAATTCTTGGGTTGAACTTGTTGTACAGGTGCATAGATTGTTACATTGTCTGCTTTTGGACTGTGAGCAGACATTGTCTTCTTCCTCGGTTTTTCAACACAGCCAGTTTTGCCGAGAACAGTAGGAGAAGAATACAAGAATAGGCATCTGTCTATAGCACATTGAGCAATCGAGTTGTCATTATAAGCCCTGATTAGAAAGTGCCCCACAAAGCCAATTTCTATGTCTCCATAGGAATTGTTCTCAATTAGAAGATTTTAATACACAAGCAAATTTTTTAAGAGATTAATTTATTGAAAAAAACTATTCACCAACCCATCTCAACACCACCATAAATGGTATTAGGAAGAAAGAAAGAACAGATCTCCTGACATACAAAAACAAACCAACCACTAATGCCATGCCCCTTCCGGTAATTTTTAATTTTAACAACAAAAGTGGTCATATAAAGAAAATAATTAAAAAGCATATGCATTTACTAAAACACGATGAAGTACTAAAAAACATTATACCGGATAGACCGAAGATTGTTTTTAGAGGTGCTCCTAGTTTTAGGCCTATTTTAACCACCAATTTTACTAAAGAGACTAAACTTAACACCACCTCTTTTATTTCCAATGCCAGTGGATTTTACAAATGTAAGCGATGTATTGTTTGCAAAAACACAGCCCCCTCTGTTCCATCAAAAACACTCTATTTAAATCAAATATAACTAATAAAACTTATAAAATTAAGGATTTTATCAGCTGCGACACTAAAAATTTAATCTACTTACTGGAGTGCCCGTGTGGCCTCCAGTATGTAGGTATGACCACAAGAAACCTCAAAACTAGACTGAGTGAACATTGTAGAAACATTAAAAACTGATATTTAAATCAATCAGTCTCCAAACATTTTTGCATTCATAATAATGACACAAAACGACTTAAATGCATAGGTATCAAAAAATGTGTGATTCCATGGAGAGGTGAAAATATCAAGAACATTCTAGGCAAGGTTGAAATGGAATGGGTATTTAATTTAAAAATATTAACCCCCTCTGGTCTGAATGTGGATTTCCATCTGTTTAATTTTATTTAATTATGTGTACTACGTTATATGTATATATCATCTTTTATATAATACCCATGCATTACCTACCCATGTTGGTCAGAGTATCTATTGTCATGCTTTATTACTAAGATTTTAATAATATTTCATGTTTTTAGTTGAAGCACCACTTTTATCAGCACTTCCTTGAGAATATTTTGTTGTTATCTTAGGGCTGTTCTAATACATAGTTGTTTTACCTGCGGCATTATGATTAAGAACACCCCTACTATAACCACTTCCTCTCAGTTCTTATGACACTTTTAATTGTTTAATCTTATACAAAACCTTTTAAATGTCCTCTTTGTTATTTACCTAATAACTTATTCAGCTATTTTTACCTTATTCATTATTATTACTTTTAGTTTACATTACTCATTATTATGTACAGCAATTTTTAACAAACATTAGGGATGTTCCCCCCCAAACATGGCCACTAAGTTTACTCCCCATGTATATGGTATTTGTCAATATTATTTTCCCCAACCAAGATGGCCGCCGTGATTTATTTTATTTTACATTATTACTTCTTTTTTTTCCCCTATCAAACTGTTGTTTTTCGCTTGCCTACCACCTGCATTCCATCTTCCCTATCTTACTTAATTTCGAGGTCGGCAAATGACGATTTTTTTGCTGACCTCGTAATTACTTCACTGGGAACTACATTTCCCATTACACCTAGCGGCTGGTAAATAAAGCTGTGCATGTTACGTGCGTCACGTGCTCCGGCTTCAAATAGCCGAAACTACTCACTACTAATATCTATTAGTATGTACCACTGTTTGCCTTATTTATAATTTATACAATAATGATGTATGCTGATTGGAGGACAGCCTATGATGTAGTTTTGGTGCCAATTTTAAACTATTTTCCCCCCTACTAGCCAGGTTGTATGTTTTTTTTTTTATACCATTTGAGAAAGCCTATATTGGTGAAACGCGTAGTTTCTATATTTTTTTATATTGTGTATTTTAGATCATTAAATGTTTTTTGGTAACTTTGCTGTGCCAAGCCTCTTTTGATTGTATTTTTATGCACTTTTAGTATTCTTACTCTTCCTGGCTTTTTATTGTTCCTGTATTTAAAGATTCTATTAATAGAGCAGTGCTTCTGCTCTAAGCTTGTAAGTATTATTTTATTTACTTTTACATGTTTTTATCATAATTGAGAGCACAATTATTGCCTTTTTTAATTTCCCCATGGAGCCTTGGATGACCAGAGTGTTTTTGATACAGACACTTCTCTGCTTTGGACATAAGCTCTTGCAAGTTCTTGACATTTTGATGTGTGGCATCTCATAGGGAAACATGGGTGACATACTGTCCACATTTAGAGTCCTTCTGCAAGTGGACAGATTAACCATTGTTCTTGCTGTCACATGTTTTTACCTGTAAGTTTTGAAGGAATGCAGGAGAATAGGTGAAGTTAAGAGGGGTTTATTGCCGTATTTTTCTTTGCGGTTAAACTGTTATCAGCTGATTTGGAGTAATATTTGCAATGTTTTTGTCATTTCTCAACAATTCCCAGTTTGGTGAATAAACAGGGTGAACACACTAGATATCGTTACCTACATTTGGTAAGGGTATTTGATACAGCTCACAATAAATTAAATAAACTGACAACCTCAGGCTTCCATTGTTAGATATCAGACAAACCCAATACAGTATATATGTATGTGTCACCAAAGCTGGGGTCATTCACTAATACCAAATTAGGATCAACTGAAAAACAAAATTTCAATAAAAATGATCTAGACATTTTGAATTTGACATTTTAACAGCAACCTTTTTGTGCAGACAGCTCCTGTGACGCTAATCACTTATTAAATGCGTCAGCAATACCATTCCAAAGGCTTATGTTTATCCAAAGTGCCACCTTCTTTTACCTCAGTATTTGCAAATAACCATCTTTATTTTTGTATTGTATGTTTAACAAGGACAGCATTTATACGTGTTGCAGTTTCCTAGTGTGCTCTGCAGGTGGTGCTTTATACACACAAAAAATAATGATCTTATATAAAGATGTTATTATGACAAAGTCTTCTTAATTACTCTTAGTAAACATATAAATATCAAAACCTTTACAGTTAAATACTAGTAAAGGGTGATTTCCTTTCAGAGATAAGGTAGCGTTTTTTACATTTTGTTTCTTTTATTTTCTTTTTATATCTACTTGTTTTCATTCGTCCATCGGGATTTAGCACGACTGAAATTTGTTGTATTTAGTGAATAAAGTTCAGGCCAAAACTTGTTAATGTGATTGATCAATCAAAGTTGTTTACTCAGACAGAAGTTGTGGTAAAATGGCTATAGAACCATTCTAGACCAAATTATTAACTGTGGAAAAGCAGCGAATTGAAAAATTTATCCGATTTGGCTATTTTGACCTAAAATTTGCAATTCCATTGTCATTTCTCCATAATTCTCAGTTTAGTGACTTAATTCCTCTAATCCTGTTTTAACTTGCAAATGGCTCACAAATATATAGCTTTGCAGGTTTTAAAAAAAGAAAAGTTTGACCACTGTGACGGTCCACTTGGCACTCCGACTGGGTACCTCCATCAACTGCTGCTTCCTAGTACTTGTGAGTACCATAAGCACTGCACTGGAACACCATAAGCACCATAAACCCCACGAACTGCTGCAGCTTGGTTGGGGTCTCGCCGTCGACCCAAGACCAGGATCCAGCTTCCAGTAGGTAGACCTTTCCTAGTCCAGAGAGCATAGCAGGAACAGCTCTTACTAGAGCTTATTGATTATACTCAGGGGAGTAGAGTGATTATAGCAATCCCCAGAGTGAATGTAGTTCTCCAATCCCCCAAACATGAGCCTAGACTTCATGAAGGGTAAAACGAGTGTGTTTAATGGAAGCCACAGCTGGCCCAAGCAAGGTATACACCCACATGGACCTTGTAGGGGACAGGGACACAAAGCTTACAAACCAATCAGAACAGTAATTAAATGTGACTGACACTCCCACACACAGCACACAATCCCTCCCCTCTGCATGGGAGATAATTGAATAAAGTACAGTATGTAACTCAATTATCTCCAGGCAGAAAAACCACATATTTTACAAATTCTCATAAGTACCCCAAAACACAACACACCCCCTGATAGCCCTGATCTGGGTGAACAACATATCCAAAAATAACCCAGATTAGAGCAGGGGTTCAGGAAATTCCTGGAAGTCTCTTTTTGACCAACTGCACGCATGGTTTCATGCCCTAAACAGTTGAATTACCGAACATAGCAATTCGGGGACAATGCCATTATGTTTCTTTTTACCGAACATCTTTTGACTCCCGTTCGAATAGCTGAACCTCCATGGAAGGTAAAAGTTTAGCCGTGTTCATGCCATTGGCTGTCTGATTTGAGTTCCATGCACTCAATGACCAAACACCGCTGGATGCGTTCGACTAAACAAGATGGCCGCCGCCATGTGTTCGAATGGCACTTCGGATGGCTTTGGAAGTTTGGGAGTTCGAAGTGCCACTTCGAAAGTTTGAAGTGTGGCCATACAAGCTTAAAAAGGGCACACACAGTGGTTCTAACCAGGATTTCACACAGGGGCCATAGTCCCAGGGTAGGAGGCTGGCAAACAGGCCCCTCCAAAAACTCGTTGCAAACTCACAGAAAAAGGGGAGTTTGTCACAACCACTGATGATAATAATGAAGGTGCACTCACTATGCCATATATGTATTACACCAGAATGTAACCCTTGCAGGAACGTTTAGGAATAAATATTTGGTACTTCCCAACAAAACTGTATCTCTAACACTAAGAAACCTTTATTTCACTTACCTCTTTCCAGTGCCGAGGTCCCTCAGTGCTGGCTCTGTCTCCTCCAACATCACAGCAATGGGGTAACGTGCATTAGAGCTTCCCCATGGGAAATTATTGAATCAATGCTTTCTTATGGGGATGTTCAAGAAGCTGGACATCCTCATGTTTCATTGAGATAAACACTATAAAGCACCAGGAAGCCCCTTTAGTGGCTGTCTGGAATATAGCCACTTGAGGTGGAGTTAACCTGCAATGTAATTATTGCAGTTTCTCAGAAACTGGAATGTTTTACATTGCAAGGTTAAAGGAACAGCGACACTGCACCCAGACCACTTCAATGAGATGTCCCTTTAATGGCTCTCTTAGCAGTAATATATTAACAGTGGAGCTGGAGAGAAAGAATTGTACTGACCCTTTTAATAGACGACCTCTTTCCTTGTATTAGGTACACACAGGCACAAAAATCACATGTGACTCCACTAGCTTTAGAATCCTCTGTACAGCTTAAAAATTGTCCACACAAATTATACTACCAGTTCAGCTATTTTTGCCCTAAATTTAAAGTCCATCAAGTTCAACGGTCCATAAATCTGTTTCTGTGGTTGATCCAAAAGGAATTCTGATTTCCATGATTAGAGAAACCCACAGGGAATCGCACATTTTATGACAACATGAGAAAATTGAAACATGCTTCATTCAATTTAGCTATTTTTTTTCATTTTAGACAATATTTGCCTTAAAAGTCTACTTTGTGGCGCTTCCAGTTCCTTAAAGGGACACTATAGTCACCAGAACAACTACAGCTTATTGCATTTGTTCTGGTGAGTAGAATCATTACCTTCAGGCTTTTTTGCTGTAAACACTGTCTTTTCAGAGAAAATGCAATGTTTACATTATATCCTAGGGATATCATAACTCCACTGGTCACTCCTCAGATGGCTGCAAGAGGTGGTTCCTGGGGTTGTGGTGCAGAGTAAGCAGCACTGCCATTCAGTGTCTCCACCCTCTGCATGCAGACACTGAACTTTCCTCATAAAGATGCTCCTTGATGAGGAGATGCTGATTGGCCAGGGCTGTGTTTGACTTGTGTTGGCTCTGCCCCTGATCTGCCTCCTTGATAGTCTCAGCCAATCCTATGGGGAAGCATTGTGATTGGCTCAGATCACCACTTCTGATGAGGTCAGCAGACAGAGGCAGTTCACAGGCAAACAGGGGCAAAGGTAGCAGCTGCAGACTTGAAAACAAGTAATTTTTTTACTATATTTAGGGTGACAAGAGGGGACCGGGGGGCTAGATGGTGGTTTTAACACTATAGGGTCAGAAATATATGTTTGTGTTCCTGACCCTATAGTGCTCCTTTAAAGTCCCTTAAAGTGCACCTGTCAAGCAAAATCCCAATTTATAGAAAATAAAATGTAATCTCTATGTTGTGCTAGGAAATGTTCTCAGAACACATAATCAAAATGAATTATATTCATTTTTGTAG
This sequence comes from Pelobates cultripes, assembly GCA_933207985.1. NCBI lineage: Eukaryota > Metazoa > Chordata > Amphibia > Anura > Pelobatidae > Pelobates > Pelobates cultripes. The sequence continues at coordinate 343,615,457 of OW240912.1, forward strand.
GTTCAAACTCTTGGCAGTGTGTCACCATATTAAGAAAACACTCTGCTGAGAAATATCATGGGAGTTTTTTTTATTAGTCGATTATTTCTGACATGAAAAATACATAGTAGAATATTTCCGTATCCAACTTTTCAGATTTCTCTATAGATTCACTAATTGATGAAAAAGTCCATCCTTAGTCCTATAAAGACTATGAATTAATTATCTTATTAGACTTTAAATTGGAGAAAATGTACAAATGTAGGAAACAAGATGCCACTCTCTCAATAGTTGACTTACATTATATGACACCATTATTTCGGATTATAGATTAGTAGTGATGTCCCGAACGGTTCGCCGAACGGTTCGCGAACGGTTCGCGAACGGTTCGCCACAAACGGTTCGCGAACGGTTCGCCACGAACGGTTCACCAACGAGTGACCCTGTGGACAGCATCCATTTTACATTCATTGTGAAGCTGCATTCTTAGTGAGCTGTCCAGGAGGTGGGAGGGTCTGGGAGGGAGTGTCTGCTGCTGATTGGCTGGAATGTGTCTGCTGACTGTGAGGTACAGGGTCAAAGTTTACTCAATGATGAGTCCGTGGCAAACCGTTCATGGCGAACCGTTCGGCGAACCGTTCGGGACATCACTTTAGATTAGACTAATTGCTAGTAAAGACATGTTTACCACCTTTGATATGGCAGTAAGATCAGGACATAATCTTGATAAAGAGAATGGCAAAAATCTCATCATTCATTTTTTGGGTTAAACTTTGTAAAATTACCACCCCCATCTGTTGTGCCTCTAAAGCAACCCTTGATGCCACCACCCTGCCATTACATTTTTGTTATACATAATCTTCATACTTCCTTCTTTCACATTTATCTAATGCATAAGAAATCTATTTAATATGCAGAGATATCCCGAGGCAAAACAACAGCCTTGGCATCTTGTCTTTCATCCTAAATTAACTTTTATTTTCAAAGCAAGGAGGAAAAAAATAATAATTGAAATTTACAGTATGTACTTCCAACTTAGAAGTTATTGAAAACACAATTAAAATTATGATAATAAGAAAAATATATAAAGCGTAGAATGTTTACTAAGCACATTAAAAAAAATAAAACCTGACATTTCAAGCTTTTATCTTGGCAAACCGCCTTGTAGCATTAGAGAGGATAATCTTTATTGATTTGGCTTGCTATAAGATGTAAAGTACCATCATTTCTTCTAAAAGCATATTTTAGTTATATTGTATATGTAGCCTATCCCACTTACACAAGCTAATTGAGAGGGGGATGCTTTTGTACAAAATAGAACGTCTCATAAAGAGGGTGTCCTTGCAATATGACAGCTCATAACACAAAACAAAAATTTAATTAAAAATAATAATAATATATATATATATATAAATATAACCTTTAATCTCTCTGGTGCGGCACTGAAAAGGTTAATTCTTCTGGCACTGCTCGCCTAGTAAGACGTAATGTCTGCTGTCATTAGGCAAAGCTCTTCTGCCAATAAAAAGGCTATTCCAGAGATCGTAACCGCGGCACCATTATGGAAGACCAAATAGCACTGAGGTTTCTTTGGTTTCATATGAAGTGCTCCCACTTTGACTGGAGCCTTTGCTAAGTGGCATTACAGCAAAATTACACAAGTTAGAAAAATAGGAATTATGGTGCAAGTTTGCCGCAATGCCATAGAACAGTCTATCTAGCTTTGGCTGAAAGTGTAGCACGTTGACTCTCTTGCTATTTGTAGATGTTCTTTTCCGTAACAGGATCTTTGAATTTTTTAATCTTTAAGAATTCTTTACTCGCTTTGATTTTTCTTTTATAGCTTAATGCAATCCTTGGCCTTTTCTTATAAAATAATATTAATTCAATAAAGAGAGCATTCGAGAGAGCAAGGTTTTGATTCTGATCCTCTGGAACAATGGTGTTGTTTTTATTTATTTGTACTTATATAACGCGATTCATCATAAGCCTTCCTAGTGTGACACTTAAACAGTGCTACACAAAAGTATTTCTTCATCTGCCCTCACAGGTACCTTCATTCAACTTTAGTGTAGATATACAATACCGTCTGCTCTAGTCTGTCTCTATTAAAGCAGGAGCAAAACTACAGGGGTTGTTCTAAAGCGAAAGATAAAACCCAGATTCCTAGCCTGAAACTGTCATCAAAACAAAACACTAAGCCCTCAATGAACACTATCCTAGCAACCTACCTTTCTACCATACCCTTACCTTTTGTGCCACTTTACCCCACTCCCTCTAGCATGTAAGCTCATTGAGCAGGGCCCTCAATCCCTCACTTCCTGTGTGCCCAACTCGTCTGGTTACAAATACGTATCTGTTAATCCACCCATTGTACAGTGCTACAGAACTTGTTGGCGCTTTATAAATAATAATAATAATAGAATTGTCAGAACTTTATTTGTAGACCATTATATTCATCAATTGCCATTAGAGTAATCAATTGCCATTGTATCCCATTGATATTTCTAAATATGTAATCGTAGCTTTATTAAAAAACTGCAATGCTTAATCATTATCCGAGACGTTATATAGGTTTAAATAAGAGACATGCTCCTGTAGAACAAAATATCTCAAACTTGCGATGTCCTTGCAATCTGATAGTTCATAAAGTAAAATAAAAAATGTAACATTTCCAGCCTTTGTGTAGATATATAAGTATGAACCCATTCTTGCTGGTGCAAGGATTTTTAGCTACACAGGCGAAAATGCATTTTGCCGCCCTCCTCGGCCCCATTGTAAAAAAAAATTAAATGCATCTTCACCTGTGTGTCTTTTTGTAACCCCCCCTTTTTGAATTTCTTGCCTCTTTTTTGCTCTAGTGTGTTTTATTCCCCCTTTAGTGTGTCTTACAACCCCCTTTGTATGTCTCTTACATCCTCCTAGCCCCTTTGTGTGTATCTTACCTTCAGCCCCTTTCCATGTCTCCTTCTCCACCACAGACGCTCTGTGTGGCTCTTTTTCCCCTCAGTCCATTTTGTGTGTCCCTCCCCTCCAGATCCATTTGTGTGTCTTTCCTCCCAAGCCACAGGCACACAGGCATAATTTTTCAGGTACACAGTCATAAAAGGCACACAATCAAAGTCATATAGGTACAGTTTCATACAAACACAGACATGATTACACAGAGACATACAGGCAGAGACATACACACATACAGAGACATACACACATACAGGCATACAGAGACATACAGGCATATAGAGACATGCAGGCATACAGAGACATACATACATACAGAGACATACATGCATAAAGAGGCATACCGTCATACAGGCACATATATACATACAGGCATACAGAGACATACAAACACACAGAAACATACATACAGACACATACATACAAACACATACAGGCATACAGAGACACAAACATACCTACATATGTACATACATACAGAGACACACAGGCATACAGAAACATACATACAGAAACATATAGGCATACAGAAACATACATACAAATACATACAGAAACATACATACAGAGACTAAAAGGCATACAGAGACATACATGCATGCAGAAACATACATACAGAAACATACATATATACAGCTACATACATGCATACAGAGGTATACATACAGGCATACAGATAGATACATACATACATACATACATACAGTTACATACATGCATGCAGAGACATACATACCTGCATGCATGCAGAGACATACATACATAAGCAGTCAGTCACAATTACATATTTACATCTGGTCCCTAGGGTGCATGTTGTTCGGCTCTGTGGAGTCTCGTCCTGCAGCCCAGCCCCATCACTGCGTGCCAGCCGCGCTGTGTGGCACACAGGGAGCAGTTATATGATGTAATTCATATTCCCACTCCCTCCACACAGCCTGCAGCAGACACCAGGGTAAAAGGCTGGGCTCTGCGGGCGGAAAGATCTGGGCTGCGCTCGGCCACTCTTCAAGAACTAACTGGCTGGAGAGGAGCCCATCTAGTCTTCCCAATATCTTGACCTTGACGAAAACAACGCACATGTACTAATTGTACATAAGCAAGACAAAATAAACACACAGAAGTTTTTGAAGCCGTTAAACTATAATAAAGTTATTCTAATATTTTTAACAATCCATGTCAGTTGCCTCTTCCTGCTGCCTACTAAATGTTTGTGTGGATTCAACTCTGCAATACAGCAGGTTTTTAAAATGTTAAACACTGATTTTGGTGGAGGTACCAATACATTTAAGCTTCATTTTGTCGATAGTTAACATTTTTAATCGTGTGAGTGGTTGTGCAGGCAGGGTCCCAGTGCACCGCTTTGCCCTGGGGCCTAAAATTCTGTTAAGACAACCTTGATAAACAGGAATTTATTTTACAAACATCTATGATACCAACATTAGTCAGTACTGCCTTAAATGGTGGCCTCAGTATAACAGCCATTATTTGTCTGGTTAACATAAATGGACTTTTGCAACTCTGATATTTTTACATTTTGGTTATTTATACCGATGTTTATGTTTCCTTTATTGAAGAAACATTTTAATCAAGGAAAGAGTGTCATTTAAAAATAGCTGCAATTATACTTGGCACTGTACCAAATGCCATGCTTGTTTCTCATGCACATTTTTTACCTGCTTGTTTCACATTGAACCTATAATAAATCCTATACTAAATATAAAACACTGCCACAGACTTACGAAATATATTTTTGTAAATCGTGTGTTTTTGACTGTGATTGATGGGACGGGATTTATGGGCTAATTAACCCTGTACATTTGATTTCCCTATAGAAGTTATTGTGCTGTTGTTAGCAAATGGGCCATAAGTATTGGCATAATAAAAAGGGATCCAGGAGAGTACAGCTGTGACTGATTTCTAAATCCCTGGGCGCCTAGTTGCACTGCAATCAATCCTGCTTCCCCTTTATAACCTTGGGACCTGCACAGTTTACTTGAAACGTATCCAATCAATATTTCCAGGCTGAGCACTGAACTAGGGATGTGCATGGGCCAAAAATTAAGTTTGGTTTGGAAATTCGGGTAAGGAAAAAAATTTGACACTTCTGCAATTTGGCACGTCAGCAATTCGGCTTGGCACTTCTGAAATTTGGAACTTTGGCAATTCAGAACATTTGTAGGGCTGCCTAACCCTACTCGTACCCTTAATCCTACCCATAATCCTAACCACCACAAGAACTTACACATCTGTAGGGCTCCCATTGCCTGTACTGTCACCACAACCATTTACACATCTGTAGGGCTCCCAGTGCCAGGAATTAGCTTATTGGTCAAGATTCCTATCATGATTCACGTAATTTTCTCTCCCTCTCTGGAGGGCAAATGGGGATGGGGGGGGGGGCACAGTATAACATAGGGGGCCTCTGACCCCCCTAGCAATGTTAGTGGTTAAAAGGACTATTCATTCACAGGGCAAAATACTAATTGCATCATTATCAAGCAATGGTAATACCTGCACCTTCAATACGTGGTGCAATAAAGCGAAAGTGTTGTAAAGAAGGATGTAAATAAGTGTAATACTAAAAAGATTGTGTATAATTGTGTATAGGCTACACAATTAATTAGGGGAACTGAAGATTTTGATTTTAATTATGAAGAATGGCTAAAAAACTTGAACTTGTTTAATAAAGAAAAATGTGGACTCACAGGGGATATACTAAAATTATAAAAATACATACAAGACCAGTACAGGCAGCTCTCATAATCTGTTCATTGATAGGACGGTCCAAATGACAAAACATCACCCATTTAAACTTGAAGAGCAAAAATGTTGCCTACAGCAGAGGAATGTGTTATTTACAGTGAGAGAACATTGAAAGAAAGAATTCCACATCAAACTATTTTTCATCAATACTGTTTCAGACCAAAATGTTTTAGTTGTGAATGCAGCACAAATCAATGGTTGTCTATAGACAAGATTTTTTTTTTTATTAGGTAAATGGCTGCGTTTTCACACTTTTTATTTCAACTTCTTTGATTTTGTATAATTAAAGGTTTAAATAACATCTTCCAGTAACATTAAAGTATTATTTCAGACTAATTACCTGAACCTTGCATTGTTCAATGTTGTACAGCAATTGATGTTTCAAAATGTAAGGAAATTGCTTCAATCTGATAGAGCAGATCCGTCATTTATCGTTGTGCAAGAAGGCGTCATGCAAATGAAATGAACAAACAATATAAACTACAAAATTAGACTCCATCGTGGAAGAAACACAGAAACTATTAACTCAAATTACATCACTACTTCAAACTGTTACATTTCTATGGACTTTGTATTCAATATGAAAGCAACACATTTATCAGCATCGAATCTGCTGGAATGCCATGAATGTTACCATGACAACCACAGCAAGGATTTCACTGTACGGGTTTCACTGTAAATTGGTTTATGCAAGCACTGAACTAGCTGATTATATGTCCAACATTATTATTATTATTTATATAGCGCCATGAGATTCCACAATATAGTAATGTCCCCCATTTTTTATTTAATTTTTTTTTAACTATTTCTGGGGTTGTAGATCTAATTTGAGAAGTTAAGACATGCAATTGTAAGTGATTACGTGATCACAAAAATACGTGTAAAAAAAAAAAAGAATCATTATTCAATAATCAACATGTAATGCTTAATAATACACAGTCATTTATAATATAACATTAAACAAAAAAATAGCAACCGAACCAATAGTAAACTGGCATTACTGGTTAGAGAGAGAATAAGAGAATATTTATGGAGATAGTTGTAAGATAATAGATGGTTGTAAGAATGCCTTCTAAGACTGAACACATCAGGCAGATATAGATTAAAAAGATCAACATAAGAAATAAGAGTAAAGAATTTATTAACTAAGACAAAAAAGAGAGAAACAATAAAAGGGTGAGGATGGGCAGTGGGGAAGGGAAGAAAAAGCTAGCAGGAGTGTAATATTTAGTCCTTGGCTGTGTAGATATGGGGGAATAAGTAGACACAGTTTAGTCCTGAAATTGTAGCCATTGAAACCACCATTAAAATCACATTATCACATGCTGCAAGTAATATATTTAATTTTGAGTATTCTATTTAAACACGTTATAGCATTAATATAGAATTACAGAACATATAGAGCATCCATCTACAATCACAATGTAAAAATCTGATGTTTTGTTTCAAATTCCTAATTTGATTCTCTACCAATACCTTTTTTATTGTGTTAAAACATATAGTAGGACAGTTTAAGGACTCAGATGGCGATTGCTGAGTGCTGCATTTTATTTGGCTGAGACTAAACTCTCACTTTGCAAAAGAGTGTCACACAGGTGACGTAAAACGTTCAAACAATTCCAAGACCACCATGTTTTTCCTCCAATAGTTGGACTAAAGGAATACACCTATATTAATATTTCACATATCTATATTTTTTTTCAAATGAGAGCTTAGTTCCCATATCTAGTCTGCCCAATTAGAAAATTGGGCAGACTAGATGGGCGGAATGGTTCTTATCTGCCGTCACATTCTATGTTTCTATGTTTCTATATTATATTGGCAGAGGGAGGAGCGGAGCCCTGATTGCAATAATATGTAGATAAATATTATATTGCAGGACTTTACAATTATAAAACAAGTTTACAATGTAAGAGGATCTGAGGTAGGTGGATATATATTAGAGATTTGCATGGGCAAAAAATTTGGTTTGGTTCAGTTAGGAAATTCGGGTAAGTAAAATCATTTGTCTGCTTCGGCAATTCGGATCAATGGCATTCGGTTCGGCTCGGCACTTTGGAACTGCCGAACGTCGTCACTTCGGAACTTTGACGGTTCGGAACTTGGGCACTTTGGATATTCGTAAGCATCCAAATGTCCAAATGGCTTGAAATTCGTACGAATGTACATACGGAACGAAACAAATCGCACATGTCTAATATATATGATCAGGTTTTTGCCCATGGATACTTACTAGTAAGGTGAACTTTGACCATGGTTCTAACCTGTGTTTCCCAGTTCTAAGACAGTAACATTACCACTTCTCTAATGAGCTAAAATATAACTGCAATCATGTTAAATCTTATCGAAAGTCTACACGGCCTGTTATAGATTGCCAGGCAAAAAATAAAAATTCATTAACCAACTTACCTGTTTTAGCATTTTAAAAGAAATATAGGAGTTAGGTATATACATATATTTGCCATTTTAACAGTCAGCTAATTGGTTATTAGAATAAATAAGCACCCATACATGATTTAATGACACAGACAATATTTCAAAAACCTCCTTGTCACACGAAGTGTTAATGTGAGTTTATTTATGTATTTCTTTTTTTTTTTGGAAACAGTCTGAGTAATTTTCTTTCTCAGAACTGCAGACCTAATGTTTCCAGCATTGCTATCTGGTTAGCATTCTTTGACCATATTGGTATGGAATCGGATTCTGTATAATGCTCTAATAAAGAAGATTAAATATAGTTTATTGACAATATCTTAAATAGAATATCTAATTATTGTCCTATGTCTGAAATCTGAACCTTTATTAACCATTTGATGACTAGTGGGGTGTACTATGCATATTACATTTTTTCTATTGGCACACAGATTGTTACATTTGTTGCGTATTGTATATTGGAATAGCTGCTGGAAAAACTATTGCAGTGATGAGAAATTATTAGTCATATGTTGTTAGGGAAAGAGATAGCGGAAAATCTAATTTCAAATATATATTGCCAAAAAAGGGTCTAGATCCTCATAATTAAAATGTAACATATTTATAGATAACAAATCCTTAAGGATACACTGTAGGTACCCAACCACTTCATCTCATCAAATGGTCTGGGTGCAGTGTCCCTGTCCCCTTTAGTTTTACAATGTAAAACACTGCAGTTTTTGAGAACTGCAATGTTATTGTTGCAGTGTTAAGACTGCCTCTAGTGTCTGACGTTTCCTGGAGTTTTACATAATTTGACTCCATGAAACGATCTGCACGAGGATGTCCAACGTCAGAGAAAACACCATAGGAAAGTAATGCTTTCCTATGGGGAAGGCCTAATGCGCATGCGTCACTGGAAACAGGTAAATGAACATCTTTGTATTCCTAACACTAAAGTGTTCCCTTAAGTTCATATAGTGTAAATTGTGTTCAAATACAATGTAGTGACTTCAAATGACTCCAGGGATGGTTCATGGAATCAGATGTGTGAGGCACCCACCCCTCTGAGACGTGTCATACCACAGCATGTATCACAGCAGTAGCTTCTGGGATTCTAGTGGAAACAATTTTTCCTACTTTGAGCCATGATAGCAAATTGCTCAAGCAACAAATCCAAGGAAAGAACTCTTAATCTCCAGGTTTCCTCACTCGCTTCCCCGCAAATGAGGACCCAAGATGGCATGGACAAGCTGCCATCTTCGTCTTTGTGCTTAGACAAGAGGGATATCACCTCAATTTCTGTAATGTGTCTGGTCTCAGCACTGATTCTTCAGTTCAAAGGATGTTAAGTGACTTAAAGTAAAGGTGGATATCTCTGCACTGGCTTGAGATATCAAGGCCAATATCCAAGCACTAGGAGAGTGCACTGCTCATTTAGAAGTCAAGGCCGAAGAGCTGATCAATGCTCACAATTCACAATTGCCATACAGCACTTTACAGATAAAATAGCGGACCAAGAAGACCACAATTGCTGCTATAATACCTTACTAGCACAGGTGTTGCTACAGGTGGCAAGAGGGGGCAATACCCCCTTGGACTGTGCCTTGCCCTCCCATATGTCCGCATGACGATTTTCATGGCTAGTGGGGAGATCAATGATCTCCTCACCTGCCAGTTTGCCCAGATGCTGTGCAGAGGAGGGATAACATGGTCTGCCTCCTACTTTATTAGAGTGATTACATACAACTTTCTGGTATATTTCTCGGCACTCCAGAAAGAGCTGTCTGCACCCACTGTGGTTGTTTAGAGAAAATGGAGAGATCCAATATTGCTTGAGAGAAAGGGTAGGTAGAGCAAACGTATGCTGTATACCATTGAAAAGTTTATCAGCCACATTCTATCACCTAAAATATTATTAACTATGTATCCATGCAATATTGATGGAATACCTTCAACGACAATAATAATAAAAAAAAATAAATAAAAAAAAAAATACCTGCATGCACAAAAAATAACAGTGGCAAACTACAGGTATAAATGGTAACACTGCTATAGTAACACATGATAATATAGTAACAAAATAAGAATCAATTAGGTGGATTATCTTCCAAGCTTCAATAACTACCATTAAGTTGCAAGGAGATGGAAAATGGAAATGTTCGGAATTGCTTGGTACTGGGAGTGTGAAGTGAGACCTTATCAGTAGAGGACATCTATCTTTCATCTATCTAAACTGTTGGACCGTCCAGAGATGTCACGGGCCAGATAAAGTCTTTGCTTTCATCCAGCAGTGGGAGGCTGAATGTACCATCATATTTTCTGATCAAAACTGGTCCCTATCTATTCATTTTTAATGGGGCTTAACTAAATGCTATAATTACATAGAAGTGCACAGGAAGTTTACCGATGATACTTAATGCCTAGCAGACTTCACAGAATTTAACCATTGGTGCCTTCACATTGTTGGTGATGCTGAGGTCTTGACAGCACAAAGTCACACATCTAATATTAGTGCCCCAGGATTCAACCTCTCACGCATACAGTGGCCCAACTGCTGTCTGCTCACTTGCTTAAAATTGTTATGTCCTCCCTCACTATCTGTTAGTTCTGGAAACAATATATATATATCCATATTTGCAGAAAATAGTAGACAATATTGTTCCTATACTCCTTCACTCAGAGACCGATCTTTGACCAAACTTGGCAGCCACGGCTGGCTTTTCTCATGACTTTATAGGAATAGGTGGGGCAATGTGGGGTGCAAAGGCAGTACTAGAAGTCTAGACACAAACAAGTGTATTTTAGTCACCCAAGACAACTAACTAAAATTTCCTTTAAAAGAATATCCATACGTTGGGGTGGTCTATGGATTGTATTATGACTGCCGTTCGCACAGTTCTACCTTGTACTGGAATGTTACTACTTGTATTGCTGGATGGTACATGTACGCTCAATGGTTTTGTAACTTTATCTCTTACTTATCCATCCATTGCATGTTATGTATGTTATTCGTGTTTTTATTGTTTGGAAGCACAAAAAGCTTAATAAACTTCAAGTACAAACAAAAAATTACACATAAAATATATTCACCAATTGCATATTTAAAATAATTAAATGACTATTGTTTGCCTAATGTCAATTATTTATTTAAATTGATGATAATTGTTTTTCTTAGTTGCTTTCTGTTATATTCCAGCAATCAAAATGTAAAACGCTCTAGAATATGTTATATATAAATGCCAATAATAATCATGATAATAAGTACTTGGCTCCAATCCTTTGATTCATTCATGCCTGTTCAAATGGCTTCTATCACAGTCAGGCTAACAGCGAGGCCATAATCGAAGAACATAAAGAGTTTAATGTAACATCGCTCGCTAGCTTGTCACAGTTGCCCAGTGGACAATAAAATATAAATTAAAACATCTTTATCCCAAACTATGCACTCCACCACTCCAAACATAATCATCTGAATGAAAGCAGAACAAGTCAATTCTGGCCTAAGACTGACACATAAAAACCGCTTAATTAAAGTCGAGTGTAATAACTGACTATAATAAAAATCTCTAAGCCTGAAAATGACCAATTTTGACTCAATCATAATTACTAATTATGAGTCAATATGTAATTAAGTTTAAGTATTTAGTTATTTTATAAGGTTCAAATAGCAGAGAAAGTTTGCTTGAAAAATAATGTAAAACGTATAGAAAGTCATCAAGTCACAAAATAATGATATTTTTTAAAAGTATTATGTACAGTGATCATACACACATTCACTATAACAGGTACATAACAAAAGGATAGGAAGATTTCTTTTCTTTGTAACACTCCTTGGTGCTACCCTTCTCTAATTTTTATTGAAGGACTGGGTGTAAGAGAGAAGAGCTTCCATAGCTCAGTCCCTAGTCGCTGCCTAATCAATGGTCACTTATCCTTTGGAGTCATAGACCAAAAAAGCTGTGTTTAAACCAATGTCAATTTCTAAGGGAATCTGCAGAAATAAAGTATAAAGTCTGGAACAGGATGCTTATCTGTGTTTATTTGTACGCCAAACTGCGAGCTTGGAAACAGGATTTCTCATGTTTCTGTGCCCAAGGTGGACTTCTTCTTAAATTCCTTCTTAATGTATATACATACATACATGTAGACACACAGACACACACACACACACGATGGCAATCTATGAAGATTTGAGGTAGGCGAATATATAGTGATAGGTGTCTTATCATCAGATATTGTTTGCTAATATACTCAGAAATTAATAGAATTGCTGAATAACTTAACTCAAAGCTGTGGATATAAGACAGGCAATAACCAGAGCTGGATTATTCAAGACGGCTACCTAGGGCCCTGGCTCTGAGGCTGGAGCTCTGGTTCTGATCAGACCCCCACCTCGAGCCGATAGGTAAATAAAATAAACTCCCTGTGCGATCCTTTAGAAACCCGTCTCCGGGTGTCCATGGTGTAATCGAGCGGTTCTGGCAATCTGTGAGAGAGTTAGAGCACATGCACCAGTTTTCCCAGTCACTGCTCCGACGTCTTCACAGAGCTCCAGACTCGAAAACCTGCGGCTGCACATATGTGATGGTATGCTGCTAGAGAGGATGGAGAGTGAAAATGGGCTGAAATAAAAGTTGGGGGCAGAAAGGAGGACTTGGGGAGGAGGGGGGATAATAAAAGGTGAGGCAGAGACATAACTGGGGGGATGAGGAGAGACACAAGTGGGATTACAGAAAGAAAGTAAGTGGTGCACCCACTACAACTTATATTACCTCCTATATCCCCTGCATCCAATATAGCCTTTATCTCCCATGCAACCACTACAACCCCTACCACCCCGAACCCACTACAACACCCATTATCCCCTACACCCAGTACAGCTTATATTACCTCCTACATCCAGGGACGTATTAGCCGCGAGGCAAACAATGCATTTGCCTTGGGCGGCATTTTTCAGGGGGCGGCAAAAAACGCCGCCCCCCAAATGCCCAGGGCAAATGCCTAGTTAGCCTTGCGGCTAACTGACATCCCGAGCGGGCGGGCTGGCCAGGGTTCTTCCTCTGAGACTGCTGAGGAGGGGAGCCGGAATATGATCATCTTCCCGCTCCCAGCCTCACTGGCACGCGGAGCTGAGCTGACAGCTCATAGGAAGTGCTCCCTCGCCAGCCGCCAGCAGCCAGAGCCGCCCCCGACCGCAGCCACTGGACCACCAGGGAGAGACCTCCCAGCACTCCCAAAGGTAAAGAGGTTGGGGGGGGGTTTAAATAAAAAAAAAAGTTAATGTGTGTGTGTGTGTTTGTGTCTGACTGTGTGTGTGTTTGTGTCTGACTGTGTTTGTGTGTGTGTCTGACTGTGTGTGTGTTTGTGTCTGACTGTGTCTATGTGTGTGTTTGTGTCTGACTGTGTTTGTGTATGTGTGTTTGTGTCTGACTGTGTTTGTGTGTTTGTGAGTGTGTGTGTTTGTGTCTGACTGTGTTTGTGTATGTGTGTGTGTGTGTGTTTGTGTCTGACTGTGTTTGTGTATGTGTGTTTGTGTATGTGTGTGTGTGTGTGTGTCTGACTGTGTGTGTGTGTTTGTGTCTGACTGTGTGTGTGTATTTAGAAGGTGGGGCGGGGGGAAGGGTTGGGTGGGGGTGGCGCGGGGGGAGGGGGGCCTAGGGCAGCACAAAACCAGGATACACCACTGCCTACATCCCATGCACCCAATTTAGCCTTTATCTCCCTTGCACCCACTACAGCCCCTACCGCCCCGCACCCACTACAACACCCATTATCCCCTACACCCACTACAGCCTCTATTATCACCTACATTCTATACAGCCCCTGCACACACTATATCCCTATTATCTCCTGTACCCACTACAGCCTATATTGCACCCTATATCCCTATCTCCCCTGCACCCAACATAGCCCCTACCCCCTACACCCACTACAGACTCTTTCCCTCCCCTGCATCAATCAAAGCTTCTACCACCTGCACACACTACAGTCACTACCTCATGCACCAACTACAGACCCTTTCACTCCCCTGCATCAACCAAAGCTTCTACCACCTGCACACAATACAGTCACTACCCCCTGCACTGACGCAGCTCCTATGCTCCCGGCATCCACTATTAATGTGATTTACTGGTTGAGATATTAGTGCTCCCCCTTCCCGTTTTGACGTGGTGTATTTGCGCCCCCTGTGTATTGTTCCTATAGTCAACACTGGCCACTACACACACTCTTACAAATACCACTCACAGAAACAGAGCCCAAGGATTTAGGAGGGAACCCCTATCAGGCACACTGGGCAGCCTTGAACTAGCTTTGTCTATAACACAATGGACTCAGTGATTGATTAAATACACTCTAGTTGTGGGAAGCAGAATAAATCCAGGTGCTATTTTGCAGAATGGTCCTCTTTCTCTTTTTTCTCAATTTTTAAAATTATATTTTATTTCCTTGCTCTGATTTTAGGTCATTGTTTGCCCTGTCTCTCTGCCACCGTGACATGTTACTGTTGTGGCTTTTTATGGATTCATCCATTTTATAAAAAAAGATTTAAAAAATAATTTATTGGAATTTCAAAAGTAAAAAAAAAAAAATTAATAAACCACCTTAAACACAAAACCCCGTTTCACGACAATCAGCATTCTGAGCAAACACTCTAAAATGTGTTTTTATTAAAAAATACTTTTCTGTTAGGTTTATAAAGGCCTGTTTGTTCTTCTTCTACTGACAGTTACTATGACATTGCTCATAACATACTTTACATAACGATGCTATTGGAAAAACAGAAAAACCCATGACGTAAAAAAAAGGGGTATTTCACAGTAAAAGAATACCTCAGTATTAAACTACCAAGCTGATACAGAATATACTGTATTAATTAATTCATTGTTAACTCTGATCCGTTTATTCTTTGCTTTGACAGTTATTTTCCCTTGTATGGCAATTTTCTCTAAACAGAGCAGGTTCAGGCAAAGTAAAGCAATGACTGCCCACAATATGCATTTAATTGACATAGAATATATCTCAGTAAACGTGGACTTTGATAGAACAAAACAGGTGTCAGAAATGTCACATAAACATGTACCTCTTACTATACACACATTTGGGACTGGACGATGGTGGAGCCAGAGTCATGCCAGAGATGGGCATGCTCTGTGATTTATTCACTCTGCCATTTTTCGAGGCACCAAATTAGAAGATAACTCCTGAGAGCAGGGCAAAGATCCTAAGTTGTGACTGCTTTGCTGGATGTGGGACAATTGGGATGTATGGAAACATTCTATAATAGACTAATTTGATGAAATTTTTAAAAATAAATTAGTTTTTTTACTACAAACTGCAAATGTAGTGGTTTTCCAATGATTTTGCCAATTCATTTCTGTGAATTTTCTTCTGATGAAACTTAAGCCAAATCTCAGCTGTTCAACAGCATCCGAGCTGACAACACTGAGTAGCTGCCAAATGTTCTAATTAAAGGGCAATGTTAGGGAGTTCATTACAGTTTGAAACTGCAAAAATTACTCCAATTATATTAATAAATGATTAAAAAGATAAAAGGAAAATGGAGTGAAAGTCCCCGGGGGAGCAAAATAATAATGAGGGGCTTAGGACCATCCTGTTTTGCCTTGTGTCAGAAAAGGTTATTTGTCAAAACTGTAACAATAAGGAGAGTGTGGGTATGGTGAGGTTAATAGCACAAGGTGTGCAATATCTAATTTTTTTCCACAATTTTAGTTCATTCCTAACGCTGTGTTTCCATCACATTTTATTCTGTGTATTTCATATATATGATTAATACTGCTGGATGAAAAAAAACAAATTCATCTCCTGATTACAGCAATACCCCCATGCATTTTTCAGAAATATATTGTTAGAGTATTGATGCTACTGCATTGTATTTGGGGGAATCTCATCTCTTTAATTGTTTGTTTGTTTGGCTATTTATATATGATTTATTATGTGATTTACTAGAATGGATATGTCTTTCTTTTAAGGATTTTCTCATCAGTTTATAACGTCAAATTACTCCATAAACTCAATTTACAAGAGTAGACTTCATGGGCCTATAACGCATGATTTATTTTGAGCCTTATAGACGGATTATTTTCTTATCGGTTCCTTTCAAAGTTTGTGGTATTCTTTTTTCTTCACACCTTCACTGAATTTTGGTGTCACATCTATTTTGAGCTTTTTTACAGTGCTTAGCACTATGATGACACAGGGTATGATAATGTGAGTGACTACATAGGTAGGAGAGGAAAAGGTTAATAGTATCTGGGGAGGCATGTATAGCAGTATGCCACAAACTCAGACCAGCTAGCAATTCTATTACAGTATTATTTTGATCCTGTTAAATATCAACGCATTTGATATTTTTTCCTTTCTCATAGATTTCTCATAGAGAAATTTATTTTTAATTGGTTGTAAGATGTAACGTAATAGCATTTAATAATAAAACTATATTTCACTTTTTTTTTTACTTGTTCGGTTGCAGTACCTAATGGTATATAGAGATTAATCCTAATCTTAATGTGATTAATACCATTTTACATATTCGGAGTTTAAAACGTCGTCCTTACGGCTAAAATATATGATTTCTGGTGAGTTTCATTTTTGGCCTCTAGATGTCAGAATTCCCCTCTGGCCAGTGAAGGAAAAAAACCTTTTCTGTGTATATCTTCATTAAAAGGGAAAAAAATATAAGCATGTGTGAGTTGCTGGCTGAATTTAAAAGTGCCAACGTGGTGAACACTTTGTTGTATTGCAACATATTGCCACCAGCCAGCACACACTGTCCTGCAAACACATGGTTAAAATGAATTACGCTTGCCATGAGGCAAGCAA
Source organism: Pelobates cultripes (assembly GCA_933207985.1). Taxonomy (NCBI): domain Eukaryota; kingdom Metazoa; phylum Chordata; class Amphibia; order Anura; family Pelobatidae; genus Pelobates; species Pelobates cultripes. Next base: position 343,632,416 of record OW240912.1, read on the forward strand.
TCCAGAGTTTTTACAATTGAGGAACTTTCTTAAAATCAAATCGAAGAGAAGAAAAATTTGAAGACGCTTTAACCCTTTAATGGAAGATGGTCTCATTCTTTGTCCTGAAAAAGTTAAAATAAGAGAGATTAAGCCTGTGATAGCTATAACTCCAGTTCTTGTACACAACATTGTGTAGTCGTTTTTGAGAAGTTATTTTATTATACGCACCATCTTGCTGATTATAGGAGTGTTTCGTTTGAGGCACACAGAAGGTACAAAATGTTTTTGTTAGTTGCATTAATATCCACCCATGGTGTTAAAACCTCATAGTCACATGTTTTACAAAATCTCTTCAGCAGTCTTTATTTGGGAGGAGATAATTAATAAACAAAAATTTGGCCCTGGTTTTGACTGGTACAAACTAGCTATTTCGAGTTTTTGCATTTTAATTTGCTATATTGTAACTGGATCTTTGTTTTATAGTTACTGTGTGTTCTGAAAGGAACTAATAGTATACCATCACAGGATCTCATCATCAAGAATTACAGGGTTATTCATTGACGTGAGAAGAACTTGGAATCAGAGCCGTAATTAGAAACCACTGGCCCCGGTGCAAAAATTGCCATGGCCCTCCCACCATGTGTCTAATTACATCCTTCCCAGTCCCTCCCTGTGTCTCATTCCCTTCCCCTCAGCTACTCCATTTGTCTCATTTCCCTCCGCCGTCCCCATATATCTCAGTCCCCCCCACCAGCCCTTAAGGTGTCTCATACCCCCCCAAGTGTCTCATTTCCTTCCAACCAGTCCCTCCTTATGTCTCATTCCCTCCCCCAGCCATTCCATGTGTCTCATTCCCTCCCCAACCTCCTCCATGTGTCTCCCCCCAAGCCACTCTATATGTCTCATTTCTCCCCACAGCATTCCCAACCTATCCATGTGTCTCATCCCCCCATTCCTCCATGTGTCTCATTCCCCCCCCAATCCCTTCCATGTGTCTAATCGACCCCCCAAGTGTCTCATTCTCTCCCCCAGCCTTCCATGTGTCAGACCTCCTTCCTGTCAGACCGCGCTGCTTGGCCGCGTTACACATATAGACAGCAGTAGGGGAGCAGCACAGCACATCTCTCCCCTCCTGCCAGTCAGCCTGGGACCAGCTGGCCATTCAAAACATTTCCTCATAGAGTTGCAGAGAATCAATACGTCTTTATGAGGAATGTTCAGCTTCTCCATTGCTGCACAACCCAGGAATACCTCTAGGAATACCGTCTGGAGGTGTCACTAGGCACTAATGTAAACACTGCCTTTTCTCAGAAACAGGTACATTTTATCTAAAGTTATACAACACTGAACACTTTCAACTAATTATGTGACTCCTTAACCCCTTATGGACTGAGCCAAATGTACACGCTTTGATCAAAATAAAACGTAAACAAAGCTTGGAATTTGACTATATATATATATATATATATATATATATATATATATATATTCAACCGTAATTCACTTCTTTCATATTACGTGCACCCACACTTATTGTATATCATTTTATTCAGGAGAAATAGGGCTTTCGTTTAACATCAACTATTTAACTATGAAACATAATTTAATATGAATAAAATCTAAAAAAAAAATGTGAGAAATTAAGAATGTCTTAATACTGTAACCTTTTACTGCAATAAAATACACATATTTGTATTCAGCGATGTCTCACGTGTAAAACAGTACCCCCTATGTACAGATTTTATGGTGTTTAGGGTCAAATATAGCATTGTATATTTTTTATTTTTTTCACATTGAAATTCGCCAGATTGGTTACGTTGCCTTTGAGACCGTATGGTAACCCAGGAATTAGAATTACCCCCAGGATGGCATACTATCTGCAATAGTAGACAACCCAAGGTATTGCAAATGGGGTATGTCCAGTTTTTTTTTACTAGCCACTTAGCCACAAACACTGGCCAAATTTAGTGTTAATATTTGTTTGTGTGTGAAAAATGTAAAAAACTAATTTGAATGCCAATTTTGTGTTTGTGACTAAGTGGCTACTAAAAAAGACTGAACATACCCCATTTGCAATGCCCATTTTGCAATACTAATGCAATTTGACTCATAACTCTGATTGGTTGATTGGAAGCAACAAATCAGAGTGTTATGAGTCAAATTACACCGCATGGGAAAATTCCAAAGAACTTTCCCACGCTGTGTAAAATTACTCAGAGCACTCTGATCAATCGGAGTGCTGTGACAGGTAAATGTAGAGACTTACCTGTTAGAGCACTCTGATTAATTGACTTAAACCAATCAATCAGAGTACTCTATTGCAGGGCGTGGGAAGGCTTTATAAGCCTTTTCCTGCCCTGCCGAGCTCAGTCTGCATGGCGCCCTCGCTTGGTGAAGATGGATTACTTTTTTAACTTCAGGTTTTTTTTCCGTCTGATTTTTATTTGCGCTCTGGTTTATTTTAGTTTGACGGGTATTATGGATTTTATTTGGCATTTTTAGGGGCTGAAAAAAAGAAGCCATCAAATGGTTATTTTTTATTTACAGAGATTTTGTTTTCTCGTTTCCCCCCTCACTATTTTTAGTGTGAGGGGTATAAGTAGGTCTTTATTAAACTTTTTTGGATGGGGGGGTGACTAAGGGCTTGGGGACCCCTAGTCACCTGGGGGGGTATTTACACTTAGCCTAGTCACTTGGGGGGAGGACAATAGCCCCTCCCATTATTGTAATTTAGGACTCCCACCCGCCGCCTGTTTACTAGACATGCCCCTACTTGCGATATAGTGAGTAGGGGCAAATTAATTACTAATACCAAATAATTTTTACTTGGTATTAGTAAAGTTGGCTGAAAGACCAATATTGGACTTTCAGCCTTTTGGTAGATAGCTCCCTAATACCGTGGGAATTAGGGAGCTAACTACTAAGTGGCTGCAAGATGCAGCCGCTATTGGATCGGAATTTCATTAATTAAGTGTTCTTGCATAGCAAGACCACTTATTGTTATCTCACATATATATATTATTATTATTATTATAGCAAAATTTGCCACCCTAACTGCTCCCACAGTTTTTACACTACATAGACAAAAATTTACCAAAATGTGCAGATTGTTCCCGATCGGATTGCTATTACTTTGTGGAACGTTTCGCCGAATGGTTCACAGAATATCGTCGTTCTTGTGGCGCAATTTGTCCCATATGAATGAATGGCAAAGCTAGAGTGGGAGCTGGCAAAAGCTGAAAAATCAGGACATGATTTCTAAACTGCCACCACTCCCTTATTTTCAGGCCCACCTACACAAATCTTATATCAAAACGTTCAGCTATCCCTGCTGCCACTAAACATGTCAACGGCTAAGCCATAGTCCTGATAGTTTTCACAATATAATCATTTGTTTGCAACTAACGCCGTCCATTGACTTTCATTGAAACTTCACTCTACAAAGCTCAAATTTGAAGTGCAATTTCTAAACTGCGACTGTGCCTTCATTTTTAATACTTCAGAGACATACTATGCATCAATGTAGGTCTGGGTCTTGTGATTCTCACAATATAAAGCTCTTCGCTGTAGGATTTATAGTTTTTAAAATACGACCGTTTGAAGATGGCAACCACCAAAATACTCTGACCTGTGTGAGGCTGCAGCAGCAAGTGATGTCATAGACAGGGCCCTTTGAACACCTGCTAATGTTTTTTAAATGTATGGTTTAATGTAACTGTGCAACAACGTTGCAATTAAATGTGCTATATAAATGATAACAGTTACTCCGCCCACTCCAGTTGTAGACTACTGGTGGAGGCAAGAACACTTCACACAATTTCCCCAGAAATTGTAGCTTTTCTAGTTCGAATTAAATTTCGACCTGCACAAAGTCCCGACTTTCGTCCTAACACGAATGGACGAACTGCTCTCATTCTGTTAGGACGAAATTCAGTAGTTTTGCTGGCATTTCTCTCACCACAGGAAACACTTTGCTCCTCCGCTGGTCATAGAGGGTCAAGCGTAGGAAACCTCCATAAGACAAAGTAGTCCCTTCTTTGTCTTATGTTTTTAAAAAAACTAGATCAGACAGGAAGAAATTAAGAACAGATCCTGACAGAGGGAGAGAAGAGGAAGCGATTAAAGAAAGGTAAATTCAGTATGACAGTGCTGCTTTAATAAAGCAGTTCTTGTGTATAGATCATGCTTTATTGTTTTTATCTCCTGCTTTGTAAATTGAAATGAAATCACACTCAGGATACTACTGCTCCTAACACTTATAAGAAAATAATGTATTATATTTTACATGGGGATTTTTTTTTTTAAAGCAATTTACAAATCGAGTCAATGAAAGAATGAGGTGTATATTAAAAATGAAGAGCACCCACTTCTCTCTAATTTAATTTAATTCCGGGATGTGGAAGTCACTTATATTTTTAATCTCTAATCCATTGTTGAGGGGCATGGGAGGGACCATGCAACAGACCCGTCCAAATAACATAATAATGTAAATAATTTAACCCCCACTCTAAAGCACAGGTGATGAGGGCAGGTGGTAATGGTGGCTTGCTGCATGACACTTTTGTTCATTTAAAATTGAAATGCCCCATCCCACAGTCCTCTCGCTCCTAATATCTGGAGTACATTTGGTCAGGGTTCCCCCAATTTATATAATTCTCCAATTCCACAGTCCAGTGGGTTGGAATTAGCTAGTAGGCAGCTGTGCTGCTTTCTGCTACTTCCTTTTAACAGGGTTTTCAATAAAAAGTGAGAATTCCAAGTGAATTTCAAATCAAAGGTCAGATAACCGAACTGCTAGCATTGCTGACTTAGAGAATTTGTTGAATACGGCTCTTTTGGCCATCAATTTGACATTCATTTTGAATTCACAGTTGAGTAAATAACCCTGCAAGAGAAAAACTACAGGGACGAAGCAGAGCGCTCACTCCTTGCAATTAAAATAATTAAAACCAAATAAATGAACTGCACCACACATGATTGTTAAAAGCAGGCTGTTATTTGGTCTCACATGCTTGTGGTCAATTAATATCCCTTTCTTTTAGTGAATTGCTCTCTTAAGCCAGGAACAAATCATAGCTAATAAATAGTTCTGAATTAAAACTCAACACGTGGGTATAGCTCATATAAGACCTGCTGCTCTGCACGTGCTATGCAAAATAATAAAAAATAAAAAAAACTCTTGCACCTGCAGATCAAATGCAGCCATAGTTTGTCAGCAATGCACAATCATTTCCAGACACCTCGACTCCTCTATCGTGAGTACCAAAAGGATTTGCGTGTCTTTATCCGTATGGTACCAACAATGTGCTCAATGCTGCGAATAATATGTGAAGCAGTGTGATACTTAAAAGGGAATGATTCTAAAAATAATAGCTTTTGGCAATCCTAACCTTTCGATGCCCCTAAGTATTGTTTTTTGTTCATGGGTTTATCATCTGAACAGATCAAGACAATCATTAAAATGCACGATACAGCTAATGTGTCCCATTTCTATTGCTTTTCCCAGTCTGTGAGCTTCTTATCATTATTATACTGTTATTCTTGTTTGCATAGTACCAAGACATTCAGCAGAGCTGTCCAGTAGGCATACAAACAAATCTAACAAATAAATGATGACATTTAGAAAAGGTAGACATAAGAGACGAGGAGTGCCCTTCTAAAACGTAAAGGTACACTTGAAGCACCATATCCACTGCAACTCATGGTAACGATTATGTTGCTAGGAAGTTGTTTTTGGAAGCTTACTTTTTCAATCCTTGAAGGTTTTGTCATTTGCAGCTTCATCTCTGACTCCACCCTTGTACAGCTAAATGGGGAAGCAATTCTTCCCCCTAATACGTCAGTAGGGACAAGTACTACCCATACCTTTTATTCACCTTTTTGAATATCTCTAATATTTCCAATATCTCTAATTTTCTAAATATATTTTATTTTGAATCTAAATGCTAAGCTTTAGTCTTCCGATCCCCATAGACTACTGCTATTTAATTGGCTACATTTTAGCCTTCCACTTGGAATAACATTTTATTACTAAACTGTTTTTCTTAATACTATCTTTCTACTTGGGTTAATCAAGAATTAGAAATTTTTCTCACGCTTGCTGTGATTGATATATACAAGCCAGATAGTCAGACCCCCTAGGTTTCTCCTTTTTAATATTACACTTTCATAAGTCACTTTTGTGTGTATGTGATTGTTTGCCCGTGATTGTGTGTGTGTGGGTCTATAATTGTGTTTCTGTGTGTCAGTGATTGTATGTGTGTGGATCTGTGATTGTGTTTGTGTGTGTGTCTGTATAACTGTGATTGTGTGTGCAGGTCTGTGAGGGTCTCTGATTGTGTGTGTATATTTGTAATTATGTGTATGCCTGTGTGTTTGTAGGTCTCTGTGTGTGTATATAGGTCTGTGATTATATATGTATGTATATATTGTGATTGTGTGCATATATATATGGTTATTTGTACATGTATATGCATGTGTATGTGTTTAGTAGCTAGCTCCCTAATTTAGTAACATTGAATATGGCAATCCCACATAAGGAAAACAAATAAGGTTGTAGTGTGTTTAAGTGCAGTAAAGAAAAGCAGCTTAATGTAATGCAATACCAGAATCTCCGAAGTGAAAAAAGCACTTTAATATATTAGTGGAACCCTAAAAAAAAGGAACGGCAATTTTCTTAATAGTCATTTTGTTAGACATTGCCATGGGTAAGAAAATTACAATTATTCTTTTAGCGCTGTGTTTTTTTCACTTGTATGAGATTCTGGTTTTGCATGATAAAGTTATGTGTCCTGCAAAATGTGTCCTACACGCAAACACACACCTGCATTAAAATGCCAATACTACAAACACACCCATGCATTCAAACATGCACACTAGACACACATGTGAATATTACACACAAATATACCCTTGCATTAAAATGCCAATATTGCACAAAAACACACCCTTGCATTCAAATGTCAACACCACACACAAATACACCACTGTGTTAAAATGTAAAAAAACACATACAAATACACAACTGCACTCAAATACAAACACTACAAACATATACACTGCTTCATTCACACGCGCACACACACGTTTACATTCAAACAAACAGATACTACTCACAAACACAACCCTGGATGAATGGACAAATGGCTGATCTCCAGTTGGCCAAATCATTGTAGGAGTAGTAGGACAGTTGAGGATCTAGCTTTTGGTCACAGTTGAGCTAGAGGGAGACCCCGAAAATGCCCTGCACAAGTGTCCTATCTATATTCGTTTAACCAAACCAGAATTATTTTTTACACAGGGTGTTATGCTCTCATGCCTCTTAGGGAGGTAGAACAGTCTAAGTCTGGCAGGACAATAGAGGTGGGTCTGTAGCACACCTTTGTTAGCTGATTGTGTCTAAGGACATTACTGAACTGCAATTAACTTCAAATGTAGATAGAACACAGAAATAAAAGGTCATTACAGTGCTGACATTGAGATGAGTAAGCAATCTAAAAAACAAAACAAAAAAACTTTAGAAAGGTAATAAAGATAAATGCAGTCTATTACTTGTCATGAATAAAATCATCTGGTTTGTCTCCACAAACAGATGAATCATTACCATGCAATGCCTGGAGATAATTTTTTTAATCTCATATTTCTTTCTCCGATACAGAAACATTGCATTTGTTGGCAGACAAATAATGTTGCCCATACTCCTGTGATTCCTAAAATGTGAAAAAGATAAATACATCTGCCATATGATATACCTAGCTTGAAATTGAAAATTATGCTAGCGTTAGTGTACTTATAATCTTAATTTTAGTAATGACAGGAGGCGAGTATTTTGCATAACTCTCTTTACTAAACTCCATAGCAGTAAAGAAAGTGAAACATTTAAACCAATCAAAATGCAAATAGGGAGTATATCATCCCAGCAAATAGGCTCCTCCTCCTCTTTCGGAAGCGACATCGGAACAGGGAAGAAGGTAGCGATAAAGTCTGTAGTAAACATCAACTGTGGTATCCAACTGGAAAAGATGAACTTCTCGGCATGAGTGGGAACCGGCACCAACGGGTGATGGAAGTCGTCCGATAGAAGGCGTGGTCTTTATCTGAAGAACCGTAGTCCAATGATTATGCCGCAGAAGTTGCAGGATGAAACGAAGTTAAACTGAAATGAGAATGTGAGAAGGTTAGGCACCGGTCTGGCAACTGTTTGTGATATAGGTATTGATCCATCAGATAGCATTGAAACAGTGTATATTATGAATTCAGAGAATAGTCTAACAGTAGATAGATAGGCTGATGGTAATAGAGGATACAATATGCCAACATGTTGGTTGACTGAAAAGAAGGAAGAAAAAGGAGACAGTAGTAGCTGTATGAATAGAGTAGTTCCCCTCCTCTCCGGGTGGGAAGGGTGGGAAAATACTCGCCTCCTGTCATTACTAAAATTAAGATTATAAGTACACTAACGCTAGCATAATCTTCAATTTTATCACATGACAGGAGGCTTCGTATTTTGCATAATCTTTCTTTACTATCTCCATAGCAGCAAAGAAATGAGTGACAAAACTTTTAACCAATCACAACGTAGAATAGGGTATAAAAGAGGTGAGACCTATGACATCATTTCCTCTTTCTTTGCTGCTCCATCACAAGCTAAGTACCAAATTTTGTATTATCTATTCAACATACACTTTTCATTTACATGACCTTTTGTTTCACTGTACCTTTATATATTTACCCTATTAATGCTCTTAACCCCTGTATACCAGGGGACCCTGTCTGGCTCCCTAACTGTCTTTCACGGCTTTCCCGCCGTCTGTACTTTTCCTCCATTTTCTCTGTTTCTCTTTAACAGTTTTCTGTTCTTTCTACCGAACGCGTTATTCGGTAGTTTTGCGCATTCGCCTGTTTTACTCGAATGCCCGCGCGACCGCACATTGACTATTCGTTTCTAACTACCGAACGCTTCGTTCGGCAGTTTGACGCGATCGCCTTTTTAAACGTTCGCATCTATTTCTATTCGCACGTTCGGCAGTTCGCATACATCTTCTATTCACGTTCGGCAGTTTTATGCGAATGGCAAGCTTACAGTTTGCCGCCCAAACTGGGGGAGGTACTATTCTCCACACACTGAGCCTGTCAGTCCGGCGGCCATCTTAAAGAGATAGACACTGCCTGATTTTTCTGCTCCTGCTATTCCAACAAGCAATTGAAAGCCTTACCCTTTTTTCACTCAGTGGGACCAGGTTAGTGCCTTGCACTTGGGGTTGGTTTAGCCAGTTGGTCTGCACCTTATTCTGGCCGGGGTGAGCCCCCATTTTACGCTGCTAAACGGTCCTGTTTATGCAGGTTCCGATCACCTGGGTGAGCCCCAGTGAATCAGCCCTCTCCTCTACGACCTACCGGTCTCTAACCACAGGTTATTTAGTCCTGATACCATACCACCCCGGTCCCCAGGCCTCTCCATTAATCGTGCCTAGTGCCCTCACGCAATTTACCGGGTGAGCCCCGAATCCTCACTCCTCATAATGGAGGAATCACAAACCCCAGACCTCCAGGCCATGATAACAGCAGCCGTGGCTGCAGCCATGGAACAAGCCGCTTCCAAGTCGCTCCAAACAAACCCTGAGGTTCCCAGGCCCACCTCTAAACGGGTTCATTATAAGGCGGACTCCGAAGACTCTGACTCTTCCAGGGAACACTCCCAACGGCGAAAACGCCATTGGAAGGGCAATGTAACCCCACGCAAGGCTAAAGGGAAAGCCCCTGCTGATCGCAGGAAAGCCACGGTTCGTGCTACCCACGATGCCACACAACTTTCCTCAGGTGAGGAAGATGTAGAACCCACTCAGGCACTAGCTGTGCTGGATGAATGGCAGGCGGCAGCCTCTGACCAGGGGGACTCTGACAGGGATTCCACGGCCAACTCTGACCCTTACTTCATAAGGGAACAGGGTCTGGGTGAGCCCCAGGACTCCATGGCAACATCCATTGATAACCCACAGGAGGGCTCGGAGATTTTCCTCGACAATTCGGGCCTCCAAATGTTTGACCCAAGAAACATCCGGCACCCCCGTTCGGAAGAATGGTCTCCTCCTGAGCATTTGGCAAGGTTTATGCACTTCTGGCTCAGAAAACCGCTAGACAAGGAGGTTAGAAACCGGATGAGATCCGAATGCCCTCGCCCTAGTCTACCGGACAAAGTGACGCACACCCCCGAGTTTGACCCGCTCATGACTACGTTCATGTCCCGAGGGGGTCGGGATCCGCGCAAGGGCATAGAGCGCGGCTTTAAAGGAGCGCAAGATAAGCTGCTAGATGCCATTGGGCCACTAGCCAGAATCATGGATATGGCGGATGAAGCCTATGAGAGGGCTGACACTTTTACCCCAGATACGGTGCGTGAATGGGCACGAGATACCCGTGAATGGGCACAAAGGTGTTTCTGTTTCTTAGGGAACACCAACGTAGCCCTCTCTTCGGAGAGGCGCCGAGCAGCACTTTACCGTATCGACGAAAAACTGGTCGAACTGGGGGATAAGGAATTAGGACCCTTAGCACAGGGTAAACTATTTGGAGAGGCCTTCCTTAAGGAATTAAATAAAAGGGTCAACATATTCACGTCCCTTAACAAGGCACAATCTTCAATGCGGAAAGTCTTCCGCGGTTCCCACACCCGTGGTGTTTTTGGAAGGGCTGGACGGCAGAGGGGCCGTGCCGCCAGCCGTTTTTGGCCATCCGGCCCCCGTACAACAAGGACTCAGATGTTCTACCCAGACTCATCTAGTCGAAATAGATTCAACCACTTCAGGGGATCTGATCGTGGCCGAGGCACCCGAGGACGCTCACGAGCAAGATTCTCCAACGGTAAGTCGGAATCTTACTCTTCCTCTAACCCCCTGTCATATCGCAGGTCGTGTTTCTCTTTTTTTCCAGAACTGGAAAGAACTATCTTCAGATGCGTGGATAATCCAAACGGTGCAGGGCTATCGAATAGAGTTCGACTCGACCCCGCTCCAGCTGACCCCTCCACGTCCAATCCAGACTACACGAGCAGATGCCCGCCTCATAGACGCGGAACTCCGAGAACTCCGCTCCAAGGGTGCCATTCAACCGGCTCCGGATGCCACCGGTTTCTACAGCAATATCTTCCTGGTCAGGAAGAAAACAGGCGAATTTCGCCCCGTTATCAATCTCAGGGAGCTCAATTCGCATGTAGTATATCGACACTTCAAAATGGAAGGTATACACCTCCTCCGGGACTTGCTTCGACGCGACGACTGGTTCACTCGTCTGGACCTCAAAGATGCGTACCTTACCATTCCGGTACACAGAAGCAGCCGTCCCTACCTCCGCTTCTTCTGGCACGGGATTCCTTGGCAGTTCACCTGTCTCCCGTTTGGCCTCAGCTCGGCCCCGTGGTGTTTTACCAAGATCATGAAGCCGGTAGTGGCAAAAATCAGATCCCAAGGTATAAGATGCATCATCTACCTCGACGATATCCTGATCTTCGACGAGGATGCAGACACTCTGCGGAGACATACGGAATACGCACTACACCTTTTGGACTCTCTGGGTTTCGTCGTCAACTGTCCCAAGTCCGCATTGACTCCGGCTCAATCTGTTCAATTCCTCGGATTCGTAATAGACTCCACATCATGCACTCTTCACCTCCCGGCTACCAAAATTACGGCAATCCGCAGGGAAATCCGGAAAGTCCTTCGTCGGACTACCATACCCCTACGATTACTGGCACGGATCGTAGGCCTTCTCTCCGCGTCCATCCAGGCCATTTTTCCCGGGCCCCTGCACTACAGGGCCATGCAACGCCTCAAGGCAAGTTTCCTTCGCAGACAACCGACATACGACCAACCGGTTCCAATGTCGGTCGAAGTTCGGGAAGAACTACACTGGTGGCTGAATTGCATGCAGGCTTGGAACGGCAGGGCCATATTCGGGAACCAGCCAGACTTCGTGCTGGAATCGGATGCCAGCCGTTCAGGCTGGGGGGCAACAGACGGAACCACGTCCACAGGAGGAGTCTGGACTTCCGAAGAGCTCTCGATGCACATAAATTGCCTGGAACTCTTGGCCGGGTCCTTCGCCATTCGCAGCCTGGCAAAGGACCGATCCAACTGCTGCATCCTACTCCGCATGGACAACGTCTCAGCGGTCAGATACATCAACCGCCTTGGAGGCACTCGTTCTCGAACACTGGCGGATCTCACGAAAGAGATCTTCGACTACTGCCTACCACGCAACATCACCTTGCTGGCAGAGCACTTACCAGGAGACTCCAATACGACGGCGGATTGGTACTCACGCCACTGGCGGGACGCCAGCGATTGGCAGCTAGACCCCCACATTTTCGCGCTACTGGATGCACAGAGGGGACCTCTCTACCTAGACCTTTTCGCGTCCCGCAACAATCGACAGACAGAAGTTTTCTTCAGCTGGCTCCCAGACCCGGAGAGCCTCGCAACGGACGCTTTTCTCCAACAATGGCCAAGGGACGGCGCCTACGCATTCCCTCCTTTCGCAATGATAACGAGGGTCCTTCACCGGATCCGTCTACAGGGAGTGAGAATAATTCACGGCGGGTGTCACCTTTCAGATCTCACGTCGCACTAAGTCCAACTCTCTCTCGGTCTTCTACCCTTTCTTCCCTTCTGACCCTCAACTCTGCGTGGTCTCAACCCTCCGTCACTACGTGGAAGCCACCGCGACGTTGCGGCAACCTTCCACTCATCAACTTCTCATCTCTTACGTCCGCCCTTATGGTCCGGTCTCGGTTACTACACTGGCCAGATGGGTCAGGTGGCTACTATCCCTTGCCGGTATTGACCAAACTTTTGGAGCACACTCCGTTCGTGGGGCAGCGGCCTCTTCCGCTTATGCGGCAGGCGCGTCCCTCTCGGACATTTTACGAGCAGCGGACTGGACCAGAGAATCTACCTTTAGGACATTCTACTTTCGTCCTCTTGATAATCCGGCATTTGCTTTTCTTTCTCAGCGTTGAAATTGCAAAATACGAAGCCTCCTGTCATGTGATAAAATTGAAGATTATGCTAGCTTTAGTGTACAGATAATCTTAATTTTAATAATGACAGGAGGCGAGTATTTTCCCTCCCTGTTCTCTTTCGTTCTTCCCTCCCTTTATTTTCACTTCTACCTACTACACTTTGCTCTCTCATATGTTGGTATAATACCTGACACGATAGCTCTTGTTTAACTGCCTTATTTACATCATAGAGATATATATATTTATATTGTTTGGGTGGGATACTTATTTAACACCGCTAGGGAGGACGTTTAGTTTATTTTATTCTCATGTTACTAGACGATATTAAAGTTGAATTACGGGACAGACATCCTTTGTTTTATACAATCACTTCTGGACTCTAACGCACCTTATACTCTCGTTTCAGCTTAACCAGGAGCTACACGGAATCATTAAAGTCTCCTTGCAAGATGTCGTCATCATCGCATCAGGAGATTCATCATCAGGTCTTCGTAGACCATCGTTTGACAAGGACACGTCTTCATCTGCATTCTACCTGTTCCGATTCAGTTTATTCTGATTAAGTTTCCAGTTTCTTGTTCTATGGACTTCTCAGCTGTTCGGTTAATTTTTTCTACTTTTATGATCTTGTGATGTCGCAAGTTTAAAAGAGGAAATGATGTCATAGGTCTCACCTCTTATACCCTATTCTACGTTGTGATTGGTTAAAAGTTTTGTCACTCATTTCTTTGCTGCTATGGAGATAGTAAAGAAAGATTATGCAAAATACTCGCCTCCTGTCATTATTAAAATTAAGATTATCTGTACACTAAAGCTAGCATAATCTTCAATTTTATCACATGACAGGAGGCTTCCTATTTTGCATTTTTAACGCTGTTGTATAAGAGACATGGCTGCACCGGAGTTCGGTCAGAAGTAGAAGGTGCGGAACGTAGATTCTCTAGACCAATCAGCGGAGTGTAGGATATCCGTTATGGAGGCACCCGCCATGAAGGCTGAGGATGCTGCTGCTCCGCGTACGGAGTGGGCTCCGAATGTAGTGTCCACGCCGGCTAGCGATAGTAACCATCGAACCCATCTCGCTAGGGTGGTTGTTGTAATAGGAACATGTGGTCTAACGTATGATACTAAGAGTTGACCTGAGGGCGTAGACCTGAGTGGTAGGGTAGTTTCTACATACTGATGTAGAGCGGAGACGACACAGAGTTGTGGATCCGTGGGGAAGAATGGATAAAATACAGATGTGGAGTCCGTCTTAGTGCGACGAGATATCCTGAATGTTACTCCTTCTGGGGAGGTAGAAAAAGCGTCTATGTCCAGCGCTCGAATGTCTGACACTCTGCGGAAGGAGACCAGGCAAAGCAAGACTGTGAGTTTTGCTGAGAGTTGTCGGAGGGAGAGTCTGTCGTTAGTTGGCCAGTCTCTCAGGAATCGGAGGATTACGTCGACGTCCCAGAATCGAGAATATTTCGGGCCTGGAGGGCGTTGTAATCGAATGCCCCTCAGAAGTCGACAAACCAGTGGGTCCTTGCCAACCAGAATCCCTAGTATGGGGACATGAGCTGCTGAAATAGCTGAACGAATTACGTTGATTGATCTGTAAGACCGACCTAATGAGAATAGGTGGGATAGGAAGTTCAAAATGGCTGAAATAGGGGCCGTAAATGGATCGATGTTCCGTTCCAAACACCAAGTGGACCAGGAGTTCCAAGCGGATAGGTAGCATCTTCTGGTTCCAGGGGCCCATGAGTCCCATAGTAGCTCTTTAGCAGCCTGCGATAGTTCGCCGACTTGCCAGGAGCCCCTGAAAGTGTCCAAGCCACCAGATGGAGACGGTCGTCCAGGATGAGTGGATGAGGGTGTCCTCTTGGATCTGTGAGAATGTACTGATGATGGGGTAATAGAAGAGGATCCTTGTATGAAAGAGCTAGGAGGTCCGGGAACCAAGGTTGTCCTCTCCATAGTGGAGTGATGAGCACTAGAGAGGTTTGTTGATTCTTCAGGTAGTGTATGGTCCTCGCTATCATGGCAAAGGGGGGAAAGGCGTAGGCTCCCGTGATCGGCCATGGTTGTAGGAATGCGTCCACTGCAGCGCTCTCCGGATCCGGGAGCCAGCTAAAGTACAGTTCCGTTTGTCTGTTGTTGCGGGACGCAAATAGATCCAGGTGGAGTGGTCCTCGGCGATCCGCAATGTGGTTGAAGATTTGTGGATCTAGTTTCCAGTCGCTGGTGTCCCGCCAGTGACGTGAGAGCCAGTCTGCTGTGAGGTTTGTCTCTCCTGGGAGATATTCTGCCGTGAGAGAGATGTTGCGGGGTAGGCAGAAATCGAAGATCTCCTTCGTGATTTCTGACAGGAGGCGGGAACGGGCTCCGCCTAGGCGGTTGATGTAGCGGACTGCAGAAATGTTGTCCATCCTGAGGAGGATGCAGCAATCCGACTTGTCCTTCGCTAGGCTTCGGATGGCGAATGACCCTGCTAGGAGTTCCAAGCAGTTTATATGCATGTTGAGGTCTTGGGATGTCCAGGTTCCTCCTGTCGATGTATTTTCGCTCGTCGTGCCCCATCCCCAGAGGCTGGCGTCTGATTCCAATATCATATCGGGAGCCCTTCCGAAGATGGCTCGGCCGTTCCATGCCTCCATGCTGTCTAGCCACCATCTGAGTTCGTCTCTGACTTCTTCTGTCATCGGGATTGGCTGATCGTATGAGGGGTTTTTCCTGAGGAAGGAAGCTTTGAGGCGCTGCATCGCCCTGTAGTGGAGGGGACCGGGGAATATAGCTTGTATGGAAGCCGAGAGAAGTCCCACAATGCGTGCGAGGGCGCGGAGTGGAATGGTGTGGCAGCGGATGGCCCTGCGTAATTCCTTGCGAATGGCTGAGATTTTTGCTGACGGTAGCCGTAGGGTGCTGGAGATGGAATCTATCTCGAATCCCAGAAATTGCACTGTTTGTGATGGGGAAGTAGCCGATTTCTGAAAGTTCACTATGAAGCCCAGGGATGACAGGAGATCTGTGGTATACCGTGTGTGACGTACCAGTCGGTGTCTGTCTGAGCAGAACAGCAGGAGGTCGTCCAGGTATATGATGCAACGAATTCCTTGCGCTCGAAGATGTGCGACCACGGGTTTCCTCAGTTTGGTGAAACACCATGGGGCCGAACTGAGGCCGAAGGGGAGGCACGTGAATTGCCAAGGAAGGCCTTGCCAGTGGAAACGAAGGTATTGTCTGCAGGATTGGTGGACGGGTACTGATAAGTAAGCGTCCTTGAGGTCTAGTCTCGTGAACCAATCCTTGTCTTGTAGCAGGTCTCGTAGAAGATGTATGCCTTCCATCTTGAAGTGATTGTAAGTGACGTATTCGTTGAGTTGTCGTAGGTTTATGACGGGTCGTAGGTCTCCCGTTTTCTTCTTTACCAAGAAGATGTTGCTGAAGAAACCTTGAGGGTCGGAGGCGGGTTCGATCGCCCCTTTCGAGTATAGGGTTTGAAGTTCGTCGTCGATGAGAGAGGTGTCTATCCTTGAGCAGTGGATAGGACGTGGTAGTTCTGTCTGTCGTGGTTGGTCTACGAAGTCTATGACGTAACCTTGTACCGTCTGTAGGATCCATGCATCCGTGGAGATGGAGGTCCATTCCTGGAAGAAAAGAGATATGCGACCTGCTGTATGCATTGGGAGTGAGAAGTGAGTAAAATGGTTGCTTACCTGAGGAAAATCGAGCTCTGCCTCGGGTGCGTGGTCCTCGACCTCTGTCTGCACCTCGAGTGTAGGAGTACGGGCGGTATCCCACCTCTGGGTAGAAAGGTTGAGGTCTCGTAGAGCGGGGGCCTGATGGCCAGAAGCGGCTGGCAGCACGGCCCCTTTGGCGGCCAGCCCGTCCAAAAACACCCCTGGAGGGGTTTTGTCTGAAGACTCTACGCATTGATGTCTGAGCCTTGTTTAAGGATGTGTAGACGTTTACATGTCTACTTAGCTCTTTTAGGAAAAGTTCTCCAAAGAGCTTGCCCTGTGCCATAGGACCTAGTTCTTTGGTGCCCAACTCCACCAATTTCCCGTCAATGCGGAGAAGTGCTGCTTTACGTCGCTCGGATGATAAGGCGACATTGGCATTACCCACAAAACAAAAGCACCTTTGTGCCCATTCCCGCACATCATGCGCCCATTCTCGCACCATAGTAGCGTCAAATTGATCGGCTTTAGCTAGGGCGTCGTCGGCCAAGTACATAATTCTGGATAATGGTCCCACAGTGTCCAGAAGTTTATCCTGTACCCCTTTGAACCCTTTCTCCACACCTTTGCGTGGGTCGCGGCCACCTCGCGACATAAAGGTGGTCATCACCTGGTCGAATTCTGGAGTGTCCGCAACATGGTCAGGTAGAAAAGGTCGTGGGCATTCCGACCTCAAGCGGTTGCGGACTGTCTTGTCCATGGACTTCCGTAACCAGAGGTGCATGAACCTCGCTAAGTGGTCGGGTGGTGTCCAGTCGCTTGAGCGTGGGTGTCTTATTTTTCGTGGATCAAAAAGTTTTTGGCCTTCCTGCGGGGTTTCCGTGTCTGGTTCTTGGGGTTCTCCCGTGAACGCTTGTTGTGGAAAGAAGGATTGGGATCCTGAATCTGAGCCCCAAACGTCTTCGTTGGAATCTGACTCGTCCGCTTGCCATTCGTCTAAGATGGCCATGGATTTGGCGTGAGAGTCTTCTTCTTCCGAAGAGTACTCGTGTGGCGGGTTCGGGGTGGCGGCTATAGCGGGTTTAGTGCGTTTAGCGGGGTCTTTGCCTTTGTTAGGGTTTTGGTGACCCTTTTCGCCTTTCCAATGGCGTTTGCCCGTGAAGGTTTCTGGGCTCTTGCGTGATTCTGGTTCGTCAGAATCTGAGTCATGGCGGGCTGTGTGGGTTTTTGATGGTTTCTTCCTGTCAGGATTAGAGGCCATCATTTTGGAGAGAACTTTCTCCATGGAGGCGGATACAGCCTCATTTACCATGGTTTGGAGCTCTGTAGTCTGAGAGGTCTCCATAATGCCTGAATATGTGTTGGCACAGGGCGTATTATAGAGGTCAGTAAGCTGTGTAGACAGGACTAAGCTGTTTTATATTGTTATGCAGACCCCAGCAGGGTGCAATAACGTGTTTTGTTGTACAGAGTACAAAATTACCCCAGCAGGGCTTATACAAGGAATGAAATTGGTTTGAGGAGAAAAAACCAAATAACCCCAGCAGGGTTGTAAATATATATGTGATACCCCAGCAGGGTATATAGTGGTAAGCAGGGTATATAGTGCCAATGGTGGCAAAATAATAATATATATATGGCCCCAGCAGGGCAGAATACAACACCACTAGTTGGGATTTTTGTTCTGGGCCTCACCCAGGGTTGTAGAGGTGGCCACAAAGCGACCTCTATAGCAGCACAGTTAAGGGCAGCACCCCAAGTAAGCACAGGTTAATACCTTATGTGCTTTACACAGCATTCACTTTAACTGACCTCTGTGGAGTATTTTGCGGTTAGAAAGTCCGTCCGTGTGTGTCCCTTGCGGTACTGGCGGCACTCGCGGCACTTTCAAGATGGCGTCCGTAATCTCGCGAGATGCGGTTTTAAAGATGGCCGCCGCGAGTGTAGCCGCGGCTGGCGCCGAGCCGCGGGAAATGAGTGAGAGGAAGCCGGCAAGGGCGGCAAGCAGGGGCAAAGACAGGGAACCTGCCTAAACTCGGGGGACCGCCCAAGGGCGGGAAACGAGCGGGAAAAAAAGAGCGGGAAAAACGGAGTAAGCCACTGGGACTAGGGGAACAAAATAAAGAGTCCCAGTAAGGGAAAGTTTAAAAATACAGAGATATCAAGGAAAGATAGTAAGAAGAAATAAAGTAAACAAAGTAAATAGACAAAAGTGACAATTATTAATGTACAGAAAAAACTATATTATGAGGTAAATAGGGAAGAGCCAAAAACTCTGACCTGTCTGCGATGGAGCAGTAAAGAAAGAGGAGGAGGAGCCTATTTGCTGGGATGATATACTCCCTATTTGCATTTTGATTGGTTTAAATGTTTCACTTTCTTTACTGCTATGGAGTTTAGTAAAGAGAGTTATGCAAAATAGGAAGCCTCCTGTCATGTGATAAAATTTGCGATGACTCTTTGATGCCATTTTATTGTATAATTATTTATATTCATTGGTACTATATAAGAATGTTTTTTTTGGTTTTTTTTACATCTCTGCTGTCACATCTGATTCATAGCAGTTGCAAAAAGAAATGGTGCAGCAGGTACTGAGAATTGGGAAAGACCTGTGACAGAGTAGATACCTTGCCTGTTTAGTGCTATGGTACCATAAACTGGGCAGGAATTTAAGAAGAACTAGATTTTTGTGTGTTTTCCTTGGTACTGCAATGTATACATTTTGTTAAATGGAAATCCAAAGGCAGGGTCAGACAAGAAGCAGAAGTCAGGGCTGGCAGCAGAGTAACGTAGTCGGTAAAGCAGACAGAGGTCAGAGTCCAGGAAATCAGTCAGTAGCGTAGCAAAGATCCGGCAGGAAACACCAAACAGGCAAAAAAAAAAAAAAATGACCAGATGCTAGGTTTCAGGCAGGGCTGGCTTTTACAGTCTGCAAATTAGATGCGGCTGACCCTAATTGGAAAAGTGCTGCAGGTGGATCAGCACAGCCTAATCCAGGCCAGGGGTCAGGAAGCAGAATAATGCAAACAGAAACTGAAGCCCCCTGGTGGACAGCACGGTGCAGGGCTCGGGCTGTGCCGTGACACCTCCTGGTGTTATCAAATGGTTTGACTTCAACGTTTTCAGTGTATTGTCCATGAGCTCTGCCCCTTCTCTACCATTCCAGTTTGAACTTTTAATCAGTAGATCCCCCTTTACTAAAGTGAATGAAAAAGATATGCACCTTTTTCACTCTGTTTTTGAAAATAGGTAGCTACTGGTAGGCATGTCGTCAGCATCCAGTCCTAGGTTTCCTGATTTAAACCAATAACTAGAACAGAAGTGGAGGACAGAGCTGATGGTCGGCAGATTAAAGACTTTGGAGTTAAGCTGCTCTATAATTGTTTAACCTTGATTTTAATTCAGAAGAAGTTGTTATGGTGACTGGAATGTCACTTTAAAACCACGAACGCCAAAATAATATAAGCGGATTCAATAAATAGGGATTTGCAACACGCTGATGAGAGTTAACAACCATATTACAAAATAAGATTACTTTTTTTTTTTTTTTCTGGCAAAATTGGTCTATATTTTCTCCACTACCAACTGTTTGTTTTGTGCATTTTCCCTGTGATCAAATCATTGCTGTGCTATGAAAGGGTTAATATTTTAAAGCTCCTTTAGAATGTTCCCAGGTGTATAAACATAATAGTTCAAGATCTTGATTCTAGCTTCATTTTAGATAAATGAGTTTGGCTCACAATAGTTTAGACAGGTCCCTCTAGGGATTCAGTAGGTGATATATTTAGATGCTCAAGTATTCTATGTGTGCTGTTCTGCTCCTTAATTTTTCATATGTGCAATCCCTTCGTAGGGCGAGAGAGATACATTTTGTTACAGAACATAACATGATCTTTTTATCTCCCTCTGTCTGTTTTAATTGAGATTAGATTGAATGCAGTGAAGAGTGTTTCTGCTTGTTTAATTTCTCTTTGCCCATATAAAGACTTGAGGTTCTGAAACAAAAAACTCAGAGTAATCCACTGGAGCCCGCTTCCCTCGGGATGTGATGGTATGTGAATGTGCAATAGTGGTTTTACCATAAGTGCACAGGATGGTAAAGGCTGAGGTCTCTTTGCAGCTTTCTGCATAATATAGGTACTCAGCAGCCCAGGCAGAGAAATTATTAGGTTATAGAAGGGACTGTGAAGATTTGTGGAGTGGGGGGTGATCTTTGTGCAAGGGGGAGGATGGGTTCTCTCTTGGCTGATTGTATTGGAATTTCTCCTGCTCTCTAGCAACTGGAAAAAGAGCACAGTCTATGACAGATAGGAAACACATTTACAATTCACTAGTTAGGACGTACTATTGAAAATATAACCCTCCCCATTAAATTACCGTAATTTCTGATATATATCCACCGTAGCTCAGGCACCATGGAGCTGACTTTGACGTAGATTCCCTAAGCCTGTAAATGTATCCGCTAGCTTGTGTGCTGCTATGCGAACGGAATGATTTTTATTTTGGTAACATAGGCCTTGATTTAATTTTTTTGGATCAGCATCATAAATTATTAGAATCTGTTAGAAAAAAAAAGTTCAAATAGTTTATCTGCAAAAGTCACCATAAAAGTATATGGGGAGGGCAGAGATAGGACCTAAAGCTGGGCAGACGCCATATCTGCTGGTTCCCACCTTGGAGGCTAATAATCCGCAAATATCTTGAGAAGTTCTCATCACCCAGCCCTTATTGCCAGGAACCCCGGAAAGCCCTTATTGCCACAGAATCGACATCTGGATCGAACACCACAACTTTCCTCCACATACCGAGGACTGGCAAGCTGAAACGCAGACCCAAGGCCTATCAATCACTGACCATCCACGACTTGGAGAAGCTCATCGGGGGAGCCTACATACATGGTGACTCCAATCCGGACAGCGACATCTACCCAAACCACACTGAAACCCCAACGAGAGATGCACACAAAAGTCTCACCCTGGCCCTTCTACAGAACAGCCCAACATCAGCGCTTTATTACAGCGGCAGGTGCAGCCTAAAATGGCCCCCACCGAACAGACGCTATCCCGCTCACTGACCCACTCATCTACTCAGACGGAGCCGGACATTGAAAACGCCATGCCGGCAACCATTGCTGCGCCAGATGACATTACACTTGCTACCAAGCAGGACCTACAAAACTGGGTGCAGGACATTCAGAAAATGCTGGCTACTGATGTGGGAATATTAAAAGCTGACATGCAAAATGTCACTGACCGCATGCAAACAACAGAGGAAGAGATCATGGGCATACAAAGCGGCATGACAAATATGAGAAACACAATACAGCAACTACAAAGCTCCAAGCATAGTCTGTCGCTGCAAATGTCCGCCCATGAGGACCGCACCCGACGCAACCGCATTAAAATCAGTGGGATACCCACTGAAATCCCTGCAGATGAGCTACCACATTATATAAGGAGACTCCTCGCTACCATCTTGCCACCGGCAGTTAGACGGAAAATCGTACTGGATGGCCTGTGCCAACTACCAACCATTCCCAACTCACCTGCTACAGCCAACAGGGATGTCATTCTGCGCTGTGCCACCTCTCAGGACTGGAACCACGTTATGTTCGCAACCTGAGGCAAAGCTCCTCTTACCTTTGAGAATGCCTAATTATCATTCTTTCAGGACTTAACCCAAGCCACATTATAATGGCGCAAGTCACTGAACCACTTCACAAGCCGCTTACGCATTGGGGAGCACAGAGGTCCCTGTTAATCACCCGCAGCGGACTCACCCACATGATATCCTCTGATGCGGAGGTACCTGCATGTCTTGCTAAAATGAGACTTCCAGATATACCTACCCAAAGGGCTCCTCCTAGGGTCTGGGATCCAGCCAATTCGGCACCATTAATCCCACGACCGATGGAATCCACAAGCCCAACTTCCTGATTGGGACAGGAAAAGTCTACACTTCAAGGGGTCATCTCTTAGCGTTACCTGTTGTTTATAGTTTTAACTTTCTGCTACCAAGGCCCCTGTGCAGCTCCTTAGTTTATTACTGTAATGCAGCAACTATGATCCCCCCTCCCCCGCTGCACCCTTGGTTAGGGGTAAAATTATAGCTTGCGTGGCAATGGTCACCCAACACCATGGAGACCCAATGGGAAGACACGCACACTTAACGCCCCCAAAAACAATCATTCAGTGAAGTTAATTACCCATAGAGCTAGCCCTTTTGTGCTCACCATGGGACCCTAAGCACACTCTCACCCTGCCCAACCACAACTTTCGCCTCCCCAGGTATGACAGGGCATGCTGGAGCGCAGCTTAGGAAAGACAAAAGCTAAGATAATTGCTAGCTAATGTCCTTTGCACAAAGGTCTTCCCATCCTAACTATATTTTAATCTTTATTTTAATCTTAATTAAATTCATATATTATTTTCCTTTTTGTTTTACCTCTACTCGGCTACATGCTCTACATAGCTCCCAAGTCTGAAAATCTGCCGAGCCCAGACACCTGACAAAGTAAAGTTCATTACACAAACACCAACCTCCTACCCCTCAGGTTATACAACCTTATTATTTGTTTTGTATTGGCCTCTCATCTCACATTATGCTCTGATGGATTCACTAATTTAATCGAATGTAAGATATCAGTTTTTTCCACTCAGGCCTTTATTATAATATAAAAATGTGCAGGTCATGTTTATTATTATTATTATTGCCATTTATATAGCGCCAACAGATTCCGTAGCGCTTTACAATATTATGAGAGGGGGGATTTAACTATAAATAGGACAATTGAAGATTATGCTAGCTTTAGTGTACTAATAATCTTAATTTTAATAAGGACAGGAGGCGAGTATTTTGCATTAACTCTCTTTACTAAACTCCACAGCAGTAAAGAAAAACGTAAAGAGTAACAAATAAATCACTGAGCAGCATAGTATATAAGGGTCATGCTGCCTGTACACTTCCTCTTTCTTAAAGCGACATCCAAGTCCAGATAGAGCTCGAACATCCAGAAACTCAATGAAACAGTAACTGCGGTCTCTGGCGAGCGGAACTTGAGGAGACTCCTGGTAACGAGATAGGAGGAAAGACCAAACGAAGCCGTCATCCCATCTTACGGAGTCGTGAGGTTAACGAACCAGCGACCAGTGGAGGTCCTGAAGAGGGTTACACTGAAAGGAGAGTATAAAATCGGTTAGGTACTGAACCGTAACTGTTCACGCCTGTGGGCTTTAACAGAATGGTGTAAATTAAACAGTACAGACAGATTGTAAGCTGGCCATAGGCTAAATATGTGTTAGGTGTAAGCATGTTGTACAACTAAACTGTCCGTCTAGGTGGAAACACAGGGGATAGAGATGGAAGGGATACCGAATATGTCCAGAAGATAGAGTAACTATAACATGAATCCCAAAATCCATCACCTTAAGATCCACTCCCCCGAGGAGTCAGGGTAGGGAAAAAAAGGGAGGGAAAATACTCGCCTCCTGTCCTTATTAAAATTAAGATTATTAGTACACTAAAGCTAGCATAATCTTCAATTTTATAACATGACAGGAGGCTTCCTATTTTGCAATTTTAACGCTGAAGAAGAGACATCCCAGCAGAAGGGGGAGTGCGAAAGTAAAATGTACGGAAAGTGGATTCCCTAGACCAGTCCGCCGTTCGGAGAATATCCGAAAGGGACGCCCCTGCCAGGAAGGCTGATGACGCCCCCACTCCGTTCGCGGGGTCTATACCTGCGAGGGAAAGGATCCAGCGGATCCCTCGGGCCAGTGTGGTGACCGAGATTGGGGTGTGAGGGCGTACGTAGGAGACTAGGAGTTGGCCCGACGTAGAGGAGCGGAGTGAGGAGGTAACAGAAACATACCTGCGAAGGGTGGACACGACACAGAGTTGCGGAGTCGTCGGGGAAAAAGGGGTAGAAGACCGAAGTCGAACCCAACTTAGTGCGACGGGAAATGTGGAACGTGACCCCTTCCGGGGCCACCTCGAAAGCGTCCATGTCGAAGGCCCGAACGTCCGAAACCCGTCGGAAAGATACTAGGCAAAGGAGAAAAGCGCACTTAGCGGATAGTTGGCGTAGGGAGAGGCGGTCATTCGGAAGCCAATCCCTGAAAAAACGGAGAACCTGGTCCTACATCCCATAGGTGAGGGTATCTGGGGGCCGGGGGCCGGGGGGCGGCGGAGCCGCATACCGCGGAGTAGACGGCAGACCAGAGGGTCTTTGCCGACCGGGAGATCCCCGACGGGGGTGTGAGCCGCCGAAATCGCGGAGCGAACGCCGTTGACCGAACGGTAAGAGCGGCCAGATGAAAACAAGGAGGAAAGAAAATTAAGAATCATGGGAATAGGTGCTGTAAAGGGATCGGAGTCCCGTTCCATGCACCAAGTAGACCAGGAGGCCCAAGCTGAAAGGTAACAGCGTCTAGTTTCCGGGGCCCATGAGTCCCATAAGAGGTCCCTAGCAGCCTGCGATAGTCTGCTGACTCGCCAGGAACCCCGGAAAGAGACCAAGCCACCAGGGGAAAAGAGACCAAGCCACCAGGGTCTTCCAGGAGTAGTGGGTGGAGATACCCTTTGGGATCCGTGAGCAGGTCCGGGAAGGATGGTAGGAGGAGAGGGTCCCTGTAGGAGAAGGCCAGGAGGTCCGGGAACCATGGTTGGCTCTGCCACAAGGGCGTTATGACAACCAGTTTGATCTGTTGCGTCCGCATCTGGTGTAGTGTTCTCGCAATCATGGAGAATGGGGGAAAGGCGTAGGCTCCTGTCATCGGCCATTGTTGGAGAAATGCGTCTGTCGCCTTGCTCTCCGGGTCCGGGAGCCAGCTGAAGAGCTCCGGGGTCTGGTGATTGTTGCGAGAGGCAAACAGATCCAGGTGAAAGGGACCCCTCCGGGCTGTCAGGGCCCTGAAGATTCTCGTGTTTAGCTTCCAGTCGCTGGCGTCTCTCCAGTGGCGAGAGAACCAGTCGGCTGTGAGGTTGATTTCTCCCGGTAAGTATTCCGCCTGAAGCGTGATGTTGCGAGGGAGGCAATAGTCGAAGATGTCCCTTGTGATATCCGACAGCAGGCGTGAGCGAGCACCTCCCAGACGGTTGATGTACTGGACTGCGGAGACATTGTCCATGCGCAGGAGGGTGCAGCAGTTGGATCTTTCCCGGGCCAGGCTGCGGATCGCGAAGGAGGCAATTGATGTGCATGGAGAGCTCCTATGCCGTCCATGTTCCTCCCGTGGAGATGGTTCCGTTGGTGGCACCCCATCCCCACAGGCTGGCGTCTGATTCCAATACGAAGTCTGGGGTGTCTCCGAATATGGCCTTGCCGTTCCAGGCTTGCATGCTGTCCAGCCACCATGATAGTTCTTCGCGAACCTCCGTCGTCACCGGAACGGGTTGGTCGTAAGTAGGTCTGTGACGTAGGTATTTCGCCTTGAGACGTTGCATGGCCCTGTAGTGGAGGGGACCCGGAAATATGGCTTGAATGGAAGCAGAGAGGAGTCCTACAATCCTGGCCAGGTTGCGTAGTGGAATGGAGTCGAGACGGAGAACCCTGCGAATCTCCTTGCGAATGGCTGTAATCTTTGAGGCTGGTAGTCTCAGAGTGCATGTCGTTGAGTCGATCTCGAAGCCGAGGAACTGTATTGTCTGAGTAGGGGTCAGCTCCGATTTCGGTTGGTTCACCACGAAACCCAGAGATTCCAGTAGGGACACTGCCAAGTGAGTGTGTTGGCGTAGTCTGCGTTCGTCGGAGCAGAAGAGGAGAAGGTCATCTAAGTAGATGATGCATCGAATGCCCCTGGATCTCAGGTGGGCCACCACTGGTTTTAGAAGCTTGGTGAAGCACCATGGGGTTGAGCTGAGCCCGCAAGGGAGGCAAGTGAATTGCCAAGAGCGTCCGTGCCAGAGGAAACGTAGGAGTGCTCGACAGTCCGGGTGCACCGGGACTGACAGATATGCATCTTTCAAATCGAGCCTGGTGAACCAGTCGTTGCTTCGAAGAAGGTCTCGCAGGAGGTGGATGCCCTCCATCTTGAAGTGGCGATAGACCACATGTGCGTTGAGGGCGCGTAGATTGATGACCGGTCGGTATTCTCCGGACTTTTTCCGAACTAGGAAGATGTTGCTGAAGTAACCACCCCCGTCGTGGGCCGGTTGGATGGCCCCTTTGTCTCGGAGCTCGCGTAGCTCCGCGTTGACGAGGTTGTGGTCGGAGGACGACATGTGGTTGGGGCGAGGGGGCTGAACCTGAAAGGGGGTCCCCACTAGGTCTATGATATATCCCTGTACTGTTTGTAGGATCCATGTGTCTGAGCATAGGGCGGCCCAATTCTGGAAAGAAAGGGAAATACGGCCCGCAGTGCGGGTGCATGGTAACAGTGGAGGAATATGGGTCCTTACCTGCAGCAAAGCGGGAACGTCCGCGTCCACGGGGTCCACGACCTCTATCCGAGCCTCTGGAAAAGGGTTGCTGCCGGCCAGCCCTTCCAAAAACCCCTCTGGTAGGGTTGCTCCTGAAAACTCTGCGCATAGAGGATTGCGCCTTATTAAGGGAGGTGAACACGTTTACGTGTTTATTGAGTTCCTTGAGGAACGGTTCGCCAAATAGTTTTCCTTGTGCCTGGGGCCCAATCTCCTTTGTGCCAAGGTCTGCCAATTTACCGTTAATACGGTATAACGCTGCTTTTCGTCTCTCCGAAGAGAGCGTAACATTAGTGTTTCCAATGAAACAAAAACACCGTTGTGCCCATTCACGAACATCATGTGCCCATTCCCTGATGTCCTCGGCAGAGAAGGAGTTGGCTTTGGCGTAGGCATTATCCGCCAGATACATAATGCGAGCCAGGGGGCCTACGGAATCCAGCAGGTTATCCTGGGCGCCCCATAGGCCTTTCTCTACCCCTCGGCGAGGGTCTCTACCACTGCGCATCATGAAGGTTGACATAACCTTGTCGAATTCCGGGGTCTGAGCGACCTTATCCGGCAGGGAAGGGCGTGGGCATTCAGACCTGAGTCGGCTGCGGACCTCTTTCTCCAGAGGTTTGCGGAGCCACAGGTGCATAAACCTGGAAAGGTGTTCTGGAGGCGACCAGTCACCCGATCTGGGGTGCCGTATGTTGCGGGGGTCGAACATCACCTGGCCTGAGGTGTCCAAGATGGTGTCTGAATCAAGAGGAGGTTCTGCGTCCGCAGTGTCTTCGACACCTCCTGTCTGGGCCGCACCCAGGAGGGTCTCTCGCATGAAAGCGGAGACAGATTTCTCGTCCGAGCCCCATGCGTCGTAGTCCGAGTCAGAGGCGTCAGCTTGCCACTCATCCAGCACTGACATGGACTGGGCGTCCTGCTCTTCATCTGAAGAGTACTCCTGACGCGGCGCCGGGGTGTGAAATTTGGCAGACTTGCGCTTGGCAGGTGTCTTAACCTTAGGTGGTTTGGGTGTGTAGTCTTCGCCTTTGTCATGGCGTATTTTAGGGCGGGAATCCTCCCGTGCCTGGTGGTCGGACAATTCAGAATCCGACTCGTGGCGTGGACGTCTGCGTTTTGGTACGTCAGGAGCCGAAGCTTGGGTCTTGGAGAGTGCCTTCTCCACAGAGGCAGCAACAGCTGCGTTAATAATGGCCTGGAAGTCCACAGGGACGTTCTGGGAATCTTCCATGTCAGGGTAGGCCTATAGGTCACTGAAAGGCACAGCAATAAACGGGCACCCAGGTCTTGATGGTAGGCGTAGGGTCAGATTTGGAAGTATGGTGGGAACAAGCCCAGAATAACCCCAGCAGGGTATAGTAGTGACCTTATAAACTGGGGCTCACCCAGTTAGAGAGAACTGCAACAGCTAGTCTCCCAGTAAGCAGCGTATTTATAGTGGGGGCTCACCCCGGTTGCACAGGGTTGGGACCCTTAAGTGCAGGCCACAATAATAATAAACAGGCAGCAGCACTGACCTGACTGACCCAGCCACAGGATAGCTTGATAGAAGCAGATGAGGCACAGAGACTGAATAGCAGATTGATAGCAGCAGATGGAGTGCTTGAGCAGGTAATCCTTCAGTCACAGGGGTGTCAGACACAAAAGGTGTGAAAAACAGCAACTTTAGAGGTAACAGCAAGCTAGCACAGCCACACTGAGTCCCTAATGCGATGCACGAGGCAAAACTAAGATGGCCGCGAGAATCTCGCGATGTCCGCGATCCAAAATGGCGGCTGCGAGGTAGGCCGCAAGCCGGGGACTAAATTTTGAGGCCGGCCGCGGGCGGAAGCGGGCCGGCGCGAAAACGGCCGCGAAAGAAACCAGCCGCAAGGAGGGAGCCCAGGAGGGCACTCCAGGGTAGCGGGGCAGTGGGGGAACCTGGGGAGACCAAGGGGAAGCCAAGGGAGGGTCCCAGGAGGCATGGAGGGGCAGATAGGGGGCAGAAAAAACCCACAGAGAGCCCCTAGTCCCACAGCCCTAATACTGAAGAAGTAAATAGAAATAAAAGGGCTAAAACATTGATAATAAGATATGGAAATAGAAAGAAACAAACAAGTAATGACAATAAATGTATAAGGCTCCAGGGGAGCAAATATTCTGACCTGTCTGCGATGGAGCAGTAAAAAGAGGAAGTGTACAGGCAGCATGACCCTTATATACTATGCTGCTCAGTGATTTATTTGTTACTCTTTACGTTTTTCTTTACTGCTGTGGAGTTTAGTAAAGAGAGTTAATGCAAAATAGGAAGCCTCCTGTCATGTTATAAAATTACAAATAAACTTACAGGAACAATAGGTTGAACAGGACCCTGCTCAATCGAGCTTACATTCTATAGGAATGCTGATATATAGTTCATCCATCATGTTAACAGCGAATGTCATGAATGCTTAAATGTTGTTTATCTAATGCACAACAAAAAGAATTATTAAAAAAAGTATATGGGAATATTTTGTAGATGAAACATTTAAAAAAGTTTATCTCACTGACTGTGATCATTTCTGATGCTGATCCAAACATATGAAATGGAGCCCATAATTTGAAAATGTGCCAGGATTGGGTATTACCAGAAAAGGAATTGATGTCTGGGCTGTTCAATCCCCGATCTTCTACACTTTGGAGTTAGGAATTCAAGTCACCAACCCCAGTGAGACAAATGTAAACAGCATAGGGTGTCCTTTGACTAATCTGTTAAACCCCCTTTGCCAACCAGATTAAAAAGCATGTACTGTATGACTAGTGTGTAACTACATTAATGGAAAGATTTGGAACTGCCAAGTTCCCATTTTTATATTTTCTACTTAGTTGTTATACTCAAGGTGGTGCAAGGATTCCTGCTGCCATAGGCAAAGATCCATTTTCTACATTCTCTCAGAGGCAGTTCCATAACTACCACAGTTGCAGGGTGCCCGTGATTGGGCCCGTCACTCATGGGGGCTAGGCTGCCCTGTCGACCCCTGTGCCCGCAAGCTGCCATCACTTTAAGGCCGTCCCGGGGCGCACACTGTTAGTCATTGTATGTAGTGTGGCTGAGTGGCCTGATGTTTGACAGGAAGTGCTCAGAGAGCGCACATCCTGTCAGACAGGTACAGCAGTCAGCTCAGTCATGGAGTCAGCAAGTACAGGAGGAAAGGAGAATGTGGGAGAGACACATGGAGGGGCCTGGGGGGTGGGAGAGACACATGGTGGGGCTGGGGCGGGGATGAGACACATGGAGGGCCTGGGGGCAGAATGAGACACATGGATTGGATGGGGAAGAGACACATGGAGGGACTGCGGGAGGAAGGTGGTGGTAGACACACATGGAGGGGCTGGGGATGAGAGATACACATGGAGGGCATGCAAGAGACACATTGAAGGTCTGGGGGGATGACACACATAGAAGGACTGGGGGGGAGTCACCTGCAGGGGCCATGGGAGTGGGTGAAACATGGAGGGGATGGCAGAGACACATGCAAGATAAGAGGGGGAGAATATGAAACGTTGAGGGGCTGAGGAGGGAATGTGATACATGAAGGGGTTTGGGGAGAGACACATGAAGGGAATGGGGTAGATACACATGGAGGGTGGAGGTGAATTAACCCCTTAACACCGTTACGGCGTTCTATGCCGTCCCGCTTTAATTGGGCTTTAAAGCCGTTGCGGCGGCATAGAACGCCGTAACGGCTTTGAGCCCTGGAGCGCCCAGTATATTCACCTTACCGGCGCTCCGCTTCGGGAGGACTGCCTGACAGCCCAGGCAGCCCTCCCTCAGGAAATGAGGCTCCCGGGGACCATGTGATCGCTCAGGAGACTTCATTGAACTCAAATATTAGTGTTTCAAACT
The DNA here is from genome assembly GCA_933207985.1 of Pelobates cultripes. Classification (NCBI taxonomy): domain Eukaryota; kingdom Metazoa; phylum Chordata; class Amphibia; order Anura; family Pelobatidae; genus Pelobates; species Pelobates cultripes. The sequence continues at coordinate 343,663,365 of OW240912.1, forward strand.
GGTAAATTGTATTACAATGATGATACTTTAAGTAAAAGTTTTTTGCATTTTTTCCAAACGAACGGCACTTTTATGGACTATATTATTGTTGTAATATGTTTTACTGTTTTAAAACACTAATATTTGTGTTAAGTGAAGTCTCCTGAGAATAACAGTACCCCCATGTACAGGTTTTATGGTGTTTTGGAGAGTTACATATAAGGCTTGCATTTCATTTGTTTGACATTGAAATTTGCCAGATTGGTTATGTGGCCTTTGAGAGCGTATGGTAGCCCAGGAATGAGAATTACCCCCATGATGGCATACCATTAGCAAAAGTAGACAACCCAAGGTATTGCAACAAACACTGGGCAAATATTAGTTTTTTGCTTTTTTCACACAAAAACAAATATGAACGCTAATTTTGGCCAGTGTTTGTGACTAAGTGGCTACTAAAAGAGACTAAACATACCCCACTTTCAATACCTTGGGTTGTCTACTTTTTCAAATGGTATGCCATTATGGGGGTAATTCTCATTCCTGGGCTACCACACCGTCTCAAAGGTAACATTACTAATCTGCACTTGATGTGACAGCGGTGAATTAAGGTTGAACAGACATTTAGCACAAATTCCAGTTTTTGTTTTCATCAAAACGTGTACTTTTGACTCCGTCCTGAAGGGGTTGAACACATTGAGGGATTATGGGGGGAAATGAGAAACATGGAGGAGGTAAGGGGGGAATGAGACACATGGTTGGGGATGGAGGGGCTGGGGGGAATAAGGCACATGGAGGGGCTGGTGAGAATGAGACACATGGAGGGGGTGGGGGAAAAAATAAATGGTGGCTGGGGAACAGCAGCAGGGCAGCCCACAAGGAAACCTCTCAATGGGTGCACCCAACAGGTTTGCTTCCCATGAGAATGCCTTATTCTCCTAATGGTAACGCCAGCCCTGATTATCCTCTACCTATAAGTGAAAGGAACTTAGTCCACTATATTATATAAAATGAAAATAAAATATATAGGTTCCTTCTATACTTATTTACCTTTGGCAGCTCCAATTAAGGCCAACCAATATGAAAAGAATACAAGTGTGTGTCCTACATATGCAGTCATGTGACACAGTTATATAGAGTATCAGCAACACAGGGATATAATCATGACAAGAGTTAAGACTGGACAAGTGCCATTTTTGATGTATGAGCTTGCTGTTCCTTAGATATGATTTATTGTGATGTCCTGAGTAGGACAGTTATCCAGGTGCCAACAGGTTCACATGCACCCAGTCATCCAATAGATCTGAAAGAAAATGACAGCCTCCTTCCATTTCTTCATAGTCCAGTTCTAAAAGCTCACGTCCCCATTGAAAGCAAACTGTAATGCATGATGTGTTCTGATAACTTTCTAACATGGCCAGCATTAAGTATTATAGCAGTTTGAGTAACAGTAGCTCTTCTGTGCAATCAGACCAGACAGCTATCCTTCACTCCACACATGCATCAATGAGCCTTGGGCGCCTATGACCCTGATGACTGCTCACCGGTTGTTCTTCCTTACTCCAATTTTGGTAGGTATTAACTACCGCATACTGGGAGCACCCCACAAGACTTGCAGTTTTGGTGATGCTCTGACCCAGTCCTCTATCCATCACTATTTGGCACTAAAGTCACTCAAATATTTTTGCTTGCCCATTTTTCCTGCTCCCAACACATGAAATTCAAGAACTGCTGGTTCACTTCCTACCTAATGTATCTCACCCCTGGACAGGTGCCATTGTAATGATTTAATCAATATTACTCACTTCACCTGCCAGTGTTATAATGTTCTGGCTTTGAGAATCTGCACTAATTACATTGCAGGGTTAACTAACCTCTAGTGACTGTCTTGCATAGAAGGGCAAGTGCCATGCATGTGTATTAGGTCCCGCATTGCAGGAAGAGACCTAGCCATGATATCGCGGGAGAAGGAGCTTTGGAGCTGGAAAGAGGTAAGTTAAAAAAGGTTTTTTAACCCTGTCATGATCGGAGGTAGGAGGGGACTTATTAAGTTAGGGACAGGGACACTATAGCTTTAAGAATACAGGTTTGTATTCCTAGAGTTAAAGTGTTTCTTTATTAGGAATGTAGAAAGGACAAAAGGTCACTCATTTGGACTTAAAGAAAGGAGATTTCACCTATAAAAGAAGAAAGAGTTCTTTACAGTAAGAACAATAAATATTTAGAATGCTGACCCTAAAGAGGTTGTTTTATCAGAACCTATACAGATTGTTTTAAACAGAATTTCTTTTGTAAAACCATGACATTCAGGGATATTAAATAGTTAATATTTGGTTGATTCAAGGAAAAATCTGACTGCAATTCAGATTTGTGTTATCATTGGAAATTACTTAAATTTGGATTTTTTGTGTTTTTTTTTTGAATCAATAGAAATAGCAAAGATGTGCAAAGGCTGAACTATATGGACTTTTTTTTAAGACTGTTTTGCTATGGTTCTACGATTCCAATACACCTATTGCAAATCCTATGACAAAATAATTAATGTCATGTTTAAAAGTTTAATATTAACAGGGTTATTCAATAATGTTAGAATTCAAAATGAATTTCAGAAGTAAATTAGCCAATAATTCTTTAAGTCAACTATTTGACTCAGGCCTTAAATTTGAAATTAATTTTGAATTCACTTTGAATTCTCACTTTAATAAATAACGCTGTTAGTTTTAAATAGGGTGCTTGAATTGAAGATGGATAAGAACCTATTATGAAGAACTGAGGAACTTGCTATTACCCCATGAACCTGTGAATATGTCCAATACGGGACAAAATATATTTTGCTCATGATTTTTGTTTTTTGTTTCCATTTCCCGTTACAACTGTGTAGTGCTAAGTGGAAGCATTTGACAGTGGACATGGGAGGCATGGAGTGGGGGGCCATGTCACCATTGGTTGTCTGTCACCTGCATGGTGTGTGTGAATTGTACCTGAAAATATGCACAGCTCTTGTTCCAGGATGGCTAATGACATTGCCAGAGGTGGAATTAGAAAAGGGATATCTCTCTATGTGTAGGGTTTCATAGTTAAACCATGGCATACAGACTGTAAGCACCACAACTACTTCATATCAGTTGTTGTCATATCAGTGGTTATCGTGCTCGGAGTAACTCTTTAATAAGAGCAGATACAGATCTACAGAATGAAATCTTTTATTTTTAATACAAATCTCTAAATCTTAAGTTTAGGACTTGAGTTTTGCTCCTAGTGCTTCTCTGTGAGATGCATTGAATTGAACAATGCCAAGCACTAACAAGGAAGTACGTGCAGGACGAAAAGGGGGTGGATCGTCATTAGCTGTAGACAGAGGTTGTGAGTTGAAATCCCAATTAATTTGTGACTTTGTTTCACACTGCAATAAAATGTAAGATAGTTTGTCTGTATAGATGCATTTATTAAGGTTGATGTAGTAGCTAGCAAAGGTGTTGTTTATAGAATACTGGGAGAAATGTGCAGATTTCTTCCAATGTTCCACGGGAACCCTAAAAAAATGAACTGAAATTGTTCTGCTCCTTGCAGCTCAGATATTCTTGAAAATGGAGTGCTCTCTTTGTTCTAAGCAAAGACCCACCAGCAAATGTGGGTGTATTTGTTACAATTTATTGTTTCCATTATTTAAACCACAATAGCAACGTGTTGTGTTATCTGTTTATTTGTGAGATGTCTTTGTCTTTTAGAAGGTGCTATGGAAATTGGGAACACATAGCAAGATGGCTGGATTAGCTAAGTTTTTTTATATTTGTATTAGAAAGATATTGACTTGTTTGTCTATTTTGAATATCTCATTTGAACATCACCCTTGTAGAACTATATTATAGAACTGAGGAACCTTATTTTAGGGGAAAGCACTGTCTTAAGAGCGACAGTTGCATCATTTTATCTTCATATCATTTATGATGCCCAAAATTCTTTTGAGGGGAGGGTGACAATAACATTTTAAATATTTTAGAAAAGGACAATAACACGGTTATTCACTAAAGTGTGAATTGCCTGGAAGTCAAGTGAATTCTAAATTGTAGGCCAAATAGTTGAGCTGAAAATGTATTTGGGTAGTGACTCATTTTCCATAGTTGGTAATTAGTGACTGATTAAAGTTTCAGCACTTCCCATCAATAGGAAATGTTAACACTAAGTAGCACCTGGTTTCCATGCTATACTATAAATATTACCACCTGCTGCTACATGGCTAAAAGTTACACCTGCTTCACTTAGTTATAAACATGTAAAGGCAAACTAAAAGTATACTCCAGACTCTAGACTGGAACTTTTATAAATTAACATTGTTAAACATAGAAACATAGAATGTGACGGCAGATAAGAACCATTCCGCCCATCTAGTCTGCCCAATTTTTAAAAAATACTTTCATTAGTCCCTGGCCTTATCTTATAGTTAGGATAGCCTTATGCATATCCCACGCATGCTTAAACTCCTTTACTGTGTTAACCTCTACCACTTCAGCTGGAAGCCTATTCCATGTATCCACTACCCTCTCAGTAAAGTAAAACTTCCTGATATTATTTTTAAACCTTTGCCCCTCTAATTTAAGACTATGTCCTCTTGTTGTGGTAGTTTTTCTTCTTTTAAATATAGTCTCCTCCTTTACTGTGTTGATTCCCTTTATGTATTTAAATGTTTCTATCATATCCCCCCTGTCTCGTCTTTCCTCCAAGCTATACATGTTAAGATCCTTTAACCTTTCCTGGTAAGTTTTATCCTGCAATCCATGAACCAGTTTAGTATCCCTTCTCTGAACTCTCTTTAAAGTATCAATATCCTTCTGGAGATATGATCTCCAGTACTGCGTACAATACTCCATGTGAGGTCTCACCAGTGTTCTGTACAATGGCATGAGCACTTCCCTCTTTCTACTGCTAATACCTCTCCCTATACAACCAAGCATTCTGCTAGCATTTCCTGCTGCTCTATTACATTGTCTGCCTACCTTTAAGTCATCAGAAGTAATCACCCTAAATCCCTTTCCTCAGATGTTGAGGTTAGGACTCTATCAAATATTCTGTACTCTGCCCTTGGGTTTTTACATCCAAGATGCATTATCTTGCACTTATCCACAGTAAATGTCAGTTGCCACAACTCTGACCATTTTTCTAGTTTACCTAAGTCATTTGCTATTTTGCTTATCCCTCCCGGAACATCAACCCTGTTACATATCTTAGTATCATCAGCAAAAAGACATACCTTACCATGAAGACCTTCTGCAATATCACAAATAAAAACATTAAAGAGAATGGGTCCAAGTACAGATCCCTGAGGTACCCCACTGGTGACAAGCCCATGCTTGGCTGTCAATCAGACATCAGGTCCTGTTACTTCTTGGTTTTGTTAGCTCAGTGGTACTAAACTCGAGAGGCAGCATTTACTCAGAGCACTTGCCTTGCCAAGACTTCTCATTAAGCTGCCTTGAGAAGTCTGTGATTGGACAGCTACAGAAAGTAGTAGGGCTTGCAAAGGCAGCAGACGAGATCTAAAGATTTTGCAAGTTGTTTTTCAATATACACCCAATGCTTTCATTTGGGGGTATATCTACTAAATAGTTACTTTTAAATTTAAAATGTGCTCTTTTCTTGATGTAAGGCCAATTTGAAAAATGGAAACAGTAAGTGATTATCGGTATCAGAGGAAAGAGAGAGAAGTAGTATGCAGGTAGATCAAGAAAACTGTAATTTGTATTAGCTGTTGGTGTACAGGAATAATGCATTAAGTGCCTCTGTCACCTTCCGGGGTTTGCACATCTTGCAAAGACCCCTAATGGTGACATCCTCACTTGCTGTGCACTGGCCCAGTGTGTAGTGGAGGTAAGATATCAGATATACTTATCTGATGTCCCCCGTATGCTCCTACATTTTCTTCTTGAGCTCCAGGTGCTTCTTCTGTCAGGAACCCACATCAGTGCTCTACGTCCGCATGTGTGTGCGAGTACTCTTATGTCTATGGAGGACTGACAAAACTTGACAGTGATAGCTACAAGTTTTGTCAAGCAGAGAAAAAATACATAAAATAAAGTAGTCTCAGTTTGTTTAATATCTTTTTACTACGTTGGCATTTCCATTAAATTTCAACACAGGCTTTATGAATTTTCATATAGATTTTATCTTTGTCATTTTTTGGGGGTGTTTACAGAGCCACTTTAATAGCTGTTTTTCCTGACAAGCATGGAATTAAGCCCTAAATGAATACACTCATGGCACAAAAATGTAATTCGATTATCAAGGCCTACAATCTGAATAATAAAGTGGTTTTGGTATGTATGTATATACTTTGTTTATGTAGTCCTAGCTATACCTCTTCTCAAGGCTGTAGCAACACAGCCTCCTTACACATTGCCTGAAAAAGAAGTATGAGGATTTTAATTTCACTTATTGCACAGTGTGTTTAATTAAGAATTTCATTTTTACTGATCTGTTTATTGCCTGCTAGAGCACACAGGAGCAACATCTGACTGAAAATTAAGTCTTTTTTCATGGAGGCTATGTGAAACACAGCCAGACGGTGTGGCTAGGGCTCCATAAACAAAATGATTTAACTCCTAAATGGCAGAGAATTGACTACAGGGGCATGGTCTATACACTAAAACTATTTCATTAATGGAAGTTTTGATGTTTAGAGTGTGCCTTTAAATTCACCCTGAATTCCTGAAAATTCACACTTTAGTGGATACATTTAATTCCTATGACCACTGCTAAACTTTGGTAAAGGCATAATTTAAAGTAAAGAAGTCCTTGTCTTATTTGGGCTATAACAATCGATAGATGAAATTCTGTCCAGTTCTTTCCATGTCAAAGTGACTTATTCCTAGTTATCTTCACTGGATACAATTCCCTTTTCACTGAATTTTAGTAGAAAGCAATAAAGCTGGCTTTCATTATTAGACGCATACAAAACAACCTACATTAGGGATCTCAGACTCTAGCCCCCCTCCCCCCAGATGTTGATGGCCAAATAATCATGAGCGTTGTAGTTAAGGACCATCAGGAGGGCAGAGTTTGAGATGATTGGTCTACATGTTGTTTTCCACAGAGGCTTTCTGGAACCCTACTTTCAAAACTGAAATTAAACTCTGACCTTTGTATAGATGACCATGAAGATTCTGTACAGGTACTCACCAGCTATGGCCAGTAACGAGTCTGATACTAGTCCTCAAACAAAACCTAACTTGTCAGAACTAAAATGTGTCATTAATTGGGCAGCCTGTACCTCTGCTGGAATTTCAACTATTACTGATAAGAAAAAAACACCAATTGTGAGTGTCAAATACCATCAAAACAATGTTAAACAGAGCTGTATATAAATCTGTCCTCTCTAAGCTTTATGACTGTTAGAAGTTGCCTTTTCACCTCTCACAATAAGATCTGTATAAAATCCCTAAGGCTCAGGTCAACCCGTGAAAGTTCACAGCTATACTCCTAACAGTTTGTTTTAAAATGTTCTTATGGATGCCAGAGCTGATAACATTTTCCCTGAAAACCTAAATGTTTTTAAACAAAATACATTTTCCTGGATTGCTTTACTTTTGAAGGGTTACTTTTGGAGGGTTACAGTAGTTTTATAACTTCTAAAAGATGACAAAACTAGATTTTGCTCTGACATGGTCCTGATGTAAAGCAGGAAGCATACTAAAGGGGAAAGGGTACATTTAAGGGGGCCTTAAATGAATTATGTTGATGTACCCCAATCTGAATAAAGCATCTATCTTCTTCAGCACAAACCCGACTGTGCATTACTTGGTAAATGTTATTGGTTGTGAGATTAGCACCCTGGTACTTACCTGAAAGTTATCGTCAGGTGCAGGGTCTTGTGGATTTGTGTGTATATATATATATATATATTTGTGTACGGCACATTTCGAGGAGGTAAGGCAACTATAATAAAATAAGCAGTATTAGTAATAGCAAAGTCAGTTGAGGTTTGCCGAAACTCCCACAATTACAGGCCAAGCCTTCTATTTGTGTACGGCACATTTCGAGAACATAAGGCAACTATAATAAAAGAAGCAGTATTAGTAATAGCAAAGTCAGTTGAGGTGTGCCGAAACTGATGTGAGGTTAGACCTGTAAAAGAGGGCAAAAATATAAGAAGCGTTTTCTCCAAATGCATACAAGTTTATTTAAGCACAAACATTATTTAGACATGTCATGGAAAGCCATTCTTATTTCTTTTTCAGGATCGGGAATGTACCTATTGTATACGGATGATTTCCATCTACCCATATGTTTAATGATGTGAGTTGGTACGTAGTTACCTGAAGCAGCTGAAGCTGCTCCAATGCTGAAGGAATGGCCTGAGAAAGCGTGTGGGTTTTGTCCTAGCCGGAGTAATAATGTACGAATGTAATACATCAATTGTTTAGTGGTTAGGGGTTTCCCTTGAATAGCTAATAGTGGGCAATCCGGGTTAGAAGTGATTTGGGACATCACTAGATTATCTAAAACTAAGATAGGACACCATTTGGTAGAGGTAGGATAGTGTTTAATTTCTACCGGAGGACCTGTTTGGCATGTTTTTGTATGGGTAATAGACAAGATGTAGTGGTTTTGAACACCCGGAACATGAATACATGTTATGCAGAATTGAAGATTAGCCGCTAGCCAGGCCAGTCTCCTTATTAAGTTCATAATCGTGAGGGACTGAGAGCGGCCTTTGTTAACTATATCACAGGTAGCTACATTATCCGAAAAGCATCTAACAGATTGTCACCATTCTTTACCCCAGACGTGTGCAGCTGCTACTATAGGATAAATTTCAAATAGAGCTGAGGTGGTATTGAAATTTTCGAGTGAGGTGGTCTCAACTGGCCAAGAGCCGTATAGCCACTCATCACTGAAAATGGCTGCATCGGTCCAAATTACAGGGGAATCGTCAGGTATGGGTGGAACAAATAGCGACCTGCCATTCCAAGATGATAGGAACAGCTGCCACATTTGTAGATCAGCTTTAGCTGACTCGTCTAAGGAAGTTGTGGAGTCGTCACCGGGGAGGCCGTGCAACAGTGAGAGGACTCTGGAAATGAAAGACCTACCCTGAGGAATTATTCTCATAGCAAAATTTAATGAACCGAGTACTGACTGTAGTTGTTTCCTTGTGCAAGTGCCTTCTGACGTGCAGGTGTTTATGTGAGAAAGAATCTGGTCTACTTTCTCTTGAGGCAGTCTGGCCTGCATAGAGATGGAATTGAGTGTAATTCCCAGGAAAGTAATCACTGTGTTGGGACCTTCTGTTTTGTCTTGGGCTACAGGGACTCCTAAGTCTTTAAATAGAGTGAGCATGTGATTAAGACTGTGGGGCGTGTGGTGGTGAGGTTCAATGGTGAGGAAGTCATCTAAGTAATGTATAACTACTGGACATCTGCAAAAGTTCTGTGGGAGCCAGGTTAAAGTTTCGGCAAATATGTCGAATAACTTAGGGCTACTTTTGGATCCTAAGGTCAGTCTGGTAGCGAAATAGTAGCTGTCTTGCCACTTAACTCCATGCAGATGCCAGAGTGACTGATGGATGGGAAGCAGTTTAAAGGCGTTTGTGATGTCAGATTTACTTAACCAAGCAGCCTTCCCGGCATGAATGATTGCTTGGATGGCATCGTCAATTCTGGCATATTGAAGGGAAAAGTCTTCTAAAGGGATCAGAGCACCTCTAGCATGTAAGCTCATCAAGCAGGGCCCTCAATCCCCTCTGTTCCTGTACGTCAGTGGTCTGATCTCAGTTATGTGTCTGTTAGTCCACCCATTGTACAGCGCTACGGAATTTGTTGGCGCTATATAAATAATAAAATAATAATAATAATAATAATAATTAAGGCTAGGTGTACGGGATGAGTGAGGTGCAGAAAAGTCAATAATCAGTCTCTTTTTATTGTTATATTTCCCTGTGGCGATTCCTAGAGGGTTTGTCCTCCAGGAAGTGAAAGGAGGAGTAGAGAAAGGACCTATCATGAAACCATTGGTGATTTCTTTCTGTAAGAGTTCTTGTATACTGTCCGGATCTGTGAGTGCTGACTGTAAGTTGGGGCATTCCAAAACACCTGTGGGGAGTGACACGAACCCAGTGTGAAACCCATTAGTGAAACCAGCCGTGAGAAATTCCACCAAATGAACAGAAGGATGATTAGACAGGTAGCGTTGCAACTTAGGTACGTTTATTGGAGTGGAAGATTTGTTAGGACATTGTTTTGGCATGTGCTCTGAAACACAGTGAGTACACGTGCAGAAGCCTACAAGCACTATAACTGCAACTCCCGGCATTGAAATTATTGCAGACTTGTGCTTTGCCTAAAAAAACAATTGGCCTGCCTAGTTTGTCTCTCACTTCCCTCTGGGTCGTGTTGGATTGGTAACCAGTATTGACGCTACTGGTAGAAGGGGTAGCTACATTTTCAGGACAGAAATTGACTGAATGAGCAGCAGAAGAGCATATAGCACAGGAAGGGGTTTTAAGGCCTGCAAAATGCATAAGAAATAATTCTGTGTCTAGCTGTGCCCAATCAGTAATTGTATTGTACTGGGAGAGCGATGCTGCGGATCTGGAAGCAAATGACTTATGATAATCATAAAATGCGTAGCCCCCGTACTTGTATGCTAACTCAACCACTTTATGAAGGTATAAGTCGAGTTCCTCTCTACATAGTGGGAAAGCTGTACAGATCATGGGCCGAATGGTTCTTATCTGCCGTCACATTCTATGTTTCTATGTTTCTGTACAAACCGAATGCGAGGACAAATTCAGGGATGTTAAGTTTCCTATTTAGTCTAGGATCTCTAGACTTCATCACTACTGACAGATCCTCAAAGGTATCAGCCCTGTTCTCTACCACGTCTTGAGATGCTATCAGTAATGAGGCCAAGTTTATGTCCTTCCCCTCTATGATGTCATGTCTTAGAGACTGAGGAATGACGTGAATAGGATTTATGATGTTGGTAGCTCTATTGGCTGGTAGAGGGTTATCTTTACCTCCTGAGTTAGGTGCGGGCTGAACAACGGGCACTGGAATCTCTGCAACGGTTGGAATATTGTTTGATTTCAGATTATCCAATCTATTATTAATAGTTGCTACTGAAGAAACAAGGGAGGCCATCATGACGTGCAAGGCTATTTTGCACATTGAAATCAGAACTAGGGCCAGGTCTTTCGTTGTCTTCAGTAATATTTAATAACCTAAACAGTTTGGCTTTCCTGGCTGTAGCTGGGAAAGGAATATTCCTCTTTTTAAATTTTGAGGTGATTTTAGGGATAGTCCAGGAACGATAGCTGGAAGCTGGACTTGGTGGATTGTGTCGTCTCTGCGAGCCTGATCTGAGTGGGGTGCTGGCAATCGACAGATCATTTCCTAGTGTAGAAGCATTAGACATGCTATGGAAGTGAGGCAGATGGACAATGTTAGTATGGTACAGTATAGAACAGTAGTGACCCAGCTTACTAGGCTAGTGCCTACTGGCGAAATTGTATTAACTAGTTTATGTTGGTGACAGGTGACGCCCTGACTACTTGCCAAGTGGCTATGAGAGGCACTACCTATGATTTGGCTCGTGGGGCCTTTGTGCCACTGAGGTGTGTGGCGGGGTGTTGGACTCTCGGTGACACGTAAAAGAATGTAATATCGTTTGACCGTGATGGGTAAGGCCCTGACTATGACTTGATGCAAGGCTCTAACTATGCATTTGGACGATTGGGCTTGAACCTCTGAACGGAAGGGCTGATAGTATGCCTTGCGGGACCATTTGACTAATAGGCGAAGAGGCTTATGGGACCATACCTAACTTGGCGAGAGCGTAAACCTACTCGTATCCCTGCCTGGGTTTGACCGGTTAACGTACCTGATGACCGACTTGTATGATGTATACTGAAGTGGAAAGAACAATCCTTACTGGAACCTAAAACATGTCACAAATTTAAGTTACAACCTAATCCCTGGGAGAAACCGTAGAAAAATTGCCCCTTCAAGCCAAAGGGTATATACTAACCGTATACGTAGAAAATGATTTAAGAAGATTTGGCCAGGTGGTACCAGAACTCTTACAATGCTGTAGTTGCGTTTAACCAATAAGGCCCGTTTGCAGGCCCGGACTGGCCATCGGGCACACCGGGCAAATGCCCGGTGGGCCGCGATGGCCGTGGGGCCGAGGCCGGCAGGGAGATCACAGGATCTCCCCGGCCGGCCCCTGCAGGGCCAGCGCTACCCGAGTGCCGGCCCTGCATAGTGCCTCCATGGGCCGGTGGGGAGATCAAAGATCTCCCACACCGGCCCACAGGAACTGTTACAGGCGGCCGCCGGCTGGGTGAGGGAGGGAGGAGAAGACCGGCGGAGCTCTAACAAGCAGCTCCGCCGGGTCCTCTCGCGGGATTCTGAGCGTTGCCACGGTTACCGTTACCGCGGCAACGCTCAGATCTCGCGAGAGTGACCTCTAACCCGCAGGTTAGAGTTCACTCTCACCACTGGGCCACCAGGGAAGGCAGCATGGTCCCCCCTCAAGGCTCCCCCTCCCAGGCAGAACGGCTCCCTCCCCCTCCCAGACTAAAGGTAAGATGGGAGGGGGGGGGGACATAACTTTTTTCTTTTTTTTTTATTATTATTAATTATTATAATAATAAAATAAAAAATATATATTTAAAATAATTTCCCTAACAGCCCCACCAGACACACACAGCCCCCCACAGCACCCCACAGACACACACAGCACCCCACAGACACACAGCCCCAGACACACACACACAGCCCCCCAGACACACACACACAGCACCCCAGACACACACACAGCACCCAGACACACACACAGCACCCCCAGACACACACACAGCCCCAGAAACACACACAGCCCCCAGACACACACACACACAGCCCCCAGACACACACACAGCACCCCCAGACACACACAGCACCCAGACACACACAGATACAGACACACACAGCCCCCAGACACACACACAGCACCCAGACACACACAGCCCCCCCAGACACACACAGCACCCCCCAGACACACACAGCACCCCACAGACACACACAGACACACACCCCCAGACACACACACAGCCCCCCACACACACACAGCCCCCACAGACACACACAGCCCCCCCACAGAAACACACAACACCCTCATATATATATATACACATACATACAAAAATCAAAACTGAGGATGCACTCACAGGACTTGGTTAAAGTGAAAAAAAGGGACTTTTAATTATTCCATGTGAAATGTACAGAAAAATAAATTTTCCATTCACATGGAATAATTAAAAGTCCCTTTTTTTTCACTTTAACCAAGTCCTGTGAGTGCATCCTCAGTTTTGATTTTTGTATATTTCTGACGTTTGGGATATAGCACCCAGGCTATTAGTTCTTTTTTATTACTTAAAGGAGAGTGCCAAGCATCCTGTTTTTTTGAATATGAATATATATATATATATATATATATATATATATACACACATACATATATACACACACACACACACACACACTACAGCACCCCTCACACTGCACCACTACACACATTACGCTCCAGATACACGCTAGATCCCTTACCCTATATACACTCTTAATCCTCTACACACACACACACACACACAATCTTCTAAACACACTCTGGGTCCTTTACACACTAGATCTCTTACACACACACACTGCACCACCTACAGACACACTACATTCCTTGTAAGCAAACACATACAACATTCTCTAAACACACAGTAGTGTGTGTGTATAAGTGACACACACTACGTCACCTATACACACACACACACTACTGCCCGTATGCACACACTCGCTACATCCCCTATAACACTATGCCCCTATACACGCACTCTCTACAGCCCCTAGCCACACATATTACACCACAAAATTGACCTATTTACACAATACCACACCACACTCTACACACAGGCAATCCCACAAGCATGCGCCAAACACATGCACCATACACTTTCCTGGCCCTTTTGTCCTCTGGTATCCCACTTGTGGAGACACCAGAGACAATTTAAAAGCAAACACAGCGCAAGCATGTTATTACATTTGCTTGCGCTGCGCAGAACAAATACAGGGCCTTTTTCTAATGCTAGAGCTCTTCAGCGGGGCTCTGCGCATTGAACCAACATGCTCACTTTCTCTGGCCCTTTTGGGGGGGCCGCTCTAATTGAAAAATGCCGGGCCTATTTTTTTCCCAGTCCGGCCCTGCCCGTTTGTATGCAGTGTCAGAAATTGAGTTATCTTAACTGGGGAGAAACAACATATAAAATAATGTCATCTAAACAATACCGAATAGTGTAGTTGGTAACAAGAAATACACGAGACCGGGCTGAGTATATGAATACTTGTATAATATAATAATAGCAAAGAAGTACGCGATAAGATATAAGGAAAATCTTTTGGTGATGACCTTTAGGTGACCTAATGGAATAGGAAACAGAATTTTTTTTTTTTAACCCCTGCTGTTATAACAGTGGTTTGCCCGCAGTTAATAACCGAGACTTAATGTACCCCAAATTAAGGTACCTAGCGAAGAAACATATATCTAAATATAAAATAAGCCTATTAACAGATTTTTACCGCTCAACCTTGTCAAACCACAAGGTGGCGATAAAAGCAAAACCCAACCTGGCTACCCGGCATATATAAGTTTAAATTAATGGAACTGTCATATTACTAATGGAAATTACAGAATGGTAATCTTAACAGATTTTTTACTTCTACTGCAATGTGTGAGTGAAATGCCCGTATTGAAATAATGACAGTTTATATTACACGAAATGAAAGTTCGCACGAACAGAGCTTTATAATTGAGTTTTGCATAAAACAACCGAAAGCTGTATGAAGAGTTTAAATTATATGAATGAATTCGAACTGACACCTGAAATTCCCATGAGTAGATTAATGTTTTATCCCGAAATGCATGACTGCACGAATTGTAGCGATATGTTTAAGAGCAGAGACTATAAAAGAATATTTATTTATCTAACAGCAGAATAAGCTAGATTAGATTTGTAACAGGTCGTAGGGTTTAGCGT
This sequence comes from Pelobates cultripes, assembly GCA_933207985.1. NCBI lineage: Eukaryota > Metazoa > Chordata > Amphibia > Anura > Pelobatidae > Pelobates > Pelobates cultripes. Next base: position 343,678,402 of record OW240912.1, read on the forward strand.
GGTCTTACATGCTCCCAACTTACGCCGTTACAGTCCATAATGAATGCGGCAGCGAGGCTCATCTTCCTGTCCGCCCGCACCTCCCATGCCTCACCCTTCTGTCAATCCCTACTTTGACTTCCTATAAAATATAGAGCTAAATTTTAAATTCTGGTTCTTGCTTTCAAATCTCTACATAATGCTGCTCCCACCTATCTATCCTCCCTTATACACAATATACACAAGTATGTCCCGTCTAGGCCCTTACGATCTGCTGAAGACTTACGTCTATCTTCTGTCCATACTCCCACCTCTTATGCTCACCTTCAAGATTTCTCGAGGGCTGCACCGTTCCTGTGGAACTCGCTTCCCTCCTCCGTTAGATGCTCACCCAGTCTCCACTCCTTCAAAAAATTGTTAAAAACCCACTTCTTCATAAAAGCGTATCAATTAAACTGTTAATAGCTCCTGACTGATTCCTCTTCTGCAACTGTCACTAGTCTCATACTATCCTTATCTTTTTGTGTCATTTTACCCCACTTCCTCTAGCATGTAAGCTCATTGAGTGGAGGGAGGGAACATGCAAAACACCAGGCCACGTACGGTGCAACGGAAGGTGAGTAGTGCCTTTAAATAGGTAAATAAAGACCCTCCCACAACTGCAGGCAAGCCTTAACATTTGTGTTTGGGGCAAACAGGCCGTATAGAGAGATAATGAGCAGGGTTAAGTATAGCGTAGTATAGAAAGGAAAAGTTGGTTGAGGTGTGCCGGAACCGACGACGTAATAGGCCTGTAGATAAAAGTGGGCAAAAATAGATTCATGTAATAAAACAAAATAATCAACAATTAACAAGAATTGAAGTGGGGTAGAGAAAATAAACTGCTTTTTTAGAAATGTGAGACCTCCTGAGACAAAACTGAAAGTTGGACATAGATGTAGCAGTAAATTCTCGGGTCCTATGGACACCGAAAGCCTGGTACATAGCAGTCTTAATTACTTAAATGGCATGGGGTTCAACAGGACTGGTGTCTAGCAAGTCTGATAGTGAATGGAATAGTTGCTTGTTGATGGGTAAACTATGTGTTCGTACTGGACCAGATTCCAGAATTCTTATGAGTATTGTTATCATCTGATATGAAGACACAAAACTATGTTTGTTTTTGAAAGAGTTCAACATATGATAGATATAATTAAATTATATAGAGAGATAATTTAGGTATAAGGTGGTGTAACGGATCACCTGGCACCCCGACTGGGTACCTCCATTGAAGGTGGCTCCTAGTGCTTTCTGAGGGCTCCAAGCACCCCAGCCAACACCATAACCACTATAGACTCCTCCAGAGAGCAAGACAGGAACAAGCTCTTACAAGAGCTTAGTAGTGATATAGCAAGGGAGTATGACTAGCATAGCAATCCCTTGTAGCAGATTCCCCCAGTAACGAGACGACACTTCATTTTGAGGGTCAAGCAGAACTGACTGTACTGGCACATACAGCCTCTTTTATTCACAATCCACAAACATAGTACTGCCCACAGGGTTTTGAAATACAACCAATCAATCCGTACAATACACACAGACACTCCCACACAAAATCCTCCCCTCTGCCTGTGATATGATTACTGAACACAATGGGTAATATAATTATCACAGGCAGAGAAATACAGTTTTTACAAAATATTAATAACTTCCAAAATATACATGCCATTCACATAAAACATTTTCAGAATCCGCATGCTTGAAATATACACATACTCAAAAATCAGGGCAATCGGTTCAGGGGTTAAAAGTTAAGGGAAAGTCCTTTTTCACAAAATGAAGCATGGTTTTTATGCCAAAAAACCATTTCCACAGAGTCTTCTATCCTGAAGTTATCAAATTATCTCCAAGGACAGAGGCAAAACTCCATTAGCCACATGGTAGCAGAATACAATAAAATACATAAAAATATATAACTGTGCAGCGATTGCATAAAACGGGTACATTCAACATATCCCCAGATAGCTTAGATCTGAGCTCAAATTATAACTGAATGGTGCTCAGATCACATACATACCGTTCAATTGCCATGGAGCCAAAGTCTTTCACATAGTCTTTCGTTATACGACTGGGCTCCATGGCATAGCTATCTGGGGTAACACTGCTCACATAGGGAAAGTACCGAATGACCCAGCTTTCGGGTCTTTGCAGGGGAAAATCCAGCATTTCAACATGGGGCCATTGTCACAGAGCAGGAGGCTGGCAATCAGTCTTCTCCAATGCCCAGTGGTGAGGCTGGTTCCGCCACAGGTGGCAAAAGTAAGCAAGTCCTAATAAAGACAACAAAGGCAGGAGTGAGTGAAAAGCATTCCAACATGAAGCATAAAACAAAACCTAACATATGCTAGACTGTGTGATAGAGGATAGCACAGGTGGTGAAGGTTCATGACCATGAGCCAAACCAGTGACCCAGACCATGAATACCCTCTGGACCGAGGCGGCTGTGGTTATCGGAGACGGCATAGGCTGGGCGCTGCGGAGCGCCTGTAAATGAAAAACGAGACAGTTGACCGCAGCAATAAATATGATGCATGATCACAGAACAAGAAATAGAAGAAAAGCAGCCAAACAGGTTAAAACCACCAAAGGAACCAAATAATTAGTGAAAAATTACAATCAGCACTATTGATAAAGTGACGTAAGGCCCGGACGAATGACACATATCGTACTAAAATCTGACCACAGACAGCCCACAAGTTACAGCAACAGCCACAATCAGGTACCTTTTAAAAGCAGAAGTAGTTGAAACCTACAACGTCGAGGACTTAGCAAACTACAATCATAAGAAATCTGTCAGATAGATGTGGCAGAACATATGGCTGTAAAAAACCTAGTAGTTCAGGATTTCCAAAGCTATTCTACATTACATTCGACGGTTTCATACGACCGTAATTTCAAATATACATACTATGGAAAACTACCAAAAGCTGACCACCCTCCTGGCCGCAGAACACCTTGTGGAAGTAATTATTTAGAACATTCCCTGGATGGTCGCCGTTTGCAAAGTTCCGAAACGCATGTGTTTTAGCAAACTGTGGCCAGCCAGACCCACGAAATGAGGGCAGCGGTACATGGTTGATGAGCTCATGGAACTATTTTTGGATGCTAGAGTTCGCGACCCTAGAGCAAATTGGACCGCTGCCTGGTTCAAATCTATAAACGTGCGAACTATGCCGTTTGGTAGATAGAAACTACCGAACGAGGGGGACATTCGCCACTCACAGTCAAGGGAAGCATCCAATTCAGACTTTTTTTGTAATGAGATATACACACTACAAGCCACATCAACAGTAAAGTAATTGCCAGATGGTAATTAAGAAGAAGAAGGTACAAGCAAACCTAGAGGGCACAATAAATCTAAATGGTATCCCAATAGGTTTCTAGTACTGTAACAGCAACCCATAGACTGATAAAATATAACTTTTAATTATAAAATATTTAAAAAGAAAGCAGGGTCACTATGTGAAAATAAATCGTAGAAAAAATTTGGAGAAAAAAGAACAGTGGGTTTATTTGCCAGAGAGGTGTCACTCCTATCAGGTAGTGGCACTGGTAATGCAGGGACTTAATAGAAACATAGAAACATAGAATGTGACGGCAGATAAGAACCATTCGGCCCATCTAGTCTGCCCAATTTTCTAAAAACTTTCATTAGTCCCTAGCCTTATCTTATGGTTAGGATAGCCTTATGCCTATCCCACGCATGCTTAAACTCCTTTACTGTGTTAACCTCTACCACTTCAGCTGGAAGGCTATTCCATGCATCCACTACCCTCTCAGTAAAGTAATACTTCCTGATATTATTTTTAAACCTTTGTCCCTCTAATTTAAGACTATGTCCTCTTGTTGTGGTAGTTTTTCTTCTTTTAAATATAGTCTCCTCCTTTACTGTGTTGATTCCCTTTATATATTTAAATGTTTCTATCATATCCCCCCTGTCTCGTCTTTCCTCCAAGCTATACATGTTAAGATCCTTTAACCTTTCCTGGTAAGTTTTATCCCGCAATCCATGAACCAGTTTAGTAGCCCTTCTCTGAACCCTCTCTAAGGTATCAATATCCTTCTGAAGATACGGTCTCCAATACTGTGTACAATACTCCAAGTGAGGTCTCACCAGTGTTCTGTATAATGGCATGAGCACTTCCCTCTTTCTACTGCTAATACCTCTCCCTATACAACCAAGCATTCTGCTAGCATTTCCTGCTGCTCTATTACATTGTCTGCCTACCTTTAAGTCATCAGAAATAATCACCCCTAAATCCCTTTCCTCATATGTTGAGGTTAGGACTCTATCAAATATTCTGTACTCTGCCCTTGGGTTTTTACGTCCAAGATGCATTATCTTGCACTTATCCACATTAAATGTCAGTTGCCACAATTCTGACCATTTTTCTAGTTTACCTAAATCATTTGTCATTTGGCTTATCCCTCCTGGAACATCAACCCTGTTACATATCTTAGTATCATCAGCAAAAAGACATACCTTACCATCAAGACCTTCTGCAATATCACTAATAAAAATATTAAAGAGAATGGGTCCAAGTACAGATCCCTGAGGTACCCCACTGGTGACAAGTCCAAGCTTCGAATATATTCCATTAACTACAACCCTCTGTTGCCTGTCACTCAGCCACTGCCTTACCCATTCAACAATATTTGAATCCAAACTTAAAGATTGCAGTTTATTGATAAGCCTTCTATGTGCAACAGTGTCAAAAGCCTTACTGAAATCTAGGTAGCAATGTCTACTGCACCACCCTGATCTATAATTTTAGTTACCCAATCAAAAAAATCAATAAGATTAGTTTGGCATGATCTCCCTGAAGTAAACCCATGTTGTCTCTGATCTTGAAATCCATGTGTTTTTAGATGCTCATCAATCCTATCCTTTAACATGGTTTCCATCACTTTCCCCACTACTGAAGTAAGTAATGGGGTAAAAGTGTAGCCAGTATATATAAGCCAAGTGTAACCCCCCAACTCCTGTCACCGAGTTTCACCGTTGTAGCAAAATCCCCAACCCCTCGGTTATAAACTCATGTAGCCAGACGTTCTAAGTAGCTAACTATCTAAATCACAATAAAAATAAAATAAATGTAAAGAGGGTGGCTAAACTAGGAGAAAGGTAACAGCTGCAGCATCGTCCCTATCTAACTCCTCCACCCTCAACTAATCTTGTCCCGACGCGCGTTTCGCCAAATGTCGGCTCTTCCAAGGGAACAGAGTCTAAGTAGAACCGTCATTTAAATATCCCGCCCTCTCTGGTGATTGGCTACTGATCTTGCCGACCCGATGGGGGGTGGAGCCCATCTCTTTCAACAGTTAACCCCAAGGGGCTCGGTGTACTGTGAAAGAGATTGATTGTATAAACTAAATAAAATAAAAAGCTATATAATAAGATGATGTAATCCAATATAAATGAACTAGGCAAACAATGTAGACTTTAAATTGTATACATTTAAAAAAAAGTATAATGCAAATAGTATTTAACGAAGAGTAAAGCAAAACTATAAATCCCTTGATGCTAAGATGTTAAAGACTAGTATTTAAACAATTCATAAGGGGAGGTCTGGTGAGAAACATTGTAAATTAATACTCAGCAACATAAGTGTAACAAATATGTTGCTATGTTTGCTTGATTGTCCGATGTATCTAATAGGGAGTAAAAACGCATTTTTTGCTATCTGGGACTTATGTAACCACAATCTGTAAAGTGGTCAAAAAAAGGGGCGGGAAATCATCTCCCACAGATCATCTTGCTGTATAGGGTCTGTTAACATAATAATAGGTCAAAATCAACCCTCTATAGCTGTAGATTGTATAAATTATATGAATTCCCAATATTTCCAATAATAGTCCAGTATATCCTGGTACAAAATGGAAAGAATAAACAGAGCAAATGTCAGTCCATGTTAAAAAATAATTGCCATGAATGGTAGCTGAACAAATTGAAATGGAATCATAGTCATAACTCAATCCCCTATTTTCTTATATACAGCTTCACAATAAATACATATGATATTGAAACTTAGTGTTGAGCTAAGGCAAAAGCATATTGGAATTCTAAATTGTATAAATGTGAACCTGAGACATAGGGGAGAGAGGAGCCCTCCCATCATTTATGAGTGAATGAGCTGAGTAAAGTTAAAGGGATGCTATAGTCACCTGAACAACTTTAGCTTAATGAAGCAGTTTTGGTGTATAGAACATGCCCCTGCAGCCTTACTGCTCAATCCTTTGCCATTTAGGAGTTAAATCCCTTTGTTTATGAACCCTAATCACACCTCCCTGCATGTGACTTGCACAGCCTTCCATAAACACTTCCTGTAAAGAGAGCCCTTTTTAGGTCTTTATTGCAAGTTCTGTTTAATTAAGATTTTCTTGTTAATAGCTATGTTAATAGCTTGCTAGACCCTGCAAGAGCCTCCTGTATGCGATTAAAGTTCAATTTAGAGATTGAGATACAATTATTTAAGGTAAATTACATCTGTTTGAAAGTGAAACCAGTTTTTTTTTATTTTTTTTATGCAGGCTCTGTAAATCATAGCCAGGGGAGGTGTGGCTAGGGCCGCATAAACAGAAACAAAGTGATTTAACTCCTAAATGACAGTGAATTGAGCAGTGAAATTGCAGAGGAATGATTTATACACTAAAACTGCTTTATTCAGCGAAAGTAATTTAGGTGACTATAGTGTTCCTTTAAACTCCTCATTTAGCCTTTAGGTAGTGTTTGAAATGAGTAGATCCAACGAGACTCTGCCTTAAGTAGAGAAATATTGATATCTCCTTTCCGATGATTAAGAAATATTATTTGGATCACGTGAAACTTAAGTGCACTGAGTTTAGATGCATGGTTTAATCGTACATGTTTAGCAATTGGAGTATCAAGATGTAGATTAGTGATGGAATTGATATGTTGTCACAAAGAGAATGACTCAGGGACAGAAAAAAGTGGGGGTACAAGACGCACAAGTCCAATTACCAATAGATGACAAATTAGATGAAAATAAAATAATAAACTTATCAAACTTTGTTCTAAAATCTAGACATATGTCACTTTTAAAAAAAGGCTTATCATTTGTGCCAACACCTTCTAGAAATATGTTTAATTGGGCAAAGGTTAAGCTTTTTGGTCGCAAATTGGCCCTTCATGCTTTCCATGAAAAAATAAATCTTAAACACCTTAGGGAATTGGGTCTTTCTCCTGAGGATAATGAAATATACAAACTTCTGACAGATTTATACTCTGAGCAGGAACCTATTGATTCACTTACGGATTTTAAGCCTCTATGTTGGTTTCCTCCAAACTTAAAAGATTTTCCCTGTATAGAACTGTTTGTCCAGATCTGTACTAATGAACTAGAGTGTCAAACTTTTCAACAGCCCCAAATATCTAACTTAAAATATGAGGAAAGACAAGCCCTACAAGAATATTTCTCTACTTAAGGCAGAGTCTCGTTGGATCTACTCATTTCAAACACTATACCCTAAAGGACTAAATGAGGAGTTTAACTTTACTCGTTCATTCACTCATAAAGGATGGGAGGGCTCCTCTCTCCCAGATGTCTCAGGTTCACATTTATACAATTTAGAATTCCAATATGCTTTTGCCTTAGCTCAACACTAAGTTTCAATTTCATATGTATTTATTGTGAAGCTGTATATAAGAAAATAGGGGATTGAGTTATGCCTATGATTCCATTTCAATGTGTTCAGCTACCATTCATGACAATTATTTATTAACATGGACTGACATTTGCTCTGTTTTTTCTTTCCATTTTGTACCAGGATATACTGGACTATTATTGGAAATATTGGGAATTCATATAATTTATACAATCTACAGCTATAGAGGGTTGATTTTGACCTATTATTATGTTAACAGACACTGCTTAATATACATACAGCAAGAGGATCTGTAGGAGATTATTTCTCCCCCTCCCCCCACCCCCTCCTTTTTTTACCTCTTTACAGATTGTGGTTACATAAGTCCCAGATAGCAAAAAAGGCGTTTTTACTCCCTATTAGATACATCGGACAATCAAGCCAACATAGCAACATATTTGTTACAATTATGTTGCTGAGTATTAATTTACAATGTTTCTCACCAGACCTCCCCTTATGAATTGTTTCAATACTAGTCTTTGACATCTTAGCATCAAGGGATTTATAGTTTTGCTTTAATCTTCGATAAATACTATTTGCATTATACCTTTTTTTAAATGTATACAATTTAAAGTCTACATTGTTTGCCTAGTTCATTTATATTGGATTACATCATCTTATTATATAGCCTTTTATTTTATTTAGTTTATACAATCAATCTCTTTCACAGTACACAGAGCCACTTGGGGTTAACTGTTGAAAGAGATAGGCTCCACCCCCCATATCGGGTCGACAAGATCAGTAGCCAATCACCAGAGAGGGCGGGATATTTAAATGACGGTTATACTTAGACTCGGTTCCCTTGGAAGAGCCTACATTCGGCAAAATGCTGCAGCTGTTACCTTTCTCCTAGTTTAGCCACCCTCTTTATATTTATTTCATTTTTATCGTGATTTAGATAGTTAGCTACTTAGAACGTCTGGCTACATGAGTTTATAACCGAAGGGTTGGGGATTTTGCTACAATGGTGATACTGGGTTATAGGAGTTGGGGGGCTATACTTGGCAAATATATACTGGCTACACTTTTACTAGTGATGCACCGAACGGTTCGCTGGCGAATAGTTCCTGGCGAACATAGCATGTTCGCGTTCGCCACGGCGGGCGAACATATGCGCGGTTCGATCCGCCCCCTATTCATCATCATTGAATAAACTTTGACCCTGTACCTCACAGTCAGCAGACACATTCCAGCCAATTAGCAGCACACCCCCCCTAGCAGACCCTCCCACCTACTGGAAGGCATCCATTTTACATTCATTCTCAAGCCGCATGCTTAGTGAGAGGAGGAAAAGTGTAGCTGCTGTTGATTAGATAGGGAAATGCATAGCTAGGTTAGGGTATACAGTGTCCACTACAGTCCTGAAGGACTCATCTGATCTCTGCTGTAAGAACAGCACCCCAAAAAGCCCTTTTTAGGGCTAGAACATCAGTCTGCTTTTTTTTTTTTGTGTAATGTAATTGCAGTTGCCTGCCTGCCAGCTTCTGTGTCAGGCTCACAGTGGAAACTGTGCCCAGTGCCACCACTCACTCACTGGTGTCACAATAGCTTCCATTAAAAAAAAATAAAAAAATCACTATAATAGATTGAATAGCAGTTAGTTGTCTGCCAGCTTCTGTGTCAGGCTCACAGTGGATACCATGCCCAGTGCCACCACTCACTCACTGGTGTCACAATAGCTTTCATTTAAAAAAAATTTTTTTCACTATAATAGATTGAATAGCAGTTAGTTGTCTGCCAGCTTCTGTGTCAGGCTCACAGTGGATACTGTGCCCAGTGCCACCACTCACTTACTGGTGTCACAATAGCTTGCATTTAAAAACTAAAAACTTTTTTCACTGTTATAGATTGAATAGCAGTTAGTTGTCTCAAAGCGGGTGTGTTAGGCTCACAGTGGATACTGTGCCCAGTGCCACCACTCACTCACTGGTGTCACAATAGCGTGCATTTAAAAACAAAAAACTTTTTTCACTGTTATAGATTGAATAGCAGTTAGTTGTCTCAAAGCGGGTGTGTCAGGCTCACAATGGATACTGTGCCCGGTGCCACCACTCACTCACTGGTGTGACAATAGCTTGCATTTAAAAACAAAAAACTTTTTTCACTGTTATAGATTGAATAGCAGTTAGTTGTCTCAAAGCGGGTGTGTCAGGCTCACAGTGGATACTGTGCCCAGTGCCTCCACTCACTCACTGGTGTCACAATAGCTTGCATTTAAAAACAAAAAACTGTTTTCACGGTTATAGATTGAATAGCATTTAGTTGTCTCAAAGCGGGTGTGTCAGGCTCACAGTGGATACTGTGCCAGTTCACAGTGCCACTCATATCTGGTGTCATAATAGCTTGCATTTAAAAACAAAAAACTTTTTTCACTGTTATAGATTGAAGAGCAGTTAGTTGTCTCAAAGCGGGTGTGTCAGGCTCACAGTGGATACTGTGCCCAGTGCCACCACTCACTCACTGGTGTCACAATAGCTTGCATTTAAAAACAAAAAACTTTTTTCACTGTTATAGATTGAATAGCAGTTAGTTGTCTCAAAGCGGTTGTGTCAGGCTCACAGTGGATACTGTGCCCAGTGCCACCACTCACTCACTGGTGTCACAATAGCTTGCATTTAAAACCCAAAAACTTTTTCACTGTTATAGATTGAATAGCAGTTAGTTGTCTCAAAGCGGGTGTGTCAGGCTCACAGTGGATACTGTGCCCAGTGCCACCACTCACTCACTGGTGTCACAATAGCTTGCATTTTAAAACAAAAAAACGTTTTTCACTGTTATAGATTGAATAGCAGTTAGTTTTCTCAAAGCGGGTGTGTCAGGCTCACAGTGGATACTGTGCCCAGTGCCACCACTCACTCACAGGTGTCACAATAGCTTGCATTTAAAAACAAAAAACTTTTTTCACTGTTATAGATTGAATAGCAGTTAGTTGTCTCAAAGCAGGTGTGTCAGCCCTACAGCGTGTACTCTGCCAGTTCACAGTGCCACTCTTATCTGGTGTCACATTAGATTGCACGCACAGTGCCCCAAATTTTAAGAAGGAGGACCGACCAAGCATCTTTTTCCATCTCCCGGTTCCTAAAATTGATGCCATATACACGTCCCCTGATAGGGGACGTAACAGGGATTAAACTTATAAGAATAGTACTACTTAACACACCACTTCTATCTGGTGGCACATTAGATTGCACGCGCAGTGCCCCAAATTTGTTGTGATCTGTGAGTAAGGTAAACGGTTGTCCATACAAGTAAGGTTGCAGCTTTTTGAGGGCCCACACCACCGCCAGGCACTCCTTTTCAATGGCAGTGTATCTACTTCCCTGGGCAAAAGTTTCCGGCTTAGATAAGCCCCAGGTTGCTCGCCGCCATCTGCTCCTACTTGGCTCAGTACTGCTCCCAATCCAAACATAGAAGCGTCTGTATGGATGAGAAAGCGTGCCGTCCCGTTTCGGTACTAGTACTACCGGGGAGGCCCAGGGGCTGTCAGAGTGATCTATCACCCCTAACTGCATCATTTCCTCAATTTCTTTCCGCATATTTTCTTTAACTGCTTCGGGTATACGATAGGCAGTTTGGCGAAGGGGGGTCTGGTCTAGGGTTTCAACTTTGTGAGTGGTTAACGGACTGCACCCAGGTAGGTTGGAAAACGTGGCCTCCTTGTCCTGGATTAGTCTTTGGACCTGGGTTCGCTCCTGGGGGTCTAACCGTTCTCCTAACTGTACTTCTCCCAGGTCTCCGCTCTGGCCCTCTTGGTCTAGGAGATCTGGGAGTGGCAAATTATCATATTCTTCAGTGGCAGGTGTACAGATCGCGGTTACCTCTTCCTTGCGCTCGTGATATGGCTTGAGCATGTTCACATGGAGCATGCGCTTGCCCCCCGTGCCTGTGACCGCACCGATCACAAAGGTGGTATCACAAACCTGCTCTACCACCTTGTATGGGCCCTGCCAGGAAGCCTGCAGCTTGTCCTTGTGGACAGTGTAAATCCATATCTGCCAAGTGACCCTATGTAGGGGAACAGTCTCTATTCTGCTCTGTGTCAGTGTGTATCATGATCTCTGAGGACAGGTGTCAATCCATATCTGCCAATTGACCCTATGTAGGAGCAACAGTCCCTATTCTACTCTGTGTCAGTGTGTATCATGGTCTCTGTGGACAGGTGTCAATCCATATCTGCCAAGTGACCCTATGTAGGAGGAACAGTCCCTATTCTGCTCTGTGTCAGTGTGTATCATGGTCTCTGAGGACAGGTGTCAATCCATATCTGCCAAGTGACCCTATGTAGGGAACAGTCTCTATTCTGCTCTGTGTCAGTGTGTATCATGGTCTCTGAGGACAGGTGTCAATCCATATCTGCCAAGTGACCCTATGTAGGGGGAACAGTCTCTATTCTGCTCTGTGTCAGTGTGTATCATGGTCTCTGAGGACAGGTGTCAATCCATATCTGCCAAGTGACCCTATGTAGGGGGAACAGTCCCTATTCTGCTCTGTGTCAGTGTGTATCAGGGTCTCTGAGGACAGGTGTCAATCCATATCTGCCAAGTGACCCTATGTAGGAGGAACAGTCTCTATTCTGCTCTGTGTCAGTGTGTATCATGATCTCTGAGACAGGTGTCAATCCATATCTGCCAAGTGACCCTATGTAGGAGGAACAGTCTCTATTCTGCTCTGTGTCAGTGTGTATCATGGGCTCTGAGGACAGGTGTCAATCCATATCTGCCAAGTGACCCTATGTAGGAGGAACAGTCTCTATTCTGCTCTGTGTCAGTGTGTATCAGGGGCTCTGAGGACAGGTGTCAATCCATATCTGCCAAGTGACCCTATGTAGGAGGAACAGTCTCTATTCTGCTCTGTGTCAGTGTGTATCAGGGGCTCTGAGGACAGGTGTCAATCCATATCTGCCAAGTGACCCTATGTAGGGGGAACAGTCTCTATTCTGCTCTGTGTCAGTGTGTATCATGGTCTCTGAGGACAGGTGTCAATCCATATGTCAAGGTGTCAATATGTCATATGTCAGGTGTCAATCCATATCCATTGTGATTTAGGAATGTTAGGTGATTTATGCCCTTTATGGATTAAGACCAGACTCTGCATCAACTGTGTAATTTTCCCTGGGAGTTTTGCCATGGATCCCCCTCCGGCATGCCACAGTCCAGGTGTTAGTCCCCTTGAAACAACTTTTCCATCACTATTGTGGCCAGAAAGAGTCCCTGTGTGTTTTAAAATTCGTCTGCCCATTGAAGTCTATGGCGGTTCACTCGGTTCGCCGGTTCGCAAACATTTGCGGAAGTTCGCGTTCGCGAACCGAAAATTTCGGGTTTGCGACATAACTTTTACGCCTTAAGTCCCTGCATCACCGGTGCCACTACCCGATAGGAGTGACACCTCTCTGGCAAATATCCCCACTGTGCTTTTTTCTCCTCGGTTTTTCTACGATTTATTTTCACATAGTGACCCTGCTTTCTTTTTAAATATTTTATAATTAAAAGTTATATTTTATCAGTCTATAGGTTGCTGTTACAGTCCTAGAAACCTGTTGGGATACCATTTAGATTTATTGTGCCCTCTAGGTTTGCTTGTACCTTCTTCTTAACTGTTATTTGTTTAGGGGTTACCCCCCATTTTCCTTAAGCAACCTGACACACTCTCTTTATCTCTTCTCCATATAAACAATTCCCAGATAGTAAACCGAAATTTAAAAGCTGGTAGGAGATTAAAACGTACATTGGCTGCAGTCAACCTGTTATAGCACTTAAGTACATGTTGTTATGGAAAAAACTCAGAGGAGGTTTGAGGCACACAAAAATGCTACACACAACTAAGGAAAAGTAGCGATGCAAACAGGCACATAAACACAATGCCAGCATAGTTGCCACTCGCCCACACACATGGTGAAACATATTAGTGTAATCTAAATACAGCACATTACAATATATATGTGTATTAGAAGATGGTAAATTAGTGTATAGCGTCAACCTGTACTGGCTTACTAGCTAATGCCAAGTGACGAAACAATTATGCTAGGTTGGTGACAGGTGAGGCCCTGCTAAGTTGCCAAGTGGCTTGAGAGGCTCGAAGGGATTTCCTGACCACCGAAACGTTGTGTCGGGGTGTGGCGGGGTGTCGGCCTCTCAGTGGCATTTAAACATAAAATAGAATGGGAGTGACAGATGAGGCCCTCTCTATGCCACAATGCTAGGCGACTAACTATGATTTGGCCCGAGGGGCGTAGTACCTCCAAGTATGAGGATTGGTGTTGGCCTCACGGGACCACTAACCTAAGGTGTAGAGGCCTGGGGAGTTACCACTACTGAACTCCTAGGACCCTGACAGCCAGTAACTGCTAACTAAGAGGGGGTAGCAAATACAGAAAATTTATTGTACAAAGCAGAGTGACTAAGGGTAGTAAAGTAGACCCATATAGGGGGGTAGAGGGACGTATGGTAGAGTGGTCGTAGCGTGAAAAATGAAAAACTTGGATATGTACAGTCAGGTATGGAGCATGTTATGAGTAGAGTATGTAAGGGCGAGACCCATGTGAGGCAATAATAATGCTGTAGGACGGATTGAAGTGAAATTGCTACCAGTATATATGAATGTAAGAAAGCCTTCCAGGGCCGTGATGAACCGTGAAGAATCGGGCCCTAGGTGTAGGCGATGAGGCCTAGAATCGGAAAGGAAATGTATGCCGCAGGAGGATTGGAGACTTCACTTTGAATTTTATACATTCATTGTTTTATTTTTATTTGTACGTTTTTTTGTTCTTTGTACTGAACGGTATTAGGCATACAAAACAACGTACGTGCAATAGCCAAACTGTATGTGAATGTGCATGTGCGCACATGCCCGAAATCCCCAACTCGTGAAAAGGTAAAGGTAAGGAAAAAAAAACCTGAAAGATAAGTAAGACAAACAAATCAGAACTACCGAATGTAGCCCATTCATGAGGCACCTGTGACAGGGAGGGGTGCAAAACCTGTGTAGGACCTGCCAAAGATGGGGTACATTGACGTTGTGGCAGGCTTATGCAATGTATGATCATATAATGTAACTAAACCCCCATTATTTTTGCCTAGATTAGGTGTTTTTAAAAAAAACAAATAAAATCTTTCAACTTTGAAGTTGCTGTTTAGTGGATAGGTGAGTGCGCTGGATCTTGTGTATTGTATTATTTGGCCCCCAGCAGCACCCCATTTATGCATGTTAAGGTGAGTGCAGCCAACCCCCTCTTGTTTTATATATATTTGGGAGTCTAGCCAACTCCTTGGTTTTGCACCCCTCCCTGTCACAGGTGCCTCATCCCAGGGCCCTATTTAGCCTTGTACTGCAGAGAGCCCCAGATGGAATTTTTTTCCCCAAGTAGGTTAATCTCATAAGAGCAGACATTAGGCTGTTAGTGTAGGACCTGCCAAAGATGGGGTACATTGACGTTGTGGCAGGCTTATGCAATGTATGATCATATAATGTAACTAAACCCCCATTATTTTTGCCTAGATTAGGTGTTTTAAAAAAACCAAATAAAATCTTTCAACATTGAAGTTGCTGTTTAGTGGATAGGTGAGTGCGCTGGATCTTGTGTATTGTATTATTTGGCCCCCAGCAGCACCCCATTTATGCATGTTAAGGTGAGTGCAGCCAACCCCCTCTTTTTTATATATATATATATATATATATATATATATATATATATATATATATATATATATACTTTGGTGTGTTTTCTTTATTTCTTTCTCTCTTCTTCTTGCTATTTTCTTGTCAGTTATTCAAGGAGAAATAAAAGTAACTTTTTGGTCAAAGTAACCAAACTGAAAATACAGGTGACTGAGAATGTTTCCACTTTGGCTATATGGACCTAACATTTGAAATGCACTTTGAGTTCAGTTAGAATTTTTTCCAATTCACACTTTTTTGCATAACCCTGATATCTAATACTGTAAGATGCCATTGGACACCATTGATGTTTTCTCGATTGATCACTTCCCCCAGTTTTATCTAATCAATTCGCTAGTAAACAGATCAATGGCCACCACACACGCCTGGTTATTATTAACCAGAGCTATTTCTCTCTTCGGTTTAGATGTTCTAAAGTGCTGCTACTTGACCTGTGGATTAGAGAGATTATGTTAAAAAGGAAAACTTTATTTATAAAACGCCATCATATTCTGCAGTCCTGTACTATGGGAAGATAAAACATTCTAGTTGTTAGTGAGCTTACTCCTTTAGAAACTAACAATTGCTTATTAACTAAACTCTGCTAATCTAGCTTGATTTTTACCATTTAGATTTGAATTCAATATAATTCAGAGTTTAGTGAATAAACCCAACGGGATGAATTGTTGGGAGTTCAAAGTGAATTCAATGATAATTTATATTTTTGCTGATTTTCCAGTCAGCAATTTTTTTCAGTATTTTTGCATTAAATTTAAAATTCGCTTGTATTTATTTATATGTCATTTCGGTAATATCTCTGAGGACCCAGCTTTAAAGTGCTTACAGTTTAAAAGTGGGTAACCTGACATTCTAACTATTGTGGACTTTGTTGGCTGGTCAAATCATACAGTAGGTAGTCTAGTCTAAATCAGCTGGAGTGTCATGAAAAGCCGACCATCTTTAATATTGATTGGACCCTGGGCAAGCATTTGCTTAGGCCCTATGGACCCTGCCCTCCCACTATGTTTCATGACTGTATGTAAATGATGACTGTCTTTAGCGGGTGACTGTGACAGCGTGGGTAAAGGGGTAGCTGTGGCAAGATGATTGTGACAGGACCAGAGGAGTGAATGAGACAGGGTTGGGCAGTGAGTATGACAGGGTTGGGGAGTGATTGTGACATGGTTGGAGAAGGTAGTTGACAGGGCGAGGGGAGCTCCGTGTGACAGATACAAACACTGACACACAGATACACAGACAAACAGATACACATAACACAGACAATCTAACAAATAAATACACAGAGATACATATAGACAAACATATTGTAGAGGAGCTCCCTGTAGCCCGACTGGGTACCTCCACCAAGGACCGCTTCCTAGCTGGAACAGAGGAAAACCACAGCACTTTTGCCCCAGTCGTCGTGGCTTGACTGGGATTCTCCTAGAGCCTCTCTGTCCTGGAGCAGGATAGGGGACTAACTCTGTTCCCTCCCAGGGACTGGACATCACACAGTGCTGGGAGCTCTAGTACTTACAAGGACTATCCCAGTCACGAGCGAACCATGTTGTCAGGGAACCGCACGGTAACCTCATGCCGAAAACATTTCCATAACATTCGCGGCTAGGTCCGGCTGAGGTGACTGGGAACCCACGACGTCCTCATGCCAAAATTTGTCCTCCACCCTCCCAGGACCCAAGTCCAGGATCCAGCTTCCAGTGGGTGAACCTCTCCTACTCCAGAGAATGTACCAGGAACAGCTCTTAAAAGAGCTAGTGATTATAACACTCCAAAGAGCAATCCCAAGAGCAGGGATTATAGCAGGTATAGCTTTCCCCTACAAGCACAAGATGAGGTTCTGTGTTGAGGGTAAACAGGAACTCAATTTTAATGGTGCCACACTGGCCTTTTATGACAATCCCCATGCAAGAAGTACGCCCACATGGACCTTGTTTGGGACTCCAACACAAAGACACAGACCAATAAGAACAGTGATTAAATGCATGACACTCCCATATACAAACACACAATCCCTCCCCTCTGCCTGGGAGATAATTAGATCACTAATCTAATCCAATTATCTCCAAGCACAGAAAAAACACACATTTTTACAAACACTCCAAAAGTACCTTAAAGTACACAAAATCCCCACAAAAGTTACATTCACAGATAGCCTTGATCTGGGTGGCAAACATATCCAAAACCACCCAGATAAGTTCAGTGGTTCAGGAATTTCCCGGAAGTCTTATTTTTGACCGACCGTGCACATGGTCCTATGCCCAAAACAGTTCCAGGGAACCAGGGCTAACGGTCGGTCTCTCTGTCTGGAGTACAATAGTACATACCTCACATGAACAGAGCTTTTTCAAGTGCATTGGGCAATGTATATTGCAGGGCCATGGTCCTGAGGCAAGAGACTGGCCAGCAGGCCCTTCCAAGAACCAGTGGCGAGGTCACTTTCGCCACACTCAGCGTGTGCTGTGCAACCGGGGTTGCACCACGATGTCTGGCAGGCCACATTTGCAGGCTCAAGGTGTAACTGCTTTGGGTACCTTAGGAATAACTTCTTCCAGGGGCAGCTGCCCCTTTTACCCGCATTAAAGACAGTCCTGGAGTAGTGGAAAATGGAGTTAGAGGAACAATCTAGGCACCATATCCACTATTGCTCATGATGCTAGGAGTGCCCTGGCATCTCTCTCTCTAAGCAGTTTGAAGATGATTTACTTAACTGTTTCAGCACTGGTACAATCTCACATAGTATTAGCTCAATACATCAGTAGTCTTATCAGGGTTTCTCACTAATGTGACTTCAACGTGAATTCCAAATGTAAGGTCAGAGTAGCCGAACTGACAGCATAGCAGATTTAAGGAATGTTTCCAGTTCAGTTATTTTGACCCTAATTTTAAAATTTACTTTGAATTCCCACTTTAGTAAATGACACTATATGTTCCCTATGCTTAGTGCAGGATGTTCCTTATACAAAGCTTCATTCCATAACCATTTCCAAACTGCGTCTATAAAAAATGCTTAAAAAGAATTGAGGATTCATAACAAAATCATTTAGCAATAACAGCAATCAGTGCTGATTTAACCTGTGCAATGGGCTACGTGTTCACTGTTTTTCTAGTATTAGAGTAGAAATGACTCTCAATGCTGTAGCAGACAGGGTAGATATACAGTCTTACTGGAGAATCTAAAATAAATAAAGCATCAAGCCTAGCTATTGCCATTTCAGTCAATCCTGGCAGTAAAAGTGTTAACCATCTGTTCTCAATCCCAACTGTGCATGGGATGTAAAACTTACACCAAACATATGGTTCTTTTCCACAACAGAGCAATGAGGCCAGAGAGCCTTGCAGAGGGGAGTTGGTGAAAGGGCTGGCTTGCTGTTGCTGCTGTTTGAAATTTATCACTGTTTAGCTTGCTTGGCTTCTAAACCTCTCCCTGCCTCACAGCAATCTGGGACTAGCCTTGCACACAGTGAGCACACACACACACACACACAAACTACTTTCTGTAAAAGTCTCAGTTCTAGAACTCTGCTGATTAGATTGATAGCCTGTTGCAACTTCCATGGGAGCAGCCTCTTGCTGGTGTTAGGAATTGGGCTCTGGGTTTACACATCAGCACAGGGATTGTTTAAGGACTCTTGAAGTGCACTATGAAAGCTCCACAAAAGCACACAGGACGTACAGATCAGATGCTGGGTGCTATGGCAGACATACTGGGATCTTTTGGACTTCCAAGCCATCAATGGGTAAGAGATAAAATAAATCTGTTTGCTTTGTGTTCCTGTGAGATCTTAGCATGCAGGGATCCTACTGAGTTCAGTGTAATGAATTCTAGCAGTAAATGAAACCATGAAAAGTAAATGTAAATACTTCATATGAATCCAGATCACTGGGTTAACTTTATATCCATTCCTTTATTTTCTGGCTGCAACATTACTGACATTTTGTTGTTATGTTTGTTCCATTGTTTTTTACTGTACTAATTACTTTTGTTTATGTAATAACACTAGCTGATTTTTAAAATTCCTTTTGGTGCACTTTTTTTTACATTACCTATAGGGAACACCCCATCCCACTCAGCTGGCAAATATTATCTTTCCCAGAAACCCACTATGTAAATTAACATTTTTGACTCACTATAATTGTCAAGGACATTTAAAACTTTTAAGCACAATCCACATATCTCCAGTCTCCAAACCAATATATTAATAATATATAATATAATATAATCTTAATATGAGATATTCCTGCTGAGCTATTCCTGCCTCAAGCCTGCATTTCCCTTGTCAAAAAAAACCAAAACATAAAATCCTGTTTATTCAATAACTCCCTAAACTAGTGAAGACATAGGTTGTAATCTTTCATGTTAGAATTTATGGAGAAAAATATTGTTTTTTACAATAAATAAATATGTTTTTCTCTGATGGTTAATATTATATACATTATTTAAAAAGAAACATCAAGACACAGTTTGGCATTTTATTATGTTAGTTTTAGATCTGAAAATTGTACACAGAACATATGTTATTAATTTATTAAATAACTATCAAGCGATTTTCTGTTTGTATTGATTGGCATTGGAAATATAAACACCAGTTCTAGAAGGATAATGGTCACAGAGGTGAAAATATTTATATGATGACATACAGCTATATATTAGTATTACATCATATACGGCATCCCCTTTGAGTGAGTTCATCATTTTATCATAAACAGGTACTTAATGTTAATACCTAAATAGCTAGTTATGTTACATTAGAATTTTTTGTTCCCCTAAAATAAAAGGCTCTCTCTAATGTACAGCGCTACAGAATTTGCTGGTGCTATATAAATAATAATAATAATGCATAACATGACATTCCTCAGTTTATTTTGCTTGTATATTTTACGTTTACATCATTCTAACCAAATAGTTAGCAAATATCTGGATAAGCATTTGTTTATAATGATGCCTGGTTCAGTGCCTGATTGCAAAATAACTGCATGAAATTTAACGCCCACCTGCGCCTCACCCAGCAATCTATTCCAGAGTGCTCTGCTTCCAAACAGATTGCCGAGGAGGAAGAGTGAGCAACATGTTCATGTATCCAGTCTCAATCAAACCAATAGACAGACAATTCATTATATATATATATATATATATATATATATATATATATATATATATTTATTTTTTATACTATATTTGCTTACCAATACATTTTAAGCTGTATGAATAGCGTAATGTATGGATAAAATAATCAGAATAAAGTGGGACTCTTTGCAAGTTACAGATATGTTCCTGTATTATAAAATGCCATTACACTAGTTATTTTCATTTTGTGTCTGCACATTGTACAACATGGTGAAATCTGTTATTGTTTTCTAACAATCTAATCGTGTTAAATGTGAAACTGAATTGACAGTTAATGCACCACATTTGCACTGATATTTTTGTATATTTTCATTTTATTTTATGTTCATAATTTTCATTTTAAAGAGCATAAAACAAAATGAGCTTTGTAAAGCCGTTTAAGAAGCCTGACATTATGTCATCTCCTTAATTGTTTGTGTTAATTTCTGTTTTGGCTGTACATTGAACTTCAGAATTCACTATATATACACGAATGACAACATTAACAGGGCAGGCCAAAATGTACCCTCTACAACTTCCTAAAGGTTTAAATAATTGAATTTGTAACAAGAGACCATGAAGCCCCACATCACATCACTCAGAAAATGTTTGTTTATTTTTTGGCTAAGTAGTTGGCTGCCTTCAAAGCAGAGACACTGAGACAAAACAGAGAATTAGATTAGGGAGGGGGAAATAGAGAGCCCCAGATAAGGGATTGGTGTATGGAAATTAACATCTATGATGCCGAAAAGGAAATTCCACAGCCCTGCACATTAATTTCCTTCATGGATAATTTTCGCCTAATTGAGTTGGTTGATGCATGTTCAAAGTAATGTTGGAGTGGTGCATACCATAGAGCAGATTATTGACAAAGATAGAGGAGAATTCTTGGGTCAAAGGGGAGAACAGTGAGTGATGTTTTGATGTGTATAAGGTCAGGAGAAGAGAATACAAAAACATTAAATGGCATCTTGATACAGTGTGACAAAAATGTGAAAGCCATTGCCTCAGTTTGTGGTATGTATTGTAATCCTTCTTAAATGTATAGGCCCAACAGCACAAATTTAATGACAAAACTTGTCGGTCTAACTAAACACATTGGTTATGCAACATGCATAACTCATGCCCAGTGATTAGGTGCAAGAGAGTATAGGCACCAAAACAACGTTAGCTTAATGTAGCAATTTAGGTGTATAAAATATGCCCCTGCAGTCTCACTGTCAAGTCTTTTAGGAGTTAAATCACTTTATTTATGCAGCCCTAGTCACACCTCTCTGCATGTGACTTGCACAGCCTTCATAAACACTTCCTGTAAATAGAGATCTAATATTTACACTTCTGTAATCTTTATAATGTAGAATTGCTTATCTCCTGCTCTGTTAATAGCCCTATAGACCTTGCAGGAGCCTCACTTGAGTGATTAACGTTCAATTTACAGGGCAGGAGATGCAAATGAGATAAAAACTTCTAAAGCAAGTTAACATCTGATTGAATATGAACTATCTATTTTCATGCAGGCAGCATGAGTCACAAATCAGGATGTGTGAGACTATGACTGCATAAGCAGATACAAATGTCATTTAACTCCAAAATGGCAGAGAACTGAGCAGTGAAACTGCAGGAGCATGATATATACACCAAAACTGCTTCATTAGGCTAAAGTTATGTTTAATGCCTATAGTATCCCTTTAAGGCAGTGTGTGAAGTCCCCCTTACATCCCTTCATCCTCCACATATCACTTATGCTCTTTAAACTCCTTTTGAGCAGGCTCCTTGTCAACTTATTGTTCCTGACAAAATTTAGAATAGCTTGTCTCATTTGTTGTTAAAATAACCTTAATAAACAGTAAGTGCTCTGGTATAAGTTGGCGCTATATAAATTCCAATATTGTTTATATAAAGGCATTACACAACATTTCCTACCACACTTATATCAGCTTGTCAGTCACCTAAATACAGGTAACTAGGTTGGCCATATTTCCCTTTCACTATGCACGTTGATATTGACCTTAAAATAGTGTAAAATATATCTTCTCAATCTTCAACACATTCAACATACAATGACTGGAATTTACAAATCTGCCTGGTAAACAGTCAAACCTTTTATTATTATTACAAGTTATAATTACAAAGAACAATCACATTGTGCACATAACACAAAAGGGCATAAGTAAAAAGGTATCATAAAGTACTTTCAATCTTGTTGTCAATGTGTGTCTTTAATTGAACAGGTAATATAGATGCTTTTTGGGAACACTGACTCTAGGAATTAAGCTTTATCCAATCCTCCCTAAAACTGAGAGGTCGTCGTGTAGACAAGTTAGGGCAAAAATTCCCATAGGAAAAGGTGTGTTATTCTCATAACCTTTTCACTCCGAGGGCCCAGGGGCAAAATGTTCTCCTTAAGGAATAACAAGTCAGGCTAAGATATTGTAACAAGATATGCACACATGCAAATGGTGGTTTGAAAGGAATTTTATTTCTGGACCCTGTCCAAGAAAGATTTTTCACAAAATGTTCTTTTAAGGAAAATTTAATTATAACAGGGAGTTCTTTCATTGCAATAGAAACTGCTTGACCCCCAGATCAGGTATATTAACAGATTGTAACTAAAAAGAGCAGTTATAGAAAAACTTCACATAGTTCTAGGGTAGTCAACAGGCAGCTCAGAACTACAATGCCCATGACTGAAGTAAATCATATTGGGAGTTACAGTTTTGCAGCAGCTGGAGGTCTACATCTGGACTGAATAAAAGGACAGTCTAAGCATTAAAATAATTACAGTTCATCTCAGCAGATATTCAGAAAAGATTCTGTAAACCCCATTTTCAGTGATTTATCCCCTTAAGGACATATAAATTTCCGTCATGCTAGCCGTTTACTTCCGAATTTGTGTCCTGAAGGCGTTAACAAAACAATTAAAGCCAGCCCCTCTGTAGCTGCTCAGCTAACCCAGAAGTGGAATTCTGCATTAACCTGTCCAACATTTGGACAGCAGTGATAGGTTGAGAGCACTGTGGGATGGTTTAGACTGCTCTAATGGCTGCTTGTCTTACACACATGATATAGATTTAGTGCTGTGTTGCACAGAAAAGGATTAAGATTCCACAGGGTTCGATGCAGGTTTCAGTCCCCCTCATCATACAGATAGTAAATGGAGCTAAGCAATCCATGGTTCTGATGCCCCTGTTTAACGCCTGAGCCCTAGGCAGCTGCCTAGGTTCATAGTATGGTTAAACCTGCCCTGGTGTTGCAATATACCCTAGAACTGTCGAACATTATCATTTGATCTTCCATGGAAATAACGAATGGCTTTGTAGCCCCTTCGCTGAGTACTAATATGACGGGACAAGTGCTGTAAAAAAGAGACTGCACACTCATTATAACTGGGTAGCTAGAAAATAAAAGTATACTTTTATTTAGAAATAATAGCATGCTTTTACCTGTCTTGGTAAAGTAATTAATTATCTTTTTCTATTGATGGCATGCATAGCTAAACCCAGCAGTTTATTGAATTTAGTGACTGCAGTAAAAAGGGTTGCATTATTTTGTCAGATAATATATGGTGCTTGTATGGTTTGCTTTACACAAAGTACAAGCCAAAATATATCCCAGAGAGGAACGAGTGTGAAATAAATAGTTGGATAATTGAGGATTTCGGTAATGCAGCAAAATATGGCATACCATGACGAAGGCAACTAAAATATGCTGCGTTTGGGAAGGCTCTCACTGACGAGTCTGTCCCCCCATATATTTTTCAGTTTGTAAACTTGTTTTTTTACTGTGTGTTTATAGATTGGTTTGCATCCATGTTGTATGTTCTACTGCCAAACAGATCAATTAACAGCACTTTTCATGGAACGTCCTCTTGAAAATGCATGGGATATCATAAGTGTGGCTATTGCCATTCAAACGTGGAACCCAAACACCAGCCCCACTGATGTTCAGGAAAGCAGTTGGTCTGAGTGATATGATTATTTTAGTATAAATAAAATGTTTTTGGCCAATAATTATGCCGTAGCAGCACAAACCGTTTTCAGAGCATAGCAAAGAAGCGTTACTATAATTTATTGTCATTATTTGTTTACATTGTGTCAAAACTTTTGTGCCACTACTTACACTGAGTAAAAGGAACCACAAAGCTTATTCTGACAGAGAGAGCCAATTTACACAGAAGATTTAAAGTGCTTTTAAGAGATTGTCTTGTTGAAACTGATCAGATTAAATCTTTGTGGTTATTCTGAGCAGAGTGAACAAGATAAAGCTTTATAAACACAAGCAAACTGTAAAATAAACAAATTTCAATATTTATTTTATTATAGTTTCACACTTGGGGTAATACAGATATAAATATATTGAAACACATTTCAAACAATGTGTAGAAAATTACAATATTTGCATTAAAGGGACACTCTAAACAATGTTGTTGTAGTAGTGGTCCCTTGTAATGGAAATATAACTCATTGCAGTTTCTGAGAAATATCAATATTTACAGTTATTCAAGGACATGCCTTTAGTAGTTATCTGACAGTCACGCAGCAGAGGATCTTCCTTCTTAAGACCTTTGACATTTAAAGGTCTTCACCTTTGGCGTTATCATGCACACCTAATGCATTGTGAGAAGCACAGGCTGGGTCTGCAGTCATCATGATTGGTGATCTCACTGTGCGTGGATAAGGAGCTGTGTTACAGGTAAATTTAATGAAGTACTTAAACTTTTTTTTTAAAGGGGGGTGATAATCTACGTTTAAAAACATGTTACTATTGGAATATATTAATTTAGGTGTAATCTTAGAGTGTTTTTATTTAAGCACTGCAATATCTATAAACTAACAATTAAAGTATGACATGTGATGGCACATAATTATGGGGCAGAAAATAAGTTATATTTCCATATTGCTATGTTTATATTATTGATTTAACATAATATAAAGAGAGGATAGTGTCATTTTGTTATTCTTCTTCAAGGAAATGGCCATGTTATTTAACATGAATGTAATTCTTATGGCATACCTGTGAGGAACTGAACCTCGTCATGGGTTCTTGGAGGTGCCTGCTGGGGTTTTATGTATTTTTAGGGTACTTTTAGGGTGTTTTAAAAAAGTATGTTTTTTCTGTGCTTGGAGATAATTGGATTAGAATTAGTACAGTTACTGATCCAATTATCTCCCAAGCAGAGGGGAGGGATTGTGTGCTGTGTGTGGGAGTGTCGTGCCTTGTAACCTTATTGTTATTGGTCTGTGAAGTTGCAAATCAGTCCCACACAAGGTCCCTCTGGGCGTACCCCTTGCATGGGGATTGTCATGTAAGGCCAAGTGTGGCTCCCGTTAAAGAGAGATTTGTTTTACCCTTAATGAAGTCTTGGCTCATGTTTGGGGGATTGAAGAACTACATTCACTCTGGGGATTGCTATAATCACTATACTCCCCTGAGTATAATCACTAGCTCTTATTAGAGCTGTTCCTGTTACGCTCTCTGGACTAGGAGAGGTCTACCCACTGGGAGCTGGATCCTGGTCTTGGGTCCAGGGTGGGTGGAGGACAGCGAGACCCCAACCAAGCTGTGGCGGTTCCTGGGATTTACGGTGGTTATGGTGTTCCAGTACAGTGCTTATGGTGCTTGCAAGTACTAGGAAGCAGCGATTGACGGAGGTACCCGGTTGGGGTGCCAGGTGGTCCATTACAATA
>OW240912.1:343714224-343849444 GCA_933207985.1 Pelobates cultripes
GGATGTGAAATTGCAACCTTTTTTTCTCAAACTGGTCGCTATTTACAGTTTTTTTTAAATTGGCAGTCAAGCGTCTTTGTGTATATTATATGTATTGTGTCTATGTTTCGGTCTGCTCATGTGTCCCCACTTGACCCAATTGTCTATAGTCATTGCAGTTTTGATTATAAAGTTATCTCCTCTGTGTTTAGATGTGTTTGCAAAAAGAATCTGAGCAATATTTAAAAGAATGCAGGGCATACAACTCTTCCAGTAAAAGGAAACAATTAGGATTAAATAAGGACAGAAACAATAAACTGTCAGAATAGGTGAAAAATATTGGTTTGTCTAAATCAATTTGACAGAAAAAAAATGTTGTTTCAGGCGATTCCGTTTTGTTCATCTGCCATTTTGTTCATGTGTTCAGGGGTCAGAGAACCCAAACTAAATTTTATTTTCTGAAAAAATATTTCGGTCAAACCAAATCTTTCTGCTGTACACAAGTTTAGTTAGAACCAAAGACTCAGTTTATAATCATAATTATTATTGGTATTTATATAGCGCCAACTAATTCCGCAGCGCTTTATAATATTATGAAAGGGGTGGAAATTTACAATAAATGAGACACACAGTGACACAGGAACAATAGGTAGATGAGAACCATGCTCAAACGAGCTTATAGTCTAGATGAGGTGGGGTACAATTACACAAAAGGGCCACCGAACAAGGTGGAAAAGTGGCAGAGTTGGAGGTGAGAGTGGAGTATGGCTCTTTAGGAGAGCGAGAGACAGATTTGGATAAGTCTAGATAAGTTACTCTGGGAGTCCATAAGCATTTCTATACAGATGTGTTTTGAGGGATTTCTTAAACAATTGGAGATTAGGGGAGGGTCTGATGGGGGTAGGCAGGCTGTTCCAAAAGAAGGAAGCCACCTGCGAGAAGTTCTGCAAACACAAGTTAGCAGTAAGGGTGCGAGCAGCTGACAGGAGAAGGTCACTGGCAGAGTGGAGAGACCAAGAAGGGGCATATCTATGAATCAGGGAAAAAATGTAAGAGGGGCTAGAGTTGGTTTGAGCTTTATAGGTAAGGGTTAGTATTTTGAATTGCCACCTATAGGAAGTCAGTGTAAGGATCGCAAGACGGGTGAGGTATGGGAGGAACGACGGGTGAGAAAAATCAGCCTAGCAGCAGCATTCATTACCAATTGTGGCAGGGCAGTTGGGCTTTTGGGAAGACCAACTAGGAAAGAATGACAATAATCCATGCAAGAGATTACCAGAGCATGAACAAGCTCCTTGGCAGCATCTTGCGTGAGAAAGGAGCGGATGCGGGCAATATTTTTAAGGTGGAATCGACAGGTTTTAGCGACATACTTTGATTGGGTAACTAAAATTATAGATCAGGGTGGTGCAGTAGACATTGCTTACCTAGATTTCAGTAAGGCTTTTGACACTGTTGCACATAGAAGGCTTATCAATAAACTGCAATCTTTAAGTTTGGATTCCAATATTGTTGAATGGGTAAGGCAGTGGCTGAGTGACAGGCAACAGAGGGTTGTAGTTAATGGAATATATTCGAAGCTTGGACTTGTCACCAGTGGGGTACCTCAGGGATCTGTACTTGGACCCATTCTCTTTAATATTTTTATTAGTGATATTGCAGAAGGTCTTGATGGTAAGGTATGTCTTTTTGCTGATGATACTAAGATATGTAACAGGGTTGATGTTCCAGGAGGGATAAGCCAAATGGCAAATGATTTAGGTAAACTAGAAAAATGGTCAGAATTGTGGCAACTGACATTTAATGTGGATAAGTGCAAGATAATGCATCTTGGACGTAAAAACCAAGGGCAGAGTACAGAATATTTGATAGAGTCCTAACCTCAACATATGAGGAAAGGGATTTAGGGGTGATTATTTCTGATGACTTAAAGGTAGGCAGACAATGTAATAGAGCAGCAGGAAATGCTAGCAGAATGCTTGGTTGTATAGGGAGAGGTATTAGCAGTAGAAAGAGGGAAGTGCTCATGCCATTGTACAGAACACTGGTGAGACCTCACTTGGAGTATTGTACACAGTACTGGAGACCGTATCTTCAGAAGGATATTGATACCTTAGAGAGGGTTCAGAGAAGGGCTACTAAACTGGTTCATGGATTGCGGGATAAAACTTACCAGGAAAGGTTAAAGGATCTTAACATGTATAGCTTGGAGGAAAGACGAGACAGGGGGGATATGATAGAAGCATTTAAATATATAAAGGGAATCAACACAGTAAAGGAGGAGACTATATTTAAGAGAAGAAAAACTACCACAACAAGAGGACATAGTCTTAAATTAGAGGGACAAAGGTTTAAAAATAATATCAGAAAGTATTACTTTACTGAGAGGGTAGTGGATGCATGGAATAGCCTTCCAGCTGAAGTGGTAGAGGTTAACACAGTAAAGGAGTTTAAGCATGCGTGGGATAGGCATAAGGCTATCCTAACTATAAGATAAGACTAGGGACTAATGAAAGTATTTAGAAAATTGGGCAGACTAGATGGGCCGAATGGTTCTTATCTGCCGTCACATTCTATGTTTCTATGTTTCTATACTGGATATGTGGCGCAAAGGTGAGGCCAGGATCAAAGATAACACCAAGACAACGAGCTTGCAAGGAAAGCGTAGGAGGAGGATCAGCATTATGAGGGGGGGAAATAAGAAGCTCAGTTTTAGAGAGATTGAGTTTCAGAAAGCAGGAAGACATCCAATCAGAAATTGAAGAAAGGCAAGCAGTGACACATTGCAGGACCACAGGGGAGAGATCAGGGGAGGAGAGATATATCTGGGTGTTGTCGGCATACAGATGGTAGTGGAATCCAGAGGAGTTTATGAGTTTGCCAAGAGAGGCAGTTTAAAGAGAATAGAAGGGGACCAAGAACAGAGACAGGGTGAGAGGAGGAGGTGTAATTGCAAAAGGAGACACTGAACGAACGTTGGGAGAGATAGGAGGAGAACAGTGTCACAGAGACCGAGAAATTGCAGAGTTTGGAGAAGGAGGACATGATCAATAGTGTCAAAGGCAGCAGAGAGGTCAAGAAGAATTAGTATGGAGTAGTGGCCTTTGGATTTAGCTGCGATTAGGTGATTTGTAACTTTAATAAGAGCAGTCTCAGTAGAATGGAGCGGGCAAAGACAGATTGAAGAGGATTGAGGAGGGAGTTGGAATTTAGGAAGTGAGTCATATGAGTAAAGACAAGTCTTTCTAGAAGTTTTGAGGAAAAAGGAAGCAGGATATA
Source organism: Pelobates cultripes (assembly GCA_933207985.1). NCBI lineage: Eukaryota > Metazoa > Chordata > Amphibia > Anura > Pelobatidae > Pelobates > Pelobates cultripes. Next base: position 343,717,483 of record OW240912.1, read on the forward strand.
AGACGATAGTTGGAAGAAGAAGACAGGTCTAGGGATGGCTTTTTTTAGGATGGGTACAACAGTAGCATGCTTAAGGGGAGCAGGGACAACATGAAAAGATGAAAGAGAGCAGTTTAGGATGTGTGTTAAGGATGGTACAAGACAAGGGGAGAGAGATCTGATAAGGTGGGAAGGTATTGGATCAAGCGGACAGGTGATGGAACGAGAGGAGAAGCCAAGCCACCTCCTGTTTTGTAGCTGGGGAGAAGGCCTATAGGGTAGGGAAGGTACGTCCATGTGTGGTTGTGAGAGGGAGGAGCAAAGGGAGGATAATTCTTTCCTTAACTCTTCAATCTTGTCTGCAAAGTAGCATGCAAGGCTATCTGCTGAAAGGTCACTTTGAGGGGTGGCTTGAGGTGGGCGAAGGAGAGAGTAGAAGGTATTAAAGAGACGCCTGGGATTGCATGAGCATGAACTAACAAGAGAAGAAAAGTAGATTGTTTAGCAAGGGTGAGGGCTGTGCTATATGAACACAAAATTAATTTATAATGGAGGAAGTCTGACAAGGTGCGGGACTTCCTCCAGCAGCGTTCAGCTGAACGGAAGCATCTCTGCAGGTAGCGGGTTGATTTAGTGTGCCAAGGTTGGAGGCGCGGGGCTGCAGCTTCCAGCCAGAGGTGAGGGTAGCATTATATGAGGAGATAGCCAGAAAGGGACAGGAGAAAGTGGGGGTGAATGAGAGTTTGGAATGGAGATCAGCTGAGAGATGCTGGAGGTTGAAAGGGTAAGGGTGAGGCTGTTGGATGAGGGGGCTTTCAAAAACAAATGATAAGAGGTTGTGATCTGAGAGAGGAAATGGAGTGTTGTGGAGCTTAGAGATAGTGCATGCATTAGAAAAAATATCAGATTAAGGGTATTGCTAGCTACATGTGTGGGAGTATTAGCCCACTGTGATAGGCCAAGGGAGGAGGTAATAGGTCAAGGGTGGGTTAATGGGAATGTTAAAATCCCAGAGAATTAGGGAAGGGGTATTACTTGAAAGGAAGTAGGGAAGCCATGCAGAAAAATTGTCAAGGAACAGACATGGGGAATCAGGGGGCGATAGATAACAGATATGTTAGCAGAGATGGGTTTGAACAGACAAATTGAGTGAATTTCAAAGCTGGAGAAAATAAGGAGGGGGGGGAGGGGCAGAGTTTTAAAAGAGCAGTGGGATGAAAGCAGAAATCCTACACCGCCACCATTACTCTCAGCCTGTCTTGGGTTGTGGGTAAAGTGAAGACCACCAAAGGATAGTGAGGCAGGGGTACCAGTATTAGAGGGAGAGAGACATGTTTTTTTAATAGAGACATTCAGAAACTGTATATAATCACTGCCTACATACAAGCACTGCCCACAGTTCTAGAATGTACCGATATTTCCCATTTTCGGAAATGGTGACAAACGGTTCTGCTGTTCCGTGCTTTTCATTACTCATGTATTTGCTGAACAATGTAGAAGCTGTAATACATGTTTTTGGATACTTAAAGGGTCACTCCAGACCCCTGACCAACTGTAGCCTGCTGAAAAGCTTTATGTGTGAAGAATGTGTCCTCTTTTTTTTTTTCATTTTCAAAAATTACAGACTTCAATAGAAATTGGCACTTTTATAAATTAACCTGGTTATACCCCCTTGGCTTTCAAGCAGCCAACAGATAATGTTACTTCCTGGTTTCATTAGCTCAATGCAGCTGACCTCAAGAGGCAGAAATTGCCCAGAGCACCTGACGTAAAGAGACTTAACATTGAACTGTATTGGGAAGTCTGTGATTGGACAGTTTCAGAAAGTCTAGGCCAGGTTACAAGGGAGGACTTGCAAAGGCAGCAGGCAAGAGAACTGCAGGTTTTGCAAGCTGATTTTAGATATATGTTCAATTAAAAAAGATATAATTAAATTAATACAAGTTTTCATTTGGCGTATATTTACTAAACAGTGATTTTTATTTATTTTGTATTTAGGCGGTGTCTCTGTGACCTTTTCTCTGGGTAATTTCAGTAGTCAAGTGGATGTAAATGGTACTTCACCTTTCTAATCACCATCAGCCCAAGCATAGGTGGTATCTCGTGTGGGTAATAAGTGTAGCTTGGATTTTCCTTCTGGAAAGAAATTCAGTGATCCTGCTACTATGTGCTACAAATCTTACTCTCACTGGTGAGCTAAAGGGTTGCACACCTTTGAAGGCAGATTTAATATTTTTTAAGCCAGTTATGCTTTCAGTTTGGCTACTTGGCCTTAAATTAAAAATACACATTGAATTCTCACTTTAGTGAATGCTAGACCTGTTGGGAAAGGGGTTGGATAAGCAACACTACACACTAAGATGGGTACCAAACTGACCAAAACCAGGAAAAGAGACTTCATGTCTCAGTTGAAGAAAAGACATTTAACAAGGTCAAGCAATCAGTGCTATCTGGACAAGAGTCTCCTAAACAACAAACCTTGAGAGTTCCCAGATTTGCAAATTACATCACTCATAAATCATCCTTATATAAACTTGCTGACCTTGTTCCTTAAAAATACATTGTGAAATACAGCTAAATATGATGTAATTAAAGTATGTTACTAAGCTCCAGTTTAGTGTAGTGATTATGGTACAAAGAGGTCGTGGTAATAATTCATGTTTTTTTGTCAAAATCTTTTGGAATGTTTTCGAAAAATTGGACTCATCCTGGCACCCACAGCCCAATCTTTCTCAAGACTCATTGGCTATATGCAGCATAAGGATTAACATAGGGTTAACCACCCCTAGTGCTATCAGGTTATCACCTTCATTCAGTTTTGAAGGGATTGATATTAGTAATGCGGAAATATGGCTCACGCTGGACTATATTGGTTATGATGAGTTGCATTAACAATAAAACAGCTGTCCATGAGTGGTCCACTGGCTTTGCATCTCTTCCTGAGTTGTGTTTCAAAACTGTTGTATGCAGCAAACACAGACTCAAAGGAATCCATGTTTAAAATGGAATAATAAGACAAAAAGGTGATTCTTTTTCCTTGGTCCCCTTCTATTTTCTCTTTATACTGCCTCTCTTGGCAAACTTATTGCCTCATTTGGATTCCTCATTTGGATTCCACTGTACGCTGATGACACCCAGATATATATCTCATATCCTCAGCTCTTCCCTGCAACCCTGCAACGTGTCACTGTTTGCCTTTCCTCCATCTCAGACTGGATGTCCTCCTGCTTTCTAAAACTAAATCTCTCTCAAACTGAGCTCCTTGTCTTTCCTCCTCCTAATACTGATCCTCCTCTTTCGCTCTCCCTTAAAGTCAGTGGTATCCACATCAGTCCATCCTTCCAATCCTCTCTTACTCAAGATGCTACTGGAGAGCTTGTCTATGCTCTAGTAATTTTCCGCATGGATTATTGTAACCCTGTCCTAATTGGTCTTCCCAATAACTGTATTGCCCCGCTACAGTCTGTAATGAATTCTGGCGCCAGACTGACTTTCCTCTATAGTCGGTTCTCTCAAACTTCACCCCTCTGTCAGTCCTTACATTGGCTTTCTGTATCCTATAGGAGTCATTTCAAAGTGCTAACCCATACCTATAAAGCATTGACCAATTCTAGCCCCTCTTATATCTCTTCACAGATCCACAGGTATGCCCCTTCTCGGTCTCTCCGCTCTGCCCGTGACCTTTTCCTGTCCGCTGCTCGCACCCGTACGGCCAACTCACGCTTGCAGGACTTCTTGCGGGTGGCTCCCTTCCTATGGAATAGCCTAGCTACTGCCATCAGACTCTCCCCTAGTCTTCAATCATTTAAGAAGTGCCTTAAAACCCATCTCTTTAGCTTATGGCCTCCCAGAGTAACCTCTACCTCACATACCTGTCTCTTGCTCCCTCCTAAAGGGCAGCACTCTACTCTCTCCTCCAGCTCTGCTTCACTCCCACCTTATTTGATTGCTATTTCCTGTCCTAATGTGTTTTATACCCCACCTCCTATAGACTGTAAGCTCGTTTGAGCAGGGTCCTCTTCAACCTATCGTTCCTGTAAGTTTTCTTGTAATTGTCCTATTTATAGTTAAATCCCCCCCTCTTATAATATTGTAAAGTGCTACGGAATCTGTTGCCGCTATATAAATGGCAACAATAATAACTAATTTGCATATGCCCACCCAATAGGAATATCACTGCAAATTTGAAATTTCTGTGGGAAAAGCAAGTCTTATGGCATGACTGGTGTGCAGATCTGTGTTTAACAACTTATTGACCACCCATTGGTTATGAAACATCGAGTGCCTCTTTTTTGTGCAACAATGCGTTTGAAAGAGCATCAATTCCAAAAATCATCCTGCTGCATTACACGACCATACAAACACTGTTTGCTCCTTAGCACCACCCCCAGAAAGAGGAAGAAAAGTGAATTGGGCAAATTGCAGGTCTATTCATATCACATAGCGCCCTTTTTTGGTTTCCAAGCTGTCTTGTATTAGACTGCAGTACTATTAGTGAAATGAAGTTTAACATTTGTTGAACATTATTCAAGTTGAACCTAATTAGGACAGCAGTGCAGCTTCCAAGTCTCTTGGCTACAGCTATGTGGTGTCGATGACTTATTTTCTATAACGAGCATACACCCAAAGTGATTCACAAGTGTAAATTAGTTTGGCATACTTTGTTGCAGCATACACTGAAACATCAACAATCTGATTATATAATTACAGAACTATGAAAACATGAAAGTTGTTTGTATTAACTGAGGACTACGCCTCACTGAGAACTTCCCTGTCAGAATTCACTTTGAAATCTCAACAGTTCTCATTTTAATTAATAGCTCTGTCTGTGTATCTATATGATGCTTGAGATTGGCCAAATAAGGTCTGTTTTCTATCAAAAATGTTAGTTAGTAAACATGACAGTACTTTGTCACTTTACACCAGGGGTGCCCAAAGGGTAGGCTGCTTTTAGAATGACAAAACATCAGGGGATCTAACTTTTGGGCACCCCTGATTTTCACTTTTTTGTTTAACACTCCTGAATATGGAGAAGCTCATGAGTTAGTTAGCTGCATATTTAGGTGAAATTGGAAGAGTATACCTGTCAAGTCACGTGATCGCGTCATGTGACACAATATTCTTAATGTCCTCCCGAACATAGAGCAGAGTAGTTCTGTTAAACGGAATTAGATGAGCGGTTAGAAAGCACAGTGCAAGCCCATTCTCTCTAACTTTTGGGGAGATGTATTGATGCATAAATGCGAGCGCCTTCACAGAGTTGGCAGAATGTCAACTTGGGAGCTAGGATAACTCACCCCCTCGACTTTTGCTCGTCTTTTGATTCTGCCACCCCTGCCAAACTTACAATAATTAACAACTTTGAAGTATTGTTTGGAATACTTACATCAGTTGCAAAGAAGTACTTGTTGCATGCTGCAGTTTGTTTTTTATTCAAGCATATTGTGGCGGTTTCCTGGGGCAACATATCAGGGGTGACAGAGTCAGGGCTGGCCCAAGGCATTGTGCTGCCTAGGTCAAAGGATGAAATACTGCCCCCCTTCCAACAAAACCACTCCAACTAAAACACGCCCACATCCATTATGTTATGCAGTGTGTGTAGTAGATACATAGTGTGTATTGTGTGCAGAGTGTTAATTTGTGTAGCGAAAGCAATGGATGCAGTGTTTGTATTGCATTGTGTGTGTGTATAATGGATGCGCAGTGTTTGCATGTATAGTGGATGCAGAGTGTGTGTAGGGAAGTGGATGCAGCATGTGGATGCAGAGTATGTATGTATAGTGGATGCAGTGTGTGTATAGTAGATGCAGTGTGTGTGTGTGTATAGTGGATGCAGTGTGTGTGTGTAGTGGATGTAGTGTGTGTGTATAGTGGATGTAGTGTTTGTATAGTGGATGCAGTGTGTGTACATAGTGGATGCAGTGTGTGTACATAGTGGATGCAATGTGTGTATAGTGGATGTAGTGTGTGTGTATAGTGGATGCAGTGTGTGTACAGTGAATGCAGTGTATGCAGTGACTGTGTTAATGAAGTGCATGCAGTGTGTGTTTGTGGTGTTGTCGGGTGTTTGTGGTGATAAATAAATCTTTGGGCGTGAGCAGTTTTAAAAAAAATTATTTGTGGGCAGGGAGGTGGGATACATGATTCCATGGTGGTCCAGTGGAGCTGGAGGACAGTGAAGAGGGAGCCCTGAGGGTGATCTTACGATAACCAGCAACAGCAGGTATTCTTGACAATGCATAGCAACCCGTGGTAACACTCTCACGGCTAGTGAGTGCAGAGTACCTGCAGCTGCTGCGGGTTGTAAGATCACTCTCTGGCCTCCCTCTTCACTGTACACACCAGCAGCAAATTTCTTAAAGGTACAGGGGCGGAAAAATGCCGCCCCTGTCACAGTGCCGCCTTGAGCCGTGGCCCCACTGGGGCTAATGGATGGGCCAGCCCTGGACAGAGTCACCCCAACTCGGTAGTGCAGTGAAGTTTAGTAAGGAACAAGGGATTGTCACTTCTTTGTAAAAGATGGTTCTTCTTAAACACCTCCCAATATTGGCAGGCAGGGACTTGAACTCTCACAGTTATGAAAAGTACAAAACAATAGATTGATATTGGCTGGTTCAAATCATCGAGTTAAAAATAACTACTAACAAAACATGTAGTCAGATTTTGGAAAACAATTCTATTATGACAAGGCTTAAAACATAACAAATCTTTCTAAAGTGTTTTGATTTATCTAGATTCCAAAGGTAAATATATATTAATTCTCTAAATTAACAAATCAGCTAAATATACAGAGTTCTCTTTCCATAAAAAAATATCCAGAAAACAATATCCATTTTCTACACTGTATTTTGATTGAAATACTTTAAAGGTGATATCTTGAGGGGATGTATTAGAACAGCATTGTTGATGCGATGTGTGGACCAGTGATTTTTTATTTTTGCTGTGTGAGAGATTAACAAGCATGCTTGCAATGCTACAACAACATATGTAAGCCTTTAATCATAAACAGAAATCATGGCATGAGATTTAGTTGCACAATTTTCATTATATTAAACATGTTCTTAAACAGTATACTTCAGTCGATTTGTAAATCAGGAGTAGTAGATATATCATGCTATGCCAACTGACAGTATGCTGAGTCATAGTAACAAAATATACCAGTAATATGGTTAGAAATGAGGAGAATGATCAACGCTGTATAGAGTCTTAGAGTATTCCACCATACAAGCACACAACAGAAATAAACCTAGGTAAATATTGATAAACAAAACTGGGCTCAGTATCAGTAATACAGTGAAGCATAAGTGATATCACAACACTTTAGCTGATGCAGTACTACGGAGCTCAGCTTATCAGCCTATGCCTATACATGAGAAGGTGCTTCTCAGGTGGTGGAAAACTGGGTAAGCTCGTCTAAGGCCAGGAAATTCAGTGTAATAGGTTTTCCTCATGCCCAATCCCCAGTTCCAGGTCATTTGAGCCCAGTGCAGGGGCCTGATGGACACACAAGCCAGAGCCTCCCAAGGTTGTGGACACTGCTCGGGGCAAAGGTCTATTTTGATTTCAGCCAATGGAAGGGAATGCAAGGTCTGATTCTCCTCTGGAGCCTGCTTGACTTCAGGTGAGGAGATCAGAATACCTGTTCGTTTGAGCATCTTCCAGAATATCATGCATAATTCCTCGAAAGCAAGAAGAAACGCCCCTGCACGCTTCTGGTGTGCCTTCTCTATAGTCGTCTGAGACACTGTTAGACATAGCGCCATTTTGGGTTGCTCAAGTTATTGTGCTGCTGTGGTGAGTAGATAGCCAGCAGTTATGTAGCTGTATTGGTGGGGACCAGGTCCAAAGGGTGTGGGAAAGGGCTCAGGCAATCTGTGCATGATGTCTGCACATTGCCCATCTGGGAGGTCAACCTGCACTCAGTTTCAGGCAGCACACTGCCGGTAGTTCTGCAGCTACAAAGAATAGCAATGTGGAAGCTCAATTAAAGAGTCCACCTGGAAGACTCTTGCTCCTTCCAAAATTGTTATAGGTCATAATCAGGTATTATGGAGAAAGCTGATGCAATCTACATCTAACCCACATGGCGGTCAAGTCCTGCCCCGGCCAGTGATATTTTAACTTGGTACTACAAATGTATCTAAACTACATTTCTCAAGATCCTCATAAGCATGGCTAAGCATCATGTGAAATTTAGTTCAGAAAAAAAGACGTCAATGTCAGAAATCAGTAGCATTGAATTTTGAATTTGAAGAAATAGAGTTCAATGCTAAGATTGTAGATATGTACTGCTCCTTTAATGCCAAGTCACCAGAGAGAATCGTTTGCCTCTGTCTGACTTCCTTGGTGTGCTAAACCATAACTGCAATTTCAGTGCAAAAACATTAATTAACTATAAATTTCCTCGGTGGAGCCTCCAATGCCCCATGCCACAGTCTGAGGATAAATAAAACACTGTGCTTACACACAACAGAGTCTTGTTCCAAATATTGCTATATAATTATTTGCACACTTGATCTATTGGCCACACATGCAAAGAAAACATGTGGCACAGTCACCAATAGAAAATGGTGTTTTTATTTTTAAATTCTTCTCTACTTTTACATTTATGATGTGCAATTCATAGGTTCTCAAAACTGTGAAATGTTTAGCGCTCATATGATAACAAACAAGTTTAATAGTATAAATAATTATATAAAATAGTATTCCAATAGAACATCAATTATGCTATGGCATATGTATTTAAAACTTTTTTTTTCTAAATGTGTCTCATTTTAAAGTTATGCGTAAAGTGTACGGGACAAATATGATATTGTGCCACTTTGTGCTGGCCAAAATACTAGTACATGCACAGAACAAACATTATTTTGAGATAGATAGAACACCCAAATCTGCAGGGGATAGGTACCAAGCCCCAGGATAGTAGCGGACACTATGCATACATGCAGCGTTAGTTGTGAATACTAGGTATACATTATGCTTGTTTAGAAATTAAACTTTTTATCATGTACAGTAGAGTAATGTATACAGTACTGTACATGATGATAAATTTTGATTTATCAATTGGCACAATAAGAAATGCGATACTGTGAGAGTTGACAGGTCGGCATGAGAAATCTCATGCAGTACCAGAAAGGATACACCAACATCACTGTATATAGACTGCAAGCTTGTTTAAGCAGGGCCTTCTTATCCTTTTTTACCTCTGGTATCTGTTAATAGTTTGTAGGTCAAGTATATGTTCCCTGTAACGGAACGCCTGGCAAGCCGACTGGGTACCTTCCGTTGATGGATGCTCTTAGTGCTTCCCGAGGGCTCCAAGCACTCAACCAGACACCATAACCACCACAGACCACATGAATCGCTGCAGCTTGGTTGGGGTCTTGCTGTCTCTACCCACTCTGGACCCAAGACCAGTGTCCAGCTTCCAGTAGGTAGACCTCTCTTAAATCCAGAGAGCAGGAACAAGCTCTTACCAGAGTTTAGGGATTATAGTGATTATAGCAATCCCCAGAGTGTAGTTCTCCAATCCCCCAAACATGAGCCAAAACTTCATGAAGGTACAAGGCATTTCTTTTATACACATTCTCAGGCCAGAGGCACACCCCCTGGACCTGATGGAACACAGGGACAAAAGGGACACAAACCAATGGGAACAATAATTAGCACAGTAACACTCCCACATTCACAGTAAAATCCCTCCCTTCTATCCTGGAGATAATTGGCTTAAGTGACCGTAGTAAACGTAATTATCTCCAGGTACAGAAAATATCTCTAAGTTACAACTGCAACAAAACACATTAAAATACATAACTTATATTACACAGAACTGAACCCCCACATTCAACATATCCCCAGATAGCTTGGATCTGAGCGCTCAATATATCCAAACAGCGCTCAGATCCCATGAACATAGTCGAATCGCCATGGGGTTCAAGTATTTATGGAAGTCTCTTTTGAACGACCGCAAGCATGGCTTTCCTGCCCAAAATAGTTTCACAGACTTTGGCTGTGCGGCTGGTCTATTTCCAATAGTAAAGTTCAGTTCAAATGCACGAACTGAGCCGTTTGTGCAAATAACAAAAGTTAAAGTGGCGTTCAAATTGTCGAACACCGTTCGACTCCCGCCGAAGTTCTAGAGAAGGTTTTCAGCGGTGTTCGTGCCATCGCATGTCTGATTTGAGTTCCATGAACTCGACGACCAAACACAACTGAACACGTTCGACTAAACAAGATGGCCGCCGCCACGTGTTCAACTATATGAACGGCGGCCACCCAGCCGTTCGTCAATTATGCTGCGGTTAACCACGTCTCCTGGGAGGTAAACGAGCTGCACACTCCACTTGTGTAAGGTCTGGCTGTTCGGTGGTTCGAAGTTCCTCTTCGACCACCTCGAAAGTTTAAAGGGGCGTTGTGCCAAGTCCCAATATGCACAAATAGTGTTCTTGAAGGGCAATACACCCCAGGGGCCATAGTCACAGGGCAAGAGACTGGCAAGCAGGCCTCTCCAAATTCCAGTGACGAAGGTGCTTTCGTCACATTCCCAATGTAAATTATCCCCTTTCTATATTTGTAAAGTGCTGTGGAATATGTTGGAATTATATAAATAATAGCATATATATACACATACATATACACACATACACACACACACACACTATTTCCTCCTTTTGGGTCTGACAATCCCTCTATCCCATTAGCATTTTCAGTCCTATCCAATGTCAGCCAACCACTAATTTTTTTTACCCATAGTACCACTTTGTAGCAATTGGAAGTTTCATTACTCAGAAGGTATACAATGAACTTCCTTTCGGCAAAATCACGATCAGGTCCGTGGAGATCTATCAATCCCACCAGCTTATAATTTCAATCAATACCTGTATGGGATGCTGCTTCGAAGTAATGGTGCCTGGCTGACTCCTGTCACTCACCACTGTATGTATATAAGTGCATGCGTGCTTGCGTGTGTGTATGTGTGTGTGTGAGAGAGAGCTCATGTGTGTATGTAAAAGTGTACAGTAAATAGAATTTGTTTACATCAGTTCCATCTATTGTTTTGCACACAAGTATTGAATAAGTCTTAATAGTAGTTAATATTTAATAATGCACACTTAGTCACAAGGAATTGTGTTCTAATAATGGAAAACATGTATACAAATAGGAACTACATGTTACTTTTAAACTATATTTTGCATGTTTACATATATACACATATATATTACTATCTGTGTGTATATATTTTAAAGGGTACCTAAAACATATGCTGTTTTGAAAGAGCATTACGATTAATCTATACATTGTTCTAGCAGATTTGCTATCAAATATATACATTGGAAGAAAAAGCGACTTTTAAAAAAGGCATTTCATATGCCTGTTAGTTAAATCTTCAACATAGACTCTTTGCCGAAGAATTGATAAGGGAGAGCCAAAGAGTCCTTCCACAGGTGGTCTTTCTACTCTCCACATATGGCAACCACATCAAAACACGTCTACATTCAAACGCACAGACCTTATACACAAATACAGCTCTGCATTCAAACACCAACACTACATTCAAATACACATCTGCATTCAGGCACCAATGCTACACACAAATACACAGCTGTATTCAGACACCAACACTACACACAAATACACCTCTGCATTCAGATGCCAACACTATACACAAATACACCCATGCATTCAAACACAAACACTATACACAAATACACCCATGCATTCAAACACAAACACTATACACAAATACACCCATGCATTCAGACACCAACACTATACACAAATACACCTCTGCATTCAGACGCCAACACTATACACAAATACACCCATGCATTCAGACACCAACACAGTGTCTGAATGCATCAGTGTTGGTGTCTGAATGCATGGGTGTATTTGTGTATAGTGTTGGCGTCTGAATGCAGAGGTGTATTTGTGTATAGTGTTGGCCTCTGAATGCAGAGGTGTATTTGTGTATAGTGTTGGCGTCTGAATGCAGGGGTGTATTTGTGTATAGTGTTGGTGTCTGAATGCATGGGTGTATTTGTGTATAGTGTTTGCGTCTGAATGCAGAGGTGTATTTGTGTACACCAGAAATACACACAAATACACCCATGCATTCAGGCACCAACAATACACAAAAACCCCTATATTCAAACTGCAACACTACTCACAAGCACACCACTGCATTCACACACACCTAAACTATATAAACACTACTTTCTATATTCAAGCAATCCATTGGGTCACGAAAAAAAAGTAAATTGAAAATGGACAGGGTGCAAAAGAAGCAACAGATGAAAAAAAATCTGACATATTTACAGGTGATAAAAATATTTGCTGAAAACTAGATGTAAAAGTGCCAGCAACATTTTGAATAATCTCTCCCAAAGTGTACCTGGAATTCTGTTTTTAAAGGTAGGGAACTGTGCTATTCAGTCCAGGCCTTCATGTCTTACTTTTATTCAACTCTTTCTTGCTCACAAACATATGGTTACACGCAGTTATGTAAACAAACATTATGTTGCGCTTGTAAAAGTCCAATGACACTCACAACCAGTATTACAATCTAGACCACAGCTACCCAACAGCCAGCTTTCCACTTATTATAAAACTGTGATGGCAAAGCATTGTGGGAATTGTGTTTCTAAAACAGAATATACCTGAATCAAATCTTGATTTAAGTACTAAAGGTGCTCTAATGGCATCCAGACCACTTCATCTCAATAAAGTGGCTTGGGTGCCATATCCCCCTCATTGTAACACTGCCATGAAAACATTGTCATTCTGCATAAATGGCAATATTTTCACTGCAAGGTATGAATACCTCAAGTGTCTGTCACTCTGGCAACTACTACAGGGGCCTCCTCTGAAATTGGTGAATAATACATGGCTATTTCTATCAGATGGCCTCATAAAAACCCTCTGATTGGCGTAGCCAGTGCATACTTGCCTGCCAATTCTTTCCTATAAGCATGCATTGGATTGGTTGAGATCATCGATGACCTCAGCCAAAGAGGCAAAACCTGAGCATTTTACTTCCCTACAATCGTGGGCCAATGACCCAAACATTTTTAGAGCACATAAGCGTTAGGAATATACAATATTGTATTTGCAAATGCTTTTTTTTGAGAATTAGTAATTCTTTTAAAATTTTTATTACTAATTGAATCAGCAATTCCATATCAAAGCAGTGTCTTTAATGTCCAGTTTGTTATCGTTATCCCTAAGGTCTTAAAAACATTAAGTAATTGTAAGAGGCCACAAAAATAAACACAGTCACAAATACTTTTTACCTTCTGTTTTTACATCCCTCTACTGTATGCTTAACAGATTATGCATATATACATATAATAATTTATCGAAGTTCTGTATTGAATTGTATAAGAATTTCAGTTAAAAAATACATGTACAAAAAAAAGGTAAAAATAAGTATATTTACAGATTAATATCCATTTGACTTTGTAATGTGCATAGACATAATAACCAGGCGTTTATTAATTACAAAACAAAACAAAAGTTTTAGCATTTAATTAAAGACAACGAATCATACCTGTCACATGATTTCACTGGTAATTAAAGACAACGAATCATACCTGTCACATGATTTCACTGGTAGAAAATCAACATGATGACTAATTTCCATGTTCTGGGCATATGTACAAGTATGGACATTTCAGCTGATAAACAAGACAGGCTACAGTGTGTACAAAATATTGAGATTAGAGCCCAAAACTTTTGGAACACAAAATATTTGAAACAGAAGGCTCAAAAATAAAGAGGGATGTAATATGACAGATTTTTATTTTTTTAATTCAAATTATTACAATATTATGCATTTATAATACTGGTATATATTATTATAGTGGTTTCTCCCTAGCCATCAATCATCTTTTTCCCCATTAATCATCTGTTTTTTTGGTACCATGGGCAGATCCCCTAATCTTGAACATCTGAACCTATTTTGCCATCATTTTCTCGGTTTTACTAATGTCCCAAGATCTTGACATGCCCATTGGCTCTCAACAGTTTCTCCAGACAGCCACCAAATGGAAGACAAGGACAACTGCCTGTTATCATAAGAGATTCAGTTATTATATTGCCTTTTCTAACACGCACTTCTCTCAAAGATGTAAGATTATTTTTTAATATAACTTTTCAAATTACCCACCTTTCGGGGAAATTAATCTCAATATTAGTTATCATAGCTAAATAATTTTTTTTATTATTCTTTATTTAAATGCAGTATCTGGGGGTATACCCCAATGCACTTTATGGACATTTTTGTATGATGCAACCAGTAGTGGGACACCAGAGGGAACACCATAATTGAGAAATAGGGGTCCAAGTTTGGGACAATCCTACCAGATCTGGGACACGTGGGAGGTAAAACAGTGGAAGATGTTTACAAAAAAATATAATTTTTTAATGTATATTGCTGAATGGCATATAAACTTATCACCATTAGCTATCACAAAATCATCCAAGCACTAACCAAACCAGAAACCAAAGACTGGAAACAATCCTCCTCCGAGCCGTTTTGCTTCACAACTATTTTCTTTTTTAGTTCTCATCCCATGCTGTCTCTTCCTCCCGTTCCCATGAAATGCCAGACAGGATCTTATGTTATCTGAAGATATTAACGAAGCCTAGGGTGTACTGTTACAGCTACAGATGCAAAATGAATACTTGTACAAAAACTAGCTGGTGTCCTATGTGATCTCTGTACTGTAAAGCAAGTATAATTTAAAATCAGGTATTTTGGGAGGAATTTTACATATAAAATATAAGTAGTGTGCAAGGGATGCTTATTGGGATCAGTTCATAAAGTTCACCTGTCAAATCAGGCAATATTTTGTGTAATTTTATAGGGCATACAATTTCATGTATCTATGTTGCTAGCCACATTTCGGGCATATTTACAGCTGGAATGTCTAAGTACTATAACCACTTTGTATAACTGAAGTGGCTATGGTGCTTGGTGTCCAATGGCACCATCCTTCCACTGTTTGTTTAAGCAATTTTTGAATGGTTTACCACTGAATGAGAATCCACGGCCCCTGCTGTTGTTTTCATGGCTAAGGTATAGATTACACTGAGCCTTAGCCATCCCACTTCATACCAGCAGGGGGCAGTGTGATAGGGCAGGAGCAGTAGGCTGATGCTCTCAGCCAAATACTGGCACCCATTGCTGCTGGTTTTGTTTAACAGTAATTGAAGGGACAGCGCCAGGGGACTCCAAGCACAATAACCACCACTTCAATTAGGTGTTTGTTAATATAATAAGATTATGTATATATTTAATTTTCATTAGTGCTGCAGGTGGCCACTGGCACTCGCAGTAAAAATAAGAAATCTTTCCCCTGCATCCATTAACTTTGGTCCGCCCGCCCACATTTTATGCCCCACCAATTGGTATAATGCAGTTAATTAGGGAATTGCTGCCACTGGAGGGTGGGCGTATGCAGACATAAGCCAATGCTGGGGTTAAGCTTGATGGAGGGATAACCTAGGTCAGGGGTGCCCAAAAGGTAGATCCCCAGATGTTTTAAAACTACAGCTTCCATGATGCTTTGTCACTGTAAAGACAGTCTAAAGGCATGCAAAGCATCAAGGGAGTTGTAGTTTTACAACATCTGGGGATATAACGTTTGGACACCCCTGACCGAGGGGATTGATCTGGGAACAAGGAACAAGCGGTTGGCTGTTGTATTAGTTGCTCAGCTAGTCAGGGCCCAGGGTGTTATAATGTTGGTCACAGTATAGAGTGACACAATTAAATAATTTGGTTGGATGCTGATATATCAGAGGGTGAGATCAGTTTAAAGTGCCTATATTTTAGTAGGTAATATTGCTACCTTTTCAGTGTTCAGTGTGGTAATATTGTATAATTTTTTTATAGTGTTATGAGCTATGTGTTATTCATAACCTTATTTAACTTACTGTTAAAAATGTAACGCCAATTTAGATCCCCTTTAGCAGGGCCCGTGCAAGGATTTTTGCCGCCCTAGGCAAAAGTAAAGTTTGACGCCCCCCTCCTCCCCCCCGTGACATCGCAATGCCCCACCCATATGACCTGCCATGTTAACTAACGCTAGTGCTGCAGTGCCGCTGTGTTTACATTAAAAGGCCTGCAGGGACAGGCTATAGACACCAGGACCACTACATTAAGGTGCAGTGGTTCTGGGGACTATAGTGTTTCTTTAATGTGAGGTAAATTAGAGATTAGTGCCACGAATAATATACTAGATTACCTACTTACAAGCAGATGAGGATGATGATGGGCTCTAGCTGCAGTCTAGCTCCACTGGTCTGGTGTATAACAGGATCTCTGGAGGCTGTTTGTAACTGTGGTCACACAAATCAATGTTCTGGGAGAACGAGAAGCAGCTCCATTTTTTGGGGGCCCTTTACACAGCTCAAGGTCTGGGTCCCAGGGTCCACCTTCATTTTCCACCAATGAGTTTGTTCACAGGGGATGGAGTGTGTAGGGAATGTCCTGATTTGTGTGTAAGGAATGCATTTTGTGAATCTGTGTTTGTATGTGTAAGGGCTGCAAGGTGTGTTTCTGTGTATGTAAGGGATGAAGTGTGTGAGTCTGTAAGGGGTGCATTGAGTGTGTGTAAGGAATGCATTGTGTGTTTCTGTGTGTGCAAGGGATGCATTGTGTGTAAGGGTTGCATTGCGTGTGTGTGTGTGTAATGCATTGTGTGTGTAATGCATTGTGTGTTTTTCTGTGTGCAAGGGGTTCATTGTCTTTGTGTGTAAGGGGTGCATTGTGTGTGATTGTGTGTGTGTGTGTGATGGATGTCAATCTCTCCCCCCTCCCTTGTCACTCTCTTCTCCCCCCCTCCCTTGTTACTCTCATTCCCCCTCCCTCCCCTGTCACTCCCCCCTCCCTGTCAATTTCTCTCTCCCCGTCAATGTCTCCTCCCTGTCCTCCCCCCCTGTTAGTTTCTTTCTCCCCTCCTGTCCGGTTTCTTTCTTCCCCCTCCCCCTCCCCTCCCCTCCTCCCTGTTTCTTTCTTCCCTCCCTGTTGCTGCCTTCCCCCCTCCTTCGTTCCTTCTCCCTCACTCCCTGTTTCATCTCCCCCCCTCCCTCCCTCTTTTCCCCTCCTCCGTTTCTTTCTTCCCCTCCCTCCGTTTCCTTCTCCCCCCCCTCCCTCGCTGTTTCTTTCCCTCCCTCCCTTCCCCCTCTCTCCCTCCCTGTTTCTTTCTCCCCCTCCCTCCCTCTGTTTCTTTCTTCTCCCTCTTTTTTTTCTTCTCCCCCTCCCTCTCTCTCTGTTTCTTTCTTCTCCCCTCCCTCCTTCTCTGTTTCTTTCTTCTCTCCCTCCCTCTCTGTTTCTTTCTTCTCCCCCCTCCCTCCCTGTTTCTTTCTTCTCCCCCTCCCTCCCTCTCTTTTTTTTTTCTTCTCCCCTTTCTCCCTCCCTCTCTTTTTTTTCTTCTCCTCCCCCCTCTTTTTTTTTCTTCTCCCCCCTCCCTCCCTGTTTCTTTCTTCTCCCCCTCCCTCCCTCTCTTTTTTCTTCTCCCCCTCCCTCCCTCTCTTTTTTTTTTCTTCTCCCCCCTTCCTCCCTCCCTCCCCTACCTGTGTGGTAGTGTGGCCGAGCCCAGTATAGTCCGACCGGTACAGGGAGCTGTTGTTTCCTGTACCCGGCCGGACTAACAGGAAGTGAACACTAAGTGTTCACTTCCTGTTAGTCCGGCCGGGTACAGGAGACAGCTGCTCTCTGTACCGGTCGGACCAATAGAGGGCTCGGCCACGCTACAGAGAGGGAGCTGACAGGAGAGAGCGCTGAGCACTTCCTCTTATCAGCCTCTCCTCAGGCTGCGCCCGGGCGGTGCGGTCCGCCCTCATGGACGCACCGCCCGGGCAAAGCTGCAGCCGCCTGAGGCTCTTCACAGGGCGGCTGCAGCATGAGCAGGGCCGGCGCTCCTGGCGGCGCCCCCTCCCGAGGGGCGCCCTAGGCGGCTGCCTAGTCCGCCTTACAGGTAGCGCCGGCCCTGCCCTTTAGGGGAGCAGAGCTGTTGGGAGGTGGTAAACATAAACTGGCTTACTGTCTGGTATAAAATTGCCCTATTTTTTCAGATAGGTGTTGCAGAACTTGTATTGGCTTAGTCTTTTAGCATCTTAACTTAGATTTCCACACCTGAGTCAATGTTAATTTCTCTTATTTGGGTCAAGACCTCCCGTGTCTGGATTTTACACAGATCATTCCATTTGCTATCAATCATGTTTATGACGTACTCTCAACCTTGTATATCAGGAAATCTTCGACAGGAAAAATAGTAATTTGGTCAGATGGTCACCAAACATGGATCTCAGTAGCGGTACCTTTAAAGAAGACATTATGTGTTCATTACAGGGTCTACTACAGTAACATGACCTATATCAATTGATGACAATGCTAACAATGACAATAAAAGTTTGATACCTGCAGTGAATAGTAATTCCGCTGTAATTCCTCTGTGAAATATATGAACATTAAAGGGGAACTGACACTTCTTTGAAATTTACACATTGAAAAAAAGTATTTAAATCAACTATACCTTATTTACTCAAATTTAATGCGCATTCAAATTTTGAAACCTGGAAGCCGAAATTTTTTGTCGCTGATGAGTGTAATGCGCATTAGTACAAGAAGATACTACCATACAACATATAGGTCGATAAGCGAGGATCGCCCTCTGACCGGAGCGAAATTCACAGCCAAAAAGGGGCAAGGTACAGCTTTACTGTACACACAAACCAAGTCTTGCAACCTTGTGCAGTGAATTTGCATTATATGCCCTTTGTATTTAATGCGCCATTCATACTTGACTCTAATGCGCCATCAAATCTCATGCGCATTCAAATTTTGGAGACTTTATTTAGCCAATAAAGGTGTGCATTAGATTGGAGTAAATATGGTATCTAGCAAATGACATCATAATCTGGTTCAGGCAAGACAAAACCAGGGCAAGCACTGCAAATGAAAATGAGAAACCGAAAACGTTGTTTAATTTCTCCTCTTCTCTCTATGCTTTCCCTATGCTTATAGCCAGGTGAAAGGACAAAGTTGACTTATAACAATAATTGACTGAGAGCTAAGATGGAGGTACCTAGTTACAGGATAAAGGGGCCTGGTTTTCATCATTTAAATGTATTCATCACACCGAACAAGATCTTATTTGTTAAATATAAAAAGAAATACGCACAATATATAAATTATGAGAAGAAATAAAAGGCAAAGTATTAATCTGTAAGATGAAACTAACTGGCCAGTTTGTAAATGACCAATCCACTAACATTTTACTCTTGATTTTTGTCTAGCTGTTACTTGCGTTCCAGTAAATACACTTTGATTTCCAGAGAGAAAAATAATAATTTATGCTCAGCAGCAGAGACACAAAAGGATTTACAGGGTACTTTATACTTTATAAATATAGTGTGGGAACTAAATATATTAAAAAAAAAAAACCATGGTAAGTACATTTTTTTCCTGATGTTGAATTTCCTATCCCTCCATGTAGGTCAGTGCACACAGAACATTTAAAAATAGTGTAGACAGACATAGACTTCATACTATTATATTTTATTTATAAAGCCCCAACATACTCCGCAGTCCATAATGCTAGAATGTAATGTTTAATGCAAGAATTTTAAAATGTGCCTAAAAGGTACAAAGTTAAAAAATTAAATGGATATTCCTCTATTTTTGTGCGCATGTAATAGTTTGTTTTTATTTCGATGTTAAATAAAGCAATTTTAAAACAAATATAAATATGCATTTTTGTAACCCCTCGGCTTCTAGTCCTGTAATTTCTGGTGAAATTCTCAAATAGCTTTTGAAAGCTGGTGAAGCTAGGACAAATCAGTGTGTAGAATATTCTGTGAGAATCATTCAGCACTATCAAAGGTAGTACGTGAAGTGGAAGAACCTACTGTCTCCATTGTCTGCACTTTCTATACCCCAGGGGCTTCTGCTTGCCCTCCTACCTCCCCTTTCCTCTGTGCACAACATCTCTAGCAGTATTGTCAGTCAGTAACTGCTGCCCATAGTGAAAATAACCATTTTAAAGGGATCATATAGTCACCAGAACTACTACAGCTTATTGTATATGTTCTGGTAAATTTAATCATTGTTTTCAGAAAAAAAGGAAGTGTTTACATTACAGCCTAGGGATACCTCCACTGGCCACTTCTCAGATGGCTACTAGAGGTGCTTCCTAGAGCAGTGCTGCACACATTCAGTGTCTCCAACCTGTGCATGGAGACACTGAACTTTCCTCATAGAGATGCAGACATACACAAACAAATTACAGACTTACACACATTCACAGTTTAACAGTTCACCATGAGTTGGAGCCCAGTTGCATGAGATGGCACAGGGAGGAGGCAAAAACCAGAAGTGCAGTACAGATTAAGAGGAAATCCAAAGGCAGGGTCCGATGAGACGCATAAGTCAGGGCTGGCAGCGGAGTAACGTAGTCGGTAACGCAAGCAGAGGTCAGAGTCCAGGAAATCAGTCAGTAGGGTAGCAAAGATCCGTCAGGAAAAACCAAACAGGAAAAATGACCAGAAACTAGGTATTAGGCAGGGCTGGCTTTTAAAGCCTGCTAATTAGATGCAGCTGACCCTAATTGGAAAAGAGCTGCAGGTGGATCAGTACTGCACATTCCAGGCAAGGAGTCAGGAAGCAAAATAATGCAGACAGCTACTGATGCCCTGTGGTGGACAGCACAGCAGAGAACCTGACTGGGATGCTGGAGCTGTGAGTTCAAACCCAGCCAGGTTTGGAGGTCTGGGGGGCTCGGGGTGTACCGTGACACACAGACACACATAATTAGGTATACACACAAATATATCATACATACACATATTTAATAAGTAATAAGTACCATGCTCTAGGAGGGCTGGAGTTGGTTGCCGCTGGGATCTCTGTGCTTTTCCTGCAAAGGTCCCTCATGTGCCCTGTAATGATGCCCATGCAGGACAAAGACAGTCAAATGCACACAGTTATACACATATACACAGCCACATAGTCGTTCGCACACAGTCAGTTACAGGCAGCATCAAACAGGCAGATAGTCACACTCACTGACAGGCAGAAAGTCACAGATAGACACGCACACAGTCTGGGATATCTGTGCTGGGATGGCAACATATCCTGGCTGCTGGCTCACTGCAGGATGAAGACAGTCAGATGCACACAGTTATACACATATACTGTCAAATACAGACACAGGCACATAGTCACTCGCATACAATTACAGTCAGACAGACAAAGTTGCACACACTCTCTCACTTAGTGACAGTATGGGCTGGAGGAGGAGATGAGTCATGAAGTCCGTGGTGTGTTGTAGTTTGGGAAGCAGGACTCCTTCCTCTGTGTGCAACTCAGTTGGATCTGACTTGGCTCCCCTAACTCTCCTGGTCCCGGTGACGTGTGTGGGCTCACCTGTGCAATCACACAACCCTAAGCCTGGCCAGTCCTGTTGGCACCCCCCTACCTTGTGGCACCCGGGCGGACCACCCCTTCTCCCTCCCGCTCTCCCCAGTACGCCACTGCATACATATCCTGACGAAAATATCATACAAATACTAATTGTACATAAGCAAGACAAAATCAACACATAATTTGCTGAAGCCGTAAAGTTATCCTAATATTTTTAACGGCCCATGTCAGTTGCCTCCCCCTGCTACCTATTAAATGTTAGCGTGGATTAATCTCTACTGTATAGCATGTTTTTGTAAAGTTTAAACACTGATTTTGTAAGCGGTACCAATAAAAACAAGGTTAATATTATCAATAATTTTTGTTTTCATCCATGTAAGTGGTTGTGTAGGCAGGGCCCCAGTGCACTGTTTTGCTTGGGGGCCTATAATGCTGTTAAGACGACCCTGTCCACTATATAAAATAAGTCCAGACAATATTTTTAGTGTTCTAAATTACACAGCTGGTAAGCTAAAAAATAAGTTAAGATTGAACTGTTGGCACACGACAGGAAGTTTCAAACATTATGCTTTGAAAATAGCAAACCATAACCTTTCTCTGACTTATTTCATGATCCAGTATTTTCCTGGCATTTGTTTTTTTGTTCCAAAAATTCTCCATGCACCAATACTACATAATAAGAATGTATTTATTTCAGAGGGGCCCATAATGTCATGGGCAACCCTTGTGGCAAATGTTAGTCCAAGTTATTTATCATGTAATTATCATTAGTATCATCTGGGGTAGTAATTAGAGTTGAGCGAACCCGGACTGTAAAGTTCGGGTTCGTACTGAACATTTCGTTTTTTGGACCCCGGACCCGAACACGGACATATCACTGTATGTACATTAGAGGTTCAATAACATATACCTCCTAAAGCCCCCATACTGCAATAAATGCCATTATACATATACAAGCACTTCTTGTATAATAGTGGTTCCGAATGTTTCCTTTTTTTTTTTTATTAAAAAAAGATGCACCTGGAATTGCAAGTTACACACAGAGTTATTCACTAAACTAAACCGGTGAAAATGGCTAAATTCTAACCGGAATGGCAATTCTTATATTTACTAAAGCCAAATCCAGTTGGAATTCAGTCTGTCCGAGCAAATCTGCAGCAATCAAAATAAAAAAACAGGGGCATATATTACTGTCTCCTCCTGCCCCTACCCATGGTCTATGGCATGGTGCTACTTACCCTAGTGTCTGACCAGTCCCCTGCAATAGGCAGCAAGAAGAAGTCATAATTATAATCTTCAGCAGGGGACCTAGTGTCTCCCACCCAGTTCCCACCCATTGGCAGCAGGTGGAGGCTCTAAATTTAATGCATTTAAATGCCCATTAAAAGAGCTCTATGCTTTCTTAGCACAAACCTCATTACTAATTCTGGGCCCACTAGAAATGTCCCCAGCTGATAGAAGGGAGACCCAGGTATTAAATGATTCAAATTCAAATGGTGGAGGTAGTGCATAAGGGTTGTGACCAGGGAGGAAAGGCCTAAGGCCAGCCCTGACCTTCAATGCCTGACATATCCTTATAATACAAGAATAGTTAAAGGGACACGCAACTGCCCAATGCCCAAATACAACGTAAATAAAAATCACTGTTTAGCAGTTAGCAAATATACTCCAAACGAAAACTTGCATGCATTTAATTATGCATTTTTTTCATTGGAGTTATATCTAAAAACAGCTTGTAAAAACTACAGATTTCTATTTCCTCTCCTCCAGTGCAATGTGTGCCTTGGCTGTGCCTCTCGACTCAACTGGATATACCTTTAATATGCTTTATAAAAAACAATGATGCATCAAGTAAAAAAAGCTTAACACATGTTATAGGTGATGTTCAGTAGTTTCTTTCAGTTGTGTAATTTATAGAGAAGTGAATGTCCCACTGTAAAATATGAACTAGAATGCTCATGAAGAGGAGATGCTGTTTTCCCTGGATAAACATGTAAGATAATTTCAAAGCCCGAAACAGTAGACGGATGCTATTCTGTCAGTTTTTTAAAATAAATATCTATGTAACCTCTGACTTCACTCTAAAACTCTGTAGTTAGTTTATTTGTCATACTACAGCTGTGATCTTCATAAACTAACCCCACCTCCACAGAATGCCCTAATGCCCTATAAACTAAGATCACAGTCTGAGATCTCATCTTACTGAGAGTACAATTTCCCATAAAATACTTTGTAATTCTGAATCATCTGAAGTAAAAGTGGCTCTTGGAGTCAAAACAACTGCAACTCCATTTGGGTTGGAACATCCCTCTCTAAATCAGTACTTGTTAAAAAAATATTGACTATATATTTAGTAAACTGTGATGTGTTATTATCATGCTTAAAGCCAATATTTCTTAGTTACATTGAGGTACCTTCAATTGGGAGAAAGTCACCCGTAACGTCTCCACTGCAAACTTAGTTTGCTTACATCAGCGTTCCTATTTCCACTTTTCATTGTGCCCTGGCTGTGCCTTGTCTGAAACCGAATGTGTAAATTTTTTATATCAATTTCAAAGAAAACAGAACCTAATTGAATGTTTCATTCAGTGATGTAAGTTCCAGGAAGTGAGATTTCTCCTTTCATGTTGTAGCTTTATGTATTCATTTAGTTTATTTTATGAGTGCATTTTGTATTTTCAAATTTGTTACAATTACGAAACATATTTGTTCCATAAATATGTTTAAATGAAAGAGACGCTGAACTTTTTTTTTAAAGATATGTTTCTTTTTATAAAGGCGGTTTTAATTTTCAGTAGCTCTCGACGTACAGAGAAAACACGGTGTGGTTTTTAAGTATCCTTTCTTTTTCTCCCCTGTCTGACTCGGTTATCAGATGTGGGTTTGATCACATTGGATCACTGCATAAATATAGCTGATCAAGAGCTCGTTTGTACATTCAGGGCTTGTTTTATCTTCATTCTGAGAATCTAGCTCAAATCCACATAGGCGTTTTTCACTTGACTTGCTTTATCAATTTTCAGTGAAGAAAGTGGGACTTTTCAGTGTAATAGCAATGACAGAAAACCGCTTGCCAAATCTGATATCCCAGCTGTAGCCTGATTCTATTACCGGGGGTGATCATGCAGTGCATCTGCTTCCTTTTCTTTCTGCCTCTTCAGTTTAATGGTCTTGCATTAATGCATGTACAGGTTTACAGAAGTGAAATATGAGTTTATAGAGGAGAAAACTATTTTATGTCATAGTATGCTAAGGTAAATATCCCACATTTATATTTAGCACATAATGTTACTTTACCATAAGACACCTGCTACATCTGGATATCGTCTAATGTTGAAAAAGTCTTCAGCTCTCCCTGATTCCCTGATAAAAAGTTTTAGTATTACATAGTTACGTAGACTGAAAAGAGACATGCTCCCACCAAGTTCAGCTTTTCTCGCATCTGTTTTTTCTGTTGATCCAAAAGAAAGCAAAATAACCCAGTTTGAAGAACTTTTACAACTTTTACAGTCTGATCTCTCCTTGGATCAATAAGCTATTACTCCACATATTAAAAATGATATACCTGATTATTTTGTTGTTTTTTTTGCAAATATTCATCCAATTGCTGTTTAACAGACTCAGATAAAACCACCTCTTCAGGCAGAAAATTCTACATCCTTATTGTTCTTACTGTTAAGAAAACCCCTTTGCCTTAGGCTAAATCTCCTTTCTTCCAGTATAAATATGTGACCTTGTATCCTCTTTATGAACAGATTTCCAGACAATATTTTGTGTTGACCCCAAATATATTTGTATAATTCTATCATATTCAATGTTTTTCTAATCTAAACAGATTTTAATTTGTTAACCTCTCTACATAACAAAACATTCCATTCCTTTTATTAATTTTGTAGCCCACCTCTGCACTTTTTCTAGTGCCATAAAATCATTTAGAACTGGTGCCTAAAATTGCACAGTATATTCAAGGTGTGGTTTTACTATTCATGTATAAAAAGGCAAAACTATATTTTCATTCGAGAATCAATGCCCCTTTTTATACATGATCATACCTTACTGGTATTAGCAACTGCTGATTGAAATTGCATATTGTTTAGTTTGTCATTTATAACAATCCCCAAATCCTTCTTGTGTGTTGTTACCCCAATTCACTACCATTTAGGGTGTAAATTGCCTGTGCATTCTTTAACCTAAAGTGCATAACTTTGCATTTATCTACATTAAATTTAATCTGCAATTGGAGTGTCCAGTCCCCCAATTAATTTAATTTCTCTGCAGCAAAGTAATATCCTGCTCACGTTGTATTACTTTACAGAGTTTTGTGTCATCTGCAAACACTAAACCATGACTTTCAATGTTTATTTTAAGATAATTTATAAATATGTAGAATAAGCAGTCCCAGAACAGAACCCTGAGGAACAACACATAATTTGCCATGCTTGAAAATTTGCCATTAATGTCAACTCTCTGTATGCTAGCTTTAAGCCAATGTTCTACTCAAGAACATAAATTTTCATTCAGAACAGTTTTGTTTAGTTTGACAACACTAACTTATTGTGCGGAACCGTATCAAATACCTTGGCAAAATCCAAGTAGATCACATTCACTGCAACGCAATGATCTATACTTCTACTTACTTCTTTGTAGAATGCAATTAAGTTAGCGTGACATGACCTATGTTTATAAAACCATGCTGAGTTTTGCTGATAGCAATGTTCTTCCCAATAAATTCCTGAATATTATCCCTTAATAACCTTTCAAATACTTTCCCACCCACAGAAGGTAAGTTCACAAGTGTATAATTTCCAGGCAAGATTTTGAACCCTTTTGAATATAGAAACCATCTCTGCCTTCCTCCAATCCTCCAGTACAGTTCCTGAAAGAAAACAATACTGAAAGATTAAAAACAGGTTCACTTATTTCAACACTTAGCTCCTTAAGTACTTGTGGATGAATGCCGTCAGGTCCCAGCGTTTTGTTTAAATTAGCTTTCTTTTGTTGCAGCAAAACCTTGCCTTGTGCCATCCAATCACAATTTTTCTGGATGTTTTTTTTGCAGCAATCATTTGCATATATCTTGCCACAGGTTCCTCTAATATACACTGAGAAAAAATAGTTATTTAAAATGATAGCGTTTTCCTGGTCTTCATTAACTGCATTAGCCCATCTCTGTTTTCAGTGTACAAATGCTTTCATTCATTGTTTTTTTTTTTATAGATTCTATGTACTTGAAAAACAGGGGGATTTGTTTTACTTTCTTTGACTATTATTCTCTCATTTTCTAGCTTAGCAAATCTAATTGTCTTATTGCATGCATTATTTTCCTTATATTTCCTTATATCTCTGACGCCTTTGATTTGTCTGATTAAAATGCTTTAAATGCCATTTTCTTATATTTTATATACTGGTTTTCTTACTTACTAAGCCACATTGGTTTTAATTAGTTTCTTTTCTATTTATTACCCACTGGTACATACTGAGAAATGTTTGAAGATATTCCATTTATCGTCAGTTTTTTTTTTCACTAAAGAGTTAATGCAGCAAAACGGGAAAAGGTTGTGCCAATTATGGACAAATGTGTTTAAAATATTAAAACACTGGGGAGCGGAGCTTGCTAGAAAACCGGAGCGGATGTCATCTCTCTCAGCTCCCGGCAACTTCACGATAATCTATCACATATCTCCTGACACAGGGGCCATCCGATCTGGGCAGACCTCAACCCTGACACAGTGATGTTTTTTTGCACCCACTGATGCACTTCTTTCAGCCTCCAAAAGCTGCAAGATTGACACACAGGCTCAAGGCCTTAAAAACACCGGCCTATTCTAGCTGGGACTCACTCCCGAACTACGCAACCAACACAGCAGCACACCTGCATAACTGCAGACATCCCCACTACTTCAGCCATGGGGCGCAAAACCCAAAAGCCTACGCAGAGTCTTGGAATATCAGCTCCATGCTTCAAAAGCAGTCGCAACCCAAAATGGCAGCAAAGCGAAGTGCAGACATGCCAGGCCCCTCAAACCTGCCAAAATGCAGTGGGACACTTATTTCCCAAGAACTAGGCCAGGCAATTGCTACCCACCTTGATGCCCTCACTTGGAACCTAGCTACCAAACAGGACATACAATCTCTCCTGCTTGACATACAATAGCTGTTAGCTACAGACATGGCAGTGATTACAACGGAGGTTCAACATGTCACAGATCGGGTTAAGGCCACAGAGGAAGATGTGTTGGACATTCGCACGGAGGTATCAAACACAAAGGACTCCCTTCTTATGCTCCAGTCCAACCACCATGTATTAGCCTCACAATTATTAGCGCTTGAAGACTGCCAAAGACAGATTCGTTGCATGCCGGATTTCATCACAGCTGAGGAACTACCTCATTACCTCTGGCGACTTGTGACCTCTGTCTTACCGCCTCAGGTGGCTGCACAACCTCCCAGGACAATATATACCTCTTTGCAGCCCTCAGGGGCAAAACACCATTTGTGTTTGAAGACTCCCATGTGTATTTTTACCAAGACCTTACTCAAGCTACCCTGCAATGGCGCAGGTCCCTTCGTCACATCACACACACCAGCTGCATTCCGCAGGTATCACTTACCGATGGGGGATACCTAGATCTCTACTGGTAACACACAACGGAACTATGCGTAGACTTAGCTCTGTTACTGAGGCTACGGCACTCCTGACAGCACTGAAAATCTCTCTGCAACAACCTCCATTACTCCACTCCCATCAACTTCTGACACCTGGGACCCTGCCAACGTAGTGCCTTTTGTGCCAAGGGTTAGAGGAGCAACAGCATTTACCACCTGACTACACATGCTGTCTTTGTTTTTTCTTTTTGTATAGGAATATACTTCAGGTTTTGTTTTGGTTTCTGATGTTACTACCGAAATAGCCATTGAGCTTTGTGTTAACCTAGAATCAGGTTAACACAAAGCTCAATGGCTATTTCAGGAGTAACAACAGAAACCAAAACAAAACCAGAAGTATATTTCTAGATCACTTGGTAAATTCCTATAGCTACATACCCATTTTCTAGAAACTACCGGTATTTCCTTGACCGTAAGCTGTTAAGATTCGTTATAGGCTTATGCCTTCTCCTGCTCCCCCCTACCTCCCCCTTGGTTAGGGGCACCTTAACATGAAAAAAGTGACAACTCAGTGTTGCCATGGCAAAAGTTAAAGTTGGATATTGCAGCATTCACATCACCAATGGCTCATTGGATTAGACTGAGTTCAACTACCACTTGTCAGTCGTATGCCCAGAATCCCTATTAATGTTTTGACCAGCCGGGCCAGTCACCAATCTATGTCCAGAGCACTTATTGGTTACCACAGTGAAATACCTATTCTTTTCTCTATATGTTCCTGCATAACCTCAGGTCTAACAAGCTAGACAGTAGCCTAGCCTAAACATAGACCATGATATATTTTCCAGTGTCTAACACATGCTACCCACATTTAATCTGTGCCCATATTTACAGTACCCCATGTCTGAGAACCATCAGCGGGCACAGTGACTACCGTGTTTGTTTTTTGTTGTTTTTATT
The DNA here is from genome assembly GCA_933207985.1 of Pelobates cultripes. NCBI lineage: Eukaryota > Metazoa > Chordata > Amphibia > Anura > Pelobatidae > Pelobates > Pelobates cultripes. Next base: position 343,746,455 of record OW240912.1, read on the forward strand.
TATTTATTTATTTTATTATGATCCATGTATAAAAATGCAATGTTGCTTGCAAGCGTATTTATTGTAAAATTGTGCAGTCTTATCTCAGGTCACACTATTGTTTACTCGGAATTGCCAGTATCTACTGTTGTGACATTACCGGCATGTCTGTATTTTTTCTGTGCACCAAAATAAATAAATTTAAAAAAATATATATATATATATTAAAACACTAAAAACAAAGAACAAGCAAATCTAAAAGTCCAATGTCAGTGTATAAACCTGCAAAGTTAGTAGTCAAATCCCATAGAGGAGTCTTTTCGTCCTTTTCTATAGGAATACCGGATCCAAAGTTTCTTAGGAACTGTATAGATATACAAAATAAAACAAAGAAGAAAGCCAATAGTGTAATATGTTCCGATATTTTGTGATCCTTTTGAAGTGCAAATCTTATGTGGCCCTACTCACGTTTTATAGACCAGTCTAGTCCGATTCCCCTTGCTGAACTACTATTCACTCTATCGCAATCTATGTTAGGGTAAATAAAATCTCCAATAATTAACGTGTTACCCTTTTGTGTAGCTTTCTCAATTTACTCTAACAGATGTTCTTCCTCATCAATATCCCAATAACTGGGTACTATTCTTTTGCCCGAAGCAGATATCTACCCATAAAGCTTCCACATTTTCCTCGTCACATTCCTCTTGCTTAATATTTGGCTTTAACTCGTGGTTGACATACAAACGTACCCCACCACCCTTCCTGTTTTTTCTTTCTATCCTAAATAATGTGTACCCATTTAAGTTAACTAGCCAATCATGTGTTTCATCCCACCAAGTTTCCGTTATGCCTATTATGTCATATTGCTTAGTATATACTATTGCCATTTTGTTATTTAGGCTCCTTGCATTAATAAGCATTCTTTTAATATTATAATGAGTCTCTTGTACTTTATGTGAATTTGTATTACTATTACATACCTCTGCTGTTCTGATCTTGCCCCTAAACCATCGCCACCCCCTTGTACTGAGCTAAGCCCTTCTCCTTTCTGTCATATGTCCATTTTGTAGATTTTTGTGTCCCATCCCTTTTACAACTATTTTAAAATCTCCTCCAATCTGCTAGCCATCCTGTTACCCAGCACAGCAGGGTGCAATCCATCACAGCCATAAAGAGTGTACCCAAATGCAAAATAAGCCCAGTGCTCAAAAAAGAAAAAAAAACTATTTTCTTCACCATTATTTTTGCCATGCATTAAGCTCACTAATCTCCCACTGCCTTTCTACAGTAGCGTGTGGCATAAGTAATATTTCTGAAAATACTACCTTGAAGGTTATTTTCTTCAGTTTACTTCCTAATCACCTGATCTCATTCTTTAGAACCCACCTCTTTTCCTCTGACTTTGTCATTGGTTCAAACATGGACCATGACAGCCGAGTCATCCCCAGCCCCTCCCAATAATCCATCTACTCTGTCAACAACATGCTGGACCCGAGCACCCAGGAGACAGCAAACTGTCCGGTTGAGACAATCAAATTGGCAGATTACCTTATCTACATTTTTAATAATAGAGTCATCTACCATCACAGCCTGTCTAACCTTAGTTACATTCTCAACCCTACCCCTACTAGGCAGGATGTTCCCTTGACTGTTACAAGGAAGAGTTTCCTTAAGTACAGTTACTCCTGAGCTGAAGCTCCCAACATCTTCACTAGCTAAACTTTTCCTTTTCCCTCCCCCCCGCTACCACGTCACACTGTTACCCAGCTGTCTTATCTCCTCCCACTCCACTAAAGGTCCCCACTAAACTGCACAGTGAGCAGCAGGCCCATTCAAAATTGTCAATTTGCTTTTCCAGATCTCCAATACAAGCCTACATGTAGCTACAGTGAGAGAAAAAAAAGTATTTGATCCCCTGCTGATTTTGAATGTTTGCCCAATAACAAAGAAATGATCAATCTATAATTTTAGTGGTAGGTGTATTTTAACAGTGAGAATAACAAACAAAAAATCCAGAAAAACGCATGTCAAAAAAGTTATCAATTGATTTGCATGTCAATGAGTTAAATAAGTATTTGACCCCTTCGACTTAGTACTTGGTGGCAAAACCCTTGTTGGCAATCACAGAGGTCAGACGTTTCTTGTAGTTGGCCACCAGGTTTGCACATATCTCAGGAGGGATTTTGTCCCACTCCTCTTTGCAGATCCTCTCCAAGTCATTAAGATTTTGAGGGGGTCGTTTGGCAACTCGAACCTCCACAGATTTTCTATGGGATTAAGATCTGGAAACTGGCTAGGTCACTCTAGGACCTTAATGGGCTTCTTCTTGAGCCACTCCTTTGTTGCCATGGCTGTGTGTTTTGGATCATTGTCATACTGGAATACCCATCCACCACCCATTTTCAATGCCCTGGCTGAGGGAAAGACGTTCTCATCCAAGATTTGATGGTTCATGGCCCTGTCCATCGTCCCTTTAATGCGGTGCAGTTGTCCTGACCCCTTAGCAGAAAAACACCCCCAACACATAATGTTTCCACCTCCATGTTTGACGGTGGGGATGGTGTTCTTGGGGTCATAGGCAGCATTCCTCCTCCTCCAAACACGACAAGTTGAGTTGATGCCAAAGAGCTCAATTTTGGTTCCCCAATTCTTCTCTGAATCACTCAGATGTTCATTGGCAAACTTCAGACGGGCCTGTACATGTACTTTTTTCTTAAGCAGGGGGACCTTGCTGGTGCTGCAGGATTTCAGTCCTTCATAGCGTAGTGTGAAAACCAATTGTTTTCTTGGTGATTATGGTCAGCTGCCTTGAGATCATTAACAAGATCCTCTAGTTTAGTTCTGGGCTGATTCCTCAACGTTCTCATGATCATTGAAACTCCACGAGGTGAAATCTTACATGGAGCACCAGACCGAGGGAGACTGACAGTTATTTTGTGTTTCTTCCATTTACGAATAATTGCACCAACTGTTGTCACCTTCTCACCAAGCAGCTTGGCAATGGTCTTGTAGCCCATTCCAGCCTTGTGTAGGTCTGCAATCTTGTCCCTGACATCCTTGGACAGCTCTTTAGTCTTGGCCATAGTAGAGCGTTTATAATCTGATTGATTAATTGCTTCTGTGGACAGGTGTCTTTTATATAGGTTATGAGCTGAGAGCAGGAGCACTCCCTTTAACCCCTTAAGGACCAAATTTCTGGAATAAAAGGGAATCATGACATGTCACACATGTCATGTGTCCTTAAGGGGTTAAGAGAGTGCTTCTAATCTAAGCTCATTACCTGTGTAAAAGAAACCTGGGAGCCAGAAGTTGTGCTTAGTGATAGGGTATCAAATACTCATTGACATGCAAATCAATTTATAACTTTTTTGACATGCGTTTTTTTGGATTTTTTTTTTTTGTTATTCTGTCTCTCACTGTTAAAATACACCTACCATTAAAATTATAGACTGATTGTTTCTTTGTCAGTGGACAAACATTCAAAATCAGCAGGGGATCAAATACTTTTTTCCTTCACTGTATGTAATTGGTTCCACAGTGTGAATAGTGTGAATAGCTGCACTTCACTATAGCGCCAACTATATCACACACTTTGTATATTTTGTGTAAATCAATCACTGTCTGCTGAGAAAATACAAAACTACTCCTCGATCCAGACAAGGGTAATTGAGGGTTTAAAAGTAAGGCATATATTACATGTCCTTCAGACCTATTGCTTTTACACTTTATTATGTATATTTTACAATGATGTAGGACAAACATACTATTATTATTTAGAAAGCACCAACAAATTCCACAGTGCTGTACAATGGGTGAACTAACAGGCACATTTTGCAACAAAACAAGTTGGATGCACAGGAACAAAAGGTGACAAAATTCATGCTCAAACAAGCTTACATTTTAGGTGACAAAATATTATGCTCAGAGCCATGAAGAGTTGCTAGAAAATGATAAAGTTTGCAGCCCACTTGTGTGCCATGTTACTGCCTCAAATAATAATTTTCTTAGGTGGTTAAAGGGCTTGACACATGTTCTGTGAATCTTAGTTCACCAAACCTTCCCTTGATTTGAAGAGTTAAATCTGTTTCTCCACTATCTACCTGTTTGTAGCTGCTTGTAAAAATAAAGGTGATTTTTCCAACAGTTAAAAAAAGAAAGTGTTTAAACCAGTCTTGTGAAATCATACGCAGTTTTAAGAAACACCCAGATACAGAGACATTGGAACACACTGTTCTACTTAGGCACACATACCGATATACACCAGTGCTCTCACAGAAACCACATTCTGAGCAATGCATAGTTAAATATAGATATGCATAGTCTACCACTCAGAATAAATCTGATTATAGCTGTTTATTACATTCTACAAGCCAGCCAAAGAGGAGTGTGAATAACTCTGTTCAGATCTGAAGGAACAGAAATACAATTATATTGTTAATTTTGGCCATGGAAGGATCTTATTTTGCAAGTTTTCTTGAAAATTCATTATATCCATTAACACCTGTAAATTGAATGATTTGTGCCCAGTAGTGATGTCCAGAACGGTTCGCCGAACGGTTCGCCGCGGACGGCAAACATAAACATAAACTTTGACCCTGTACCTCACAGTAAGCAGACACATTCCAGCCAATCAGCAGCAGACCCTCCCTCCCAGACCCTTCCACCTCCTGGACAGCATCCATTTTACATTCATTGTGAAGCTGCATTCTTAGTGAGCTGTCCAGGCGGTGGGAGGGTCTGGGAGGGAGGGTCTGCTGCTGATTGGCTGGACTGTGTCTGCTGACTGTGAGATACAGGGTCAAAGTTTATGTTCGCCATCCGTGGCGAACCGTTCGGCAAACCGTTCGGCGAACCGTTCGGGACATCATGAGTGCCCAGCAATAAATTTTGCTATCAGTTCAGTTTAATAGCCCCAAAACTGTGGACTGTCCTGGCAAAAATTTGACAGTTGGCAGTTATATGACTATGAATCATATATTTTATGTTAAAAGTGTCCCTTGCTATAGACAATTGCCAGCGTGATTTATTGGAATCGCTTTCACAGGAGCACAATTCATTGATACAATATGAGTGCACATATTCTAGAGTGATAATGTATAGTAATTATCATGCAGACAACCACAAAAATAACATTTTCTGCTTGGGAAAAGTTTCTGCTTTCTCTGAAGTCCATAGTAGGCAATTCAATCAACAATGTATGGCAGTTTTGCTGTCGAGGTCATGCCCCTAAATTCTTACTGCTTGCTTCTTTGCATTTTAGAACTATGTTTATGTAGCCATAGCCACGCCTCCCTGTCTGTGACTCACACAGCCTTCATGAAAACAAAGTTTCCTTTTCAATCAGATCTTACAGCACAATGTGTTTACTTTAGAAGTTATTCTTGTCTCCTGTCTTCTTAATTGAAGTTTAATCACCCACAGGAGGCTGTATACAACCCTCGGAGGCAATTAACAGAGTAGGCTGTAGTATTTTCTAAAGTTAACACATTGTGCTATAAAATGTAAAACTCTTTTCAAGGAGGCTGTGACACACCTCCATGAGAGGTGTGGCTAGGGCTGCATAAACAAATTGATTTAACTCCTAAATGACAGAGAATTTAGCAGGTTTTTCACAAATGCATTATCTATCTATCTATATATATATATATATAAACAGTACTCCAGTAAGCTAAAGTTGTTTTGGTGCTTAGAGTTTCACTTAAAACATTATAAAGCCTAATAGCTCATTATTAAGTTTCTATTGGGTAATGCTTAAATATTGATACACAAAATTGGGTCCCCATGCTGTTGCAGAAGTGGATACCCAATGAATGGAACGGGCACATCATATTTACCAGCTACACTGCAGCAGCCTTAAATTCTGCAGTGGGAAAAATATAATTAAGGTGTTTAGTACAATTAGTTTTGTCATATATTACAATTATAGAATGGATTACTGAGCTAATTATAAAATGATAGACTGGGTCACCAGGCTAATGATGTGAACAAACTTTGAGTCTCCGTCAAAAAAAGATTAAGACATATTGTGCTAAAATTTCAGAGGGACATTTCTTCTTTAATAGTTTTTTTTTGTATCCTACAGTTTGTGCTCCAAGATATTTTATACTAATACTGCAGGTACTCTCCCATCTCTAAAACTGATTCACCCACTGTACCAGCTCTTTAGAGTAAAGAAAATAAAATTAGAAAATGATGATGTTTGGATAGGTGATATGTGTTTTAAACGTTTAAAAATAAAAAAAATATAGGTTATTTCTGTTAAGTGCGTGTTTAATGGATATCTGTAACTGTCTATTTAAAATATTAACCCTTCTTTTCACTTTCTCTACAGATGCCAGAATCTTGCTCAGAGGATTCCACAGCCCCTGAAATGAACAGTGTGGAAGAGAATGTGGAAGAGGAAAGTACCCCAGATATCGAGAAGGAAGAGCGCCACGCAGAGCTTTCAGAGACAGCAGCCAAACCACAAGTTCCCCCGGAAAACACATGTCCTGGAGCTGGCAGGACTCGACGCCTCTCAGATTTCTGCACGTGGTTCGGAGAGAACATTCTTCACTTTTCAGAAGAAGGTAACAAGAATCTGTCAACAGGCCAGTCAAACACAAAATTTTTTGCTACATCTGTTCAAAACTAATAGTGCTCAGATTATTGTTTTTTTCCCTCTGGACGCCAGTGCGGCTCACAGCAAAGTTATATAAATGACACGTATGGTTCATGACTTTGGTGTACGCACATCCATGTGGTCCAGTTCTCCCACAACAATGATTGCAGGCATCAATTAATTTCCTTTCCGTGTAGTGAGAGGGCAAAAGTAGGGACCCTGGTACAAACTTTAGGAGAATGCATCTATACATGAGCCCATGACTTGGCTACATTTTGTGCACAGCGTTTGGTACCTCACCTCAGATGGACCTTGTCAGCCTCATTTGTGGGTGGCCATTTTAGGTTATTCTGCATATGGAACATTTGGGGAATTAATTTAGGTTTAAAACTGCTCTCCTTTAAATACCCGTAACTGTAAATGCACACAAGACAACCATCTATTTTACAATTTTATTAATATTGTGGATTTTCTAATAGTCACACATTTTGTTTTGTCAAATATGTCTGTCTAAAATGTGGATCTTTTAGATAGACCTCCTTAGTTTAGGGCTTTTTCTTTTCTTTTTTTTTACTTGTATGCACCTCCAAAAATGTAAGAAATAGTCCCAACACGTACGATTATGCATTTCGACTGTCCTGCCTTAGTTTTTGTTTTGCGAATATTGAGTGCTGAGATGTAAGAGCAGGCTGGCTGTGTATAAATGGCATATGGTCCTAACAGTTAAGTATATGTTTAGACATCAGTAGGGATTTGCAATTCCTTTTATTTAATCCTTTCTCTCTGTATATTTTAAGAGCTGACAAGTGACCTGGAAGTGATCTTCATGTCTCAAGCACGCCACACATACAAAGTATAATTATGTTCATCACCTTTTAAACTGAACATACATTACAAAAGAGTTTTCTTATAAAAAATGTAAATTAAATCTCATTTAATTTACTATGAAATATCATCATGTTCTGTAGCAGAAGATAACTATGCTTTACATTTCCCAAGAGGGTGAGGCTTGGATTTTGCTAATCATCAGGCCTGGCTCATTTAGAGTCAAGATGCCAAGTAATTCTATCTCAAATAAGAGAGCCATTCTGTTCTTAAAGTGACATTAAGTAGGAGAACTTTCTATCTATTTGAAACTAGCAGATGTAGTTAGGGTCCCCCTTTTTTCGATGTAATATATAAACATGTCACTTACTGTAGGCTTCATATTGCATTCTGAAGGTACTGAGCCAAAGATAAAATATCATGTATTTCAAAATGTACATCATATTTTGTTCTCATAAATGGAGCAAGTAATAAAATACTTTTAAAGAAATAAAAGTTAAATTAAAAACACTCACTTTATGAAATAATGACGTTACTGTGAATGCAGCGGTTCTTAACGGATCTCCATATATTTGTTTTCATATTTCAAATTAAAGTTCAAATAATAAAATCAAGGTGGGAAAAAGAATGTGGACTTCAGCCCATGGTCCCTCTGATATATATTGACTGAACCCTCTCCTAAAAGCAATCTTATGCCAGCCATAGACCACAAGTCCTGTATTGATTGATTTTAGACAGCATTAAACATATTTAACATACGTAGAAGGATGCCATTTTAAACTCTCCTAGCTTAATGGAAGCTTGGGATGTCTGAGCTATCGCACCTATTGTAGTTTGTCAATCTGTTAAAATGATGTCAGCTTCATATAAAGTGAGAAAAATATTAGTATATATAGAGCACTTGAGACTTTTAAAAGCTTAAAAGACTTTTAAAAGAAATTATGTTTTTCTCTAAATGATGTTTCTCTGTATTTTATATACATTAACACTTCCCTCAGAACAAGATCCCTGATGTTATCTAAAAAAAAGTAATTAGAATCATTTAGAGTGATTGTTTAGAGGAACACTTCAAGCACCATAACCACTATACTTGCTCTACATCTGGAGCAAGACTACACTCATTGGCTGAGTGCATTCAACTGATGCTCTCCATCAATGAGTGTGGCCCTGCACGGTACTGCTTTGTTCTATAGAGTAATCTGGCATCTCAGGCTGGAGAGGACTGCATGTGCCTGGTGTAATCCAAGTTTTCAACCCGTGCTACAATGATTTATCTTACCATGAGGGGACACCAGGGTACTCCTGGCATTAAAAATACACAGGTCATTAAAGTGAATGAATATGTATTACTTTTACATCTTGTAACATGCGTGTGGTTAGCTGGTGTGAAATTATTAGCTGATTTAGATTGACATTTATCCTGTATATTCAGTAGGTTTTACATTCTCAATTTAAATATGGAAAAGTCTAGAGCCCATTGAAAAGCATTAAAAAACAGTACATACTATATTTAATTAAATTTCTTCCATTTCTATCAAAGTGACAAGTAGTTCTTTAATACAGTTTAATTCCAGAAACTCTTTGGATTAAAAGTAGAATAACAGGTACTTATTGAAAGAAACAGAGTAGATAAAGGGACACTCCACTGTCACTGTTTAGCAGATATAGAAAGAACTTGCAAACTGTCTGGATCTCTTGTCTGAATCATTTGCAATCCCTCCCCTTCTAACCCCACCCAGGTGTTCTGTGACTGTCCAATCACAGGCTTCCCAATGCAGCTCTGTGAGAAGTCTTTGCAAGGCAGGTGTTCTGAGCTAACCAAACCGAGAAGTAACAGGAGCGGTTGTGTAACAATTTATAAAAGAACCGATCTCTGTTAAAATTTGTACTTTTTCTAGTATGAAAAAAAGAGGACATAACCTTCATAAATAAAGCATTTCAGCTAGCTGGCTATGGAGTTTTAAACACATCGGATCCTGTGACCCTTTTTTTATTACTTTCACCAAGTCCGTTCAGGCTGATGTAGATAGATGCTGACTACTCTGTTTGTATCTCAGACAGGGTAGTGCGTCTTTGTTGTTTTACTATCTTGGAATTCTCTTGTCAAACCACTCACAAGTGAGTTCCATGCCTCCTGGTGTTGGCACAAAGTAATTTCAGTTATTTCCTTGAATATTGAATCCCTTGTAGTCTCTGGCAGCAGTAATATGTTCAAACGTCTAATCACTTAAGTGTAGATCATCTGTGGAAATGGAAATATGTATGTGTGCCAAAAATCAGGAAGTTTAGCAGCTCATTTGTTATAATTCTCCAGGAGTGTTGGAAGTTCTAATAAATTAAATATACAGTACTTTCCCATTCTTGAGCGTAACATGGATTTTAAAGGAGCACAGATCAGACTGACAAATGTAACATGGTTCTCATTATACTTTTGTCCATATGAACATTTGTAATAGTTTGTCTGTTATTTACGATGTTATCCCCTTTGCAAAAAGTGTAAAGTGCAGCTGAATATATGTCGTAAACTTTATAAACAACAAACACAGAAAAAGAGGAGCTAGATCAGGGGCATTCTGCATGTAGTAAAAATGAGTATTAAAATACCATAAACATATGTACAATATCCCAAATAAATAGGTTTGGTGTCACTAACATATAAAGTCAAATATTTCTTAGTATTGAATAGAAATAAAAAAAAATAAAAAAATAAAAATAAGAAGGGCTTAATAATCAAAACTCTGAATTGGAATAATGGTACCTAATTCATTATTCATTAGTAATTAAATATCCCTGAAAAACACAGAAGATCTTCTGGGAGTGACTTGGGAAATTAACACACTAAACAAGTAATTAATGAGAACAAAATAAAGTAGCCCTGATTGTATTTATTAGAGACTGGAAAATGCTAAATGCCCTCAGATGAACTATTTAAACTCCTATATCACCCACCTAACTGCTTGAATAAGCTACAAAGATGCAAATGATCTGATACAAGCTATCAAAGTTGTATTGTAAAGGAGTGGCTAATATCTCAAAGGGACAGAAATAGTTTGTAGCCATCCACACAGGATACAAATAATCTGATACAATGTATCAACGTTGTACTATAGCAAAGGACTGGCACATTGTAAAACAAAAATCCAATAAGGTAAACTGCTAAAAATAGCATAGCAATCCACTATAAAAATGATACAAAATATTGTTAATTAATTATGTAATCATTAAAGGAACACTATAAAACTGTACTCCTAATACTATGTTGTTCTTATGCCTTTGTGGCACCCCAGCTTCTCCCCACCCCTCGCATTTAAGAAAGGGTTGAAACACCTTATTTCACTTACCTGATTCCAGCACTGAAGTCTTTTGCTGCTGGAACGGGTTCCTCCTCCTGTGACATCATTGCGATGCAGGAACCCAATGCACATTAGGATTTCACCCATAGGAAAGCATTGAATCAATCCATTCACGTGGGTTGTTTTTTGTTTTTTTGATTGTGGCTGCTGAAGGTTTCATACAATATCCTGTACATTTTACTGCATTTTTGTATCACTTCTAAACTACTATGAAACTGTGTAATAATTATATTGAGACAAAGCCCAATGATGATAAGGGGGCACTCTGTACACCTATACATCTTTTATGTGCTTGATTTAGGCCATTGCTGGCAGGTTTTCCCTTCCTTTGTACTTCTGTGTTCGGATTAACCACTCAAAAAATGATACATAGTTTCTTATATAACCTATCCTAATTATACTATTAGTGCTTAATCTGTATTGCAAATGACAGGAGAGAGATAGGAAAGCATTATAAAGAATTAGCCTAGGACCAATGTGGGTGTCTAGATATTAGAATTAGTTTGACAAAAGGAGTCATAACTCACTGCAGAAGACATAGTCTTGAAGTCATTTTTGTAGAATAAAAGCAACCCACACACCAGACAGACAGCACACACCTTACACACAGTCCGCACACACCATGCACACACATTATATACAGTCAGCACACACTGGACACAGTCAGCTTAACCACACACATGCAACATACAGCCAGCACACATCACACACATGACACACAGCCGAAAGAGGAGGACAGAGAGCGAGAGACTAAACTCCAAAGTTTTGCACATTAAATCCAAATGGAAAAAATAGCCAATTATGCCTAGAGTTGAGTTAGAGTATTTTTCCAGGTCAGCTATTTTGGCCTCACTTTGTCTTTCAGATTTAATTTAAGAGAATAACCCTAGTAATGTCAAGGTGTAAGCAGGGTCTCCAAACGTACTCATTTAATATTTTGTGATTGCTGTGATGGACAAGTTGATCTGGCTGCCACTTTAGTCCCTTGGACAAGTAGATTTTCTTTAAAAATTTCTCACCCCTAAAGTAGATAAATGACAAAGATATAAAAAAATAAATGTATAAAATGTAGATAGAGAGAAGAGGTTATTTATGTTCTAGCTATGGGTTGGAGATTCGGGGAAAGCAGACTTTACAAATATGTGAAAGATGTCATGCTGCCGAGCTGTGATCCTGTCTGTTTTTATGTTTCCAAATTTAGGACTTTGTGGGCTAGTTCCTGTCACGGCTGCTAGTGTGGTCCAACACGCAGAAACTATGTAAACATATACATAAAAAAGGAAAGGAAATAAAAGGACAGAGCGTAAACTGGACCTTAGAATGGCAGGACTAATACGCTAGAGATACAGAATGGTCAAAGGGGTCAAGGAAGCCAGAAATACTCAGATACAGTTTAAACAAGCCAAGTCAGGGGAACCAGAATTCGGAATAACCAGGGAAAAGCCAAGATCAGGATACCAGGAAGTCAGATTCACAAAGATAAACACACTCTTGGGAACCATGAACAGGAATCCACAACAGGGCAAGGAACTGGAGTGAATTAGGGATTTAAATATCCCTCTCTGGGCTCTGATTGGTTTAGAGGGTGACCTCTGACCCCAGAACGTGCGTGTGCCGTCACGTTCACGTCCTTATAAATTTGAGAAGCGGAGCTTGTGATCTGCGCGACCAAGTGGTCAGCGCCATCTTTGATCTGGGTGCAACGCCCAGAAGACACGGAGGAGCGGTTTCCGGCTTGCCGACGAGCAGGTAAGCTCGCAATATTGGCGAGGCCGTGCCGGTCGTGCACGGCTGCGCCATGTGGCGGGCCAGGAGCCGCAACAGTTCCAAAGGCGTATTATTGCTCAAGAGGCAGCATATGCTTTATAGCCTACAGTGTATTCTGTACTTTGTGTCCTCTCCTTCTCAGTACCTCAGTGGGTAGAGAGTAGGAATAACTATGATCAGGGTTCAATCGGAACCCCCTAGGCTATGGAAATAAGAAAAATCTATCTCAGAGCTGATTTGTTTTGAATAGGTGAAAAATTTCACATTTGCTCAACAGCTCTACCAAAAGGAATAATTCAAAACTGTGTGTAGCCAAAAGTAGAAAACAAGTAGTGCCAAGGTATCAGTGTTTATGTGCTTGATCTATATGGATTCTGCAAATATAAATAGAGGAGCTTGCACCCCAAAAGTCCACCCCAAACATCTTGACAGTCTTCTAAATCCAAAAAAAATACAACTCGTTATTTGAGCCTTGAGGAGAGTTTATTAAAGAGTGTTATATTTGTGGCCCACGAGATGCTGCCTTTACTATGGGAACCATCCAAACAGATTTGCTCAAACCATCTCTTTTTTGGACTTCCCTTGAGATCATGAGTAATGGCAGGAGACTTAACAGTTACAAACATTTAAGTTCAAAGTAGCAAAAAAAAAAAAAAAAACAAGCAGAGAAAAAAAACAGATTCTTTCATGTGGTCAAATGTTCTATCTTAGTCTTCTGTTCCCGAAATATCTGATTGATCAAAATATCTGAGGAACCCTGAAGTCTTGCCAGGTGGAAAGCATCTGTTGCTACGTATCAGACACAATGAATGACACAATGAATTCGGGAGTATTTCAAAACACAGCATCCTTTTTCCCCTTCTCCCTATTTTTTTCCCTAATCATCATTTTTTATAGAGTGCTTCGCTTTGTAATGTAATGGCACCGTAGGTTCATTACAAGTAGGGATTTCTTTATTTTTGCAATGTAAGGGGTAATTTCATACTTACATTTATATTAAATTGCTCACATTTGGTATTTTCCTTATTTGTATAAATTATAGATGGGATTCCAACCGCTCAGTAGAAATAAAAAAAAATGGTTTTACTGGATTCCTTTTAGTTTCTTCTCTCTCGTTATTATTATCATTTTTTTTTAAGTTAGTGACATTTACAAGAATTGTCATGAACAGTGGTTTAAATGGTTTTATTTTGACTTTCCCATATCAGGCACTTAGATCATCTCTGTAGTAATTCTCAGGGGTGTTATCACACATATATCCTTTTAATGGTTGGAGTTGTGTAAACTTGCAACTTCCCATTTTTAAGTACGGCTATAGAAGGAAACAATATTTCCAAATGCAAAGCCATCCTCATAGAAAGCAAGCCACCGAGGGATACTTACATACCTGTAAGCAGATATAGTTATTTTGTTGATAACATAGGCAAGGGCATACAAAGCACCAGCTATTTTAGAACTGCAATGCACTAGACCAGGGGTAGGCAAACTACGGAACTAGTGCCATGCACGGCACTCAAGGTGTCTTTGCACGGCACTCAAGGCTGCTAGAGCCAAACAGGCTCTGGCTTATCAGGAGTCCCAGTGAAACTTCAGATATCTGCTAATACGAAAAGGTGGTAAAGGACAATCCTCAATTTATGCATTGCAGCACGTAATCTCAGATCACTTCCTCCCAGCACTTGTGAATGGGAATCCACATTGTAGTATAGCAGCCTGCAGCTGCTGTTGCAGCTCCTGTCCTGTACCTGTACCTGGCAAGCCTGGTCCCCACTGGAACCCAGGGAAGCCACCCACACTGCCAGCTATACACAGAAATGCAGAATAAGCCTCCCCTCATGCAAATAAAACAAACAGCCCACACACAAACACAAAACACAATCTGCACAAACGTAACCCGCAAACAATTCACATACATGCACACAATCTCACATGAAATACCCCAAACAGCCCCCACACATACACACACTACCAATCACACAATGTGACATATCCATCCACACAATTCCACAAGCAGCCCCCATACACAGCACACATTCATAGGTATCATACACAACACCACAAACTACTTATAAACATATACAATATAATAGCTCATACACGCACAAATACAACAATACAAAGCTATTACAGTATAAATAACACAAGCAGAATACGGCAGCATACACACCTCAATTTAAAAAAATAGGACCGGCACGCTACGGGACATCACAATCCTATATCGGCACAGTGCTGCTAAAAGGTTGCCTACCCCTGATCTAGACCATTGTTTGAGAAAGTGAACTTTTTATTGGAAACCAGACAACTCCATCTAAGTACAAATAGGAGAGCGCAAGATATATTCCCTCCCATTTTTCACAACATATTGTGGTTGTGCCACCCGTAAGACTGTACTGAAAGAGACACAAGTACCCGTCAGTCTTTGCTTACAATTACCCTATCATTCACACTCACAAACTGTATGGATGAAGTTTATTGTCAGGTAGGCAACGATATACCTTATACATTGTGTTATTATTATTATAATATTTATAGAGAGCGGTCAAATTCCGCAGCGCTTTACAATGGGTGGACGAACAGACATGTAGTTGTAACCAGACAAGTTGGACGCACAGGAACAGAGGGGTTGAGGGCCCTGCTCAATGAGCTTACATGCTAGAGGGAGTGGGGTAAAGTGGCACAAAAGGTAAGGATAGTATTAGCCTAGTGACAGTTGCAGAAGAGGAATCAGTTTTGGCCAAATCAACATCAAATATAGAGATTTAAAGACCTAACTCCTTACTGATGTGAATTAAAAGCTGAATTTAAAATTGTTTACAAAAAAAAAGACATGATTTTACTACATGTTGGTTGGATAAGTTCACCAAACTAGCTCTGCTGACCTACATTTTCTAATTGTGGTTTTCAGTTCAGTTTTCAGTAAACTAAAATTCACTATTTAGTATGTAATCACCATTGTACTTTTTACAAGTTTTTTTCTCATAAATATGGAGCTTGGAGGATGAATTATTTACACATTACCTGTAGATGGCACTATTAAGTGAGAATTTATTTAGAAGTGATTCAGAATGTGTTTGCAAAGTGTAATGAAAGAACCCTTTTTTTTTTTAACAAGAAAATGTTGTTTCTGTGTGTTCTTCACATTGTTTGTTTTCTTATCTTTTTAATTAATCTCTATGCCTATTATTTATCTAGTGGCATATACTCTGTTTAAGGTTTGGGAAGAGAGGCTAGATAGGATGTGTTATGAAGGCATACCATGATGTCTTCAACAACAGAGGAATTAATAAACTGAGAAAGCTGCGAATGTATGTTAAAAGATAACTGTCACTCAGAGAAGTGACAAATCCTCATTCCTTTTCCCCAGTGATGTTGACGATTGTAGTGGGGGTAAGGAAAAAACACACTTACATGCACTGCACTATATTGTTCAATGCAAACTCCTCTCCATGATGTTTGATGCATCTCCAGTTTGCTGTACAAAAGCATGTAGCATGTATCGATCATTCCACCCATGGAACAGCTCTATGTGCCAAAAAACACCATATCATTTTTCCTTTTAAAGAAGTAGCACACTAATTGAGTTATGTGGCTTGTGCCAAAATAGATGTGACAGTTCTGCTTTAAGCATAGATCAGTCCAGATGTTGTCATTTAGTTGTCATTCGAGAACTTTGAAAGTTGGAAATTGATGCTGGGTTGTTAATTTTTCAAAAAGTATCCTTAGAAGACCACATGGAGGTCAGACTTCCTGGCCATGATATGTGATGTTTTACAAAGCTAGTATATTATGTGTGATCTATCCTGTTTGGAAAGCACAGGGAATGGAAATGTTCTGCTCAGATTCATGCTACCATGCTTTCAGGTAGAGACGAGGCTTATATAATATTGTAGTGTCAAAACATAAATGCATGAGCTTTTTGTAGTTTTAAAAGTAGTATTAGAAAAAGGAAATTATTTTCTACTTTAACCTCAAAGACGGATACTGTACAATTGTACGGTAAGTAATAGAGCTACTGAGTAACATGCGTTAACAATATCATAGCTTCGGGAAGGATTTCTGTCATTTTAAATGTATGCCTGTATGTAATTTTTTTTAAAATACATTTTGTTATATTTTGTAAACTTTGTTCAAACAAGAGGTGAACAACATTTGTTAAAATGATGCAGGAGGTAGGATAACTCGTATATTTGTAGTGCTAATCACTGCAATAAATGGTCAATGAAACATCAAAAAAAGAAACTTGACAATTCTGCTTTGTTATAACTGAATTTCAGTATTTTGTTTAACATATAAAGTAATCCAAACAGACTATTATTGAAATAGGCAGGTAACAATCCTTTAAGAGTTCTAAGCTTTTGTGTGCACATTGAAAACACATTTTGGTCTCTGGACAAACAAAGCAATTTTCACTTAAGTGGTATTTTATTGCACAAAGGTGAATAAACAATTGTGGTTCAGAGGTTTATCCATGTTTTCTCCTCAGTCAGTGTCCCTGGTTTATTTACACATGGATGTGTCTTGGGTGTAGTCTTATCTCTGCTAGGAGAATTCACAATAGCAGAGCTAATTTGCCAGCCTTGACAAGGTTTGGTTATAGGCCATTGTTTGTAATAATTCCCTGTCGATTATCCAAATAAAATTACGTTTGTGTGCTGGTAACTTTTCAGATGTACTCCATAGTGCTCATACTGTAGCTACGTTTTGTAATTTTGCAGGTACATGTCCTACAATTGTCATTAAAGGGACACTGTAGGCACCAAGACCACTTTAGCTAATTGAAGTGGTCTGGGTGCTGTGACCCTTTTGCACTTAGTGCTGCAATGTAAAACATTGCAGTTCCAGAGAACTGCAATGTTTACATTGCAGCTCTAAGTCTGCCCTCTGTGGCTCTCTAACAGACAGCCACAAGAGGGCTTCCGGAATCCAAAGAGACTTTTGGTCCATTATCTGATGCTGGACGTCCTCATGGACCTCCAGTATCAAATTTTCCCCATTATTTTTAAATAATGCTTTCCTATGGAGAGGTCTAATGTCTAATGTGCACGCGCCCATTACCGCGCTTGCCCATTAGGTCTCCGCCGCCGGAGTGGGGGGGTCCCGAGGGAGAAGGGCACTCCAGGAACCTATAGTGCCAGAAAAACGGGTTTGTTTTCCTGGCACTATAGGATCCCTTTAAGGTATAAGAAATAATACTGTCAAAAAAAGTACTACAATGACCAAGAAGATAAAAAAACTCAAAGCAAGAAGCCATGTGAAATGGCTATTCCGTATGATTTTGAAAGAATCAGTGTTCTACCTTGACTTAGCATTGATGTTTGGTTTCAATACTAATATGCTTCCTTACATCCAGTGGGTTCTATCATTCCTTTGTGATGTATTGCCAGCATGATGGTACATTGACACAATGCGAGAACATACAGAAAATATTTATCTGCCATTAGTTTTAGTTATAAAACAATATCCACAATGCTAATTTGCAATCAATATATCATGGAATTTGTCATTCTAAATACAAAGTATTAGCCCTGATTCCTCGTTACAGTCTGAGTTTCCTATTTACTGCCAGTCCAGAAAAAAAATGTATCAACCATTTATGAACAATAACTTGCTGCCTTTGAGCTAGGAGTGTTTGAGCTAACCAGGCTGTCCATGGTTTTGACCTTTCCTATCTGTTCTAGAGGGCTGTACAACCACAGGTGGTGAATGGTTGCCTATGTGGGACAAAGGTCACATAACTCAAAGAGTACGAGCAATAAAGCTGCCATGGTCTGAGTTGTTGAATTTAATGGACAATGCCATGTTCAAGTTATCTTGAAGGGACATTTCTTGCAAATCCAATGGAAGAACTTATATTACATGTTTTGCTTACGGTTAGTATTAGACCTGATTTTTTTTCTAGATTGAAAGTCAGGGAGACAATTTAATATCATTTCATTTTGACAGGTGTTGTATCTTACTAGCAAAATTCATTTTAAAGTACGACACATCAAACTACCAGGAAACATTCTCACTTCAAACCATTGCTGCTTCCTAAATTATGTATCAGCTCCCTAGCTAGGCAATGACAGTTCAGAAGGGTGCTGTAATACTTGGTAGTATTCATAGTGTTTCACTAACCGAGGCACACATTATAAGGTAGTGGCATTGTAATTGGATATCATCATTTCAGAATTGTGTGCACCTAGGGGCAGACAGATAGCAGTATTAACATCTCTTTAGCTGTGAATGTATATTTGTTATTAATTATTTATTTGTGAGAAACAATTCAAAAGAATCAACATATAAAAATGACATTTAGTTTTCCATACAGAAAATATTGGCTTTTTCTACTATTATTAGTCTGTTGTCACAGTGGATCTCTGATGTCGTGTACCTGGAGGTCATTGGGTGCTTAACTAACTAAGGGGTTTCTTGAATTTGAGAGCAAATGTATAGTTTGTTTTGTTTCAGTAGCTTGACACAGTTTATACTGCTTACCTCCTTACCAATACATTGTTCGCCCTCTCACAACAGACAAGCTAGTTTTAAAGGAACACTATAGCTTTAGAAATACAAACTTGATCAAAAGTACAACCCCCTTGCCCACTCCATGTAAGGCATGGCTGCCCAACAGGTAGATCCCCAGATGTTGTAGAACTACAACTCCCATGATGCTTTGTCATTCTTAAAGCATTTTAAAGGCATGCAAAGAATCATGGGGATCTACCTGTTGGGCAGCCCTGATGTAAGGAAAAAAGGATAGCTTACTTACCTTGTCTTCCTTGCCACATTGCACTTTTGGCATCTGGCCCTGCCCCCTTTGGTGAGATCATCAGTCTAGCAGAGCATTGGAAGGCAAGTGCGCAGGTGTGGCAAATTTCAGTGCTGCGGTGTGCTTAACTTGACTATTGAAGGGGAAGCGCCCTTTGGTGGTTGTCAGTGTAACAGCAACTAGAGGATGTTAACTCTGCAATATAAACATTGCTTTTCCTTTCTTGCAGAGCGGCAATGTTTTCAGTTGCAGGGTTACAATGATGATAGCAGCCTATACAATAGTGAAGGATAACACAGGAAAAGAAGGTGTAGTGTCTGAAATGGAAATATACGCAACGACAAAAAAAAGAGAAACAGAAACAACTGATAGTGTAGCAGGTTAAGAACTTCTTAATAGGATATGAATAAATAAGATAGGGCACTCACAAGTTCAGGGAGCTTGAGTACAGCTCTGACATGAATGCCTGGGCAGAGTAATCCCTACCTAAGGATATAATTGTGCGGTCTCTTCAGGTGGTCCTTATGGTGATAGGATCCTCATAAAAGTTTAAAAATAAATAAAAGTATATACTGTAGTATGCTGAACTAATGAGCAATGGTAGGCAGAATTCTCTGCCGGAAGAGTTTTTTTTTTATCAGAGTCTGTACAGATATTTAAACGGCAACTGGATGAATACTACTAAATAGACATGTGCAATTAATTTCGAATGTAAATTCAGACGAATTTCGGGCAATTCGGAAATTCATCTGCTTGCGAATGCCTGAAGTGGCGAATTTCCGAAGTGCCAAAGTCCAAATTTCGGAAGTGCCGAACCGAATTGGCGAAGGGCCGAATATCGGAAGTGCCGAATTGCTTCAGATTTCTGAAAAGTGGCAAAACAAGAGAGGGAGGGAAAATTATGTGAATAATGACAAGAATTTTGACCAATAAGGTAATTCCTGGCACTGGTAGCCCTATAGATGTGTAAGTGGTTGTGGTGGCAATCCTGGCACTTGGAGCCCTACAGATGTGTAAATGTTTGTGGTGGCAGTCCGGTCACTGTGAGCCCTATAGATGTGTAAGTGGTTGTGGTGGTTAGGGTTATGAGTAGGGTTAAGGGTAGGGTTAGGGGTAGGGTTAGGGAGCCCTACAGATATTCCGAATTGCCAAAGTTCCGAATTTCGGAAGTGCCGAAGTGCAGAATTTTTGTACTTACCTGAATTTCGGAACCGAACCGAATTTTTTGCCCATGCACATCCCTACAAAAGTTTAATACTCAGGGATATAATTTTTAAATTGTAGAACAAATGTGAGAAAGGCTGAACTTGATGGACGCATGTATTTTTTCAGCTATGTAACTATGTAAATATGTAATATTCTAAAAAACAAATAAAAATACAACCAGCTTCAAAATTCCTGGGTTGTGAAGCACACGCCTGAAATGTATGTCAGAATCACACCACTTGTTGCTATAGTAAGTGTATGTGGGAAATGAAAAAGAATTCCCCAGAATGGAGGATTAGCTAGCACAAGGCTTAGATGCCTTCAGAAAACAAATTATTGATGGAGCGTCCCACTAATAATTAGGCTGTGAATCATGATGTTCACCGCAGTCAGTATACAGCTCTAACAATAAATTGCTTCTCATTGATGGCTTGATAGTCAGATGCTATTCTTACCATGTTTATTCATAAGTCAGTAGAAAAGTAATACTATATTTCAATCATTCTCAGACTGTTCTTGCATCAATGTTGCTTTGCTTTTAATGTCTACTGCCCACCATTTAACAAATAACTGGTGTTTGAGCATCCGTTCATGTTGATATGTGCATTTTGTGTATTTGCAGACTTTATGATATAATAACCCACTGTGATTGCTACATATGTGGTTATTAACTAATGTAAGAATAGAAAGGGAATTTCAAAATAAGGCCAGATAAGCTGAAATGAAAGCATTGCTGACTTGAATTATATTTCCAGTTTGTCTCATTTGACCTTAAAATTTAAATTCACATTGAATTCTAACATCAGTGTATTGCTAGCTCACGGTAGGCCCTATGGATATAATGAGCTATTAAAAGGGCACTCTAAACAATATTACAACTCTTTGCCCTGACAGGGGCAATTAGCCCAATGTTCTCAGCCAACTAATGTTGTTCTGGTTGGGCGAAATAAAAATTGTAATGTGGATGTGTTCATTTCACATTATCAGTGCAGACATGATGGGGAAAGGGAACCTGGTACAAGGATAAGCTCAGTTGACAACTACTAATACAGTTTGATATAAAATAGGGGGAGGGTGCCAGGGTACCCTTAGTGGGCCTGGTTATTTACACAGAATTTGATTCATATCTGGTATTGGAACAATAGAATTGTCTACAATTTATAAATCACTATGAACAGTATAGCACATGTCGGGCCTCTGCAGTCTTAGGGATAGCCGAGTGAGGTTGGAATTTATATTCTATTACAGAATAACAAAGTACTCATGATGGAAATGATTGTGAAGAAAGCCTGTCAAAGTACTCCAATATAAAGTAAACAAATACATACATAGAACAACAAAGAAACAAAAAAGTACACACAACTACATGAAATGATAGGATAGAAAGAGAACAGAATCGTTGTTGTGGAGAGCAGGAACATAATACAGGATGCTAGTTCAGTGAAATAAGACAGTTATGGATTATGGCTAAATTAAACTTTAGCTTTTAGGAATGTAGTAATAAGGAAGTGCATCTCAGACCATTCCAAATACTTTATAAAGAGTATTTATAACTAATAGAAGAGTAAGTAATCCATTCGTATTCCACACCCTTAAAGGAAAACTGCCATTCCTGGCTAATCATGGCAGCATCACTCATAGGTAGCTCATCCCAATACCAACACAGGACAGGAATAATAAACAAATTGAATTAATCAGACAACAGGTATAAAGGTCCCTCCTCCCTTCATACCCCAGTCTTTTTTCCTGTCCTCAGCAGGACAAACAGGAATTTTTTTTTCCTAAAGTTAATTTCTTTTTTGGCCACCTTCCTGCGTTTCGGTGGGTATACCAAACAAAGTTCAGCCTCTCTTCGTTTGAAGAACTCAGTAAACAGCCTGTATGGGCAGGACTAACTGAGTTAGGTCTCAGGATACACCTGAACCACTGCACATAAAATTTTGGATCCATGTCATTTAAAGGGACACTCCAGTTCCTGGCACCGCTCCTCCCCTTCATCACATCAGCCGGCGGGGGAGACTGATCCGCCGGCCGGCTGGGGAGACCCATAGGAAAGCGTTGAGAAGCATTTTCAATGCTTTCCTATGGGGATTTTAGCGACGCTGGAGGTCCTCACACAGCGTGAGGACGTCCAGCGACGCTATGGCACAGAAAACCTGTGCTATGGACCAGGAGGACTTAACCCTGCAAAGTAATTATTGCAGTTTATGAAAACTGCAATAATTACAATTGCAGGGTTAAGGGTAGTGGGAGTTGGCACCCAGACCACTCCAATGGGCAGAAGTGCTCTGGGTGCCTGGAGTGTCCCTTTAATACTTACGGAGAAGGGGTTGGTGAGTACCTTAAAAATTTCCCCTACAAAAACTACCCCCTTCTTTTTCGATCTTATAATGATGATAATATCTCTAAGGGAAGCAGTTTTGGGGAAGCCATAAACATTATTGTTTCATAGATTGCTTCTCTATGGGAGCCAAAATCCTTTTATTATTCTCTGTTAGTGTTTGCCAACAGTTGAGCTGGAGGGGTTATGTCTCCTATCTTTGCATGTTCTCCAGGCAGCAGCAACAAGAGTTATCTGTGTAAATAGGACACTCTCTCTGAGTTCGGTCGTCCTTTTTACCCTGAATTGGATACAAGGGAACTAGGCTATAGCTTCACTAGCAGACACACACAAACACACAAGATCACTCACTAGCAGACACACATACACACACAAGCTCACTCACTAGGAGCCACACCCACAAGCTCACTCACTAGTAGGCACATACAGACACACACACACACACAAGTTCACTCACTAGCAGGCACACACACAAGCTCTCTCACTAGCAGGCACACACTATCACTAGCAGGCACACACACACAAGCTCTCTCACTAGCAGGCACACACACACATAAACCCTCCTTTATTAGCAAGCACACACACACACACAAGTTCTCTCACTAACAGGCACACACACACAAGCTCTCTCACTAGCAGGCACAAACACACACAAGTTCTCTCACTAGCAGGCACATACACAATCACTGTCATGGCTGAAGCCTACCTGGCACTGGTAGGTGAAGTTACCATTTTGTGGCCTCTTCCTTCCAGCAAGGTCAGCAACGTGTGTGGGGGCGGAGCTTGCTTGTGGAGGCGGTGCATTTAGCCAGAATTGCTGTAAATTGTGCAGGGAGACTGACAGGTCTCCCTCTGGCCACCAGCAGCCTAATTGCTGCCGCACCAGCCCCCAGCTCCTACCTCTATACTCCCCTCAGACTGACACAGCCTGGCACAGTCCATGGGGAAAAAAACGTAAACTACAGGAGCCTGATGATTTGGGCTCTCTGCCCGGTCCCCAGGTGCCGCACCCATGGAGAAATTGCCTGGTATCTTGGTGGGCCAGTCCAGCCCTGCTTACTAGATCTAATGTTTAAACTTACTTTGTTGCATGATCTGTTTAATCTAGAATGTCTTATCTCCTGATCTGTTACTAGCCTGCTAGACTCCTGTGTGTGATTAAAGTTTAACTCACAGAGCAGGAGATAACTTCTAAAGTAAGCTAAACAGACACTCCAAAAAAAAAACCTAACAATCAATGTTTAGTAGATATACCCCAAATTAAAACATGCATGCATGCATTTAATTATACATCTAAAAACAGCTTGTAAGAGCTACAGTTCTCTTGTCTGCAGCCTTTGCAAACCCTCCCATTCCTAACCAGTGCAGACTTTCTGTGGCTGTTCAATCATACTTCCCAATACAGCTCAATGAGAAGCCTTTGCAATTGCTGCCATTTGAGTTTAGCTGCATTGAGTTAAACAAACAAGGAAGTAACAGGAATGGTTGTCTGCTTAAAAGCTGGAGGATTTCTTTTAAAATCTGCACTTTTTTGTAAAATGAAAAAAGATGACACACACACTGTTCACAGGTAACACATTTCTGCAACATAAAGTGCCTTATGGGGCCTGGAGTTTCCCTTTAACATCTGATAGAAATGAAAAAATTTCATGCAGCCTGTGTGAATTATCAGCCAGAGGAGGTGTGGCTAGGGCTACATAAACAAATACAATAGTGGTTTAACCTAGGTGCAGGGCCGGATTAACATAGGGGCTGATGGAGCTGCAGCTCCAGGCCCAGGCCCAGGCCCATGGAATAGGCCCATTGATTTAAAATTTTTTTTTTTTTTTCACACACTACTCTTAGGGATTCCACCTGGCTTTTATTTTATTGGCACAGACAGTATTTGAGGCTGCCTGGCTGGTGCCAATATTGCAGTGATACTGGCAATATAAATGCTGGTATTTTTCTCAGTTTAAATGGAGATTACTCTGCAATACCAGCACTGGCCAGTAGGGGTCGCTATATGTGGAGACA
Source organism: Pelobates cultripes (assembly GCA_933207985.1). Taxonomy (NCBI): domain Eukaryota; kingdom Metazoa; phylum Chordata; class Amphibia; order Anura; family Pelobatidae; genus Pelobates; species Pelobates cultripes. The sequence goes on from OW240912.1 coordinate 343,771,294, forward strand.
GGCAGGGATAGGAAGTTCCAGCATATCCCTCCCTGACTATCTATACTCACTGATCTGCAGGGGTGCAGCTACAAAGAGTCCAGACAGCAACTCCCACCCTACAGAGACAGCCTACAGCTCAGGGAAGTAAGGGATGGGGGAAAGGCTGCAAGGAGACATACACTGAGACACTAAGGGGCACTGGGAGACATTATGGCAGATACTGAGGCACTAAGGGACATTGAGAGACATTATGGCAGACACTGAGACACTAAGGGACATTGGGAGACATTATGGCAGACACTGAGACACTAAGGGACATTGGGACACAGTGTCCCCATGTTTCCCAGCCAGTGTCCCTGGTGTCTCAGTGCCCCCTAGTCTCCCAGTGCCCCCTAGTCTCCAAGTGCCCCCAGTCTGCCAGTGTCTCACTGTCCCCATGTCTCCTAGTGCCTCCATGTCTCTCAGTGCCTCAAGTGTCACAATGTCCCCAAGCTAGTGTCCCTAGTGTCTGTGGCCCTGGTGTCTCAGTGTCCCCATGTCTCTCAGTGCCCCCATGTCTCAATGTCCCCGTGTCCCCCAGCCAGTGTCTCTAGTATCTTTGTCCCTGGTGTCTGTGTCCCCATCTCTTCAAGTGTCCCCTATTTTCCCATTGTCCCCATGTGTCCCAGCCAGAGTCCCCTAGTCTCCCAGTGTCACTGGTGTCTCCGTGTCCCTAGGTCTCCCCGTGTCCCCAGGTCTCCCCGTCTTCCTAGTGTCCTAGTGACATGGGGACCCTGGGATACATGGGGACACAGGGAGACATGGGGCATTGAGATACTGATACATAGGATCACTGGGAGACTAGGGGACACTAGGAGACATGGGGCACTGAGACACTGATACATAGGTACACTGAGACCTGGAGTAATCGACACATGGTGGCACTAAGTCATGAGGGCACTGGGAGACATGGGGGCACTGGGAGGAATCCATCTATACAGCAGATTTAAACTATGTAGTTTTTTGGTGATTTTACAGCATTTTCTCTTATGTCACTCCTTGTGATTTACATCATGTGATGTCACCCACACATATTTAATTATGCAAATTAGTAAGGCCGGTATGTTTTTCCAAGAAAGGTGGCAACCCTAACTACTTTTCACATACTCTTACTTAAGTATGGAAACTTAAGAGGGATGTATGGGAACAAAACTTGTGTGGACTGGCTGATAATGAATATAGTTAAAGGGACACTATAGTCACCAGAACAACTACAGCTTATTGAATTTGTTCTGGTGAGTAGAATCATTACCATCAGGATTTTTGCTGTAAGCACAGTCTTTTCAGAGAAAATGCTGTGTTTACATTACATCCTAGTGATAACTTCACTGGCCACTCCTTAGATCAGTGTTTCCCAACCCAGTCCTCAAGGCACACCTACCAGTCCAGGATTTAGGGATTACCGAGTTGTGTCTAAGGTGTTTTTACAAAGAAGAAAAAAAACACCTTAGACACAACTGGGTAATCCCTAAATCCTGGACTGGTAGGTGTGCCTTGAGGACTGGGTTGGAAAACACTGCCTTAGATGAATGTAGAGATCCTTCCTGGGTCATGGCTGCCTAAAATGCATCCAAACATTCAGTGTCTCCTCCCTCTGCATGTAGACACTGAACTTTCCTCATAGAGATTCATTAATTAAATTCATCTATATAGGGAGATGCTGATTGGCCAGGGCTGTGTTTAAATCATGCTGGCTCTGACCCTGATCTGCCTCTTTGTCAGTCTCAGCCAATCCTATGGGGAAGCACTGTGATTGGATCAGGCCACCACTTCTAATGATGTCAGCAGACTGCTTGTTTTTATGAGTCTGACAGCATGCAGAGTTACAGCTTCAGGCTTGAATATAGTAGGATTTTGCTATATTTATGGAGGCATGAAGGGCCCAGGGGGGCTAGATGGTGGTGTTAACACTATAGGGTCATGAATTCATGTTTGTGTTCCTGACCCTATAGTGATCCTTTAAGGTAATGCTGACTTTGGTCTCTCTAACACTATGGCATGTTCCCTTTCTTCTACACTCACTACATACAGCTTTTCTCTGTCCCAGGCCATATACCAGGAGCTTCTTCCTGCTAGTTAGAAGGTAAGGAGACAAGTGGACCAGCGAGTATTAGGGGACAGTCCTTAGAAAGCGTTGAGTGAGCGCATCATTAGATGCATTTATGCCAAGCTCAGAGTGCTGTCTGCATAGTATGCGCTTAGTTGGCCAGCTGCATGATTGGCAGGCAGCCTGACATGCATTCATGCCAGGCTGGCCTTCTAATTCTTTGAGCAGACATGTCCTCTTTTTGGGCATGTTCGCCCCTTTTGGCAGGTTACCTGATTTGTGTCAGTGGCACACCCTTTCACCATGCCCATTGACTTCCTGCTTGACTGGACACTGCTGTTAGGGGTTATGGATTTACTTGAAAGATGAAAACATAAATTAGAGAGAGATTAGCCTAGGGTATGTGTTTTCTTATAGCTGCTGTTTTCTATCTCTCCAGCACCATCTCCATCAGATACATGATGCTTGGGAGTGTTTTACTGTTTTTGGTCGATATGATTCTGTAATTAGGCCTGTCATAATTGTCAGCACCAGGCCCACTGGGCTCTTAATCTGGCCCTGCCTAGGTGTATACTCTAGGCACCAAAACAGCTTTATTAAGCTAAAGTTTTTTTGGCCCCTATAGGAATTCCCCTTAGCCTAATTTTCTTCTAGCAGTGTTTATAGGCATTCTCTGAATGTCTGGCGAGGACAGTTTGGAACTGTTTAACAAGTGTATGATATACAACCGAGGGAAAACAGACACTATGTATCCACATGCATGATTCTCTAAATTATGTTGGAAAAAATGGGAAGAGGCTTGTCCTTCAGCTTCAACAGAAAGAACAGTTTTACTCCTGTTTGACCCCAGTGCTACCACACATTGACTTCTCACAAAGAAATACATTGTCTTCAAACACTGTTTACCATAAGCACAAATTCCACCTGTTTTCAGATCAAATCAGTATTCTCCTTGCTCCTGTACCTTCCAGTGAGGTATACAGACTTCTCACTTGCCCATCCTATATTTACGCTCTTTTATCATGCATTGGCCAAACTTCAACTTCCTTTAACAACTTATTCTCTTTTGTGAAAACATGCACATTTATTTAACAGTGATTATAATCTTATTCATGTAATAATTGTTTAGAAATTTTACTGTGTACCATTGTATCTTACACTGACATTATTAGTATTATTTTTGTAATTTTTTCATAATAATCTCTTTCACTGATCTCTGTTTAACATCCCCCAGTCTTAATATATGGAATGTTAAGTACATATATTGAATGAATAAAGAAGGGCATGCATATAACTTGCATCCAGTGTTAGCAGAAGAACACCTGCCGATGGTTAAATGGTAAAGAATGCCAAATAAATGGCTACAGCACATGGTAGGCATGTCTGTGATTGATATTCACACTTACACTAGATTTGTGTTTCAGCTGCAGTCAAAGGCACATTTATTCTTTCAAACATGTGCTACTAATTATGCTAAGGGATTTTTTTCTTCGACCTTGAATTTATTTATTTTTTTTGACTGGTAAGCCCCATCAGTGATTGTGAGCTAAGACATTCACTGACCTTAGTAACTGATTCATAAAGATCTCATAATGACAAAAATAAGGTGATAGGCGATTTTAAGAAGAAGGTTTGAGAAAAAGTGTATTTTGAAGATTGTAACACAAAGCAAAGTGATTTCACAACAGTACGTCATGTGGCATGATATTCCATTCCAACATGAAAAGCTAAAAAGGCCCACTTTTATTTACTGGTGAATGGGTCAAAAAATTTTCCAAGTTAACTATTCGCAAAAAAATACAGTTGTTTGTTGGGCATAGTTGAAACATAAAACTGTGTTGTCTCACTGGCTTAAATTGGGGTCTTTAATATATGGAATAACTATACCATGAAAAATCTTTGAATTGTCACTCATAGAGGTTAAAATATTGTAACATTTAAAAAAAAAATGTGAGTGACAATGAAAACATTAGGTTGCACCACAGTATCATGTAAATATATTTTTTTTTAAAATGTATTGACCATTTTTAACACTTCTACTAATTAAAAAATACCTACTGTTTGAGAACTATGGTATCATGCAAATATTCTGTTTGTTTTTGTTGTTTTTATAATTGATCGTCTGTTTTTAATAGTTGAACTAATTTAAAGATGACTCGCTGTTTGACATGATAATATTTCAATGGACATTACTTTTAAAATGTTGCAATCGTGAGTCCTTTTAAAAGGACGCTTTAGACACCCTAACCACTTCATTCCATTGAAGTAGTTACGATGCCTGCACACCTATGGCACCGTCTCACTATTCAATGTTAAACTGCTTTAAACTTTTCTAAATCCTATTAAATTATTTTAAATATTCTACTCAGTATTCCTTTAAATACAATACTGTGATATCCCTGCTTATCTGGTATCTGGAGCCACTGCATACTGGAGCACAAAACCATGATCACGAAAAAAGAATACAGACATACCTTTTTTTAGAGGATATTGCACAACATTGCCTTTCTATTTTGTGCATAGTGTGGTATACACTGATCAGTCACAACATTAAAACCACTGACAGGTGAACTGAATAACATTGATTTTATCGTTACAATGGCACCTGTCATGGGGTGGGATTTATTAGGCAGCAAGCGAACAGTCAGTTCTTGAATTTTCATTTTTTTGACAATGGCCAAATAGTGATGACTAGATGACTGGGTCAGATCATCTCCAAAACGACAAGTCAGAGCTTGAACACCCCTTCATGGCAATGGTGTTCTCTGTCTGTGGGATGTGCTCAAATAACAAATTCGATCCATAGAGGTCCCACCTTGCAACTTACAGGACTTAATGAATCTGCTGATCGGAGCTGTTTTATGAGCACAAGGGACTTTACAATATTATGGAGGTGGCTTTAATGTGGCTGATCAGTGTATGTATATATATATATATATATATATATATATATAGTGTGTGGTTCACTAATCATATATAGCTTTACTTTTCCTGTTTCATTTCTCCTCCACCATTTCTTAGCGACTGCATATAGCCTTGTATACTAAATATGTATCTATGATAGAGATATGACCAACTGACACCGAGAATCAAGACCAGTGACTAAATGGATACATCACTGGTTGGATTTCCCTTTCTTACGATAACCGGTGGGAACCATAACGTTTTCAAAACTTAAATGTAGCTTAAAAAAAACATTAACGTTCCGTGGGAATTTATTTTGTAGCTTTTAGCAGCAAATCAGATACTCACAGTTCAGAATATACATTTTTGTTAGTATTTGCAAAAATATTTTAATATAGTTCACATTTAGATCAGTTCCAGGCATTCTATGTATTCATGGGATTTTTGCGGAAAGTTTTCATTTCTTTCTACTGGAACATATGTTGGCTGTTACAAGTGTATTCCTAGATGTCTATTAAAATGTATCATTATCCCCCCTTAAACAACAAAAAGTTCTGTCCTTTTTCTCTGCCTAATATGTAGAAACAACACTTCCCCTTCATAGGAGATCCTTGATGAGAGCTGTATTATTATTATTATTATTATTATTATAAAGTGGATCTGTTATGAGTCTGGTGGCCGTAGGGTGCATGGGAGAGGAGTTTTACTTATATCAAGCAGTACCTCACTGCCACCAACATCAGGATGCTGCAGGTCATCTTCATCTCCTTCAGTTCCGCCTTTTAAGTTTTGTCAACCACTGTTTATACCAGAAGATAAAGTAGTCCCTAATTTGTCTTATATCTTTGGATTGTGCTGGGATTTCAATTAAACATTATATCTTTATGAAATACTGAAAAGTGACAGTGCCGCTATAAGACCCTGGTTTGGTATACCACTGATCTTTTGCAATAGATATGTCCAAATTATTATATAGCATCTAGAATCGCAACCTACGAGACTGCACTGCCACTACTGGCTGCTTAAAGGAACACTATAGTCACCTAAATTACTTTAGCTAAATAAAGCAGTTTTAGTGTATAGATCATTCCCCTGCAATTTCACTGCTCAATTCACTGTCATTTAGGAGTTAAATCACTTTGTTTCTGTTTATGCAGCCCTAGCCACACCTCCCCTGGCTATGATTGACAGAGCCTGCATGAAAAAAAAACTGGGTTCACTTTCAAACAGATGTAATTTACCTTAAATAATTGTATCTCAATCTCTAATTTGAACTTTAATCACATACAGGAGGCTCTTGCAGGGTCTAGCAAGCTATTAACATAGCAGGGGATAAGAAAATCTTAATTAAACAGAACTTGCAATAAAGAAAGCCTAAATAGGGCTCTCTTTACAGGAAGTGTTTATGGAAGGCTGTGCAAGTCACATGCAGGGAGGTGTGACTAGGGTTTATAAACAAAGGGATTTAACTCCTAAATGGCAGAGGATTGAGCAGTGAGGCTGCAGGGGCATGTTCTATACACCAAAACTGCTTCATTAAGCTAAAGTTGTTCAGGTGACTATAGTGTCCCTTTAAAACATGTAGAAGAGAGTTATACCTATATGGTTCTAAGTTATCTTCTTCAAAGCTATGTAGCAGAAAAGATAGACACATTTTTGTCTCTGTGCCAAAATGCTAAATCATGTGATTATATTTTGGGTGGTATATTTAGAAATCAAGTATCAGAGGATTCTTGTTTTATTTTTATCATGTGCATAGCTTTTCTGGTTTCTTATTATACAGATATTTAACCTTTGTTGGCAAAGTCAGCCTTAGTTTTGTGTTTCTGTTCTTATTGTGTGGCTAGCATTCCCCATGTGTTGTTGCTTTTACTTTTTTTGGAGTTTGCATAAAACTGCCTCACTTGTTCCTTTAGCAACTGAAGGGTTAAAGGCTAAGTTTGTTCGAGCTGTTTGGAGCAGAAGTTTTGGCAAGAACTTGCATAGTTTCCAGCAAGGCCCATTATATCTCTTCCTGCTGCTTTTTTAACATTGGGTTAGAGTTACGCTAGAGTTGAAAATTGTACATTTTGTGGTTTGGATTCCATTTGTGCCTTTCACTGGCTTTATTCTGTATGGAGGATATAAGTATGAAGGTCTATCTGGTTTTGAAATCTGGACACCCTTTGCGGAAGCCCGCTTTGGCTAGAGAGGTGCTGCTGAACCAGGCTACTGAACGAGTGCTTGCACTGCTTAGACCCGGGCAAACAGAGGAGAACTAATTTGTGAGAACAATCTTTAAATATTTGGTTTATCTTAAATTAACACCAAAACGCTAGTAAGTTTTAGGAAGTTACATAAATCCATTAATGTGTCGTGTCAGACCCACTCATGTCAAATTTCCCAGATTATTTTTAAATTACACAAAAGTTCTGAAAGGATGTGAATATTTTTTTTTCCTTAAAGCACTGTTAGGAAGCAAATTACAGCGTACTAGAGGAAGATCTGAAGTTGCCCGTCCTATGTACCCACTAGACTTAAAAAATGTCTCCTGACTTTTCTATGCAATGCTGAAGAGCACATTATCTTTCCATACTAACTGATCTCCTTGTAGACTCTGATTTTATGATACTATTTTAAGTAATGCCAGTATTTTTGTTACTAATGTTTTAACCACAAATATTTATATTGTCTTCACATAGAACAGAATATCCTTACTGCATCTTAAAGTAACTATAAAGCCTGGAGCATAAGGAAACTTCTTCTCGCAAATGTATACATCCAGTATTTCAAATTATATACTACCCAACATTCTATCTAAATAATTCTGAGTATGACATTTAGGCCAAATAGTTATAATGTTGTTATAAATGCTGTCCACTCATCCCTAGGGTAGATGGTAGTTGGGTGGATTAGAGAATGTAAAGAGCTATCTAAAACCGAGAGATGTTAAGTAGGTAGGTAGTAGAGAGGATAGGGTGCTTGCAGAGTGAGAGGATCTTATTGACAAAGGAGGAGGTAAATGCAGCAATGTTGGTACCAGGATACCCCTTCTCTGCAACAAATATCCAATTGCTCTGTCCACCCTTGGTGGACATAGCAGTTGGGTGAAGACAAAACTTTTTTCGGAGATATGAGAAGCATGGGATGCAGTTGCATTTTTACAGAATCTCTGCAAAGTGACTAAAAACAGAAACTAGAAAAACAAAACAAAAAACTATTCATGTTTTTGAGAACATTCTTGCTATTGGTAATAAAGCTGCATTTTGGGTTGTTTCAGTATATGAGATTCTGAGGTCACCAGCAAGCTTTAGGTTTATTATCATCTGGCAGACATGTACAAAATTGTGCAAATCTCCAGAGTACCATAGATTTATGGCAGTAATATATGTGCTAACTTAGACATAAAGGGGGACATAACATTGAAAATCACCTCCTATAACTAGTGATGCTCCATTTTCTGACATCACAATCCAGTTCAGTCGAGTTACAGTCAGGGCACACATAGCAAATGAACAAAATTTAGAAATATAAATATCATTTCAGTTCTCCTCTTCACTGTATGCTTCCTCAGTGCGAGCTCCGAAGGGGACAGAGTATATTAAATTGTGACAGGAAGTGAAGATGGGGTGACCACTTGCAGAATAAAGAGGTGTGAATGTCTAGTCACCTACTGTAAGCTCATTTTAGCAGGGCCTTCTTCACCCCTCAAATATCCCCTTTCCGTAGTTGTAAAGCATCTTGGAATATGTTGGCAATATATAAAATGCAATAATCATACATTTGAAAAAATATATATTTTTTCACACCTCATAAATACGTATTTACTCAGTACAGGGGCTAAGTAAAAAATATATTAAAAATCCTGGGAAGTGACAGTTTGCCTTTAAAGGGACACTAAAAGCACCCAGATCACTTCATCTCAATAAAGTGGTCTGGGTGCAGCGCCCCTGTCTTTTGAAGCCCACTGTGTAAAATATAACTGTTCTTTAGGTACAGCAATGTTTGCATTGCAGGCTTAACACACCTCTAGAGATTGTCTTCCTGACAGACACTAGAGGTTCTGCCTCTGCTACTGCTGACTAAAGTCATAGATGAAATGCTGCTCATAGCGTATTGCCGCGCATGCGAACTAGCCTTCCAATGCTTCCCTATGGGGGCACATTGAATTCATCAGTGTTGATGATCTCAGCCAAAGAGGCGCAATGGCAGCGAGGAGTTGAAAGATAAGTAATACTCACCTCCCAAACCATTAAAGGCGGGCAGGACATCTGGATAGGTTGCAGGACACTATAGGGCTAGGGATATATGTTTGTGCAATATATACCAATTTACCTCTAACCAGTGTGCATTAATAGTGTATTACAGTGTGCAATTTTTAGTGTATTACCAATCATTTGTGGCATATAAATAATGAATGCTAAATTTCTTGTTTCTTTTTTTTTCCTTTCAAATGCCCCTTTCTGTTAAAATTATGAGCTGATGATACTGTAATCCAGCAATAATTTTAAGCTGACAAAGGCCGATAGCCTCATCTACTTCCTTTTCTATGTTCCTATTTACTTAAATCTTATTTAAATATTTAGCCATATTTGGCCTCCTGACTTTCCCAAGTATTTTTGTTTTGCATTCCTTTACAATATTAGCCATGATTACTCCTCCCAGAATTCTATTCTGTTACTTCCACATGCCCACTTCTCATTCTGTATAGCAGTACGTCCTAATATGATCCCTTAAAGCCAGGTTTTTGAGATTCTAGCATTCATGCTACTCAAATATTTTTAGATTTCCCTTTTGGACCCTGAATTGTCAATCAACGATTTATGACGTTGTCCTTTTTCTCCAGTAAGCATTACATAGAAAGACTTTCAAGTAGTAACTAACACAGTATTTTTTAAAAGTAGAAGTCGAAGCAACATTACAGCTGAGTATTTGTCCATATAACATCTGGCCACTGTCTCCTGTCATACTATTCATTATTACTGCAACACATTATTACTGTAACACATTGCTCAAACTGCTACAGCTATATGGATCCCAACACTATGTGACATCATAGGCCCCTGATCTGTGTGTATCTTGTTTGCAATATGCATGGAGTGAGATTTTGCTGTAGCTATGTGCATACATGACCCTGAGCATTTTCTTTCATTATGTCATGTACTCATGTCAAGAGCAGCTTTGACTGGAGGTTGAGATCCCACACACTTCCTGCTCCACTTGAACTCTCCAAACTGTTGGAGAGTCGCCACCTTTCCCACAGTGTAATCCTCATGGAGGGTCACTAGTAGTTTTGTTGTCTGTGGAATACTTTAAAGTGACACTGTTACCTTCCCTCCCCCTTCAAAATGAATATTTAATCAAGATAAAATCTTTCTGAAATACTCACATTTCATTACAGTCAAAAGACATACTAGGGACTACTTTGTGTCAGTATTTTTCCTACGCCTGAGAAAGCTTGACATAAGGTGAAGCTACCACCGTCAAGCCTTGTCATTTCCCCATCTGGTCATTTCTCCCCATGCGCAAGAGTATAGTGCTGATGTGGGCTCCTGGTGGCAGAAGAGGTGCAGACAGAATATGATGACAGCGCACACGAGGGACAGATTCAAGTACTTCTCAGAAGTCTGTGACTTAAAGGAACACAATAGTGTTAGGAATACAAATTCCTAACACTATAATTTCTCTCTGCCATCCCTGTAATACCTAAGACAGAGGTGGAGAATGATGTGGAGATGAAGCGGTCTGGGTGTCTATGGCAATGAATGAGTTAAAACCCATATAAAACATTTACCTGATTCTAGCGCCGTAGTTCTTTGGTGCTGGCTCCGCCTCTTCCATTGTTATCATGAGGGGGAGCCTAATGCTCATGCGAGCGCCGTGTGAATCAATGCTTTCCTGTGGGCTTTGCAAGACACTTGATTTCCTTATGTAAAGCGTGAGGGCATCCAGAGTCATTTCACAGAGTCAAACTCAGTGAAACAGTAGGACATGCCTACATTGCATAGTTATTTCCTTTAGTTGCTAAAGTCAAATGAGTGCTGCACACAAGTAAGTTTACGTAGGATCTCTGTTGAGGGGGCCCCGCAGCCCACCAGGAACAACAAAAAGTAGAGTTCCACAAGCACCACAATGTATGGTGAAGGCAAAAAATTATTTATTGGAGATTAAAATGGACAAAAAAAGATACAATGTTTTGGCATAGAGGTCTACATTGTGACGCCTGTGGTACTCTACTTCTTGCCTTTAGTGGCTGTCACCCAGACAGCCACTAGAAGCAGTATTAACTTTTTTTTCACTAAAACTGCAATGCTATAAATTGCATGGCTAAGGTGGACAGGGACACTGTACCCAGGCCACTTGAATGAAATTAAGTTGTCTTAGGTGTCAATAGTGTCCCTTTAAGTTGGCAATTCAAACACTAATTCCAGATTCAGGACTGCCAGTTCTACCAATGGAATCTTGATGCTCATCCTCTAGTGGTGGCTTGTTGTGCTACAAGCTGTGTCCTGCTAGGTCATATCATGCAGTTGAGTTTCATTGCCAATTAAAGCATATTCATCGAAGGGCCTACTATAGTAATGTGTTTCTAAGTTGCTGATGATAAAATATGTAATGCAATTTGTTGTTCATGGAATGTAGAACCACATAAATGAATACTATTGTTTGATACAATCAGATTATAATGTGTCACTTTGCAGTTTAATTGTAACTCTTGGAAACCTTTAACATACCTTAGGGCGGTTTATGTTTTTTTTTAAGATTTATTCCTATTACTAAGGCAGATGTTGAAAATGTTTTTTGTAAATGTTAATAAAATAGCATAGCAAGCATCAAAACAACTAACATGTCTTCTATTTTCCCATTATTTACCTCCTATTCTTTCATATTGATTCTTGGTGTAGCTTGTTCTTAGAAGCATAAAATGCTGCCGCAGACTGCAATCTGTTTCTCTGCCATATGCTAATTGCTTGTGTGACTTTTGGTGTAATGTATTGTAGTTTTAGTATAGTGTATTGTAGTAACTATTACTATTAAAACCTCTGAATGTTAATATTATTCCAGGTATCTACACACTCCAACTTAAATGAACACTAGAGTGTCAGGAATACAAACGTATTCTTGACACTATAGTGCTGGTGTGTCTGTTAGATGAATGGCTCCGATCGCCCAGACTGGTGATTTTACTCACCCTTTCTCCCTTGCTTTGCTGGCCCCGCCTCCATGGCTGAAGTCACCAATCTTGATGATCTCAGCCAATCCAATGCTTTCCCATAGCAAAGCATTGGGAGGATATTGCACATGTGTGGCAAAATGGCGCGCTGTGCCATTCAACGTCTTCTCATAGAAAAGCATTGAATCAATGCATCTCTATAGAGACTGTTTTGCATCTCCATGCAGAGCGTGCGGATGTTGAACGCCACACAGCACTGGACTAGGAAGCACCTCTAGTGACTGCTCCTAGAGGTGTTACTAGGCAGCATTGTAAAAACTGCCTTTTTACAATGCGAAGACTGCAGGGACAGGCTTTAAACACCATAACCACTATATTAAGCTGTAGTTGTTCTGGTGACTACAGAGTCCCTTTAAAATCACGCTCTTTTGTTAGTAATTCTCTTATTATCAACATGTATCAATATTTCTGTTTAGAATGGTATTATTTTAAACTATTTGAATGTTTTAGTCATCACCGGCATTTCAGCAGAATATTGTTCAATTTTGGTACCGAAAAACTAAGGGCGCAAAAATGGAACAATCCGTGTACTGTGGAAAATATACATAGAATATTATCAGGTATATATTTTGCAGTACACTGTTAGGAGCATAATCCTGCCATTTGGTTCACAGATCAAGTGAGAAAATGTGACCGATAGAGAAAAAAAACTATAATATTTACTAAATATTAAATATATATATATAAAAACATTTCTACTGCCTCCTTTTTTTCACTCGTTTACTTACTTCTTAATTGATATGTGAATAAAATAAAACTGTACTGGCTGTCCCCCTAACCATCAATTTTTCTCTTATCATTAATCTTTTTTTTTTCGTGCCACGGGTGAAGCTTTGCATCATGCAGTAAATCTAAGCAAACATGCCCATTCATAGTCTGTATGGTGGCTTAGAATTCGGGAATTCGTACAATCACTTGATCAGCCCAAATTCCTTCGAATTGCAATTTGTAACTAAACAAAACTGCAAGTTTAGTAAATCATACTGGCCGTAATTTTGTGGTATGTTTGTATTATTTTCATACTTCCCATAGTTTGCCTCGGCCTGTTTGGGGGTCGGCTGGGAAGTACATTTTCACGAGAGAGAGCTAGAGGTGGGAAGGGCCCTGGTCAAATAATTGTACAGTATAAAGTCTATATACATGAGATAGTGTAAAGTGCTTTAATGATACTGTAATCACAGAAGTAATAGATACAATTAGTGTTAAACTTGTGATGCTAAATTCTGTAGTGTTATAGAGATTCATCGAAGAGGGATGAGGGATGGGAGAAACACAGGGACAAGCTAGGAAAAAAAGAGAGTGCAGCAGAGGGAGTAAAAAGCAATTCATGGAAGAGCTGCAGACTCCTCCTTTAAAGCAGCTCTAAGCAGCAGAACAGCTCGGTGAAGCTGCCACTTTAGAACACAGCTTCCATCCAGCCTTGCTCAGCCAGCTTGAGGGCAGCAGCTGGCCTCTTTCACTCATCCTCCAGTCTCCGCACATCTGAGACTACGCTGTACTGTATATCCGCTCACTGCTACTCTCAGGCATATTTATCTTTTTTTTTAATCCTTCCATACCCGTTGGTTTTTTGGTGGGTTTACTTCTGTCTGGAAGGCAGAGCTGGGGTGCCTCATCACTGGCATGCTTTGGACCGGGCTCGGCGTCGCCATGCCTGGGGAGCAATGAGAGGGGGCAACCCACGCCACGGCTGTGCTTGCCAAAACCTCTTCCGTAAGGTCCTGTCTCAGTGCAGCTGCTGCTACGCCCGGGTGAGAGGTTAGTGCGAAGATCTAATATTTCCCTTATCTATGTATATTGTAAAGCGCTACGGAATCTGTTGGCGCTATATAAATGTCAATAATAATAATACATGCTACCAAGTACTGTCTTGTGCCGTCATATGTACCAGCACATACCATACGTTGCCTGGATAAACAGTGATCTCTGGCAAGAGTCGTTCACAACTTCACAGGTTTAAGCAGATGGCTACACAGTATTGCTGTATTATGTGCAGTGAGTATGTCACAGCTAAAATATGACACAAAAAGACTGTTGATGTTCACAAATACCATGTCTTCAAATCAAATAAATGAAATGATGTGTGCACAACTTGTGTTCTACTACGTCCTGTTTGGTATTCCAGATATTTCTTTGTGATGTATTCATAGGACGCCTGCGGATGTTTAAGCAGTGGTCTGGCCCTTACAGGGTTAAACACGGCTATCCCAAGTCGATTTGGGATTTCCATAGTCCTCTGGACTTTGAAGTGTAGCACTACAGCCCCTTTTTAGGATGATTTCCCCTGGTCTCAAATTCCAGACCCAGCTTACTGTCTGGCATGTTGGTTACCTTGAATATCAGATGTGATTGTTTCTGCTGTGTACTGTAGCACTTAAATGGTACTATATACCTATCTTGATGGAATAGAATTTTTACTGCGGTGCCAGAACTGTTGGATAATCAAATATTTTTTTTTCCTTATGTTTTTGTTCCTGCTTTCAGATAATTTTCTTTATTGTTGAGATAGCTCTGTATCATGTGGGCCCTTAAACATTAATTAGCGAAGGATAAAATACTTTTTAGCATCTGTGTAGTTTCAGTTTTCATTAATAATTGCATGATCTGAAATAAATTCTTGGTGATGGACACTATTAGATAGATGAGTGGACACTGAGTAATTGTATAGCATGGACTACAGAGCCTTTACACCACTAAATTTGCTACTAACTGCTAATATTTGGGTTTTTTTCTGTGGATCTGTTTTTTGGTACCTCCAAAAACAAGTGTCTCTCAAAGCATGAACTAAGGAACATTACGCCATTCAAGCTTAAGACCAATCAATAGAAAAGCCTTATGAAAAGTCACTTTGGAGAGAGTGCTAAAAACAGAAATGTTAAATCACCAGGGGTTTATCCACTAAACGGTAATTTGTAGTGAAACGTAAAAAAAAAAAAAAAAGAATTGCAAAATTTAGCCATTAGTTGTTGATTTGGAAGAAATCACCAATCCAGCTGTAGTCTTTCTCTGAATATTTTAACGTGAGTTTTGCATTTCAGTTTTTAATTTATCATAACTCCCTGTTTAAGGAATAAACCCTCATGTGCTGACTGTGCCTGAAACTATACGAAATGTTTCTTCCTTTCCACTGCTTCCAATAAACGATCCTAGTAACCTCGTTCCCTCACATGCTTTTTCTCAACACTTCATATCTTCATCTCACATGCTCCCCCTTAACCTTTCGAATGCCGTAATGATGAGCGTCACAATTGCTTGCAGTGCCTTACTTGGCCCTCTGCCATTCAGTGGGTTGATACAAATTATTCATCCTGACACATGGTCTTTCCTGCGATTTTTCTTCTTCTCCATGCACTTTCTCCACTTCAGATTCCCCTTGTCTCTTCCAGCTGCTCACAGTTATGTACTGTCTTTAAATTGCTGCTGTAACAGTTTAAGGCTGTCACTTTCTGACTTTCTCTGACTTTTCCTGATAAGTTCCCATACATTCCTTCCTGTTTCCAATTACAAGGTGATTATCACTTATCTAGCCATTCATCTTGCTTGCTTCCAGCGCAAACATCGTTTTTACGCTCAGTACATTTCCTTCATCGCTTTTTTTATCTTCATTAAAAAAATATACTTGTAGACTTTTCATCCAAACACTGATCCAGGTACCCGTTCTACACACAGCACAGTAACACCTCCCAACTCTTACACTTTTACAGCTAATGCCACTACTTTGCCAGACTAAGCCCCAAACTGTATAGTCAACATTCAAACCCACACAATGTGTCTTAGAGTAACACTATAGGTAACTTTTGCCTCAAAATAATATAATTTATATAGTAAAAAAATATTCAGCTATGCTCTACTATATTATAATGGGCAAAATTTAGCAATAGATGAGAAAATTACAAAATGTTACAGGAACAATAGGTTGATCAGGACCCTGGTTGAAAGAGCTTATAGTCTAAAAAATATGTCACTGTGTAGGTAAGATTTATCTTCTGTGCTGGAGAGACACACACCTCCCTGTAGGTAGAAGGCTTCTCTTGTGCCTCTGGGACACACACCTCAACGTGGTACGAAATGCCTTCTCTTCCGTTTTAGCCCAGATTACTTAGACAGGCAAGGTAGAGGCCTAGACATGGCATGCAATTTCTTGGCCTCCAGAAAATAGTGATTTGAGGCCTATAGCCCAGGGGCAAAAAAAGGGTTGGAGAAATGGCATTCAGAAGAAAACTGTGGAAGCGTGAGGATATACTAATTTAAGGCAGCACAATGTAAAGATGACATTTGCATTATCTTTTAAGTGACACCAAATTATGTTGGACTTTATTCAATATGTGGAAATTGATAGTTGCTTTATCTGAGGATGATTACTCCAGATACACAGAATGTTCACTGAGTTGACATTCTGAAAATGGTTTTAGTGAGACATAAACCATAAAATTATCCCTATACAACTATAACATGTCCGCAATGTGGCACAAGAGGAATAACTAATGTAACTTTTTTTTATGAAGAATTTTAATGTCCTAAAAATAAGACTATTCCTAACTCAAATAGCTGGATATTATTAGGATAAACACTTGTGACCTGTTGTGTTATGAAATGAAAGTAATAACGATTCTATGACAATAATCCCAATACGACACTAACCCCTATATTATTAATTTATTCAGTGCATCGTTATAAAGTTAATGAAGAGCCTCTATAAAAATCATGCAGGGGATTTCTTTTACTGAAGACAAATCTCCTCAGTATCGCCGCATGGTAAATCGATCCCATATGAAAAGAAATGGATATTGCTTAACATATTTTGCACAGCGGATGCCACGGCAACCTTTGGGGAAAAAAAATGCAAATATGATAGAATTTCAGAACATTCCGTCTTGTGCCAATGAAATGAAAATGTAGAAATATATTAAACAAAGTATAGTCCCTAGGGTGCTTGCTGTGTCATTTGTGTGCAGAGAAACTAATAATACAGAGTGGCTCAAGTCTAGTCTGTATACTCAGGGCCCCTATCTGTGTGCAAGAGAGGCTTCTGGTGTTAAACACTGCTGTCCTGCAGAGTGATTACAGTCACTGCAGGAGTGGGAGAGGTGTGCTTATGCTATTTATATTGCCTGTATAAGACCCCCAGCCAGAAGGGAGATTAGTTTCTCTATGCTGGTTTCAATCGCTCTCTACAATTCACAGACGTTGACAGAAGTTGACAATGCATGCCTTTGAAACAAATACTTTACAACAGCTATGACTGTAACACTATGGACCTTCTGGGAGGGGATCCTAAGCACTAAATATTATTGTATTTGCAAATATATATTTCAACTTCTGTAGAAATCATGGACATACATTGTTATTAGGATATGCTGCTGCAGGCCTCCCAACTTTCCTAAATCTAGTGTGACAGTACCAATTGTGTGGTTATGTACTGCTGTCATGAATTTGTTTTCCCTGGTGTTCTTCTTTGAGACACCAGTTAGGTGGGCTCAAAAAGAGATGTGCGCGCATGTTATTAGATGCATTTGCGCTATGCTAAGGGCACTAATAGTATTCTGCAAATGCTCAGCCCTTAATAGGGCCAGCCAGCATGATTGGCAATCAGCACAAGCTGAAATACCGTTTTTTGTGTGGACATGCCTTCTTTCCAATCGGGAACCTCCCTTTGGTCATTGCCAGTGGCAAAGAGCCTGTCACATTTAGGCCTGCTCACCCTGTCCAAATGTACATACCTCCCTATATTAGAAGAGATGGGAGAGGGACATGTGAAAGGCTCAATATGGTCTACTTTAAACTTTTTATGTGCCCAAATTGTCTGCCCAAACTGTGGATAGAATTTCTGGTGACAAGATAGTCTATCAACTGTTTCTGGATCAAAGTTTCCATTAGCCCTAGGGCGGTAAAAGGTTATGGTGATATAGGACAGCAATAGCTAAATTGGCTACAAGCAGACACCTACCTACTTTTTTGTCTTAAGTAAAGGAAATACAAAATAAATATTTCAGTGAAAAATAAAAACAATAACAAAATGTGTTTACGTTGACAGATTAGAATGATTTTTAAATGACATCTTTCCGTTACTGGTGATTTTCCAGGTAAAAGGTAGCAGGGGAGATGAAATAATTGGATCTGCTTGTTACGTTTCTGTTTTGTGTCTCAGTCAACCCCCCTCTGCTTTTGCGTGTTCCCCATTTCATTCCATTTCTTGTTATCATTCGTCCTTTCCTCCTCCCTGCTGTCAGAAACTGTAAGCCTTGGTTTCTTGGAAGCAATTCTGTAATGCACAGTGTCTGAAATATTTAGGAACAGCCTGTAAACAGACATGATCCTGTTTATTTACAGAGGCAAAAATGAGTGTCTGATCTTGGCCCTTCTAGGGCCTATTTATACGGTAACATACCCTTGGATGCATTCATCCATGTGTTATGTTGCCAATACTATGCATATGGCTATCTGGTTGCTGATTCCAATTTGAATCAGCCTTAGTTTTTAGCCATTTTCTTTAGATTCTACCATGGGAAACCTTGGACAGCTGAAAATAAAGGAGAGCTATATGATTGTATTCATCAGATAGCTTCATATAATGGCGTTACTTATATTAACTTAAAAGAAATGAATCTATTACCTCCAGGAAGAACCTTCAATGTAATAGCTCAATTGGTTCATGGTCACAAGTTCTGTTCTTATAGGATCAATTAATTCTTTAGCATTTCCGAAGCTATTCGAATGAACACCATTTAAATGGAAAAAACAACATCTCTACCCTAGACATGCTTAAAAGTGAGAAGAAAACTCAGTATGTCCTTCTGGGTACAATGCTTTTATATCTATACAAAGGATCTGACAGATAATTGAGGACATAGTTCTCTGACAATAATGGCATTGCTGCTCCCTTGGTATATTTTGTCACGTCCTCTTTGGTTTTGATTCTCAAACCATTCCTCAATGATTGCATGCTTCCCAGTATTATTGGATTCTCTAGTTTGACTCAAGTGGGAATATCCATAAAACCTGAGATGTTTGTGGCCTTTGGGGACTGCTCAAAGTTTCACCGCTTTATAGGCAGTCCAAACCTGTTTAATAAGAAATGCTCTACTTTATTTTAAGATGAAATGGATGGGATAGCAGACTTTGTATTTATCTTTGGCATATTATTCAATAATGAATTTGAAATCCCCTGACAACTTGTTTTTTACATTGTTACTTACTTTAAGACTTTGCGTTCTTATTTTTAGAATATTCAAAGATACATTTATTTTTTCATTTTGCCAATAGTTGTGTATACGACGCTAGTGATCCAGAGCAGAATGCTGTGCACCTTATTATAGTATGAGTTTAGAGCTAGGTGCATGTAAGGATGTACATTGTCTGGAGGAAGTGATGGAGATTGCTCAAACAAAAGAATGAGATGAGACTAGACAATACAGAGAGAAAAATTACCTTCAGATGCTGTAACTGAAGTAATCTTTTGTGATTAAATCAATGATCCTGTCATAGTATTATCGTTGCCTTTTATATCAATGCAAGAACGGAACAGATATTGATAATAACTTTATTAAAATAACATTGGTTTATTTAACTCTTGCTCATTAAAATATTAAAATTATGTTTTTCATGTTCTTTATTACAATATGATTTTTGAATCATAACACAATCCTATTGATTAGTTGAGAACCACCTATAGATGTTTTGATACCATGACAAACCTTGCACACGTTTACAATTGATTATAGTACTCCTGCTTTACACTGAAATGGGGAGTTAGCCGTCATAGTCTGCAAAATTAATTAAAGAGAATATGTTTTAAAGATTAAAATATTTCTAAAAAAAAATAGAACCATATGCATTGCTGAATCACAATAATGACTTGGACTATATTGGTTCCACAATTGGTGTTATCTCTGAGTTGACTAAAAGAACCCAAATCTTCCTTCTTTAAAGTGACTCAGATGTCCGATTAGTCATTGTAGAGCATTTGTCAAGATGTGTCTGTGATAGAGAAGTCCTTAAATTCCTTAAAGTGAGGTTTGAAGATAGGATTATGAAGAGAGGCTAAAACGGGTCTTGTAGCAGAGCATTGTAATAGCTCAATGTCTTCAACATTCCAAGCACTTAGATCTTAACATTCAAAAAAACCTACCTAGTTCTAAAAATTTTTTTACTTCAGGCCAATCCACTTATCTCTAATTAATAAATGATCTCAATAATAGTTTGAAAACTTGTCAAGTCATGTCGTGAAGACCACGCTGGAACCATCTCTCCACTCTGTAAGAAAGACTGTAAGGAGTCATGTGATCATAATCTGCTGCCAAGTGTGATGATATCGTAGATGACCTATGCCTTGAGCCTGCAGAATTCAGCCCAGTGACATTTGAAAATGAATAAAACATTTCTTACGAGTGATAAGTATGTTATCGTATAGAGAAAATAAAATAGAAAATAATAGAATGATTGAATTCATATTTTGTGTTTGAATTCAGGCAGCAACCTAAGTATCATGTATGCATGACTATCCATAGATATAGGTCTTTGAATAAAAAAAAAGACTGAAAAATATTACAAAGCAAGAAGGTGATGGTAACACATGTTAGCGCAAAAAATTATCAAATCAGAATACTGTTTATAATATGCTATGATGCTGATACAACTCTATTTAAAACCGAGAACAAGGACCTAAGGGTAAAACATGGATGTGATGGGGTGAAGTCAGTAGCAAACTTATAATAACTGGTGTCAGTGGATCAGACAACATGGAAACCAAGGGGGAAAATGATACATAAATCCAAGAAGAGGTCAGCGAGAATACTTTGGTTAGTCCACAGGACCAAGAGAGAGTGTAACTATTATTTGTTGCAATTCTTTTATTTGAAAAGAATAGAAACCTGCACAAATCTTATTTCAATACCATCGGAGATATGATTATGTATTTATCTAATTTGAGAAGTTGTGCTTTAATAGATATAGACTCTGGCTTATTGAGAGGAGGCGAACTGGGTATAGTCAATAATACCTCCGCTTAGAGATTAGAGCATTATACCTTTTAGGAATGTGGACATACAAGGGCCGCCTCCAAATACCGCCCACTGGGTCCGCCTCCAAATACCGCCCACAGGAATACACACACAGACACAAACACACACACTGATACAAAAGGACACAGATACATACTAACAGACACACATACTGAAACAGACATACACGCATACAGGCATACATACTGACACACACATACTGAGACATACACACAGGCATACATAGTGACAGACAGACACATACTAACATACATACAGACACACATGCATGAGGACATAAAGACACATACATACAGACACCGACATACATACACACACACGCATACACACATACATTCATACTGACAGACATACAGACACTGACATCCATACACACATACATTCATAATGGCATACAGACATACACAGACATACATTCATAATGGCATACAGACATGCATACATTCAGACTGACATACATGCATATATACAGACATACTGACAGACATACATGCATGCATACACGCATACAGACATCCATACACACATTCACACAGACATACATTCATACTGACATACAGACATACATATATACATATATAATGACATACAGACATACATATATACATGCATACAGACATACATACATAGATCCATAGACATACATGCATGCATACAGACAGACATACACAGACAGACAGACAGACATGCATGCATACACATACAGACATACATACACATACAGACAGACATGCAGACAGACATAGCTCATTTTCCAGCCACCCTCCTGTCTCTTACCTTTTCTTTGCAGGAGGGTTGCTGGGGATGATGGGAGTCGGCGCGGCTCCCTCTTCACTTCCTGGTTCTCCCTCTTCACTGGCGCGCGCGCGCTCCTCCCGCGCGGAGTGAGCTGGGAGGAAGTGACCACTTCCTCCCAGCAGCACTTGCGGCTGCTTTTTTTTTTAAAGGGGCCCGGTCGTGCTATACCACAGCCACAGCGCTGACCGGGCCCCTGAAGATATAGGGCCCATCGGGTGGCCCTAAGTGTGTGGGCCACCCGATGGGCCCTACATGTCCAGGCCCCCCCAGTTATGGTTGTCACCCCCTGATGGCGGCACTGCCATTTTCAATGTAATCTTTAAAAAGTGTCTTAAAAAGTACAGATACAAGAAAAGACATTGGAATGATGCAACTGAATGAGTTATCTTAGGGATCTGATCTACCTCCTATTGTTCCCACTCAGACAAGGAACTGGCTGTGATCCCAGAGTCAATCTCTGACTCATGAATTAGTGAGCATGCATGTATATGTATGACAACATTAATTTGTGCTAACTAGAGTGTGGTCCAACTATCCTTAAAGGGATCCTATAGTGCCAGGAAAACAAAGAAACAAAGCTGATAAAACCACTTCAGTCACTTACCTGAATCCAGCCCCTTGGCGCTGGGTCAGGCTCCACACATGCTCCTCCCCCGCCAACGTCAGCTGGCGGGGAGACCTAAAGCGCATGGCCGCGCTTGCATTAGACCTCCCCATAGGAAAGCGGTTTTTAATGCTTTCCTATGGGACAGATCTGACGCTGAAGGTCCATGAGGACGTCCAGCGTCAGATAATGGACCAAAAGTCTGTTTGGATTCCGGAAGCCCCCTAGTGGCTGTTTGGTAGACTGCCACAGAGGGCAGACTTAGAGCTGCAATGTAAACATTGCAGTTCTCTGGAACTAAGTGCAAAAGGGTCACAGTACCTAGACCACTTCAATGAGCTGAAGTGGTCTGGGTGCCTACAGTAACCCTTTAATGCTAGGATGCATGGCTCCAAATAAAGTGGCATATCAGCTGGTATGTGCATGTTCTGAGTGCTGACATGTGCAAGGCATGGTTGGCAAAATAAGGGCAGGTGCATATTAGTGACATTAACTACATGCCAGCTAACCACGTGTGAAAAGTGCATAAGAATCATGTGCTACAAATATGCCCTTTTAAAATAATTTGTTTAAAAAATATATCATAAAAGCGTTGTGGAAGAGCTGACTGCTTGCATTTGATTTTAGATTAATAATGCAAACTTCTGTAGCAAACAAAAAAAAGAAACCAAACTCAGAACCCAGAAGATGGCATTCCAAATCCACATCAGAATTTGTGTTTTGTTCTTGAAAAATGTCCCAGTTGGACGTCTGCAGTTGGCACTCCTTTCTTAGATGTTTGTTGCTAACCATTCGAATTTGTACTGATTACCCATGACAAGGGAACATCATTTATTTTCCTCATGTAATAAACATCCGTGTTGTGTCGCCTAGCCCTGTACAGGCTGCTCCAATATTAGGGGGCACCATGCAATCTCTCAAATGGTTGGTGCACAGTCAACAACTAAAATTGTAATTTTATGAAAGTGAGGGTTTGAAATGAGATTGATCTTGACTCAGCCTATTGATTTACCCAGCCATGTGAGAGGGTTACTGGGCATGATTAGTCAGTAAGTGCAGCTGCCAGTCATTTCTCATGGTGGCATTGTGCCCCATTGCCATGTTGGTCGCTGCAGTATGTAATTGGTTAATCTGGGAACAAAACAAACTGAGCCGACAGATGTTGGCTTGCGCTGAGTCAGCGGCTATTGATCTTAAAGTCACTTCCTGCTGATCTCACTCTGAATGCCATCCAGGAATACCACCTGAATGACTGCCAAATCGATGGAGAGTCATTTGGCAACAAATTAAGGAAATTGTCAATATCAGTGTTTACTAAAACTCAATTACTGAAAGCAGAAAATACCAGCTACTTGCATACAGAATAAAAACAAGTCTGCAAGCAGCTGGCCACCAAGGGGATTAAGCAGGTTATCTTCCAAAAGGGCACTTACATGCCGAATGCCAGCAAGGCATGTTCACTAAACAGTGAGTTTGTGGCAAATTGTTAACCAAGATTGGAAACCATTACCAACATGTTCGTTGTCTGCCCTCTCCATCTCCAAAAAAGTAATTAGATCCCTGCCTGTTCCAGGAAGCCCCAGTCTGCAGAAAGTAGTCTCTATACTCTACAGTGTAAAAAAGGAATATTGTATTGTGAACACCACTTCTCTTGCTGAAAATGTTCGTTATGAGAATTGTTTTTTTTTCTAGTTCTGATTTATTTTTATTTTGTTATGTAGACCCTAATCTCATTTAACCTCTGACATCCCATGTTGGGTCCCTGGTGTAGTGCATCCCTCAATTCCTAGTTTAGTGAATGTACCCTGATGTAGTGAAAATTGTATTAAAGGATCACCCCAAACACTGTAAAAGAACACTTTGAGCACCACAACTACTATGGTGCATTGTAGTGGTTATGGTGCCTGGAGTGCTCAGGCACCTCTCCAATGTACACATTGTAATATGGTTTGACTGCTTACATTTGGGGTGCCAGTGCAGTCAGGCCCACTGAAGTGGTATTGGTGCTTTGAGTGTTCCTTTAATGTGCTTTTGCTTTTTATAGGGCAGTACTGCTAATATTAGGGGGTGTATAGAAATGAATAGCTAACTAGACTCATTAACTTGTAAGTTTATCATTTATTGGGGGGGGGGGTTTACAAATTATTGGAAGATTTGAAAATTATGAAGCACTTATAAAATGGTGGCATCTACACTGAGTAACTCACTAATTGCAATCACAGCTGTTACTACCATGACATTGTAAGCAACTAATTGTAGTGGTTATGGTGTTATGGTCTTGGGGCCTAACCCACTAACAGCATTCTAAGACTATCATTGTTGTCCACAGCTGGATATCGCTTCAGAATCAACAAAGTTGCAGAGGGGACTGTCTATAAGTGCCGGAGAGAGAGCCTGTTTTTTTGTCAAACTTCTTCAGAAAGATTTGTCATAAAACCAGTGGACTTATAGCACTCCAGTAATTTTGTTGCCTTGATGCAGTTAATTAAAATAAGTTAACAGATAAAAGTTCGTAACAGTGCTGCTTTAAAATGCATCTACTGAGTTTGCGTAATTTTTTTTCTGACAAAGCACAAATCTCTTATTCTCCTTAAATCAGCAAAGGCTAATTGTAATTTATCATGCAGGTTATACTACCGTGCCGCCCATTGCTCACAAATCATCCTGTGCTAGCAGTATATACAGGCTTAGAGAAGTATTCATGGGAAAAATACTAATAACCTACCTTGAAAAGCCATAAATAGCCTTCAAAGCTTGCACTCTATAATTGTGTTAGCAATGTTTCATCCTTATCAAGGTATCGTTTATTGCCTTGTTGGAGATATACTTTTGCTCTGTCAGTATTGATCTTTGTTAGTTAAATAGTTTTCGTAATAAACCTTGAAATACTCTGTGTTTAGTCCTGAGTGTCAGGTTTTTTTTTCCTGATTCAGGGTCACAAAGGGAATATGCAGGTTGTCAGGGTCACCCAGTTTGAACCTGTTGCCTTCATACACTGATTTCATGTTACTTGATCCTTCCAGGATCAGTTCTTCTTGTCCTGTTTGTCACAGTTGAAATCTCTCTTTGTATAATACAGGCGACACAGTTAGGGCTATCTATGAGCGCTGGCAAGCTAGAGTTTCAATAACAGCCCGCATTCTGCTCAGGTGGCTGAAAAAAGCTTTTCTGCTGCATTTTAAGATCTTTGTAATTTGATGTGGAGAGAATAATAACGCAGAGAATCTTAAGAGTCAGCTCATTTAACCCCTTAAGGACCAAACGTCTGGAATGAAAGGGAATCATGACATGTCACACATGTCATGTGTCCTTAAGGGGTTAAAGTGGTCCCTGCTATTTCCCAGACTAAGACACAAATATTGTATTGTGTTCATCTAACAGAGTGAGATACAGTCATAGATTCAAACATAAATATTACATGTTAAATACAACAGCCGAGTAACATTATACGTTTTCTTCAAAACTACCTTAAAAACATCACTGTCAAAGGTTGGTTTGTACTGAGCAACCAAAAATAAACTAACAAACAAACAAAAACATACAATTGGCTGACTGCCCTTAATAAGAACACTGTGCTTATTATGATGGTGTGGTAACAAAGGATTGTGGTTACTGTGTGTATACCTAACAGACACAATGGATGAGACATAACAATAAACTGAAACATGATCTCTTTGCTTTCTGTCATTCATCCAGGACCTGCCCAAACATTAATTAATGAGTCTCAGCCTGTGTGTACTGTCTCTATTCCTTATTGCTTCCTGTTGTTTTAAATTTCATTTAGGATGAATATATATAATGTTAATGCACTTTTCAATTGTTGTTATTGTCATATAGTCTAGCGGAATATCAAACACACGTGTCAAGTTTATGGCTCTTCAGCTTTCGTGGCTTTTAATGGATCACCAGCATGCATGTTAAAATGTATTGGGGGAGCTGTATAACTAAGGTTTATATACGGAATGTGCAATCAGTTTGTGAATATGTGCCTCAATGTTTGATTATATTGATATGGTTATAATTGCCAATGTATCTTTCTGTGCAAATTTATTAAGTCTCCCAATATCGACTATATTTTGATTAAGGTTAGGTTTCCCCCACAATTGGCATGAAAGACAGTGTCTTTTGTTTGTTCAAGGAAATTAAAAATACGCCTTCTAAATGACCTTTGTTGACCAGTGTCTACCTTCTCCATGTAGGTTGCGCCTCTGGATGAAAAAGATTCTGATTTACCACTTAGAGAATAAAAACACTAAAAATGTGTTTTATGATATGAACACATGATGATTAAGCTTTGAAAACCAAAAATGACCCCCGGAACACAGATGTTTACATGGGTGTATGGTAGCGCATTGGTCAAATGATAGATGGGCAACATGATGGAAGAGATTCAGTGCAATGTTGT
Source organism: Pelobates cultripes (assembly GCA_933207985.1). Lineage (NCBI taxonomy): Eukaryota > Metazoa > Chordata > Amphibia > Anura > Pelobatidae > Pelobates > Pelobates cultripes. Next base: position 343,798,306 of record OW240912.1, read on the forward strand.
TGTTTTCTGTTTGTTTTTGGTTCTGGATACAGTTGTGAAGTTGGATAGAACTCGATATTCTAGACCCGGCACAGGCAACCTTCGGCACTCCAGATATTTTGGACTACACCTCCCATGATGCTTTGCCGGCATTACAGGTGTAAGAGCATTATGGGGGATGTAGTCCACAGCATCTGGGGTGCGAAGATTGCCTATCCCTGTTCTAGACCTAAAAAAATTACTTATCTTCCATCGTAGGGGTAATTAAAAATTAAATGTTGTGGTCATTATTGCAAACAAGAAAAAAAATAAAAATACCAGTTTCTAAAACGATACACAAATACTGGAGCAATATCTATTAAATAAATTGCCTCCCTTAAGCAAAGTTGTAACAAAGTTAAGTATCATTCACAAGGAAATTCACCCAAAAACCAGAACACAGTATTAATGGCAGCAGCCTCCGAAATTCAATTTGGATAACAGACATCCAATTAAGAGTGAATGATTCTTACAAACATTATAGAGAGTAAATTCTTCTGTACTTTAATACGTAGAATTTAGCTCATTTTCAATAATATTAATCTCCTACATTTAATAATGCTTACTTAGCTCAATAATTAGTGACTGTGGATGTGGTTACAGTAAATGGTTGTCTGTGTGTGTAAAGTACATATCAAGCCAGAACTGGAACTATTCTAGGGCAATATCCTAATTTAGAGTGAATTGCTACATAATCCAGTATTATCTGTTGCTTTATGTACCCAATATTAAATGAACACTCCAAGCACCAGAAAATCGTCATCTATATAAAGTTGTTATGGTGCCAGGGGGCACCAGGCACATTTTTGCCTTCAGAAGTTAAACAGTTCTTGATTGGTTTAACCTCGAAGTTACCTCCAGTGCTGATCTCAGCTTCCTCCCTGGCATAATGCCACCGGGCAGGGGCGCTGCTGATTGTCCTGCTCTGTTAATAGCCTTCTTGACCTTGTAGGAGCCTCCTGTGTGTAATAAAAGTTCAATTTCAGAGCATGACATAAAAACTTCTAAAGGAAGTTAACATATGATTGAAAATCAAACAAAAAAATCAAACCATTTTTTTTTCATGCAGACTATGTGAGTTACAACCAGGAAAGTGTGAGCAGGGCTGGATAAACAGAAAAAATTAAGTGATTTAACTCCTAAATAGCAGATAATTGAGCAGTATAACTGCAGGGGCATGATCTACACACCAAAACTGCTTCATTAAGCAAAAGTTGTTTTAGTGTCTATAGTGTCCCTTTAAGTCCTAACAGATTTGATTTGTAACTAGGAGCTGTATTAAATTATTTGTTTGACACAATTTGTATCTATCATTTTTAGGATGATTCATTTTTAAATGGTTAATTCTTTGCAGTTTTGTGCTCAGGGAATTAAAAGTCTAAATGTATTTATTTGGCATTCACAGGGTTTAAGGTAATAATTAATAAGAAGGCATGAGGGAGACTTTGACAAATCCAGAATCGCTATCTTTTACAAACCATATCACTGGCCTTTGCTTTTCACAAGGGGTGTGCTTGTTTTTATGCGGTAATTTGTTTTAGCTCAACAAGCCAGATCTGGCTCCTCATCTGTCCTCTTATCTCATACTCCCTGCTGTTAGCTTTATATGTATAACCCCTACTCATTGCTCCTGCCGTGAAAGTAGATGATGCCTACTATATGCAGTGCTATCAGAGCATACAGTGTCTACATGGGAGATTAGTTTAAGGGGTTTATTTACTAAACAAATTATGGTGAATTAAAAATTACTTCAGTTACATTAAGGCTGGCATAGAGTAGCTAGCAAAACAATCTTACCTATCTTGCCTGAATTTATCACACACGACTTTTCAGGTCACTACATTTCACTGTTTAGTGAATAAAGCACAACTATCAATTTTATAATTTTTCCACATTTTCATGTAAAATATATGACATTGTGTTGTATGCACTTATACTAACCATTCCATTTAAAGGGATGCTATAGGCACCCAGACCACTTCAGCTCATTGAAGTGGTCTTTACTTCATTACAATTCACAGTTTAATTATTAAACTATAATATAACCACAGCACAGGGTGTGTAAAACCAGTGGACCTGGATGTTGGTCCGTGTACAAATTTTGGCAGCTGGGCAGTGGGCAACCATTTTGCACATGTGCAGAGTGGTGCATGAATTCACACATCTGCATAATAAACGTTATATATGATTTCTTTGAGTATTTAAAAAAAAAAACTCAGTTAACTATATTGAGAACAGATAAAAGGTTAATAGCTTTTCCACATAAAAAGAAATCACACACAAATATATTTTTCCTTATAATTGTAAAGCAATGCGGAAAATGCTGGTAGTATATAAAAGCTGACAGTTAGTAGATGGCTACATTCCCACCACACTGAACCATGGGACATACCAGAATCAACATTGCAGTGTATCATTGCTGAACTCCCATGATTCTGTGTGCTTATTAATGCTGAAGTTGTGTAGCTCAGTTTTTTACAGCTCAGTATACTATCAATGGAACTGTTGCTCAAAAAGGAATTTTGAGGCCTAGCGCAGGGAACAGTGTTTTAAAATACAGTGCTGAACTAGGGGGTCTACCACAGGAAACGGGATCAGCTTAACTCACACAAAGATATTTATTCACTAAATACCAAATTGTAGCAAATTAAAAACTGAATTTCTAATTTAAAAAAAATAAATACATTTTGAAAGCTGTTTATGAAAAATTCTCCAACTTAACTTTAGACACAAAGTATGGGTTTTCCAGCTTACATTTTACAATTATTTTTACAATACTCTACACATTTCAGTTTATTGAATAAACCCCTATGTGGTTTTCACATGACATAGATCTTTATCAGACATTTGATTTGTCATTGCTTGATTTTTGTGTTTTTAAGTATCACAAATGTAAAAAAATTGGACTAGATTATTTATCAACTCACTTTTCTCATTTTCACTTCTCAGATTTTTTTACTTTTTTAATCTTTTCGTTAGAAAACAGAACACTTCCTTAGTTATAATAGAACAGGGTTGGCCCAAAGGTAGATCCCCATCTGTTATATAACTACAACTCCTATGATTTGAAAGTATTGTAAGGCATTGTGGGAATTGTAGTTCTGCATTAGCTTAGATCAGCGTTCCCTAATTGGTGTTCCGCGGATCCGAGAACAAAATTGGGTTTCCGCCGTGAATTGCCCCATCTAAGATGGCCGCCGCTCCCTTCTGTTTCTGGAAGGTCGGAAACCGCAGAGATCGCGCGGCCGCGATCTTATATAGAGATTGCGAGATTGCTACACAATTATGAATGCCTGTCCTGTGTCAGCTCTCCCAGCATCATTTAAGGTAAGAATTCCTCTCAGTCCATTATTTCTTCATTCTTCTCTCCTCCCAGGATTCCTTTACTCCTCTTTCCTTCCTGTATTCTTTTACTCCTCTCTCCTTCAGTATTCCTTTACTCCTCTCTCCTTCAGTATTCCTTTACTCCACTTTCCTCCCTGTATTCGTTTACTCCTCTCTCCTTCAGTATTCCTTTACTCCTCTCTCCTTCAGTATTCCTTTACTCCTCTTTCCTCCCTGTATTCTTTTACTCCTCTCTCCTTCAGTATTCTCCCATTCCTCTCTCCCCTAGTGTAAAGCTGCCTTACACTGACTTGGCATACTGATCCAAGTGCAATATCTAATTTATTTTGATAAATGCTCCATGGGGTTCCCTATTGTTCTCACAAGAGCAGGGGTTTGACTTTTGGTTGAAGTGAGGCTTGCTTGCATAATGACATATAGTGTTCATGGGAGTAGCTGCAATTTCTTCTAACTACCAAATAATTACAAGAGCTAAATAAGAGTATCCACATGATTTTGGCAATTTTAAATAATTTTTTAAAATTTATTTTTACTTATTTACATATATTTACATATAGTTTATATATATTTTTTTTCCTATGTCATCAGTAGAAATCTGTGATATACCAAAAATATTTCATTCTAATGCTGTTAACAAAACAGCGTCCTTTGGTGAAATCTGTATTAAAGTGTTCTCTTTAATCCAAGATTAAGCAAAAACCCTGCTTATGTTCATTTATTGCCAAGAGCTTTATAAAAAAAAAAAAAAAAAAACCCCAGCATCCTTTGCAGTCAGGTAGTGAGACCGGTTTAAAAGTGTTCTAATCTTTTTGCTCCAAGACTGATCAACCAACAACCATGAATTTGGACAACTGATTAAAACAAGGAACTATCAAGACAAAAATTATCACTACTTCTAATTGTTTGACAATTTTAGAAACGGAGAAAGATGACACAACAAGAAATCAAGAAAACAAGTCCAAAATAGTTGAATCTACTGTTCCTCAAATAGACAAGTGACAAATAGACAAGTGACAAGTCAAATAAAAAATAAAAAAGCACACAATTCTACCCAATCTTCTTCTCAAACAAAGAAAAGAAAATGTGATGACAGCTACTTATCATTTGGATTCACAAGTGCCAGAAATTAAAATATACCTCAAGAACAATGCTTAGTTTGCAAGAATATATTGCCAAACAGTTCGTTAGCACCTGCAAAATGACGTCGTAATTTTGAGCAAAACCACCCAGAGTACAAAAATAAAGACATAGCCTTTTTTAAGCGAAAGCTTCAGGAGTATCATAAGACTAAACAGTTTATGAGCAAAATATTTGCAAATGATAATAAAAAAAGCCACTAATTTAAATTTTTGTGCTATGGCGCAAATAGTTTTTCGGGGGTTACACGATGTTGGTATACTATGTCAAAGGGTTCCATGGGAAAAATTAATTGGGAACCCCTGGCTTAGACTCTACCTATTGCTTTATGTAAGTGGTAACGTAGATGAGTGTTGTTGAATTTTCTGTCTGTTACTGTCTCACTGCTGAGTGAACTTGCCAAAAATATATTTTTTCCCTTAGCAAAAAATGTATCTAAATCTGGTGCTTTCCACTCACGCTAATTACTTACATGAACTCTACAAGTAATGTCTGAGTCACTGTCATTGTACATAAATGCAAGAAACAGGCAGTTCCTTATTTATGAACTCATCATTAGCTGTTAGTAATATAAATACAAAGGATTAGCTGCTTCAAGCCCATAAGAACTCAGGAGCACCATTTATAGTCAAGACATTGCATATACCCTAAGGTAACATCTCCAGTAATACAACAATTGAGATTTATTCTATTCCTGTGTTTTGCCCTAGACATTGGCTGAGGCATATGTAGTGTTCTCATCAACTATTTACTTCTACGTAATTTCATTGTGTGTAGGATCATCTTACTGCATATTTTAATCAGTGTTTTATATATGATGTCTCAGAGTTATTATTTGTTTTATTTTGATACATTTAAACATTTTACTGCAGCTTGTAACAAGTAATGATGTTTTGTTACTTATGTATGTTTTAGCTTTGTGGCGATTGACATTTCATTGAGCTTAGTTTTGCATATGAATTTATTTTATTTGCCAGCTTTCTCATGTTCAAGAAGTGATCTATAATGCAGTTGTGTATTTGATGCCATAGTACACACAAGCTTGCCTCACTTAAAGGAACTCTCCAAGCAACTATTCTTAAGTTTTTAGTTTGTTCTTAAGGAATCACCATCTGGTGACGGAGCTCATACAGGATTCTTTTAGGACAACCTGCAGTGACAGGTTCGGAGTCTAAGTGCAGGGCAGGGGGTTGCACTGTCGTGTCATAAAAAAGCCTTCTCTACTGCTCTGCCAACAGCTCCTTAGCAGAAGGAATAGTCTTCAATGTTTGCTGTCACCCTGGTCTTTGCTCCTGTTATTCTCCAGAGTAGTAGCGTTTCTTTATGCTTTCTCTATGGTGATTGCGGAGTGCAAGGTGCAGAGCGGATAAAAATGATTTAGCCAAGATAAAGGAGCTCAGATACAAGCAAGAGATAAGTACAGGCATGTACATTTTTTCATTAATTTTATTTTTTTAGATCTCACAAACACGTATTTGCTAAATATAGGAGATAAATAAATAAAATATTAAAGATCCCTTCTTGGCACTCCAGATGTTGTGGACTACATCTCCCATAATGCACTAACAGCCGTAATACTGGCAAGGTATTAGTAGAGTGCCGAAGTTTACTTACCAAAATTTAAATTCTTGGGCTAGTGGTAACTCTTTTACCTGTGATTTGTGTTATAATTTACATTCTACCAGGGTTTACAACCTCTAGTGGCTCTTATTTTGCAAGGATCCCTTTATACTTAGCCAGTTAAATGTCCAACCCTGGTCTACACCCCCATGGCCTATAAATACACACCCAGCCTTTAAACCCTGAGCAATATGGATGTTCAATATGGATGTTTTTTAAACTCCCCTTTCATTGTTTTCATGTTATATGAGTGACAAGCAGAATACAAGAAACATTTCAGTTGCAAACTTCTCATATTAATCAAGGACTTTATGCTTAAAACAAATTTAACATGAATATTTATTTCACTTATGAATAATCACCCAGCAGATATATTCCACATATGGGGTTGGGCATAAAGGATTAAAGTACATCTATAGCCTTAGCCGTGTGAATGTAAATCATAAAGGAACGCAAACAAAAAAAAAACACGTTGTACTGGAACCATAAGTGATTCTTTGAATGTACTACTGTATGCAAATAACTGGTTACACAGATAGGGCAGGGTATAAATTATGAGTGATTCTGTGCTGTCCCTGGTCTTCAAAGCTGTTCGGAATAACTTGTGCCAAACAAATCATTTCCAAGCTTACAAAGTTTACGATACACGCTGTATCTGTGTTTGCGAATAGTTTTCGAAACCTGGAACAGCTACACAATATTGTCATAAACTGTACTTATATCACATAGTCCTAGTCTATCATGCCTTTTTGGTGATGCTGAAAGAGAAATAGAAGAAACATTGTAAAGTAGAAATGATACTGGTAATAACCAAGTCCACAAGTATGCACAGCTCTTCTGTAGATATAGGATATTGTAATTGTCCACACGTTTTCTGCATTGCTCTATAATATAGTATGCCTGCTGTGTTGTTTTCATAAAAACACTTACCTTAAGAGGATCTTGTCATCCACACATATGTAGAATATAGATCCACTTTAAAGTAAACTTAGATTATAGTTATAAATAAATTATTTTGAACATTATTCTTTCATAGATTTAGACATGCAGAGATGGGGGTGGGGAGAATGGCTTGACGTTGGCATCATTGTAAGAATATAGGACGGCTATTGTGAAATTGATATAGAAAGTAGGTAATTTTTATTCTACATTTCATTTTCAACAAAATCAAGTCTATGCTTACTTAAGGTCAAACGATAACTTGTGTCATGTGTATTGTACCGTATTGTTACATAGTTAAATAGATTTAAAAGAGACGTGTCCATCAAGTTCAGCCTAACATCTGTTTTTGCTGTTGATCCAAAATAATGTAAAAAAAAATCCATTTAAGCATTTCCAATTTTTCAGCTAACTAGGAACAAAGTGTGGTGGGAACAGTGTGAATCACTGATGATGCCATAGGGCATGTAAATGCCCCGCTGGTCAGCTCCACTTAGGGCAGTCCAGTGCACAGAATGCTGTTGAAACACTCTTGATTGGGCTGAATGCCCTACTGTAGATTGCACGTTATGAATGCATCTTTTGATACACTAGCACTGGGCTGTTTGACTAGTTGTCTCTAGTCTCCCCTTAAGTGACATATCAGAGTCCAAAAGTGAATGGGAGGAACAGGACCCAATATCAGGGCTGTCCTATAAAATTTGGAATGCTTGATGGTACGTTGGTACATTAACATTAAATGTACTCTGTCTTAACTTAAGACGTTATTGCAGTTCATTCTCCAATCAGTTAACTCCATCTGATTCCCATCCTGGTGTGCAAACATACAATAATATACTCTGATGAACTAACAGAGAGAGATAGATAGATAGATAGATAGATAGATAGATAGAGGGAAGGGGTGAGAGATTGTGGGGGGATGTGAGAAGGGTTGTTTTGCCGTTAATAATTACTGTAGTTTTGTTATATTTCATTGACTATTGTTTAATGGTTGATGAAGTTGTTAAGCTGAAAAAAAAAGAATTGTGGATTTGACAAAGTACATTCTGGATATGATCCTGGAATTATTTTACATACTGGTAATGTATGGGACTTGATTTTTAGGACAGGTTGCAGTACATTTGATTAAAGGTTTACATGATGGGAAAGGGTACTTGGCTTCCACCCACTCATAGTTTCCCGATGTCACTATTAATTGGAATAAGCTTTCCTTCCAGAGCCTGCAGCAGCAGCAGCACTGATATGACAGCTAAATTCATGTTTGCAAGGCACATGCCTACACAATGTCTTCTCAAGTATTATCATATCCGTCCTGTTTTATTCTGTTGCAACATGGGGATTGCAGAGGGAAAATGACAGCAAAAAATATGCATCATTTGCAATATACTGAATACTTTTTACACACTGTTTTGGTGGATTAGCCGTGCTCACTAACACAGATTTAGACAGATTTGTGAACAATATTTGAAAGAAATAAGCCTTTTGTGTACATAGAAAAAGTCTTAGATCTTCAGCTCGTGAAAAATGGGAGCAAAAACAATGTTGCATTTATAATTTTGCTCAGTGTGCATATATATGTGTGTGTGTGTCTGGGACAGTCCCTATACCTGTCACAAAACTTTCCACAGCTCCAGATCCTGTCTTTTTAATCTGGTGTTAGACTTCTAAGGACAACAAATAAAAGTTCTGATAGTGTACGATGTGAGTGCATCATAAAGCTTGCAGATGGACAAGGTGGCAAACATGCAAACCAGCAATTGTGCGTATAGAATGACAAACAGACAGATTCTAGACATCACCAGTGACATAAATTCCATCTCTGTATCTGCCCTGCTCCATTTTTTCTATAGAGTCCAATTTCTACATACAGTGAAGGCAGGTGCATATTCAACTGCATTCATGGCAGATCTAGGCTATTTCAAGGCTGCCTTGGTGGGTGTGCTGCTGTGGGTATGTTGCCAGGATATCCCTGGAGCCATCTGATGGTAAGGAGTCACATTGTTTTTGAATTGTTTCACACTTGTTTGGGTCTCTTAGGCAGCAAATGTCCTTCTGTGTTATCGCTAAAGTGGGAGTTCTGTTTTCCCTTTAGCAATATCAGTTTTGTCCAACGTGGGCCACATTCATTGACTGAGACTTATGAGAGTGCCAACAAATGTGGACAAAATGTAAACTGCTAAAGTGTAATGGAAGCAAACAACTATATGCAATACCACAGAGAGATGGAAGGATGCAGGTGCTGAAGTGCCCAGGAAAGTGTTAAACTGTCTAGAAACAGTTCAATCCCCAATTATCATAATGACTACAGTGCACATTAGCAGTTATGGTGGAACATCTGAGATCGCTGTCCAGAAGAATACAGTTCTAGGAACAGCTAAGATACTGCACAGAATCCTCATACTCCCAGGCCTCTGGTAGAGGACCCGAGAATGAGGAATAACTATATCACCCAGGTGGGGTGAAAAAAATTAATCTACGGTTTAGATAGATAGATATTGTTAAGCAGTGAAAGTTTGTTTTCAGCAGAGTCTAAATTCCCAGTTAGAGTCTAAGATTTGTATCATCCTGGGCCTGTTTGTCAAGAGATCATTTTCTAAACCACATTTGTCATTTTGTCAGGGAAATGTATTATGTCAACCACAATGTCATTATAAGACCAAAATCAATTGTCAGTGATAAAGCGTCATTTGTGAAAATAAAATCTATTTTTTTTTTTCCTCAGCGATAAAATAGATTTTGTCAGCAGTTACAGTAAATTCCCTGTTGGCTTTTTGTGGGTAATATCATATTTCGAAAACAAAATATATTTTATCAGCCAAAAGATAATCTCTGGACATATGTCTATACATAGCAACGATCAATTATGGCAAAATGGCACAGATATAATTTTGGAGCAGTCCACATTTCCATTGGTTGCACTGTTTTGTCTATTTATCAAGACAGTTGCTTTTTTGATCATAGCCTGAAACTTTTAACAGTTTTATTCTATACAATTTTTCAGTTTTCATTGATATATTTGGAGCTTATATATTAAGAATTTCACACATCCCTTAAATTAACTGTGACATTTGTGATAATCATATAATGTCATCTAAAGATTATTTTAGCCATTTGTAAAGATTGAAATCCTTCATGCCCCACCTTTGGTTATTCACTAAAGTAAAGGGACAGTGGAAGCACCACAATCATTTCAACATATTGTAGTGATTATGGTGCTAGGAGGCTATAGGCACAGTCCGTCTGGTATTTCTCAAACAGTTTGTGGTTTTCCAGCACCCACAACCCACTTTCATGCTTAGGACATCACACTGAAAAAGTTTCAAAATCAAACATATTTGTAAGCTGTAAAAATCTAAGCTGGATTTAGTCCTACAGACCAGAGAGTCTAAAGACTCGTTTTCTTGAGAGTCACTATTCTGAATTCTTACTGAATCAGAAATGTAGCAGAGCCAGGGGCGTTGTTGGGTTCCAAAACTCAATGACCCTTACAGTGACAGCGAGGTAGAGGTATGTCATTATATATTCCCACCTTTCTATGTTATCTACCCTCCTAACTACTCAGGGGAGATCACTATACTTCTCATCTTTCTTTTTATAATAGATGGCTGTATTAAGAAACAGCTGCCTAATTTAAAATGAAGCATAAAAAGACATTACTATCCATCTGTCCCCTACATCAACTGTGGAGATCATGGGCTAAAGACACCCACATTTGGAGCTTTAGCCCACAACACCACTTCCCTCAACAATGCCTACCAGCACAACCTTACCTCTTAGCACCATATTTGGTACGAAAAAAAGTTAGTCTCGAAATTCCCCCCCCCCCCAAATTTATAACATGAAAGTATTAAATTCCTTATAAATACATATACAACCTATATATGCATTATACTCACACATTCAGCCACTTGTTATTACTATATTCCCTGGTCACGTAAGAGAACTTAAAAAAAAATGCATCACAGGCAGGCATACAGGCATCACACAGTAAATTCATCAGAGACAACAAGCAGTTCAGTCGTGTCACGCCAAGTATAACAAAACAAAAAATACATATGGATCAAGGTTTTTGTATAAAATGGTATAGTAGAAATAAAAGAGGCAAAAGTAACAGAAACCAAGCCCGAGTCCCCTAAAAGGAATGTCATATAAGGGAAAGTATGTTGAGTAGGTATAACACAGGTGTAATGAACCTCCTGTACTTCGTGAAGTACGTTAGTTCGCACACTTCCGAAATGCTAGGGACTTAGTGATTATAGCATGTTCGCGTAGTACTCTGATTCGTACTTTCCTGAAATCCAAGCTGGTCGTGAGAACAAATCAAGCGGTTCGCCGTTCGCATACCCAAACATCAGTCGAGGCTTGATGAAGGGTACAACAGGAATGTTTTATTATGGCCAGATTGCCCACTTATATTTACAGACCCACAGCAGGGGGTCTCAAGCAAGGACATAGCATAACACTCCCCCAACACACCAATGACACTCCCACAACACACCCAGGAGTCTCTGTATCTGGGAGATAATTTAGTGTACTTTGCTTAAACTAATTATCTCCCAGGCACTAGAGTTCCAAAGCATAAAACATAAAATATAAAAAATACACATACTATATAGAGGAACCCCCACAAATATTATATCCATGGATAGCCTGGATGAGCACCTAAGTTGTCCAAACAGTGCTCAGATCCCACTAACACAGCCAAATCGCCACTGGGGGAAAGTTTTGTAGTGACAGCACACGTGGCACCTGCCTAAATTAGTTCCAGAGAATCAGTGGTAGCGTTTGGTCAATTACGGGAGTTCCAAAACGAATAAAAAGACAAACGGTTCCCCTGGTTCATACGTATTGATTGTTCACCTTGTTCATTCAAACAATCCTACCGAACAGCGCTCTCCTGGCTTGTCGTGGAAAGAAGCAGGCGTTCATGTAAATTTGCCAGTGTTCGCAAGGTCGAGTGCTCGACTTAGAGTTCCAGACACTTGACGACCAAGTCCCACTGCCTGCTTTTGTGCGACAAGATGGCTGTCACACAGAGAGAGTTCTTAAGTTTGTGGTTTATTTGAAGTTAATGAGCCATGGGGGTGTTCGGTGTTCGGTAGATCCATCTATCAAACTCAGGGAAAGTAACTGGGTGAATAAAATACATAGTTTTTATCACAACAGGCTATGTGCCTCTTAACATAGTGAGAGTTGAATTGGTGCATGCACCTGAGAAAATACACGGCAAGAGTGTATTACCCACCACATTTGGCCGAAACTACAACTGTAATTGAGGAGAGTGGGTGAGGGGTGGGCAAGGAGATTTAGGGGAAATAAACCCATATTGCCAACAAAAGTTAGGAAAGGTGGACATATCACCAGGGACATATAATATGTCATGGGTAACAACTTCAACTCATTAAAGTTATTTTGGTGACTGGAGTTCGCTGGACCCATCCTCTGCATCCTTTTCTCTTCAACCTTTATCGAAATGTTTCCCAGGGTTCCAGTCCAGCCCAGCCCCCAATGACTGGATGGTGACGACAGAGATTGTCTCCACCATACACTATAACATGCTGTGATAGGCCAAAGTCTTATGTAGTACCATATTCACCACAATAAGTTGTAGTACTTAAAAAAAATAATCATTTTTTAAAACTTGTTTTACATAGTAAATGGTGCAGAAATTGAAGGGGGAGGGGGTATATTTCTTTGTTCTTTTTAATGCCTTAGCCTAATGAGCTTTTTGGCAGTTATGTCGAAATCTATTATTAATAACATCCTAAAACGAATTGGATGGTTTTAAAACACATTAATGTAATAATGCAGCATTTTAAATTCAATATAGATTGACATACCTTCCAACATTTCAAATAGGCAAAGATTTACAATTTTAGGTGATGTGCTTATAACAATTTATGCAACTAAAACGGAATGTAGTACCAAGCAACATATGTTTTCTGATTTTCTGATTTCTAAACATTTATTGTAGTTTAAAGACATTACTGTGAGTATTATTGCTGTGTAGCTCTGGTAAATACTGAGACATACCAAGAATACTGAGCTCCTACAACGACTGTCCCTCTAGGAAGTATGGATTAATAAAATAAACTCTTACATGGCAAAACACCTTTCAATAAATGTATACAGTATTTATAGAATCAAATAGTGGTATGTCAATTTCCTTTCACTTTACAAATCGAGTCACTTTGTATGTATGAAACAAAATGCCCTCCACTAATATTGGCACCCTTGGCAAATATGAGCAAATAATATATACGTGTAGCACAATTATTGGCACCCTTTTAGTCAATACTTTGTGCTACCTCCCTTTGCCAAGATAACAGCTCAGAGTCTTCTCCTATAATGCCTGATGATGTTGGAGAATACATGGCAAATGATCTGAGACCATTCCTCCATACAGAATCTCTCCAGATCCTTCAAATTCCGAGGCTGACACTGGTGGCCTCTCCTCTTCAGTTTACCCACAACAATAGATCAGAAGGTTAAACAATAAAGAAAAATTTTGACAGCTCATACCTACCAAGGGTACCAATATTACTATACATTTGACATTTTACTTTTTTACCACTGCATGTTTAATTGTTAACGATATGGTTATATAAAAGAAAACATATACTTTTTTGTGTTCTTCTATCTGGATTGCCACAACAATTTGTGGATGTAGTTTTTCTCACTGATTTTTTTTCATCATTCTGCTAAGAAATAATATCCTTTAGTTTTGACTTTATATCAGTGGTGGCTAACCTTGGCTCCGCAGATATTAACAAACTCTATTTCCTATGGTTTTAATCCAGCATTTAGGATGATGCCAAGGTTTGTTCTGACTGACCTTATGCAATGTATTGGTCTGAGTTTGGCAGATTGTGATATCCTGATATTCTCATGTCCTGCAAATAAAGTTCTTGTAAAGATTAGTTTGCTTTTGTTCAGTAAAAATGTCCATTTCCCAACATGTGTACCCTCCTAGATCATAAGTCAGGTTTTAAGATGATAACGGCTTTGTTTTTTTATATACATATACATAATCACTCAAATTCATTGAGATGCAGTTTAATAACTGCATTAATAATGCAATAATAACTTACAATGTAATAATTCATACTGCTTCAGTATGTGCTAGGCTATAAGAGACTATTATAATTGCTGTTATAAATTATATCTAGAGAACATTTTCAAGACTATATGAGAAGAACACATAGCAAAGCTTAGCTTGACAAACAGAAACAAACCAACAGAGAAAGTTTTGAGAGTCAGTTGCCTTTCTCTCTCCTCACTGTTCTGGAGCCTATAAGTCTCATTATGCATAGTGCTTGTTCTAGCAACAGGGGATGATAGGAAAGCGTTGGGCCCAGTACTATGTATATGTGCAGGTAGTAATTTTATTATTTATAATGCGCCAGCAAAATTCTGTAGCGCTGTACAATGGGTAGAATAACAGACACGTAATTGTAACCAGACAAATAGATGCACAGGAACAGAGGGGTTAAGGGCCCGGCTCAATGAGCTTACATGCTTACAAGACAATATATTTTTGAAAGAGCAACATACAATTTTTTTAAATTAATTTTATATGCTTGTTTCAATTAAAAACACACGTTATTCTTAGGGTTTTTTTTGGGGGGGGGGGAGGGGCGTGGGGAGGGTTGTAGTAAAATAATGCTAAGGGCTTATCAGTTGGAGACTTAAATCCAGTTAAAAGTCCACAATTGGAGAGTAATTGATGCTAGATCAAGAAGAAATGCAGTACTAACAAATTATGATAACAGAAATGTTATATCTGTTATATATCAATAAATCATAATGGAATTCCTATGTTCTGGATAAGATCCAATTAATGACGGAGTTGAATGAATTAATATTGATTGCTGTTTTGTTAATATTTGTGGAGATTATGTCTGGAATAAAATATAATGAGGAGAGATAATGTAATCCAAATATTCTATTCTATTCTATTCTATTCTATCTACAAATTAATTTAAAAAAAAAAAAGAAATGTTGAGATTGTAAATATTATTAAGCTAGTTTGTACGATGACCGAATGCTGTTCTGCACAATACACAGTAATTAAATAGTCTTATGATTATTTCCTGGTTTATTATAGAGGAAAGACATCAAACAATGTCTCAAAGGATATTTTTAATTTTAAATTGACTTTTTTAGTTTTGTTTCTTTTAATTTTATTGTAGTTTGTCAAAACTCAGAAATCATTTTCTCTGAATATTTTAATGGTTTTAAAATTCAATGGGACTATTAACAATTTTATTCACCATTTATTTATTCAACCTTTATAGAAATAGTGGGGGATACCTCCCCCACTCCATTGCAAGAGTGGAATTTGATTTATTTTGATCTATACTGAATCATGTGCATTAAACGATAGTGGATAGAACTTCAAGAATGACTGTGGTGCAGATGAGAAATATGCTTTGCCCATATTTACACTAGGTAGTTAGGAAAGGGCTTAATATTGCTCAATGGTTTCCTTTTGTCTACTAATTTTTGATATTATTTTTAGAAATCCCTCTCAGCTTTCTTTTGGGGACCAGCAATTGGTTTGTTCATAGCGTGACTATGACATCATACCAGCTAATAGCAAATCTAGAATCTTCAGTGGGATTTCTTAAAGGTTCAAGAGGATGCAGTTCATAGCTTAGAATAACAAGCCTTTGGACTTTTTTGACATTGACTTTTTCTTAATGTCAGATTATAATAATATTTATGTAAAATGTGTACATTGAGCTTTCGCTTCATTTCCGAATACTTTCTGCTATCTAGCCCAACTTCATGTTATCCATTATATAATTCCAAGAAGGATCAAAGGCCAATAGTCAAAACTGCAATTCAGTTATACAACTGGAGCATCTACAACTGTGCTATCAACAACATCAGCATCGCTACCGTTACATAAAAATGAAAATCTTGTATTCTAATTAATAAAGGTAGTGAGGCAGGAGATATATTAACGAGTATCTTACTCTTCTGGCTTTCAAAGAGTTAAATGGTTTCTAAATCTTGGCTCTATAAATAATAAGTGAGAGGGTCAAATCTGTCATTTATTTATAAAACTATTTCATTAAAACCAGAATTGCCCACATGGGACCCTCTATTATACTTTATCGCTCATTTTCAAATAAATTCCCTATTTTCTAGTTGTACAGAATGTCTGATTATTACGTGGACATATGAATCATATCGGAAATAATACAGCATGCTCTTTAAATCACCCATTAACTTATGAAAGCAATTTCCTTTGGTGCATTTATATCATTTCTAACGTTATTATATAGGTGGTAACATGTTCAACTATGTTATATCATCAGGAAATGAAAATAAATACGATCACTGCTCTTAATCTCTTTTATGTTTTGCTAATCCCCATCAGATATCTTTGGCTCTTATTTCTAGGATATTGTCGTTTATAAAAAGAAACAAATCCTGCGCACCCATAAGTAGAATTTGTATAAGTCTAAAGCCTTTAACAGGAACAATTTTAAACACTCTTCATAAAGTTTATTCAATGTATCTCTATATCTCAAACACACTCCCATTTGAATGCATGGTACATAAATACCTTGGGTTATTACAGATTAGTTGAGACTAATTCAAAGATTTTACTTCTTTTCTTTACAGTATTTATGTCTAAGTAAACACACTTACAGTGCTTACCTATACACCATAACCAGGTAATGATCGCTGCCATTTTGAGGATTTTCTGTTTCCATGGTTACATATGAGCTTGCAGTCCTGAAGTCCACATTGCTGGTGAAGTGAATAATTATTATTATTATTATTATTGCCATTTATATAGCGCCAACAGATTCCCTAGCGCTTTACAATATTATAAGAGGGGATTTAACTATAAATAGGACAATTACAAAAAACTTACAGGCACAATAGGTTGGAGAGGACCCTGCTCAAACGAGCTTACATTCTATAGGACTCAGTTTGCTTTGATTTGCACGTGTTTTAACAAAAATGGCAATATTGGCAATTAGCATACATTTCTATGATTTGATTTTTCTTGAAGTACCAAATGTGTTGTCATATTGAATTTTAAATCCCTGTAATTAAAGAAAAACTAATAATAGCTTAAATAATGTCCTGATCTCAAACCAGGTAAGCCCTGTTGCCCAGTGCTAATTTTTATGTAGGGTTGGTTAATTTTAAGGGGGATGTCACGGTAGGCGCCTGAGGTATGCTGCACCCAAGCGCTTGACCTTAATAGGTGGATTTGCAGTGTCGGCGGCTACTAGTGTTTCTTTTCATAGCTGCCCATGCATTCGTTTGTTAATATACGAGATGAATGCAAGGTGAATAGACCGGAGATGTGGCCAGTTTAGATCTGTTGTAAACAGGGAAGGCAGGCACTTGCTTTGAGGTTACATATAGATTCCAAGGAGGATTGAAATGTTGCCAGGTTCACACTGGTGGAATACATTTGCCATAGATTTGTACTGGTGTTGCATGTATCTGATAATTTAGAGAGAATTGATTGAACCCCTCAATTAGCACTCAGTGATCGTCTACACATTGCTGTCCAAAAACTACAGATAACCACTATATGTGTCCCCTGACTTCTCCTTCCTTCCTAGCTACTGGGCATGTTGGTGTCATTAATGCATGGACAAATTATACATGAATTTCATGTATCAAGTACCTTTTAGCCACTGAAATTGTATTCACTTATGCTTGAAAGGGCAGTCTAAGCACCAAAACAACTCGCTAAATGATGTGGTTATGGTAGTATGCTCTGGGTACCAGAGGGACCAGGTTTTTTTTTTTAAATGAAAATAATTGAAATGGTTTGAAATCCGTAGATTTCTAGCACCAACATAACAGGCTGCAGCGATTGTGTAACTCAGGCTGCTCATTAAAGTCTCTTCTATAGTAAAAACATGGATGAATTGGATTTGATCTGTACTTAATTCTAGTAGAATAATTCCAATTTTTTTCTGAATCCTAGAGTTATTTTGTTTAATGAAATCCCTGGGTTGTGTATTAAGAGAAAGCTTGCTTTCTCCTCCATGATGGAAACCACAGTAGGTGTGAGTGGCTCACCATATATTGTTCTGCCACCAAATGATGAATGTTGCATCATGCAAAGTTTATTTTTATGTAAATGTGATTTTTATTGTTTTCAGTATAGCAGTTTCACAGAACAATTGAGCAATCCAAACAGTGAGGTGCGCAGGCCTCCAAAAATGTTAGGAATTAGAGGTACATTTCGGTAGCATGCGTTGGACTCGCAGGTCCGCTAGAGTTAGGCATAACATTTTCGGGTCATATTTCGTGGACCCTTATTAATGAGAAGGTGTGTCCGCCTGTGCGCGTGCAATGGTTTTATATGGGATGAAGTGCCCTCATTGAACTATGTGACTATGATTTGTATCTGCATGTGCAGTTGTCCAACAAATTTTCATGTAGATATGGTTTTCCTTGCTTTTTACTGGTTTTGTGCATGACAGTATTAGTGTGCAACAATTTAACTTTTTAAACAGCGAGGCTCGCAGGCCTCCAAAAACTGTGGAAACCTTTAGTCATTATATATAACATGCATTGGACTTGCTGGTTCCTTTGAGTTAAACCTGTCTTTTCTGAGTTTCGTTTCACTATCCTCTGATGATGGTCAGGTTTCGCTTTCTGGGTATGTGGGTCGTCCTAGTTAGGGGGTGTGGTGTAGATGTGCTTGGTTTCTGTTCGTGTGGTTATCTATGTTGTTATTACAGTGTGTGTTCTAGAGTAGGCTCGGTTTTTATTTCTTGTTTGTTACGTATGTCGTTAAAGTATTGATATTGATTTATTAGTCACTTCAGATAGTAGAGTTCATAGTCTGCCATGAGTGTGCGGGGCTATTACTCTTTCTGTGTGATATGTGGTGGTCTCGAAGGTGTATAGAGGGTGATCATGTCTTCGGTCTATTGTTTTTCTTTTGCCTCAGTTGTTGATGTGACGGATGTATCTAGGGGTGTGGGTGGTTATAGTGTGGGGGAGGGGTGTTGGTGTATGCCTCGTGCCTATGGGCGTATGGTTCTTCAGGTAGTGGGGCGTTCGTGTCTCTGTTCGGGTTGGTGTGGTTGGTGTCTTGAGGGTGTTTTGTTAGAATTTGTGGGTCCTCCCAGGTGTGGTTTGTCGTGTTTGGGTTATTTGTATCCCCTCGTGTTGGAGCGATTTGAGGTGATGAGTGGTAGTAGGTGTGCTTGCATGGTGTTCTCTTTATGTCGTATGTTCGTGTCAGTTGCTCGGGTGTGTGTTATCTTTCTCTGTTATCTTTTTCTATGGGTTGTTGTCTTTTGCTTCACGTACTGCGTTGGCCTCTTATATGTCCAGTCGTGTTGTAAATTTTGTTGTTGTCTGAGGTATGTGTGTTAGTTCGGTCTCCGAGTTTGGTGAGGTTATGTCTGTTATGCTGGGTGTCTGGTTCGTGGGCTTGGCGCGGTCCTATTGCGTGTGTGGTTATTTCCTGGGGGGTGATCGTTCCAGTGTTGTATGGGGTACATTGTTAGGCGTTTCAGACTGATCGTGGTTGAGTGGTGATATTCATGTGTCTGGACGGGTGTGTGCTTGTGTGTTGTGTGTGTGTTGGGGAGGGTGTGTGTTAAGATATGTTGATTATGTATCGTTTGAGTGCTGTGTGATGTTGGCGTTTGTGGGAGTTGGTGTGTGGTGTTGTGTAGAAGGTTTTGTGGGGTAGGCTAGGGCTGGGAAGGGGTGGATGCGCTAGGTGTGGTGCGGGGAGGGTGAGTCCTCCCCCTCAGTCTCCATTCCCCCTGGCCATGCCCCCCATGCCCCGTCTTGCCATGTAGATTATCCATGGTTGCCATTTGTCTACGTGTTTTGAGAGAGTGTCTGTCAGGGTCACGTGCATTTTTCTGCGGCTCTGATATCTTCCACTCTGGTTAGCCATTGTTCCATTGAGAGGACTTGTGTTCATTTCCAGAGAGTAGGGATGAGTGCCTTGGCTGCGTCAAGGAGGTGGTGTAGGATGGATCTTTTGTATTTCAAGATCGAGTCCCGTGTGTGGTGGAGGAGTACATTTTCCATGGTCAGTTGTGTCGCGTCCCCTAGTACATCCCTGATGCGGGCTATAATCTGGTTCCAGAATGGTTTGATTTTGGTGCATTCCCACCAGATGTGTTTTACTGTTCCCACGTCCGTCTCGCATCTCCAGCACGTCGCTGGGGTGTTGGGAAATATTCTGTGTAGGCGGTCTGGGGTTCTGTACCAGAACGTTAGTAATTTGTAATTCATTTCTTGGTATGATGTGCTAATTGAGAATTTGTGATGGAGAATTAGAATTTGGTCCCATTGTGCGTCTGTGAATGTCCTGTCTGTGAGGTGTTCCCATTGTCTCTTATATGGCAGAGCTGTCTTTTGGTTGTTCGTGATCAGGTACTGGTAGAGGGTTGATGTCGGTTTCTGGATGGTCATTTTTTGGTTGCAGGTTTCTTCGAACCACGTGAGGGTTCTGTGTATTGCGGCTCTATCTGGTAGTGTGTGATAGAAATGTTACAGTTGTGTGTATCGGTATCTTTGCTTGGGAGTCGTTGTGCCCTCTACCAGTTGTTCCAGCGGTGCCAGTCCGGTGGCGGTCAATGTTTGGTGGAGTGAGATGAAGTCCCCTCCCTCCAGGAAGCTCCAAGTCCTTGCCAGAAGTCCTCCTCCTAGTTGTTGGTTGTCCGTTAGCGTGGTCATTGGGCTAGGTGTGGGAGAGACATTCGTTGTTTTCCACAGTGACACCCATGTCTGAAGGGTTTGACACGCCGGGGAGAGTTTGTTGAGCGGCCTAGCCAGGTGATGTGTGGGCAATTCCAGGTCCGTAGATCCTGCTGGATGCGAGTAAGGAGAGGGACAAAGTTTGTTTGGTAGAGGGAGCTTGGATCCGCTGTTATCCAGATCCCTAGGTATCTCATTTGGGACTGACACCACCGGAAGGGGAAGGTCGAAGCTATAGCTCTGTGTTCTCTCATCAGGTCATTTATGTTGAGGAGTTCGCATTTATTCCGGTTTAGTTTATGGCCCGACAGGCGTCCGTAGTCTTCGAGTTCTTTCATGAGGCAGGGTAGGGTGATTCTCGGTTGTGTGATGAAGAATAACAGATCATCCACGTATGCAGCAACCTTGTGTGTGGTGGTTTTCCATGTGTATCCTGTGATGTTGATTTTTCGTCTTATCGCTTCTAGAAGGGGTTCTAATGTTAACGCGAATAGTAGTGGGAACAGGGGACACCCTTGTCTAGTGCAATTCCGGATCTGAAAGGACTCCGTCAGGGCTCCGTTGACTCGGACTGTTGCAGTCGGGTTGCTATATATTGCTCCGATCCAGCTCAGTATAGCTTTAGTGAATCCCAGTAGGCGTAATACTGTTTGCAAAGTTTATTTTTATAGTGGCTGTTTTGCTATATTGTTCTACTGGATTTCTGCAGCTATGTCTATGTGCTTCCCTCTACTAATGGTAGCATTGTAGGGACATGTAGGAAGGTCAAGTTTGTCAAAAAGAAAGCATGCTTTAACTGGCCACCAACAAGAAGTTATAATCAGGATTAAAGGGGAACATGGAATTTATAAATCGTGGTTACTATTGTGTTAGGAATACTGAAGCTATTGTGCCCCTGTCCAGAGAGCTATATATTTTGCAATAAAAATAAAAAAAATGTATTTACTGTTTGCACCACAGAGGTTCATTTGATGCTGCTCCACTCTCCGCCTCCTGTGACATCTATAAAGCGGCAATGTTTAATCTATCAGGGCTAAAATCACATGGGTACTTGCACAGATAACACTTCCTTGAGATGAAGTGGTCTGGGTGACTATGGTGTCTCTTTAATGCCCTAGCTGTAGTATTAGCTTGTAGGTTCAGTCTCCTGTAGGGCCTACTCTTTCAGATACCAAAAGCACCACTAATCTGGGTAATAGATAGTGTCTGTGCCTAAGGACATGCTTGATAGTGAGTGATAACATATCCCTCCTGGTAAAGTAATCTGATTATGTAAGCATGGCAAATCCATGCTGCTGATAAAATTCTTGTTGCTAGTCAGCCCGACAGCCAGCCAGCAGTGCACATGAACTAAATACTTTGAAAGCCATTTGTACATGTTTAGTTTGCCCGAAAACGTTCCAACTGAAATAGGACAACAGAGATACCATGGGATGGGGGGGATTCATGTGATGTGAAAATTGTTTTGCAGTTTGAGAATGTGTAGTACTATAGAATTTGTGGGGAAGGATAGGCTTTTTTAATTATTGTTTATGATTATGTTTTTTCATGTTTGTTTTTCATCCATTGTACAGCGCTATGGAATCTGATGGCTCTATATAAATAATAAAATAATAATAATCTGCAAAGTAAATGAATACTTCTTTAAAAGCACATAATAGGCAGAACCCCATTGCCCGAGTGGGGGAGAGGGAGGGGGGGGAGGGGGAAAGTGGAGCTCAAATGTATATTTTCCACCTGTAAATAGGAATCAATGAAGTGACAGAGATGTTTTCCATGCGTATACATTTTTTTCAAGGAAAGAATGAATAGAGGAATGAATTACTACTTTAAGATACACATAGATCCAAATAGTTTACAATTTGCAACAACACAGAATAACAGTGTAGCTAAGAGAAGCCAGCAATAATGAAAAAGCCTTAGGCTCACCCTTTTGATGATTGCAGCAAGCAGGGGGTTTATTACCCAGCGAGATCACATAGTTGCAAGAGAGTGTTCCCCTTTTATCAAGTGTTGAGTATGAATAATTTGGACAAGTTTAACTGGGGATGACCCTCAGAGGTATGTGCTAGTCACAGGGAGGGGGAACAGAAGATAGAACAGCCAGGGCTGCTATAGCAACAAGTTCCTTTAGATATTTAACTCCTACTGAACCATGGAATTGTAGCAATGGAGATAAAGCACTGTTATACAAGGTTATTGAGAAAGTGCATTCACGTACACAGCATCACATATTAATTTAAGTTAAAGACAATTGAAGCTCAGTTATGATAAACGTTTGCATTCCCGGTGAACCTAAGCCTTAATAAGATGTACCAGATAGTACAGCAAGCCCAGGCATCGTCTGGTATTTCATGGCTGTTGTTTGTGACTCCTAAAATTCTTTGTGCACTGTGATAGTTTCTTGCGGACATTTCATTTCATTGAAATGTTTGAGAAAGCTCTGCGTTACTCGTTAATGCAGTGCCCAGAATGTGTAGTACCAAATGCCATTAACAATATATATACTATTATAGTGAGATATAGATCACGTAGTTACTGCTACAAAATACATCACTGTGTGTAGCCATTGCTTGTTTACACAGTGGGTACTGTGGTAAGGTAGCATGCTATATACCTTTGTGCACATATGCTGCCTAAAAACACATGTATCCCCCTCAAGGCTAGCCTGTCATAGGGACATCCTAGGTGGCTGCCTAGAGCATCCGTCTGTAGAAGACACTATTTTGGAAAAGTATTTCTGCTCACATTTATTTTCCTGGTTAATAATTCTTGTAGCAATGAATATATAATTAATCAAAAAGTTTAACTATATATTTCATTGCTTTAGGACTTTTAAAGGGACATCTAATCACCAAAACCACTATTTTTTAATGCAGTGCTGTTGGTGCAAATATTCTGTCCCTTCACTCTCTAACACATGTACATGGTTTATGGGAAATGGCAATTTTTATATTAGACAGCCACTGGAAGCACTTCATCATGAAAACTCTTTGCCGATTGAGCCACATAACCCAAAAGCTTAATTCATCAGGATGGCCTTAGAAGAGGGAGAGAAACTGCAGCACCAAGTACAGAAATGGACTATTGGGGTAGGTGGTCATGGGGTACCAATAATCTAAGCGAGCAGAGAAACATGCAAACATAATTAATATGCATACTTATTTAAAACAGAGTGTTCCTTTAAGTAATAATTAATCTTCAGTGCCATGATGCTTAGCTTTCTCTCCTACATCCTGCTAGCCCAAAAAGACTACATATATATGTATATATATATATATTTATTTTTTTTTCTTTCCATGTTTGCAAGGGAATCACAGCAACTACAGTAAATGTACAGTTACTAACAAATGAAAAGAATTGTTAAAATATCTTAATTAAAACAGTCACCTCGCCTACCTATTAATCAGTTCTTAATATATACTATTTTGCCAAATGGCATAATGTTGCCTGCCCAACACTGATAGGCAGACATCTTCCAGGATATGCTGTTGCTTACCATCACAGCAACTACAGAGCTTTCACAGCAATACAAAAATAATTACTCCAGATACACTCTGATGTTGGAACGGTTGTAATACTGATAAACCCAACATCAGAGCTAGTTATTAAAATATATCATTTCAGTTTATGGCAAATTATATCATCATGGCACAGTGAAATCAGCTTCAGCAGTTCTAACTACATCTCATAATGCTCAAAATTCTTTTCTCACACTTTAGTAAAATATATTCTTCCTGATAAAATTGCTTTGTTTCATAAGAAAAACAGTACGAATATTACAGCAGACTCATTCTATCATTTTTTCTTTTCAGTATTTGAACCTAGTGAGGAATCCATCTGGTGTTCTAGAATTCAGGAATTTAGATGTAATATTGAAAATTGCATCCCTGCAGTTTCAGTTTGCCCCCTCTGAACCCAGATAGATGAGTTTACAGGAAAATTGAACTCAGCTTGTGAACTAGGTGACTTTCACTTGTTATATAACAACATCAATATCAATAGAGAGGTGATATCTGTTCATCTCTTTATATGTCTGATCAGGCGTTTAAGGAAACACTGTCCTGAATCACATGCAATGTGTTTGAGAGAATGTGATGTTTTGTTGTTATAATGTATTTTGTTTGCTTTTTATAGTATTATTTTCTGTGACATATAGGCTCGTGTCCTGCTTTAGAACTAATGTAAAGGAATAGTTTATGGCAGAACCTATCCAGGATTTTTTTTTTCCATTTCATAAATATTTAAGGGATTTTGCTACAATGCATTTGAGCAGAACGTGAAATATGAGTTTACTCTGGCATAACACTAGGGTTGGCAGTAGATGTTGCTGTGACTGGGCCCTGGTGT
The DNA here is from genome assembly GCA_933207985.1 of Pelobates cultripes. NCBI lineage: Eukaryota > Metazoa > Chordata > Amphibia > Anura > Pelobatidae > Pelobates > Pelobates cultripes. The sequence goes on from OW240912.1 coordinate 343,823,434, forward strand.
AGTGCCAACAGGGCAAGATTTTCCATAATAGGCACCTGCCTACAGGTGCCTGACCTGTATGGGGTGCCTGTTTTCAGCACCTTATAATGTGCTTTTATGAGTTTAAATAGGCTAGTGATGAGAAATAAGCATCAGGAGCGGTTCTGGTGTCTATAACATGTCCCTGCAGGCTTTTTAATCTAAGCACTTCCTTTTCAGAGAAACCGGCAGTGTTTACATTGCTGCTTAGTAACACCTCTAGTGGCCATCACTCAGATGATCACTATAGATGCTTACAATCTCAGTGGTGGAAAGTCGCTCCGACAACTACTGCAGTTGCTTCCTATGCCAGCATACTTCGCTCTCCTCCTCCAGCAGCATCACACTGATGGTCCAATCCAATGATTTTTCAGATCCCTCACCTGGTCGATATAAAACAAATATGGTACAATATTTAATTACCTTTTTCTAGTACTTAGGCAGCCTTTTTAGAGCTCTCCAACATTAGCAACATCACGCCGATGATCCAATCAAATGCATTGGGGACTTAACACGATTGGTGCTGAGCACCGCATATGCATTCAAGCTTTCCCCCGTAGGAAAGCTTTGAATCAATGTTTTCCTAAGGGACTTCCAAAGTAATAGGGTTCAATGCAGGCACTCTCACATTGGAACAGCCTGCATTGAACATAGATTACGTTAGTGTGAGGTGACCTCCAAGTGTGCCTTTTGGCACTCCAGATGTTGTGGACTACATATCCCCTGATGCTTTGCCAGCACTATGGCTCTAATGGCATTATGGGATGTAGTTCACAACTTCTGGAGTACTGAAGAATGCCTACTACTGATCTAGTGGCTGTCTGAGAGAACGCCACTAGAGTTGGGATTAGCCAGGAAAAAAAACAAAAACATTGTGGTTTCTCTGAAGATACAATGTTTTTCTTCACAGGGCTAGTATGACAGGGGCAAAACAATCAGAGCACGTTTGAAATAAAGTGGCCTGGGTGCCTATAGTGTCCCTTTAAATATAGGAGGTGTTTAAAAATAATATAAAAAATCCTGCGAGGTAACGGATCCCTTTTACAAAGTGTTTTACATTTTTGTATGTTCTGTCTTTTTAACACAAAGCTACTATATATTGTTTCACTTTGTAAGTAAATGATACAATTCTATACTGCACCGATTTAGTGTAATGAATATTTTACTAAGGCAAACAAAATAAGGAAAACAATTGACATGCCAAACAATGCTTCATCAAGACTCGAAATTACTATTATTCACTGAGTGGGTTTAATCACATAACACTTTCAACAATGTGCTAAAATCGAAACAGCTTTTCAAAGTGCTTCCAACATGTACATACTGCATCTCCTGTTTATTCAATTTTACACAGTCTGGTTTAATGAGCTGCTCAGATATTATAAAAATAACTGATTGAGGGACAGGATGCTAGTGTTATAAAAAAAGAGCATGAATTCTTCAAAATATCATTATGCAAATTGTAAAAATTACAGATTTTCCATCTCACATATTAACATTGTAATACCTGTAGCATTTTTCATGATCTATGGGGGCTTGTACAGTATGCTGTTTTGCACATGAGCAGTTCATAACCAGGTGCCTTCGGGTGGGATCTCTGCCAACTCCAATAATGTAAACGAGTAAGTGTTTTATTTTGTTTTCAATAAATTGTAAATTGTAGCTTATTAAAATCTGAATGATAAATGTAAGCAAAATTAAATGGACACTATAGTCACCAGAACAAATACAGCTTAATGTAGTTGTTCTGGTGTCAATAGCCTGTCCCTGCAGGATTTTTGTTGTAAACTCCGCCTTTTTAGAAAAAACTAGGAACTCCTATAGTTGCCACTCCTCAGACGGCTGCTAGGGGTACTTGTTGGGGCACTAATATTCAGAGTCTCCACGCTCTGCATGGAGATGCTGAACTGTCCTCATAGATTTAATACATTTCTATGAGGAAATGCTCCATGGCTGAGATCATCAGAATTGACAATCTCAGCCAATCAGATGCTTTCCTATTGGAAGAGGTCTGATTGAAGATCATCAGAATTGACAATGAGATGATCAGAACTGACAATTTCAGCCAATCAGATGCTTTCCTATGGGAAGAGGTCTGAGATCATCACTTCTGATAATGTTGGCTAAAGAGGCGGCTCAGGGGTGGAGTTAGAGTAGGCAGACCCACACAGAACTGGAAATAATGCAAGATCTAACAGGGGGAATCGGGGGATAGATAGTGATGTTAACACTATATGATCAGGAATACACATTTATGTTCCTCACCCTATAGTGTTCCTTTAATAGATTTGGAAAATTCCTCCAAATCAGATCTAGTCAGAAGCCACAGCTTGGTTATTTTAGACTAAAGTACCTCATGTACTCCCAAGTAGTGGTTGCAAAACCTAGTCTTTATGTATCTGTTTACAGATATCCAATATTTTTGCTGCTCAGTGGACCTTTATCAAGATTTGATTCTACAGATACTTTTTTCAAGGCTTGATGTCCTTGATGTTAAAGGACCACTATAGTGCCAGGAAAACATACTCGTTGGTCCCTCGGTAGACAGCAAATAGAGGCTGTCCTAGGCCTGCAATGTAAACATCGCCGTTTCTAAAAATTGCAATGCTTGACATTGCAGGACTAAGGGGGACAGGGACACTGCACCCAGACCACTTCAATGAGATGAAGTGGTATTGGTGCCTATAGTGTCCCTTACATAATGCCTTGAGTGTTTATGTTATATTTATTTTATTATTTTATAATTATTTTACACGTATGTAAAGGGGAATTTTACAGAAACTCGTATTTCCCCATTATATTAAGCAGTGCATTTTTTACATTAACTTCAACTTCATGTTTGTTTACCCATAACAGTAGGAGCTCAAGATAGGACCAAATTCACCTGTTGTTACTGCAAATTGCTTCTTCCTTTGATCAGCAGAGCATCATCGAGAGTGTCTACACACTAGTCAGTTTTCCTGTTTTCCTACACATTTCCTCATGATGCAGGAATTATGCTGAAGCTCTGGGTAGGTTATTCTTTTGATCATGGCCCGTTACCGTTGAGTAGAATGACATCAGGACCTTTGTGTGTTGCTTTCATGACAGTGAAGCAGAGAAGCGGCAGTATTAGAATAAATATTAATACCTATGAGAAAGGATGGCAGACAGATAAAATATTTACGCTAAATAGAGCACTTAAAGCTGCATTACCATCATGCAACCCTTATAAAAAACTTTAAATGCTACAGAAAAACAAGACTTTTCTTTTACAACAGAATTGATTTGACAGCCTGAATTTCACAAACAGTGGCTGAAAGCAGCTGTGGTGCGTGCCTATTGAGTGTCAAATGAAGACATGGCTGGCCTACGGGGCAGGGCCGCCATCAGAAATGTTGGGGCCCCTGACAAAGCACAAGGTCTGGGCCCCCCTCCCCTTCCCTCTCCCCCCAGGCCTGCCCACGCCCTACCTAGTACGCTGACAATGATGCAGGATTGAATGTGGTGTGTATAGTGGAAGTGAATTAGAATGTGTGTAATGGATGTAGTGTTTATGTGTATTAGATACTGTTTGTGCAGTGAATGAAGAGTGTGTGTTTGTGTAGCGGATACAGTGTGTATAGTGAACGCAGAGTGTGTTTGAGTAGTGGATGTAGTGTGTGTACAGTGATGTAGTGTGTGTTTGTGTAGTGGATGTAGTGTTTGTGTGTACTAGATGAAATGTGTTTAGTGGCTGCTGTGTCTGTAGTGGATGTAGTGTGTGTATTAGACGCAGTGTCAATGTATAGTGAATGAGTGTGTGTTATTGTAGTGAATGCAGAAAGTGTGTTAATGTGTAGTGAATGCAGAGTGTGTGTCAGTGTAGTGAATGCAGAGTGTGTGTTAGTGTGTAATGAATGCAGAGTGTGTGTTAGTGTGTAGTGAATCCAGAGTGGTTGTTAGTGTAGTGAATGCAGTTTGTGTGTTGTATTAGTGTATGCAGTGTGTGTGTTAGTGTATGCAGTGTATGTATTGTATTGGTGTATGCAGTGTGTGTATTGTACTGATGTATGCAGAGTGTGTGTTGTGTTAGTGAATGCAATGTGTGTGTTAGTGTATTCAGTGTGTGTATTGTATTGGTGTATGCCGTGTGTATTGTATTGGTGTATGCAGTGTGTGTGTTGTGTTAGTGTATGCAGTGTATTGTAGTGTATTGTATTGATGTATGCAGTGTGTGTGTTGTGTTAGTGTATGCAGTGTGTGTATTGTATTGGTGTATGCAGTGTGAGTGTTGTGTTAGTGTATGCAGTGTGTTGTGTTAGTGTATGCAGTGTGTGTGTTGTGTTAGTGTATGCAGTGTGTTGTGTTAGTGTATGCAGTGTGTGTGTTGTGTTAGTGTATGCAGTGTGTGTGTTAGTGTATGCAGTGTGTTGTGTTAGTGTATGCAGTGTGTGTGTTGTGTTAGTGTATGTAGTGTGTGTGTTAGTGTATGCAGTGTGTGTGTAAATGTGCAATCTGGGGGAGGTGGGAGGAAGGGGCATTTTCACATTAATTTCACATACATTTCCTATTAAATTAACTGTTTCTCCCCCCTCCCTGCTTCTTACCTGTGTCCAGGGAGGGGGGAGATTCCATCCCTGGTGGTCCGGTGGCATGGGGGGGCCCCCGGCTCCCTGTTATCGCAGAGGGGGCCCAGCACACAGCTTCTTCTCTTCTCTTATAATAATAACTCTTGCGAGACCCGTGGAGCGTTGCCTGGTGGTCAGGTGGTACTTGGAAGCTGTCTGTCTGCTTCTGGCTGATGCCCATGCTCTTCTTGCGAAGCCAGGTAGAGTGCATCGTTGACACGTTGCCATGGTAAGCAGTGGCAACGCTCTGACAGCTGGGACTCGCAAGAGTGCAAGGACCTAGCGGAGGAGCAGACACACGCCCTTTCAGGCTCCCTCTCTCTTTGTTAAAGCATAATGGTTCCCTGCAGCTCTCTCTCTCTATATATATACATATATATATCGCTATTCGAGATAGATGGATAAATATATATATATATAATTTTTATTTTTGTGGCCTGATGGCGGTCCTGATAAGAGTGCAACCAACTGTGATGCTAATGGAGATAGTGGTGAATAAATTACAGGTTTATTCAATTGGCAAAAGGGCAAATTCTCTATCTCACAGATGTTTCCAGTTTGGCTACTTTGTCCTAAAAATATTAATTCACTTTGAATTCTCACTTTTGTGAGAATTCAAAATTCGGTTTATTTGACATATTGCATTTCCTTACCGCCCTGCAGACTCCAACATTTATATTTAACACTGATATTTCCCAAGAGGGAGATAAACTACTAGTTGTGCATTGAAAATAGTCCAGCTAAAAATATCGCTGATAATCACTGTGAAAACAATTTTTCTGTTAGTCCATCAAGTTGGACTTTAACCCAAACCAACAAGCGAGACAGATTCCTGCTTTGAACAAAAGCAGGAACAAAAACAGGAATATAGTCACCAGAACAACTACAGCTTATTGAATTTGTTCTGGTGAGTAGAATCATTACCTTCAGGCTTTTGGCTGTATACACCGTCTTATCAGAGAAAATGCAGTGTTTACATTACAGCAAAGTGATAACTTCACTGGCCACTCCTCAGATAGCTATTAGAGATCCTTCCTGGGTCATAGCTGCCTAAAATGCATCCAGACATTCAGTATCTCCTCCCTCTGCATGCAGACACTGAACTTTCCTCATAGAGATTCATTGATTCAATTAATCTCTATGAGGAGATGCTGATTGGCCAGGGTTGTGTTTGAATCATGCTGGCTCTGCCCCTGATCTGCCTCCTTGTCAGTCTCAGCCAATCCTATGGGGAAGCATTGTGATTGGATCAGGCTACCACTTCTGATGATGTCAGCAGACAGCTTGTTTTTCTGAGTCAAACAGCATGCAGAGTTACAGCTTCTGGCTTGAATATAGTAAGATTTTGCTATATTTAGGGAGGCATGAGGGGCCCAGGGGGGCTAGATGGTGGTTTTAACACTCTAGGGGGCCTGGTCAGCGCTGGGCGCTTTAACAGCACGACCGGGCCCCCTGTGATGACATCACAAGCTGGAAGGAAGTGACCGCACGTCACTCCTCCCAGCTAACACTGAGAGCCGCGCAGGAGGAAGCAGAGGGAGTCAGAGTGGGAACTCTGACTCCCATCCACCTGAGCCACCACTGGACCCCAGGGAAAGTCGCCCTTCTGCACCTTAAAGGTAGGAAACAGGAGGTTGGCTTAAACATTTTATGTGTGTTTGTATGTATGAGTGTCTGTCTGTATTTATGTGTGTGCCTGTCTGTATGTGTGTGTCTGCCTGTTTGTATGTATGTATTTGTATTTATGTGTGTGTGTGTGCCTGTCTGTGTATGTCTGTATGTGTGTGTGCTTGTCTGTCTGTATATATGTGTGTGCCTGTCTGTATGTGTGTGTCTGCCTGTTTGTATGTATGTCTTTGTATTTATGTGTGTGTATGTGCCTGTCTGTATGTGTGTGTGCTTGTCTGTTTGTATGTATGTGCATCTTGTGTGTGTCTGTCTGTTTGTATGTGTGTGTCTGTCTGTGTGTGTGTGTCTGTCTGTTTTTTATGTGTTTTTGTATGTATGTGTGTCTTGTGTGTGTCTGTATGTATGTATGTGTGCCTGTCTGTCTGTATGGGTGTGTGTGTGTGTGTGTCTGTATGTGTGCATGTATGTGTCTGTGTGTGTCTGTCTGTATGTGTGTGTGCCTGTCTGTATGTATGTGTTTGTGTCTGTGTGTGTCTCTATGGCTGTGTGTGTCTGTTGGAGGGTAATAGGGAGGGCCCACAGATCATTTTCGCAACAGGGCCCCATGGTTTGTGTGTACGCCACTGGTCTCACTACAGTCTGTGATTTAAAAGAAAACGTTGCTTACATGGGACACTGTAAGCACCATGATATCTTCAGCTTATTGAAGTGGTTATGGTATATAGATCTAACCCCCGTCTCACTGTTCAATTCTTTGCCAAAAACCCAATATTAAATCATAGCAAATAGCAGTGTAATGAGATGGAAACATTTTTATTTCAGGGATATTGAAGTTGTATCTATTCTTGCCGCGTGTGTAGTCAGATTAGACCATCCATTATAAAAATAAAGGAGGTTTTGCTTTAACCATGTTCAAGCAAACAAATTGTACATATATGTATACACGATGATGTCATCTACTCAGATGCCCGAGGTTTTGTTGGCACTAGGCAGGACTCATTATCTTAATTTTCCACTGCTTCGGTACAAATCCTGTCTAGCTCATCATAGTTTTACTGGGGATCCTGACGGTCCACATTGATTGTGGGTATTCATGATGGCTATCCATTTACAGCAGACAGGATCCTGTAATCTAGAGTAAGATTTTTAAGTAATTAGAAAACAGATGCTTTTCTTTACTAGGAAGAAATAAAATAAACAAAAAACAGACCCTGGCATCGGCAGACAATGCTGACATTGTGCCGCCAGTGCTGGTTTCTTTACCGACTTAACTTGGATGCTTACAGGCAAAACAATGTTTTCCAACTTTTCAACTGAGGGAGGACTAGAACATTCATATATTATCTAAAATTTTATTTTTCAGCGACAGGAGTGTAACAATTGACACATAGAATTAAAGGATCATTCTTTTTTAATGTATTTTGAAAATATTTTTCAATGCATGCACAGAATAAATTAAAAGAACACTCCAAGCATCATAACAGCGACAACATGCTGTAGTAGTTATGGTGTCAGGAGTGGCTTGGCCTGTCTCATGATAAGACCTCAAATCACGAGGCAAAAAAAAAATATCTTTAAAAATATAAAGTGTGGGAGATTAATGTAAGTGTGCTGAAAGGAGACGGTAAATTCTGTCATAATTTTGACAGTAGTTATTAAAGTATTCTAAGAATGTTCTAAAAAGTGATGATTTTCTTCATAGTGAATACCACCAGTTTTCTCAGAAATTTTCATTTCAGTAAGCTGCCAAGTTTAGAGTGGCGGAAAACAAAAAAGTGAAACAAAACACTTTTTTTCTATCGGGAAAAATGTTGGAAAGAATGATGCATTGCTGAAAAATATGGCGCTTATTAAAAAACGACAGGGCGCGAAAAAAGCAATTGATGAAAAATCCAGATGGATTTAATGAATTGTGCTGACAATTCTTCAAAAATTAGATGTAAAAGTGTCAGCAAAAATGGACAATGCACAAGATAACCATAAAATATAGATCTAATTCCCTTCGCAAATAATAACTAAATGCAAATATATCAAAAGATATCTAAAGAGGGAGAAAATCATATTCGTGGTCAGAGGGGGCATCACTTCCAGACAAGCACCTTTCATCCGAAAACATGGAATCAAATGGCATTAAAACCCTGCACCCATAGCAATTCCACACCGTGCTCTGTAATTTAATTCAAACATGGTCAATTAAGCTGGTGCTGTCACGAATGATGTAATTAGAGTTGTTATTTCGCTATCAGTGTTATATGGCACTCAGGGATATTAATAAAATTGTGCCAAACTTAGATCAAGGCTTTTAATTACCCCAGTTGGGGGCTCCAGCTTCTGTCAGCCCCCTTAGCAAGGTCCTCAGTTGAATAAATTGATTGATTGACGGATGGATGGACAGATGGAATGGACAAATCTTTAATCTGAGTAATATTACATTTTTCCGAGGCGTGCAGATGTGTTATTATTTGGAATGTGAATTTGCATTCCATTCCGTGTTCTTTGTTTGGTTGTCTTTCCCACTGATCCCCTATCCCAGCCCTTTTCTATCCTTGCTGTCCTGCGTACTTTATGTACATGTGTGGATGTGTCTAGTCAGTAGATGCAGTGAGTGGATTTCCGGTTCCAGCCCTGTGGTTTAGCTGCATGCAGGGTGTCTGGGATTTATCTGTCTGCTGAGCAGGGAACAGAGAAAGGTGATAAGAGGCGGATATTAAACAGACAGCAGTCCTGCTGTGTTGTTTTTTTATATTCCTACACCAAAGGATAGTCTCCTATCACTTCCACCTCTCACTCTAAGGTTATATCGAGAGGAGACAGAAGCAAATACATAATATTATTATACTTCTCGCAGGAGTTCTAGATATGAACAAAGTGCTCCGTGTATAGCTAGGAAAGAGCTTATACATACATTTTTACCTGCAGCTCACACATTTGACAAGTTAACCAGTTACATTAACTCTGAATTCTTAATCTTTTTCCGCTACATAATTTCATGCTACATTTCATATAGCAGCTCAATAACTACTGCAAGTAAGGAGTGTGCTTGTGATTGGGTACTGAATTCAAATATAATCAAGGTTTTTCCTAGTACCCTAAGCCCACTTTTATTGCAGTTAACCCTTTCAGTATGACTGACTCTCCATTAAAGGAACACTGTAGTGTCAGAATTAAAAACGTGTGTGACAGCGGTGGGATGGTAGTTCCATGCCAAACGGAACCAACGTTAGTTATCGGAACAAGCATGGCGCCCAGATACACTGAGGAAAAGTTTGACAGGATGCTAAACATGCTGCTGGCTTACTATGGTCCCAACCCAGCTAAGAAATATGTACAGCACACAAGGAAAATAGTGGCCGAGTACCTGCAGCGCATGGCAGAGCTGGCAAGCGAGAGGGCACAGTGGGGGACACCCATGCCCCAGCAACAGAGTGCGGTCCAGGGAAAGAAGCATTCCCTCCTTCCTCCCCAGCAGCAGTGTGAGGTCCAGAGAATGGAGACAACCAGTCTCGTTCCCCAGCGGCAGTGTGAGGGCCAGGGGGAGAAGCATTCTGTTCTTCCTCCCCAGCAGCAGTGTGTGGTCCAGGGAATGGAGGCAACGGGTCTCGTTCCCCAGCGGCAGTGTTAGATCCAGGGAACAGAGACAACTGGTCTCGTTGCCCAGCGGCAATGTGAATTATTGGGAGTGGAGACAACTGGTCTCGCTCCCCAACAGCTGAGTGAGATCAAGGGGAAGAGCACAGCTGGCTCTCCTTCCCAGAGGCCAGCCACAACCCCAGTGATTCACGGGAAGCAGAGTTGCGACCGGCTCAGCAGACAACTCCCATAATCCTCAGGAAGCTGGGAAAACTGCAGAGAAACAGGTGATGCAATGGCTGGGAGGGCACACTTGTTTGGGGGGGGAGGGGGGGTTTATGGGCCAGGAGATCCCGGTGTACCGGAGCCTAGGCTGGATGGCCACCCTGGCTAATGGTGCCTTATGTCTAAGTCACCCTGCACCTAGAAGGGTGCAGAGTGCAAAGCTGACCAGACCCCAGGACTGTAGGTGCTGGCCGTGGACAATTGCTGTTGCGGGCATGGCACTCACAGACGTGTCCAGTGTTCACTCCACACAGCAGTGAGCTGACCCATGTGGTTCATGCTGTGGCTGTCAGAGGTGGACAAGGGGGAGGTGTGTGACGGACCGGCGTCACTGAGTGCCATACCCACATGTACCCACTGGCTTGTCCGCGGTGTTTCAGGTCCTCCTGCTAGGGATCACCCTACCTGCTCCTAAAGGAGCCATAATCACTGGCCAGAGGAGATCCTGCAGCCGGCCTGTCAGAAGGGAAGAGTTGGCTTCAGGGCCACAGGGTCTCACTGGCCTCCTGGAAGTCCATGCCAGCCAATAGGAGAAGGGCTACCTTTCAAACTAGTTTTGTGCCCTTTCTCCCGATTGGCCAGCGAAACACCTCCCCGTCCGAGCATTGATTGCGTGATTTGGTTTTGCACCCTTTTCCCTGATTGTCAGGTGGAACGCCTCACTGCCCCGAGCGCTGATTGGCGTGATTTGGGTTCAGATTCTTTTCCCTGATTAGCTGGCGGAACACCTCCCCTCCCTGAGCACCGATTGGAGCAAATTGGTCCGTGCCTGTCTAAGTTCCCCAATGTGTATAATGTATCTTACTGTTTGTAACTGTTGTGCTGTTGGTATCTCCCAGAGCGGGAGATAGTTATCTGTAAGCCATCCCCCTCGAGCCTGGGGCTTGTACTAAATTGAATGGAGACCCCTCTTCGTATAAATGAAGTCTGTACCAATAAAGCATTGTCAATGTTGTATTCCCAAGGCTGTGGCTCATCCAGTTACTGGGGGGGGAAGGGTTCCTGAGTGGCTGAAGGAAGGTATTAGTGGAGGTAACCGGTTGGGTTACTTTGGGTCCACTACAACGTGTATTCCTGACACTAGCATGGATTCCTGATATAGGTCCCTGGTCCCCCTCTCTGGAGATTAAAGGTGGTTTTGCTCAACTTTCCTCCCATGCCACCTTGGTCTCACCGCAGCTGTCCCCGTCTCCCTGCCTGAGATCATCAATCTTGATGATCTCAGCTAATTCAATGCTTTTTCATAGGAAAGCATTGGAAGGCTATTGTGCATTCACAGCAAAATGCTACGTCAATCAGCATTTCCTCATAGGGTGTCTATGTAGTACGTGGACACTCTGAATCATTGTACAGCGCTACGGAATATGTTGGCGCTATATAAATAATAAAATAATAATAATAATAATGCCAGTGCTGCACACAGTGCAGCAATGTACTAAGAAGCACCTCTAGTGGCTGTCTGAGTAACTGCCGCCAGAGGTGGTACTAGCCTGCAATGTAATAACTACATTTTCTCTGAAAAGTGTTTACAGTGCTTAGACTGCAAGGACAGGCTATAGACAGAAAAACCAGTGCATTAAGCTGTAATAATTCTGGTGACAATAGTGTCCCTTTAAACCCTTTTGACTGCAAACATTAATACAGGTGACTGATGCTGAATGGACTGCAGAGATTTGCCCAGACAGTATCTTCCTGCACTCTGTGTCTGCATATACTCTATTTTTGGATGGATAATGAGGATGCAAACTCTTCATTAAGGCAACAGTGGCTGAAGAGTTTGGTATTGAAGACCGCATTGCAAGTCATATTTCAGTGTTTGCAGATGACACCAAACTTTGTAAAACAATACAATGTGAGCAAGATATTACTTTGCTGCAGAGGGATTTAGATAGACTGGGGGACTGGGCACTCAAATGGCAGATGAAATTTAATGTTGAAAAATGCAAAGTTATGCACTTTGGCGTAAAGAATACACAAGCAACGTATACCCTTAATGGAAGCGAATTAGGGATAACAACACACTAAAAGGACTTGGGAATTGTTATAGACAACAAACTATGCAACAATGTGCAATGTCAATCAGCAGTTGCCAAGGCCAGTAAGGTATTGTCATGCATGAAAAAGGGCATTCATTCTTGGGACAAGAATATAATTTTGCCTCTTTATAAATCACTGGTAAGACCCCATATTGAATATCCTGTGCAATTTTGGGCACCTGTTCTAAAGAAGGATATTATGGCACTAGAAAAAGTGCAGAGGCGGGCTACAAAATTAATAAAAGGAATGGAACATATCCGCTATAAAGAAAGGTTAACAAATTTAAACCTATTTAGTTTAGAAAACGTCGCCTGAGAGGGGATATGATAACATTATACAAATATATTCGGGGCCAATACAAACCATTGTGTGGAAATCTATTCACAAACCGGACTTTACATAGGACACGAAGCCATGCGTTTAGACTGGAAGAAAGAAGATTTCGCCTAAGGCAAAGGAAAGGTTTTTTTACTGTAAGAACAATCAGGATGTGGAATTCTCTGCCTGAGGAAGTGGTTTTATCAGAGTCCATACAGATGTTCAAACGGCTACTAGATGCATACTTGCAAGAACAGAATATTCAAGGATATAATCTTTCAATGTAGGGTAATAACTGCTTGATCCAAGGATAAATCTGACTGCCATTCTGGGGTCAAGAAGGAATTTTTTTCCTAGCTTGTTGCAAAATTGTGCTTCAAACTGGATTTTTTTTGCCTTCTTTTGGATCAACAGCAAAAAACAAATGTGAGGTAGGCTGAACTTGATGGACGCAAGTCTCTTTTCAGCTATGTAACTATGTAACTATGTAACTATGTATAGGGTGCACAAGAATCCCTAGGTTTTTGTCAAATCCCTTAAAAATGATTTGACAAACATTTGAGGTACTTGACACTTTGCCTTCTAGCACCATGACCACTACAGTAAAATACAGTGGTTATAGTGCTTATAGTCTTCCTTTGAGAGGTTTCAAAATGGTTCATGAATGATTTCCTCTGCTGCTTCATTAATACTACTAAATAGGATTAAATCAAGTAAAGGAGTCTTTTTCTAATTATCTATGCGATGTGTAAAATTTGATTTGGAAGATTATGTAACTCAATTCCCCTCATTTCAATCATATGAAGCATGCATTATAGATTTGTACCTAATGTCAGTCTGTTCTATTTCTAGCATAATTTTTAAATGTGTGAAAGGGTTGCGGGCTATGGAGACTCTGGTTGAAGAATGAAAGAAACTGAATTTATGGTATCTGTTTAAAAGTTGTTGTTTTTTTCTCTTCCAATTACGTGCATGAGTTTTCATGTCTGTGTGAATGTATATGCAAGATATGTGCAAAGTGCTAGAATCATGTAACCAATGTGTTAAATAGTACATCTGTAGCATATTATCAATATTTTATGAAGATGGATGGAAATTTGGTATCTCTCTGTGACAAAGGGAAACGACAAAGGGAAACATCTTTAAAGAAATTGTTTCAAAGTTACATAGTTACATAGACTGAAAAGAGACATGCGTCCATCAAGTTCAGCCTTTCTCACATCTGTTTTTGCTGTTCATATACAAAGAAGGCAAAAAAATTCGTTTGAAGCATGTCAAATTTTGCAACAAACTGGGGGAAAATTCCTTCTTGTCATCAGAATGGCAGTCAGATTTGTCCTTGGATCAACAAGCTGTTACCCCACAATTTAAAAATGATATCCTTGAATAATATGTTTTTGCAAGTATGAATCCAGTTGCTGTTCAAACATCTGTCCAAACTCTGATAAAACCACTACTTCAGGCAGAGAATTCATCATCTTTATTGTCCTTACTGTAAAAACTCTTTCCTTTGCCTTGGACTAAATCTCCTTTCTTCCAGTCTAAACGTGTGACCTTGTCCATATGTGTAGTCCTGTTTGTATAAGTGAAGTATAGTTATGTAGTATTTAAACAGTCTCAGTAGTATTTGGGTTCTTTAAAAGGGACGCTATAGGCACCCAGACCACATCATCTCAATGCCATCTAGATGCCATGTCCCTCTCGTTTTAACCCTGCAGTGTAAAACATTGTTATACTGTGTAGAATATTGCATATTCTATGTTTCTATTGATTATGTATGGATGTATGGATTGGCATAAGTAACAGATGGTATCAATAAGTCACAAGGCTTTCTTGTATGAGAGCTCTGGAATGTAAGTTGGGGGTTTTGTCCTTATATGGCTAAAGTTATAGTCTGAATTCATTATGGTCATATCTATATAGTAACTGAACACGAGGTCTCTCGCTCTCTTGGCTCTTGGCTTTCTTTCCTGTACAAGATGTAACTCTCCCATCAGAAGTCCAACAATTACCATCTGCTGTTGAATGTCCATTATCCTGTAATATCCTTTGTTGTTTTATTATGCATCAGTAACTAAGAATAAACCTGAAGAAACCGTAAGTCAGATTGCGTATTAGTACTTTTCATTAATATAGACATATATTAATGTTGCGAGCATTTGGCCCAAGACTATATATACAAAAGACGTATATATCAATCAACTGAAGAGAAGAAGAAATTTAGAAGATTCAACATTGACAATCTATACAACCAGATTTTACATACTGTCATTGTTTACATTGCAGGGTTTAAATAACTCTAGTGTTCCCGATAAAATAACCAAGTATTATTCAGCAATTTCAATCAGATAGTCTCATAGAAACCATTTGAATGGAACAGTGCGCACTAGCCTTCAAATGTTTTCCTATGGGAAAGTATTGGATTGGATGAAAACATCAAGATTGATGTTCTCAGCCATGGAGGCATGGGGGGAGCCATCACCTAAATGGTGACTAGGACACTATGGCATTAAGAATACACATTTGTATTCCTAACACTATAGTGTTTCATTAATGAAGGCCCCACAATTGTTTTGCTTTTTCCAGTCAGTTTCATGTGTAAACATTTTAATGTGTTAAACTCTTAGAAAAAATACTGTATACTACATACAATATGTATACTAAGTGTGGAACACATTAAAAAGAAAATATATATTATGTGTACTGGTAGTGTCCCTTTAAGGTACAAATCATATGCCATGCTATTGAACTGAATCAGATGATATTCAACAGCATTGTTCACAATCTAGGGGCTTATTTAGGTGCTCAATTTGATTTCTGGTTAGAATCATACATTTGGAATGCACAGAGAACTCAAGGATCAATTACATCACACAGATCTCATTTCTCACAATCATAATAATTCTATTAAAAGACAAACTGGCAGTGATGATGTTTCTAATAGATACTGGACCTTGACAGTTTCGAAAACTTCCTTGAGTTTTCCTGGAACTTATAGAACTTAATTTCTTCTTTGGCCTTCAGTGACAGTTGTTGCAGAATATTATATTAAATGTTATTAGGAATTTATGTGTTCTGGAAAATATATATATCCTTTTTTTTGTTTTCTTCAATAATCCGGGTTTACTGGAATCCGTGATGGCACCTAAAAAAAACTAAACATTGTAAAATGTTTAGCCAACAAATAATTTTCCTATCCAGGTTTGACAGGTCTGATATTGGGAGAGGGAAAGGAATGTATGGGTTAGTCCCCCCAGGTAGGCATGTCTGTGACATAATTAGTCACGGACGATGAGCTTGCCCATAATGGGGAACATCATCTTGTTGCACAAGCCAGGTGACAGACTGCCCAACAGAGCAGCCAGTAAGGGCTGCTTATACACTGAATGCTGCTATAGCATTCATGTATGAGGTTAAAGGGACAGTTTAGGCACCATAATAACTTCATCAAAATGAAATTGTTATGGGGTTGAACCATTCTCGAATGTGAGCCTCCAGCACTGATCCTCAGGTTCCCCAGACAGCGGTTTCTGAAATTTCAGTTGATGCTCTTAACCAATCAGTGACTCTCCATTCACAAAACTGGCTTGAAAAAGGTATGTTTCTTTTCAAGCCAGTTTTGTGAATAGGGAGTCACTGACTGCTCTCAGCTAATAATCGTGGTTATGGTGCTTGGAGTGTTCCTGTAAGAATATAATGTACTTCCCTTCATCACACTTCTGCATTATCATTCATTCATATCTAGAGAGAAAATCCACACGAGCACTTAGGCATTCCTTCAGTTGTATTGTACATGCATACAATACTGGTCCATCATGGCAGGAATTACTGTAATTTATATGCCATGCCCTCTGTGTCCAGCAGACCATGAAACCTGGTAAGATTTTTAAAAAGTAAAGAGCAGATTCTGTAAATGTTTATTACGCTTTTGGATTGCACAAAAATCTGAAATTTTCGCTTTAGGTGACTTTAATCTCATTACTTGTTATGAAAGCACAGTAGGCACATATACATTGAGTTACACATGACATTTCTATATATTATAAAAATGTGGAGAAAATGCATAAAAGGAAACAAATGGTAAATCAAAACAGGTTGAAAGGACGGTGGGATCTTGTGTGATTATTTCAGATATCATAGACTGAAGCCAGAAATAGCTGTGAAATCCCAAAATAGCAAAAGGTTCTCCTCTAAATGTCACATTATTTTGTAAATGAGTAATGATCTTTCAAGGCAGACAAGACAGCCCCAAATATGTCTGGAAATACCATGTTTAATCACTTACATGAACATGTTACTAGATGGATTTAGGTGCAAAGCTGAGAAAATTGCTTTGGCGAAATGTAATATAGGGGTGATTCTGTGTTAATGGCCTGAAAATGGAGCAGTCACTTTGAAAACCAATGTTTAGCCAATCACTAATGAGCACATATAGGCTCAGCCAATCACTAGTGAGCAAATATGGGAGCTTAATGTTTAGTGTAGTGTGTTTGGGTAGTGCCGGGGTTAATGTTTAATACAGTGTAAAAGTTATTTAGTGTTAGTGTAAGGATTAATATTTAATGTAGTGAGTTAGGGTAGTGTAGGGGTTTAAGGGACATTTTCACTGGGATATACATATATATGGAAAAGTGCTGATTTAGGACCACTGTCAAAAGTACTTTTTCTCTGTGTTTTCTGACTTCACCTTGTTGGTACACCACCCACTAAAGTGTCTGGAATCCAACTTGTGACAACGTTGCTGTGGGAACAGGTAGAGTTGCGATTTACCGTATTTATCGGCGTATAACACGCACCGGCGTATAACACGCACCTCATTTTAAGAGGGAAATTTCAGGGGAAAAAAACTTAAAGGACCACTATAGTGCCAGGAAAACATACTCGTTTTCCTGGCACTATAGTGCCCTGAGGGTGCCCCCACCCTCAGGGACCCCCTCCCCCCGGGCTCTGGAAAGAGGAAGGGGTTAAACACTTACCTTTCTCCAGCGCCGGGCGGGGAGCTGTACTCCTCCTCTCCTCCTTGCTCGCGACGTCATCGGCAGGAGCCGCGCGTGCATTCAGCCAGTCGCATAAGAAAGCATTTACAATGCTTTCCTATGGACGCTTGCGTGCTCTCACTGTGATTTTCACAGTGATAAGCACGCAAGCGCCTCTAGCGGCTGTCAATGAGACAGCCACTAGAGGCTCTGGAGGCTGGATTAACCCTCAGTATAAACATAGCAGTTTCTCTGAAACTGCTATGTTAATAAAAAAAAGGGTTAATCCTAGAGGGACCTGGCACCCAGACCACTTCATAAAGCTGAAGTGGTCTGGGTGCCTAGAGTGGTCCTTTAAATTTCAAATAAAGAACTTCTTTTCCCCTTCCCCCTCTTACCCCTTCTTACTCCCTCCCCCTTACTCCCCTCCCCTCTCCCTTTCTACCCCTTTCTTACTCCCTCTTCTTACTTCCTCCTCTCTTTCTTACTTCTCTCCCTCTTACTACTTTTCTTACTTCCCTCTCTTTCTACTCCCTCTCCCCCCTTTCTACCCCCTCTTCTACCCCCTCCCCTTTCTACCCCCCCTTCTTACCCCTCCCCTCTCTTACCTCCCTCCCCCTTACTCCCCCTCTCTTATTCCCCTCTCTTCTCCCCCCTCCCCCTTCTTACTCCCCTCCCCTGTAGCGTGGCCGAGCCGCTCTGCCGTCCGCGGTGGCCGGCCGGAGTGATAGGAAGGTGCACGCTCAGTGTGCACCTTCCTGTCAGTCCGACCGGGTACAGGAAACAGAAACTCCTGTTCCGCGCTGAACCAGGAACCCGCACAAGGTCACAAATATAGTAGGTACAAAAGAAAAAGAACTAAGCTTAAAAAAGACCATCTTGGTCGAAACGTTGCTGATTTTTGGGTTTCATTACATTTTTCCCTTTTAATACCATGAAGTGCCTGGACCTTCTTCTTTTGTACCTATTAAAATAGGGACTGTCATAAAGAAAGCCAGACCATTGGTAGTCTGGCCGGGTCTGGTTTCAAATCCATAACGTGTTCCGTATTTGTGAGGTCACTACTACTAATCAATATGGAGTTGTTAAATATCTTCTTGTATAGTCACCAATAGAATGTGCCTACTGGTTTAATTGGTTTCCATGGCGATTGCCTTGCTTATAATCCTTCCTTATTTTAGAATAGAACACTTTGATAAATCCCCCGTTTGTTTTTGTTTTGTATATGCAATCCCTCTCAATTTCTTTCTTAGAAGGTATAGATCCATCTTACAGGACTCTCTTAGGCTTTCTTAAGGACATATTGCGCAAATGATTCCTTTTAATATATTATATCATCACAGACATGATATTGAGCCTTCCAGTACATTACTATGCAGAGAGGGTTTAATGTAATAATGGTATTAAATATTAAAACCATCATGCATTCACTTCTTTCGTGGAATGAAATATTGCCTGCATGATTTAACATTGTGCTAATCTGTGTTACAGACTCTTAAAGATCTTGGAGTTTTGGTAATGATTTTAGAAGATGAAAATCTAATTAACAAATTAATGAGTCTCATTGCTATATTCTACTAAACCATGCTTCAGCATTATATTATTTTTTAAATTCAAGGATAGGTCTAATCTTTACTCTTCGGGCAGCAAGGTAGGAAGTATACTTATTGATGGCAGCTGCTTTTTAAAACATTTGTCCTCTCTTGACGATATACATCAGAGGAGCTGGGGAGAGAGAATAACACGTCATCTGTCACTCCAGGTCCTCTCATTGCATATCAGTTTTTGGTAGATGGAACAAGTTAATGGAAGCAGCTGTAAATAGCAGTGTAACTCCTACTAATTTCAGGCAGGCTGTGACATGTATGAGATTAAGGCTCACACTACACATTGTCAGTTATACCATGCATTAAGTTTTTTTGTTTTCGTTTGTTTTTTATGCATAAAATCATGTCTACCACCTTACAATATGATATTTGTAAGCATGATTGGCTTGAACTAGTGGATAGAAAAATGTAACATAAGCTACTGATAAATTTCTAATTAACTGATTGTTCCTCGTCTTCTTTTTGACTACTAAGTATGTCACCTTTTTGCTGTTAAAGTCCACTTTCAGTGAACTGTGGTGCTAGAGATATCAGGATTCACCCTATTTTTTTTGTCTCTTGTTGTGAAATGAGTTTGTTTGAGCATCACTCTCTAAAAACTGTTTACATCGGGGTACTTTAACTAAAGTCTGAGTCAGAACAACTTAAAGGGACACTCCACTGTCCAAATAAAATCTAAATATTTTGTCAGTATACCACCAATGGAAACATGCAGGCATTTGATTATGCTTGTTTTCATTCCAGGTATATCTAAAAACAGTTTGTAAGAGCTGCAGATCTCTTGTCTGAAGTCTTTGCAAGCCCTCCCCTTCTAACCCAGCTAGACATTCTGTGGCTGTCCAATCACAGACTTCTTAATGCAGCTCAATGATAATTCTTTGCAATACTGGTGCTCTGTGCTATGTTTGCCTCTTGAGTTTAGCTGCGCTGAGCTAAACAACCAAGAAGTTACAGACTTGGTTGTCTGATTGACAGGCAAGGGGTGTAACAAGGTTAATTCATAAAAATTTAAATTTCTATTGAAATTTCCAATTTTTGTAAACACAGTTAAACAAAAGTGCCTTATGGTTCTGTAGGGTCCCTTTAAGAACTGAGTGATACATTTTAAATCAATAAATCAATGTCCAGTTTTGTCCAGAATGTCCAATATATTATACTAAAAATGTATTGTTTACATTTAGTTTCATTAGTTTGTCCATTAGTTTGTCTTATATTTTGGACATTAAGTCACAACAGCGTGCAGTTTAATATATAACCCCCACTGTGGTTCTTCCTTTTCAGCGAAGTTACAGTGCATCCAACCTAAATCTCTCTAACAAGCTCAGAGACCTAAGGTGGTAGCACAACCTGGCCAAATATATTGCTGTTACTTAGTAATACATGAACATGCACAGGAATTGGCTAAGCGGCCAAAATGTGAGGCTGCCAAGGGGTCCTCAAGGATAGTGGAAAAGTAATTCTCAGACTTAATCCTTTCAGGAGTGTCTCTTGCATCCTTTCATTTTTTATTTTTTTAACTCTTTTGTCTCGATTTGTTACAGCTGCAATGTTTCTGCCCTTGGTGCTTACCTCAATGTTGTCTCCTTTGATGATACAAATATTTACTTTGGGATTTTTTATTCATGCCTTTCTTCCTTTTTAATAATCATATTGAAACAATCTCCCATTGCACAACTCCTGTCCACCCGTTTCTAAAGACAGGCATATCTGCTTCCAAAGCTACAGATGGAAGAAACACTAAATAAATCTTGGCTCCCTATCATTCATTCCTATAAGCTGTGCTCTTTTCTATCATTTAAAAACAAACAAACCTGTCAATCAGGATAAGCAAAACATGAGTAAATATAAACAATGCGGGATATGTATGTATGTGTTCTTCTCTAAAAAGTGGAGCAAAAATATACAAGGGGAGGAGTCAGCAGTTGAATGTGCCCGCTATTTCCACCAGTTTCTAAAGTGATTGCCCTACCTGTAGTACAGTAGACCACTTTGTAGAACAGACAACTTTGGTAAATCTCTCCCATTGTCCCTATTAATCATCCAATGCAATGGCTGTACTAGCACTGAACTGGATTGCGATGTCAATTGCTAAATATTTAATAGATAAAAAAAAAAAAGCATATTCCATGTTTTATTTATTGTGTTATTTTAAGAGAAGTGGATCCCTTTTGACGTTTGCTCCTTTTATTAAAGCTATTGTGTTGGCACTATATAAATGGCAATAATAATAATAATAGATAAATGGCACTAATAGGTTGAACTTGATGGATGCAAATCTCTTTTCAGCTATGTAACTATGTAACTATGTAAGATATATGTAGCTAGTGGACAGGCTAGAGACACAAGCTTAAAGGGACACTAAGCACGGAAACAACTTTAGATTAATTAAGCAGTTTAAGTGTATAGATAAAGCCCCTGCAGTCTCACTGCTCAATTCTCTGCTATGTAGGAGTTGAATCACTTGGTTTAGGCAGCCCTATCCACACCTCCCCTGGCTGAGAGCTTCCCTATACATTTCATGAAAAGAGAACAGTCTGTTTAATTTACAGTTTCTTATCTCCTGTTCTGTGAATAGCCTGGTAGACCTGCAACCCCTATACTCATACACAAACACACACACACACACACACACATCTCTCCTATACACAAACACTACAGCCTCTGTACACACACACATTACATCCCTTATACACATACACACATTACAGCTCCTATATCTATATACACACACAATGCAATTGCAATGCACATACATACACTGCCGCCCCCAGATACAGTCACAAACAGACACATGCTACCCACAGGAAATCACACAAGCAGCCTCCAAACACACACAACACCAACAACAACCTCCCAAAACATGCACAGCACCCTTTACCAGCACTGTCCCACGTATGTCCTCTGGTATCCCACTTATGGGGAAAGCAGAGACAAGTCACCAGCAAATGCAGTGCAAGTGTGTAATTAAATTTGCTTGTGCTGTGTAAAACAAACACAAGGCATTTCCCCCATCCAAGAGCACTTCAGCAAGGGATGTCTTGGAATAGTATCTAACTAATATACTCAGTTTTGGGGGGGGGAGAGTGCTCGTCATTGGTGATGGGATTACACCCCCCCTATCTTGTACTGCCATTCCTATTGGGTTGCTCTCCCTATGTATGTTTAGGCCAAATGTTTTTCCCATTCTGCTCCTGCAGTCAATCAATTACTGTTGAAAACAAGACATAGTCTTGCCTGAAATTTTCATTGCAGGGGTTACCATAGCATATATTTAAAGATACCTACCATTTTCTCTTTATTATAGTAAAAGACCACTATAGTGCCAGGAAAACAAACTCATTTTCCTGGCACTATATAGTCCTTAGGTCCCCCCACCCTCAGGGCCCTATTAAAACTTATTCAGCCACTTACCTTAATCCTGCGCCGCGCTCCCTCAGCGCTGGTGACCTCTCCTCCCCCACCTACATCAGCACCCGAGTGGAGCCGAATGTGCATGCGCAGCCAGAGCCGCGTGCGCATGCAAACCGCCCATAGGAAAGCATTATATAATGCTTTCCCATGGACTTTCTGCGTGCTCAATTTTTTTCAATTTTTGCATTGAGCGTCAGGAAGACTAGAGGCTGGATTAACCCTGCAATAAAAACATAGCAGTTTCTATGAAACTGCTATGTTTACAGCTGCAGGGTTAAAACCTGGGGGACCTGGCACCCAGACCACTTCATTGAGCTGAAGTGGTCTGGGTGACTATAGTGGTCCTTTAAGTGTTTCTTAATAGATTCACAGATTTAACCTCTGGCTAACATGTCGTTTAAAAAAAGTTGCACTTTAAATTATTAAGTCTTCCCAAGAAAATGGGTCTGTACCAAAATCTATTCAGAAGCAAGGAGAAAATTAAGTCTCCTTAACTCTCTTGGTCTGTCAGAGTGGAGCAAATAAGTGCTAGTGACTTTGACAAGATAAACGGTGCTGATTATACTGGTGACATCGAGTGACATGAGAAGAAATAGATCTGAGCAAATATAGTAAGTGGGGTACAAGCCTGAGACAAAGGTATTGAATAAACAGAACACAGCCTTTTTTGGTATTTTGGGATCACTGCAACATGAAAAGAAAATAGAACATGTAGCTGATTTATGCAGTGAAAGCTTTTTAAAGGAAACATGGCTTGCTATTAATATTGTATGCAAATCGTCACATTTTAGTTTAGTAAAATATTTAAAATAGTGACCTTTCTCTAATATTTTGCCTTTTCATTGTCTTTTTAACCAAAAGGATTTATATGTATGCTCCAATGATGGCACATGAGATGCTACGAGTGAATTATCTCAACAACAGCACATGCTACATTCTGAGCCAGCTTAAAGTACGCCCGGTTCACAATGGGAGCACTCCTGCTATCCTAAATCCCTTGCAGCATCCCTTTGGTCGGATTAACTGAATGCCATCTGAAGGACTTAAAAAAAAAAAAAAAGGACTGCCGTTATAGGCAGAAATAAGGCAGTTATTATATGAGTTTATTAGTTTGGATATTGGTATTTTACAAAATAAGCACTATTCATCATGCTGAACAGTGTTACTGACGAGGATGAATGTACTTTTAGAAATTAGTTTCTCAACTCAGTGAGGACCAGCACAGGAGCGGAGGAGAGAGGACGTGAGACTGCGTTTATTACAATTTGCTTTGCGCTGGAATTTAGTGCCTGAACCAAACCCATGTAAACACCTAGCTGGTAGTGAAGGTTAACCACAATAAATACGTATTATGCCTTTTGAAATGTAAAAGTAAAGCTTTGCTTTCTTCTTTATTTCACGATTTGTTTTCTGCTCTCCTGCATGATGTAAATTGTAGTCTAGTCTGGGTGTTGTTCTGTTTACAAAGTTATTCAAGAATGGAATCTGTTTGACCTTCTAAACTAGAATTAGGAAGCCTTAATACATGTTTGTTCTTCAGAGTCATCCTTAAAGTGGACTTTTTATCAGTTGATGGCGGGAGAGCGGTTTTGGGTGCTAATGGGACTGAAGCCGGAGTATGTTGGTTTAAATCACTGAAAGCATTAGTATGGCGTTTAAACAGCCCTGAGTTTCTCAGTTTATACAGGCAGAAGTGCATATATTGGATTTTAAGGAGAAAGTAAGATAATACTATTTTTCATTTGTATAATTTTAAATTAAAGGGACACTATATGCATCGTCCTAGACCAATTTTTTCCCCAAAATAGTAGAGAGAAACCTGTCTTTTTGTGATCAGATTGTCTCATAGAGCAAGTTGCTGTACATGTGCAGTAGACTGGCTGAGATCATCAAACTAATTGACCTCAGCCAAGGAGGCGGAATGGCAGTGTGGAGACATTTTTTACTACCTACAAGTAGGGGCTTAAGACCTAAACAGCTACCAAGGCACTATAGTGTTAGGAGGACACATTATTATTCCTCATACTATAGTGTTCCTAAACAGAGAATTTCTCAACTGTCCATACTTCTCCTAGCACATTTTGTTAATGACATTTCTGAAATTGTGTTTCCTAAAGACCCCAACTGTCATAAAATTAAATTTTTCACTTTAATTTGTTGCTAATAGTCCACTCCTGCTCTCAGACTTTGTGTTCTATCACCTACTTAAAACAACTCAAAGCAAGAACTTGAATGCATTCTTAGAAAAGGCAGATTGGAACAAAAAAATAAAACACTTACATAACAGTATCATCTTATAATACTTTATTGTGTGTTAGTTCGTAATGGCTGTTTGGGGAATATACAGGGCCGTCTTTAACGCGGGGCAAACGGGGCAGCTGCCCCGGGCCCAGTTTCTCTTGGGGGGGGCCCGAGGCACCTGCCCCGTGGGCCCCGCTGACCCCGGCGGGCGGGTGGCCGGTCGGGCAGGAAGGCGGGCGCGCGAGGGAGCACTCAGTGCTTCCTCTTCAGCTCCCTCGCGCACCTCACTGATGCCGGAGCCGGAAGATGACGTCATCTTCCGGCACCGGCATCCCTACGCGTCGCGTGAGGGAGCTGAAGAGGAAGCAGTGAGTGCTCCCTCGCGCGCCCGCCTTCCTGCCCGACCGGCCACCCGCCCAGGAGCCCAGCAGCAGCACCACTGGACCCCAGGGAATCCCCCCAGCACTCCAAAAGGTAAGGAGGCTGGGGGGATTACATTTAAAAAAAAAAAATGTGTGTTTGTGTGTTTGTGTGTTAGTGTATGTGTTTGTGTGTTTGTTTGTTTGTGTGTGTGTGTTAGTGTGTGTGTTTGTGTGTTAGTCTATGTGTGTGTGTGTTAGTGTTTGTGTGTTAGTGTATGTATGTGTGTTAGTGTTTGTGTGTTAGTGTATGTGTGTTAGTGTATGTGTATGTGTGTGTTTGTGTGTGTGTTGGTGTATGTGTGTGTTAGTGTGTGTTAGTGTATGTGTTTGTGTGTTGGGTGTATGTGTGTATGTGTATGTGTGTGTTTATGTGTGTTAGTGTGTTAGTGTATGTGTGTTGGGTGTGTGTGTTTGTATGTGTGTGTTAGTGTTTGTGTGTTAGTGTATGTATGTGTGTGTTAGTGTATGTGTGTTAGTGTGTGTTTATGTGTGTTAGTGTGTGTTTATGTGTGTGTTAGTGTATGTGTGTTAGTGTGTGTGTTTGTGTGTTGGTGTATGTGTGTGTTAGTGTATGTGTGTGTGTGTCAGCATGTCTGTGTGTGTGTCAGTATGTCTGTCTGTCTGTGTGTCAGTATATATGTGTGTGTCAGTATGTGTATGTGTCTGTATGTCTGTCAGTGCATCAGTATGTCTGTTAGTGCATGTGTATGCATGTGTCAATATATCTGTCTGTGTGCCAGTATGTCTGTGTGTGTGTGTGTCAGTATATCAGTCTGTGTGTGTCAGTGTATGTGCCTGTGTGTGTGTGTCAGTATTTCTCAGTGTATGTGGATGTCAGTATATCTGTCAGTGTGTGGGTGTCAGTATTTCTGTCAGTGTATGTGTGTCAGTATGTTGATCAGTGTATG
>OW240912.1:343849544-343860363 GCA_933207985.1 Pelobates cultripes
AGCAATCATAAGATGGGGATAGGCACATGTTTACACGTCAATGGGAGAAATACCTAGGAAAAACATTCACCGATACCGATAAGTTGTTGATGTTGCAACACAAGAGCTCGATTTGCTCCAAATATCAGGAAGTAAGTTTTTGTCTTTCTAGTACCTTCTGCATGTTGGAGATACATGGGCAGGAAGGGGACAGTAAAATACATTTGGTGGAAATCCTCTCACATTGTCGCATTTTGGAATATATTAAGGTCTCCACCGCCCTTTGAGTTTAAGCATGTACTTCTACATGTGACACCACTGCCACTCTCGAAATACAAAAAAAAATCTATTTTGCAGCAACTTCTTAATGCCACAAAGTCACTTGTACCTGCGCTTTGGAAAAACCTTGAAGCTCCTACCAAAAGACAATGCTCTAGTAAAATTAAAGAGGTTATGGCTGCAGAAGCCTTAATGGCATGCTTCATGGTTAACAGCTCAAAATACATGGAACAATGGTTTCCATGGATAGATTATGTAGCTAAATGTATATGTGACATCAGGAACCGGAAGGTAGGGTCACAAGGGTTGTCTATGATGACGGAGGGTGGATATGTGTGCTTGTTAATTTTGGGGTAAAATATTCATATGTATTGATTTATGGAACATCTGCTGGTGTCCAGTGCCATTTTTAATACTGTATGGAACCGGGGCAAGCATTTGCTTGGGCCCCTTGGATACTGACCCCACTCACTGGCATGCAATCACACCTTCCACCCCAATGCAGTAGCAGAACTAAAGCAGAAAGGGCCATATTGGAAGGGTGGCCAAAAGGTAGATCCCTAACTGCCGTACAACTCCAACAGTGCTTTGACAGCTGGGGCTCTACCATTTTCCCATGCTTGCAGAGCTTGCAGAGCTTAACACAGTGAAGCATGCGTGGGATAGGCATAAGTCTATCCTGGCTATAAGATAAGGTCAGGGACAAATTAAAGTCTTTAGAAAATTGGGTGGAATGGTTCTTATCTGTCGTCACATTTTATGTTTCTATGTTGTATGTAGCACTGAGCAGTGTTTGAATGTAAGCATGTTTTTGTATGGAGTGTGTTTTTGTGCATGTAGGGGTGTGTTTGTAAGTGGTGTTGGCATTTGAATGCAAGCATGCGTTATGTGTAGTGTTGGTTTTTGAATGCAGGGCTGTGTTTATATATAATTTTGGTGGTCAACACTACATACAAACACACTCCTGCATCAAAACGTTAACACTACATACATACAAACATACCTCTGTGTTAAAGTTTGAATGCAGGGGTGTATTTGTTGTATTTGTGTGTAGTGTTGGCAAACACACACTGACAGACATACTGACACACATGCCAAATTTACATTTGTAAACCCACCCTCCAGTTTTCTACCTTGGTGGCTTCACTGTGGTCCAGTGTGGTGCCTGAGGCTGTTGGGAGTTAGGGTCTGACTCTCTAGCCCCCTCCCCACTGCCTCCTCCTCCCTCCCGCGCAGTTCCGGTCTCTCTTTAGGAGGAAATGACACATGGCTGTCACTTCCTCCATGCTGCCCGACCGGGCTCCTACTGACAAATGCCCACTGAGTGACCCTAATTGCATAGGCCACATGATGGGCCTCCTTAGTGCGCGGGCCCCTGGCTGCACCGGCTGGCTCATGGGGGATAAAAAAGAAATTGTTGAGGGGCAGCAGGGCCTACATGGCAGCTGCCTTGAGCCCCCAGGATTAACTGGGCATGGGACCGCAGCTCCATTTGCCCCGCATTAAAGATGACACTGCTGGTGTCCCAGTAGACTTATCTTGTACAAGCAAATATTTACTGTTGATGACCTTCACGTGTGCTGATGCAAGCAGTATGCACTTATTCACATATTTGTATGAAACCCTGGTCAATTACTGTAATGTTGTTACTACATTGTATACATTTCTTCACAATCAATAATTAATAAAGAGTAAAAGATAAACAGTTGTCTTAACGTGAATGCTAAAAAATACTAAAAATAGATTTTTGGATTAAAAAAGGGCTTCTCTGGGGGCGGGGTCTGACTGTAATGGCGACTGGACGTGTCTACTGTGTGCTTCTGGGGAGATGCTGCTCTGCCAGAATGTGAGATGCATCACATTCTGGCAAAGTTAGCTCTACCTCTTCATTTGGTACACATTCTGTGTACTGCTGATTATAAAATAGAAACAACATTTAAAAAAATAAACAAAATTGATACATCTTTCCAAGATGTGTGCAGGAGTCCTGTTTGATTGACAACCAGAGAAAGTGCTGCTAGATTTTCAGAAATAAAATAATTCAACTCCTAAATAGCAGAGAATCATCAGGGGCATGATGTATGCACCAAAACAACGTCAGTAAGCAGATGTGGTTTTGATGCTTTGACTAACCCATTAACCTGCATAAATTATTCATCTACTCATTCTTTTAACACCTTTGGAGACATTATAACATGCTAACTCTGGTTTTTGGTGTTTAAAGGAGCACTATAGTGCCAGGAAAACAAACCTATTTTACTGACACAATAGGGTTATAAGGTCCTCCCTCCCTTGTGGACCCACTCTCACTGCGCTTAAGGGGTTAAAACCCCTTCAGCCACTTAGCCTTAGCCCCTGACGAAGGTGCATTAAACGCACCGAAACGCGCGTCGGGTTTAACTTTATTTTCTTTCACTATGGTAGCACTAGATGTTTGATTTTTCATTTATTTTAAGTTTTGTCTTAGCACTGATCGATTGAATCCAAGGGGAGACAGACAGAGATAGTGTATCTACTTTCTCCTCTACAGGGATAGCATAGAACACCCCTGAAGGTGTTTGTTTCTAAGAGTTTTCAGGGAATATACTCCTTATTTACAACTTATGCTGCTCTGTTTATTATTGATTTACTGAGGGTCTCTATATATAGGGATAGCATAGAACACCCTCGAAGGTGTCTGGTTCTAGGAGCTTTCAGGGATTTTATACTCTATTTACAACTCTCCTTCCTTATGCTGCCCTGTTTAGCATTTACCTATTGAGGGTCTCTCTATAGGGATAGCATAGAACACCCTTGAAGGTGTTGATTTTTAGGAGCCTTCAGGGATTAGCAATTTTCTATCTATAACTCTTTTTTTTATATGCTGCTCTGCTCAGTACCCATTTACT
The DNA here is from genome assembly GCA_933207985.1 of Pelobates cultripes. Classification (NCBI taxonomy): domain Eukaryota; kingdom Metazoa; phylum Chordata; class Amphibia; order Anura; family Pelobatidae; genus Pelobates; species Pelobates cultripes. The sequence goes on from OW240912.1 coordinate 343,852,691, forward strand.
GTGGTTCCTTCTTTCCTTATCACGATATAGGCTGAGGGACAGCACAGAATACCCCTGAAGGTGTTTCATTTTGGATCATTAGGGCAACTATTATCTTGGTATTTATTATTCCCTGGGAACACAGCAAACAAACAGAAACACGGACACCCGTGAAAAAAGTGATATAACACAACAACTTAACTGAAAGGTACACAGCTTCCCAAGGTTATTTCCCAGTTGATAACCTTATAGCAGAACAGTGTGATTGATAGGATATTTGGGATTCTGCTGATGTACCTATAATAGAGGACAAAACATAGTGCAAATATTGCTACACACTATAAAACCGCTGGTAAAAAATATGCACTCACATATTCCAAAGAATATAAGCGTGTTCAGGGTGCCTCCCCCTAAGACTGAAAAAGGGGGGGGTTATTCTCCTTTAATTCTCCCTCCTCAAGTGATAGCCAGTGGGGTATCCGGGTCAGCAAAAAGATCCAAGCAGATGCAACCAAAGGAATACTTCAAAGGCGATTTATTCACTTATAAAATTCAAGAGGTATATATAAAAATACATAAAAACAATATAAGAAAGAGATGCTGGTCTTATAAGCACCAGCATCTCTTTCTTATATTGTTTTTATGTATTTTTATATATACCTCTTGAATTTTATAAGTGAATAAATCGCCTTTGAAGTATTCCTTTGGTTGCATCTGCTTGGATCTTTTTGCTGACCCGGATACCCCACTGGCTATCACTTGAGGAGGGAGAATTAAAGGAGAATAAACCCCCCCTTTTTCAGTCTTAGGGGGAGGCACCCTGAACACGCTTATATTCTTTGGAATATGTGAGTGCATATTTTTTACCAGCGGTTTTATAGTGTGTAGCAATATTTGCACTATGTTTTGTCCTCTATTATAGGTACATCAGCAGAATCCCAAATATCCTATCAATCACATTTATTATTCCCTGTCTACTTATCTTCTTATTAACTACTATTTTCTCTTTTTTGGGGACTAGCTATTATATCCTTACTGAAGAAATTGGTTTCTCCCCTTGTAGATTCATGTGATATATAGTAGTATTATCAACTTTTTAGGTCTGTTGTTACTCCATTTCATGCCCCTTCTTTTTATCATTAGAATTATAATAAAGTATCTTTAATCGTTTCATTTTTGGGGCATTTCTGGAAAATTACTTAATATATACTATATATTCATGGATAATTTTTCTTTCTAAGTACTTCAGTGCTGGTTCTTTAGTCATTTAATGTAATTAGTATTTTCCCTATATTATATTTAAAATCAGTCTAGAGTCTTTTTCTTTGAGTCTCTAATATACTTCTCCTTAAATACTTTATTCTGGGTACAAGCCCTTTTGGTGGATCTGTAACCACCAGTCTGACCTCTGGGGGTGCCTCACTCTCACTTTTCTTTGTGAGTTGTAGACACACCTCCAATACTTTACCCTTCAGCCACTTACCTTAATCCAGCACCATACTCCCTTGGCTCTGGTTACCTCTCCTCCCCCTGCCAACGTCAGCTCCCCAGTGGAGCTGAATGCGCATGCGCATCCAGATCCGCGCGCGCATTTAAACCGCCTATAGGAAAGCATTACTCAACTAGGGGGACCTTGCACCCAGACCACTTAATTGAGCGGAAGTGGTCTGGGTGCCTATAGTGGGAGAAATATTGTGTGATGGTATATTATTTGTAGATTAAATCATATAATTAAAAAACAAACAAATGTTAATGAACCATTAACTTGTTGTTTACAGTTTTTTTTCTGTGCAATTGTTTCTATCACAGTATTTCTATGTGTTGTAGTATTTACACATGATATGGTTTTATTTTTAAACACTATTACCATGTGCATTCTTAGTTTGTGTTGAGCTATTCAACTTGAATGCATTCAGTTATTGATAAAATTAACAGGGTTATTTACTAAAGTGAGAAATAAAAGTGAATTTCAAATTTAGGGTCAAAATAAAAAAAACATTATCTAAGGTAGCTTTGCTTTCAATTTGGCTTCTCTGTTTGAAATTCATTTTGAATTGAATATGGTTCCATATAACAAATATATATATATATATATATTTATTCCATTACTGTTAAATCCTACAAAGCAATACAAAAATACTCTCAAGAGTTAATTTTACATGGTATATATGTATGATGATTATTTTATTAAGGAAAAAACAGAAGTAGTCTCTACTTTGTCTTATGTTTTAAAGATAAGTAAATCCAAAATGTAGAAAATAAGAACAGATTCCGAAAGAGAAGAAAAAACAATAGGAGAAAAGTAAGTTTGAGGTGACATATTCACTAATCATAGATTATCTTTTGTTTATTTTAATTTAGTGTAAAACCTGTATAGCACTGGGCAAGGTAGCTATAGTTCCCCAAATACGGCTCCTTCTTTTGTTGGACCATTTAATTACAAATTTAATTCAAATGCAATTAATTTATGGTTGTTATTAAAGTGCTATATGTTGTTACTATGTAAATGACAATGATATTAATAATAATAATGATGATGATAATAATAATAGCCTTTTATATGTAAACATATCACACAATGAAATATTGAATGTAAAAGCATACATAATCATAGTTGATCAATCAGTCTGATTTCATGCACATGTACATAAATGTCTGACAGATTTATATATGTGTATTTACCTTCCAATTCACACCTAATAGCCTGTGTTCAGAACAAAACAGAATTCAATACATTTTTACTGTTGAAAAAAAAAAAGAATATATTAATTAATAAAAATGTAAGTGACCACATAATTATTATTTTTATTTGCAGTATTAATTTCCATTTTATAAGTCACATTACATTGCTAAACTGTATATCACCAATGTGTAATATCTTTTTCGTATCCTATATAAAAATCCAAGGGAGATACCATTTGAAATACCCAATCCTCCAACTTTTTTTGTGGATATTTGGTAACTTTATGCCTTCCTTAAATTTATTGATGTGCAAAAATAATTGGAATAGTGGGTGACTCTTCAAATAGCTTTTGTGCAATTTTGTATTTGTGCTTTCTTCCCTAATCATCTGTGTTTTAGATACATTTGTAAAAAATGTATTCATCATATATAATATTTTTTTTAATTTTTTTTTATATTGCACTCTGCAGTTTGTGAATTTATGGTTTCATTAGAGGAGATGTGATTTTGTAGACTTGGAAGGAGTTTATTCCCCTGTAATGTGATTACATTGGGTTTAAATGGTAATTGCTTCTTTAGTCAGATAAAGGGTGTTGCCAAAGCGCCAAGGGCAAGGAAGGTGTCGATACCTGCCAATGTTCCCTGCCGCTTTCCGGTACAATAGTGGGCAGGCTGCACAGAGCACTGTGCAGGGGGTAGCTTTCCCAGAAATCGGGTGGATGTGGGCCCGCCCCTTGAACAGGCCATGCACGGTGCGTTCCTGAAGTACTCTGTTTATGGTCCTAGTGCCCAGTACACTCCTGCATTTTGAAATCTGTCATCACATTTAAAAAATGTGGGATAGGTCTCCAGGTCCCCAGGAACTATTTTTGCTGGGACTCAATGTAGGACTGTCCTGGCATATTTGTTACTGTTGCACCAATTGGTTTGCAGCCAGTTAGTCCCCCTTCTGCTGTTGTAGTGTGTGTACGGTAAAGCACATATGGTGAGATAATGTCTGAATTAGAAAGTTTAGTTTCGGGACATGAATGCAGGTACTACCTGTATTAGAAGTGACCTGAAGATGTCTTCATGGACATTTTTATACTGTACTGCCCAGCAGCGAGGTAATATCCCCATCATATATTACCTCTGCATCAAACAGTACTCCTATGAGTTTTTTCTATTTTTCTTTCGTAATGTACATTCACTGATTCTGTTAAAATTTTAGTGGTGCAAAGCATGTTATACAGTCTATTTTGTGCTTAGTGTGTATCTCTCAACCTCTTGGTCTGAATTATGGTTATACCTCTCACATCCAATGTGTGTGTGTTTTAATATACAGTTCATCCAGTCATAGTTCAGGACACAGTCTGCATGCTCAATAAAAACCTGTTTCTTTTATCCCAAGAGAGTCGTCTTTGTCAGAATAAAAGAACTCTGGGTCTGTTTCTGCTCCACGTTCTGGGTCAGCTTCTAACAAAATATCACACAGCAATACACACTTTTCTAAGGTAGGGATTTAAATTAGAATAAGAATCCCCAAAGATAGACTAAGACTAACACAGACAAGTTTGGTTATTGAAGGGATCAAGTTGCAAAAGCCAAAACAAGTTGAAGTTAATTAAATTCATGGTTGCATAGCTAAAGATATAGAAGTTAAAAGCAAGGTCAGGGTCACAAAATAAAGGTCAGAGTGTTAGAAGAACCAGATATAATACCAACCACCACATTTATCACTTTAAGGAATGCAAAATACTACTAGGAATCCACAGTATAAATTATGCAGGCAAATCACACCCGGTATGAAAATTACAGTAAATTACAGGAGACAGTTAAAGAGCACAAATTAGAGGAAAAAAAGTTAAAACCAAGTAAAGTATATTTACCCGTAGTTTCCACCTTAATGAAAGTCTATTTTAAACAAAAGATTCCAACTGAAGGTAAAAGAGACAAATGAACCATGTAAAATAGTTTTTTCTCCAATTATTTTAAGATTTCATGGTACATTTGTATTATGCATTTGTTAATGTAGCCATGCGTGCGATATACATTCAATGCAGTATTTGAACACACACCAAGTATAATGACAAAGCTCACCAGATACACACACTGATCGATGCTTCCTGTAGATACGTTTACAGTCAGACAATGATTTCCTGGATATTTTTTTGAATAATATCAGAAAACTACATAGTTTTCTCTTATTAGGTAGACTGCATGCATCTTGCCGGTCCCTTTGTCTCCTGTTAAAGGAACACTATAATCACCTAAATTACTTTAGCTAAATAAAGCAGTTTTAGTGTATAGATCATTCCCCTGCAATTTCACTGCTCAATTCACTGTCATTTAGGAGTTAAATCACTTTGTTTCTGTTTATGCAGCCCTAGCCACACCTCCCCTGGCTATGATTGACAGAGCATGCATGAAAAAAAAACTGGTTTCACTTTCAAACAGATGTAATTTACCTTAAATAATTGTATCTCAATCTCTAAATTGAACTTTAATCACATACAGGAGGCTCTTGCAGGATCTAGCAAGCTATTAACATAGCAGGGGACAAGAAAATCTTAATTAAACAGAACTTGCAATAAAGAAAGCCTAAGTAGGGCTCTCTGTACAGGAAGTGTTTATGGAAGGCTGTACAAGTCACATGCAGGGAGGTGTGACTAGGGTTCATAAACAAAGGGATTTAACTCCTAAATGGCAGAGGATTCAACAGTGAGGCTGCAGGGGCATGTTCTATACACCAAAAATGCTTCATTAAGCTAAAGTTGTTCAGGTGACTATAGTGTTCCTTTAATTTTCATGATAACTGGTGGATATTGTTAGCCTGTGCCTCCTGGTGCTTCTACTGTGCATTGTACACAAATTGGCAGCTGGGAACCATTGTATAATTGCTTGTTAACATGTTACACTATAATTTTAGATACTGGGGCAAGTTTGAACAAAAAAAGTAAAAAAAAAAAATTGTCATAATTGACCAAAAAGAGTATGGTATGTTTGAGATAACACTAATTATGGGTTCATGGACCCATATAAATCCTTACTGTTTATTTTAGTTTTGATTAATAGCATTATTAAATCATATTGAACTGCTGATAATACACAGACATTTAATTTCAAATTATCTTTTTTCATGAAACCAGGGTATAAAAAAATTGGTATATTTAGAATTATTAGGTAAATAATTCCAGTGCTGCCTCTACCTATCCAAACAGTGTGAATCTAGGCAAAAGTGATAACGCCATGAGACTTGCACTAGTTAAAGGTGTCATTGACTACTGATGATGTCATTATACCAGAGGATCATGGGAAAACTATTTTCATTTGCAGGAAGTGTCCTGCCTTTGTCTTTTAATAATGCAGTTTATGTTTAAGTTTGTAGGTTTTTTTCATAGTACACATATAAAAATAATGATGATTATAAAAATAAAATCTGCTGAATTAAAAGAAGTACTGTTATTTAGACTTGAAAATGGCAGAAATATTTGGTTTGACCAAATCGATACATCTGAAAAAAATTAAAAATGTTTTAGTTGGGATGGTTCAAAATTAGTTCATATATGGCATTTCAATGTGGACAAATTCAGGAAAAATCATTTAGACAGATTAAAAGGATATGAAAATGGGCCAATCAGTGTACTGCAAGACATATCGATAAGATACAATTAGCCCATTTTCACACCATTTTGGTCACAGATCAAGTGAGAAGAAGTAAGCCAAAGCACTAATCATCTGCCATTAATCATTGTTTTTTTTCCATCAATCATCTCGTTTCTTGTTGCCACTATTGAAACTCGATTTGATAAATCACAAATCAAATTAAACAGCACATCTATTATTTCATAAGGTGATTTAGACAACCAAAATTTGAACAAATCGCAATTAGTTTGACACGGAATGTACAAGTCTGTTATTTTACACATGACTTTAACTCTGTAGCAGATAGGACCACAAAGTACTGCAGAAACCATATCTAACAGAATCTCTCTCAAGGTTCCAGAAGGCTCAAAACAGCAGAAAACTATACCTGCTATGTACTCTCAATATGTCAATATGGCAGCAGATAATCTGCTATTAGTCAGAAGTCACTGTTCACATCCATAAAATCCATACATAGTTTATCACATTATAACAGGCTTTATGATCATTGTCAGCCTTCCTAATCATACCATTTGGACAAACGACTGATAACTCATAGGCATTGAAATGTTTGAAAGCTATTGATGTCAGAACAAGATCTATGGCCTAATTCACAGTGAGCTAATCATAGTGCCTTTTTGAATCTCTTGACATGTGAAGATGTGAATTTTGCCTCAACTGTTTAAATAAGTGGGGACGCACTGCATGGAATTAACACTACTCACAGCTTGTTTAACAAAGCTGTAGGCAAGGTTTTAACAGATCTCTATTCATCCTGTGACTTCAGTTCTATGCTTAGTAACTCTTTCAGACCCTGGCTAGATATATTGCAAATAAATAAAAGACCCCTGTCATTATCTTTTCAGAGATCTCTATTACATCAACGGTTATACCAAGGCATTTTATGGGCCTCACAAATATTTGTATTTGCATTGCATTCACAGCAGGCTTCAGCTGTGTAACACTGATGTCAAGATGACGTCTGTAGTTTGATATACATTGATACCTCCCAACATTTGAAATGGAGAAAGAGCGACATTTTAATTTTATGGATGTGAGTGGGGGTGAGGCCAGAGGCGTTGCTGACATGAGAAATTTTAGTTGACTTAGTGATAACAGCTTATGGAACTAAAATGTAATTTAGAACAAGACCAATTAATCTCATGTAAACACACATTTATTGTGGTTAAAACACACATTACTGTGAGTATTATTTCTCTGGAGATCTATTATACACTCAGACACACCCACAATATGGAGCTCCTACAAAAGAGGAAAATTAGGATGAAAAATAGGGACATAGGAATTTGGACCCTAATTAGGGACATTCTAAATAGGGACAGTCGGGAAGTATATAAATGTGTCAGGCAGAAAACAGTAATGTCTAC
>OW240912.1:343863338-343878149 GCA_933207985.1 Pelobates cultripes
TTATTATTATTATTATTATAGCAAAATTTGCCACCCTAACTCCTCCCACAGTTTTTACACTACATAGACAAAAATTTACCAAAACGTGCAGATTGTTCCCGATCGGATTGCTATTACTTTGTGGAACGTTTCGCCGAATGGTTCACGGAATATCGCCATTCTTGTGGCGAAATTTGTCCCATAGGAATGAATGGCAAAGCTAGAGTGGGAGCTGGCAAAAGCTGAAAAATCAGGACATGATTTCTAAACTGCCACCACTCCCTTATTTTCAGGCCCACCTACACAAATCTTATATCAAAACGTTCAGCTATCCCTGCTGCCACTAAACATGTCAACGGCTAAGCCATAGTCCTGATAGTTTTCACAATATGACCATTTGTTTGCAACCAACGCCGTCCATTGACATTCATTGAAACTTCACTCTGCAAAGCTCAAATTTGAAGTGCAATTTCTAAACTGCGACTGTGCCTTCAATTTTAATACTTCAGAGACATACTATGCATCAAAATGTAGGTCTGGGTCTTGTGATTCTCACAATATAAAGCTCTTCACTGTAGGAGTTATAGTTTTTAAGATACGACCGTTTGAAGATGGCAACCGCCAAAATACTCTGACCTGTGTCAAGCTGCAGCAGCAAGTGATGTCATAGACAGGGCCTTTTGAACACCTGCTAATGTTTTTATAAATGTATGGTTTAATGTAACTGTGCAACAACGTTGCAATTAAATGTGCTATATAAATGATAACAGTTACTCCGCCCACTCCAGTTGTAGACTACAGGTGGAGGCAAGAACACTTCACACAATTTCCCCAGAAATTGTAACTTTTCTAGTTATTCTTATTCTTATTATAGCAAAATTTGCCACCCTAACTCCTCCCACAGTTTTTACACTACATAGACAAAAATTTACCAAAACGTGCAGATTGTTCCCGATCGGATTGCTATTACTTTGTGGAACGTTTCGCCGAATGGTTCACGGAATATCGTCGTTCTTGTGGCGAAATTTGTCCCATAGGAATGAATGGCAAAGCTAGAGTGGGAGCTGGCAAAAGCTGAAAAATCAGGACATGATTTCTAAACTGCCACCACTCCATTATTTTCAGGCCCACCTACACAAATCTTATATCAAAACGTTCAGCTATCCCTGCTGCCACTAAACATGTCAACGGCTAAGCCGTAGTCCTGATAGTTTTCACAATATGACCATTTGTTTGCAACCAACGCCGTCCATTGACATTCATTGAAACTTCACTCTGCAAAGCTCAAATTTGAAGTGCAATTTCTAAACTGCGACTGTGCCTTCATTTTTAATACTTCAGAGACATACTATGCATCAAAATGTAGGTCTGGGTCTTGTGATTCTCACAATATAAAGCTCTTCACTGTAGGAGTTATAGGTTTTAAGATACGACCGTTTGAAGATGGCAACCACCAAAATACTCTGACCTGTGTCAAGCTGCAGCAGCAAGTGATGTCATAGACAGGGCCTTTTGAACACCTGCTAATGTTTTTATAAATGTATGGTTTAATGTAACTGTGCAACAACGTTGCAATTAAATGTGCTATGTAAATGATAACAGTTACTCCGCCCACTCCAGTTGTAGACTACAGGTGGAGGCAAGAACACTTCACACAATTTCCCCTGAAATTTTAACTTTTCTAGTTATTATTATTATTATTATAGCAAAATTTGCCACCCTAACTCCTCCCACAGTTTTTACACTACATAGACAAAAATTTACCAAAACGTGCAGATTGTTCCCGATCGGATTGCTATTACTTTGTGGAACGTTTCGCCGAATGGTTCACGGAATATCGTCGTTCTTGTGGCGCAATTTGTCCCATAGGAATGAATGGCAAAGCTAGAGTGGGAGCTGGCAAAAGCTGAAAAATCAGGACATGATTTCTAAACTGCCACCACTCCCTTATTTTCAGGCCCACCTACACAAATCCTATATCAAAACGTTCAGCTATCCCTGCTGCCACTAGAAATGTCCACGGCTAAGCCATAGTCCTGATAGATTCCACAATATGACCATTTGTTTGCAACTCACGCCTTCCATTGACATTCATTGAAACTTCTCTCAAGCCAGCTCAAATTTGAAGGGCAATTTCTAAACTGTAACTGTGCCTTCATTTTTAATACATCAGAGACATACTATGCATCAAAATGTAGGTCTGGGTCTTGTGACTCTCACAATATAAAGTTCTTCGCTGTAGGAGTTATAGTTTTTAAAATACGACCGTTTGAAGATGGCAACCGCCAAAATACTCTGACCTGTGCCAGGCTGCAGCAGCAAGTGATGTCATAGACAGGGCCTTTTATACACCTGCTAATGTTTTTATAAATGTATGGTTTAATGTAACTGTGCAACATCGTTGCAATTAAATGTGCTATATAAATAATAACAGTTACTCCGCCCACTCTAGTTGTAGACTACTGGTGGAGGCAAGAACACTTCACACAATTTCCCCAGAAATTGTAGCTTTTCTAGTTTGGGATATTGTACATATGTTTATGGTATTTTAATACCCATTTTTACTACATGCAGAATGCCCCTGATCTAGCTCCTCTTTTTGTGTTTGTTGTTTATATAGTTTACGACATATATTCAGCTGCACTTTACACTTTTTGCAAAGGGGATAACATCGTAAATAACAGATAAACTATTACAAATGTTCATATGGACAAAAGTATAATGAGAACCATGTTACATTTATCAGTCTGATCTGTGCTCCTTTAAAATCCATGTTATGCTCAAGAATGGGAAAGTACTGTATATTTAATTTATTAGAACTTCCAACACTCCTGGAGAATTATAACAAATGAGCTGCTAAACTTCCTGATTTTTGGCTCACATACATATTTCCATTTCCACAGATGATCTTCACTTAAGTGATTAGACGTTTGAACATATTACTGCTGCCAGAGACTACAAGGGATTCAATATTCAAGGAAATAACTGAAATTACTTTGTTTCACCACCAGGAGGCATGGAACTCACTTGAGAGTGGTTTGACAAGAGAATTCCAAGATAGGAAAACAACAAAGACGCACTACCCTGTCTGAGATACAAACAGAGTAGTCAGCATCTATCTACATCAGCCTGAACGGACTTGGTGAAAGTAATAAAAAAAGGGTCATGGGATCCGATGTGTTTAAAACTCCATAGCCAGCTAGCTGAAATGCTTTATTTATGAAGGTTATGTCCTCTTTTTTTCATACTAGAAAAAGTACAGATTTTAACAGAGATTGGTTCTTTTATAAATTGTTACACAACCGCTCCTGTTACTTCTCGGTTTGGTTAGCTCAGTGGAGTAAATGTAAGAGGCAGGCAATTGTTCAGAACACCTGCCTTGCAAAGACTTCTCACAGAGCTGCATTGGGAAGCCTGTGATTGGACAGTCACAGAACACCTGGGTGGGGTTAGAAGGGGAGGGATTGCAAATGATCCAGACAGTTTGCAAGTTCTTTCTATATCTGCTAAACAGTGACAGTGGAGTGTCCCTTTATCTACTCTGTTTCTTTCAATAAGTACCTGTTATTTTAACAATTCTGCTTTTAATCCAAAGAGTTTCTGGAATTAAACTGTATTAAAGAACTACTTGTCACTTTGATAGAAATGGAAGAAATTGAATAAATATAGTATGTACTGTTTTTAATGCTTTTCAATGGGCTCTAGACTTTTCCATATTTAAATTGAGAATGTAAAACCTACTGAATATACAGGATAAATGTCAATCTAAATCAGCTAATAATTTCACACCAGCTAACCACACGCATGTTACAAGATGTAAAAGTAATACATATTCATTCACTTTAATGACCTGTGTGGTTTTAATGCCAGGAGTACCCTGGTGTCCCCTCATGGTAAGATAAATCATTGTAGCACGGGTTGAAAACTTGGATTACACCAGGCACATGCAGTCCTCTCCAGCCTGAGATGCCAGTTTACTCTATAGAACAAAGCAGTATCGTGTAGGGCCGCACGGGTTGAAAACTTGGATCACATCAGGCACATGCAGTCCTCTCCAGCCTGAGATGCCAGATTACTCTATAGAACAAAGCAGTATCGTGTAGGGCTGCACGGGTTGAAAACTTGGATCACATCAGGCACATGCAGTCCTCTCCAGCCTGAGATGCCAGATTACTCTATAGAACAAAGCAGTACCGTGCAGGGCCACACTCATTGATGGAGAGCATCAGTTGAATGAACTCAGCCAATGAGTGTAGTCTTGCTCCAGATGTAGAGCAAGTATAGTGGTTATGGTGCTTGAAGTGTTCCTCTAAACAATCACTCTAAATGATTCTAATTACTTTTTTTTAGATAACATCAGGGATCTTGTTCTGAGGGAAGTGTTAATGTATATAAAATACAGAGAAACATCATTTAGAGAAAAACATAATTTCTTTTAAAAGTCTTTTAAGCTTTTAAAAGTCTCAAGTGCTCTATATATACTAATATTTTTCTCACTTTATATGAAGCTGACATCATTTTAACAGATTGACAAACTACCATAGGTGCGATAGCTCAGACATCCCAAGCTTCCATTAAGCTAGGAGAGTTTAAAATGGCATCCTTCTACGTATGTTAAATATGTTTAATGCTGTCTAAAAGGATTTTAATTGCTCAGATTTTATTATTTGACTATTAAACTGACCTAACTACATCTCAATCAATCAATACAGGACTTGTGGTCTATGGCTGGCATAAGATTGCTTTTAGGAGAGGGTTCAGTCAATATATATCAGAGGGACCATGGGCTGAAGTCCACATTCTTCTTCCCACCTTGATTTTATTATTTGAACTTTAATTTGAAATATGAAAACAAATATATGGAGATCCGTTAAGAACCGCTGCATTCACAGTAACGTCATTATTTCATAAACTGTTTTTAATTTAACTTTTATTTCTTTAATAGTATTTTATTACTTGCTCCACTTATGAGAACAAAATATGATGTACATTTTGAAATACATGATATTTTATCTTTGGCTCAGTACCTTCAGAATGCAATATGAAGCCTACAGTAAGTGACATGTTTATATATTACATCCAAAAAAGGGGGACCCTAACTACATCTGCTAGTTTCAAATAGATAGAAAGTTCTCCTACTTAATGTCACTTTAAGAACAGAATGGCTCTCTTATTTGAGATAGAATTACTTGGCATCTTGACACTAAATGAGCCAGGCCTGATGATTAGCAAAATCCAAGCTTCACCCTCTTGGGAAATGTAAAGCATAGTTATCTTCTGCTACAGAACATGATGATATTTCATAGTAAATTAAATGAGATTTAATTTACATTTTTATAAGAAAACTCTTTTGTAATGTATGTTCAGTTGAAAAGGTGATGAACATAAACATACTTTGTATGTGTGGCGTGCTTGAGACATGAAGATCACTTCCAGGTCACTTGTCAGCTCTTAAAATATACAGAGAGAAAGGATTAAATAAAAGGAATTGCAAATCCCTACTGATGTCTAAACATATACTTAACTGTTAGGACCATATGCCATTTATACACAGCCAGCCTGCTCTTACATCTCAGCACTCAATATTCGCAAAACAAAAACTAAGGCAGGACAGTCGAACTGCATAATCGTACGTGTTGGAACTATATCTTACATTTTTGGAGGTGCATACAAGTAAAAAATAAATAAAAGAAAAAGCCCTAAACTAAGGAGGTCTATCTAAAAGATCCACATTTTAGACAGACATATTTGACAAAACAAAATGTGTGACTATTAGAAAATCCACAATATTAATATAATTGTAAAATAGATGGTTGTCTTGTGTGCATTTACAGTTACGGTTATTTAAAGGAGAGCAGTTTTAAATTTAAATTAATTCCCAAAATGTTCCATATGCAGAATAACCTAAAATGGCCACCCACAAATGAGGCTGACAAGGTCCATCTGAGGTGAGGTACCAAACGCTGTGCACAAAATGTAGCCAAGTCATGGGCTCATGTATAGATGCATTCTCCTAAAGTTTGTACCAGTGTCCCTACTTTTGCCCTCTCACTACACGGAAAGGAAATTAATTGATGCCTGCAATCATTGTTGTGGGAGAACTGGACCACATGGATGTGCGTACACCAAAGTCATGAACCATACGTGTCATTTATATAACTTTGCTGTGAGCCGCACTGGCGTCCAGAGGGAAAAAAACAATAATCTGAGCACTATTAGTTTTGAACAGATGTAGCAAAAAATGTTGTGTTTGACTGGCCTGTTGACAGATTCTTGTTACCTTCTTCTGAAAAGTGAAGAATGTTCTCTCCGAACCACGTGCAGAAATCTGAGAGGCGTCGAGTCCTGCCAGCTCCAGGACATGTGTTTTCCGGGGGAACTTGTGGTTTGGCTGCTGTCTCTGAAAGCTCTGCGTGGCGCTCTTCCTTCTCGATATCTGGGGTACTTTCCTCTTCCACATTCTCTTCCACACTGTTCATTTCAGGGGCTGTGGAATCCTCTGAGCAAGATTCTGGCATCTGTAGAGAAAGTGAAAAGAAGGGTTAATATTTTAAATAGACAGTTACAGATATCCATTAAACACGCACTTAACAGAAATAACCTATATTTTTTTTATTTTTAACCCCTTAAGGACACATGACATGTGTGACATGTCATGATTCCCTTTTATTCCAGAAGCTTGGTCCTTAAGGGGTTAAACGTTTAAAACACATATCACCTATCCAAACGTCATCATTTTCTAATTTTATTTTCTTTACTCTAAAGAGCTGGTACAGTGGGTGAATCAGTTTTAGAGATGGGAGAGTACCTGCAGTATTAGTATAAAATATCTTGGAGCACAAACTGTAGGATACAAAAAAAACTATTAAAGAAGAAATGTCCCTCTGAAATTTTAGCACAATATGTCTTAATCTTTTTTTGACGGAGACTCAAAGTTTGTTCACATCATTAGCCTGGTGACCCAGTCTATCATTTTATAATTAGCTCAGTAATCCATTCTATAATTGTAATATATGACAAAACTAATTGTACTAAACACCTTAATTATATTTTTCCCACTGCAGAATTTAAGGCTGCTGCAGTGTAGCTGGTAAATATGATGTGCCCGTTCCATTCATTGGGTATCCACTTCTGCAACAGCATGGGGACCCAATTTTGTGTATCAATATTTAAGCATAACCCAATAGAAACTTAATAATGAGCTATTAGGCTTTATAATGTTTTAAGTGAAACTCTAAGCACCAAAACAACTTTAGCTTACTGGAGTACTGTTTATATATATATATATATAGATAGATAGATAATGCATTTGTGAAAAACCTGCTAAATTCTCTGTCATTTAGGAGTTAAATCAATTTGTTTATGCAGCCCTAGCCACACCTCTCATGGAGGTGTGTCACAGCCTCCTTGAAAAGAGTTTTACATTTTATAGCACAATGTGTTAACTTTAGAAAATACTACAGCCTACTCTGTTAATTGCCTCCGAGGGTTGTATACAGCCTCCTGTGGGTGATTAAACTTCAATTAAGAAGACAGGAGACAAGAATAACTTCTAAAGTAAACACATTGTGCTGTAAGATCTGATTGAAAAGGAAACTTTGTTTTCATGAAGGCTGTGTGAGTCACAGACAGGGAGGCGTGGCTATGGCTACATAAACATAGTTCTAAAATGCAAAGAAGCAAGCAGTAAGAATTTAGGGGCATGACCTCGACAGCAAAACTGCCATACATTGTTGATTAAATTGCCTACTATGGACTTCAGAGAAAGCAGAAACTTTTCCCAAGCAGAAAATATTATTTTTGTGGTTGTCTGCATGATAATTACTATACATTATCACTCTAAAATATGTGCACTCATATTGTATCAATGAATTGTGCTCCTGTGAAAGCGATTCCAATAAATCACGCTGGCAATTGTCTATAGCAAGGGACACTTTTAACATAAAATATATGATTTATAGTCATATAACTGCCAAATGTCAAATTTTTGCCAGGACAGTTTTGGGGCTATTAAACTGAACTGATAGCAAAATTTATTGCTGGGCACTCGTGATGTCCCGAACGGTTCGCCGAATGGCTCGCCGAACGGTTTGCTGAACGGTTCGCCACGGACGGCGAACATAAACATAAACTTTGACCCTGTATCTCACAGTCAGCAGACACAGTCCAGCCAATCAGCAGCAGACCCTCCCTCCCAGACCCTCCCACCTCCTGGACAGCTCACTAAGAATACAGCTTCACAATGAATGTAAAATGGATGCTGTCCAGGAGGTGGAAGGGTCTGGGAGGGAGGGTCTGCTGCTGATTGGCTGGAATGTGTCTGCTGACTGTGAGGTACAGGGTCAAAGTTTATGTTTATGTTTGCCGTCCGCGACGAACCGTTCGGGACATCACTACTGGGCACAAATCATTCAATTTACAGGTATTAATGGATATAATGAATTTTCAAGAAAACTTGCAAAATAAGATCCTTCCCTGGCCAAAATTAACAATATAATTGTATTTCTGCTCCTTCAGATCTGAACAGAGTTATTCACACTCCTCTTTGGCTGGCTTGTAGAATGTAATAAACAGCTATAATCAGATTTATTCTGAGTGGTAGACTATGCATATCTATATTTAACTATGCATTGCTCAGAATGTGGTTTCTGTGAGAGCACTGGTGTATATCGGTATGTGTGCCTAAGTAGAACAGTGTGTTCCAATGTCTCTGTATCTGGGTGTTTCTTAAAACTGCGTATGATTTCACAAGACTGGTTTAAACACTTTCTTTTTTTAACTGTTGGAAAAATCACCTTTATTTTTACAAGCAGCTACAAACAGGTAGATAGTGGAGAAACAGATTTAACTCTTCAAATCAAGGGAAGGTTTGGTGAACTAAGATTCACAAAACATGTGTCAAGCCCTTTAACCACCTAAGAAAATGATTATTTAAGGCAGTAACATGGCACACAAGTGGGCTGCAAACTTTATCATTTTCTAGCAACTCTTCATGGCTCTGAGCATAATATTTTGTCATCTAAAATGTAAACTTGTTTGAGCACGAATTTCGGCACCTTTTGTTCCTGTGCATCCAACTTGTTTTGTTGCAAAATGTGCCTGTTAGTTCACCCATTGTACAGCACTGTGGAATTTGTTGGTGCTTTCTAAATAATAATAGTATGTTTGTCCTACATCACTGTAAAATATACATAATAAAGTGTAAAAGCAATAGGTCTGAAGGACATGTAATATATGCCTTACTTTTAAACCCTCAATTACCCTTGTCTGGATCAGGAGTAGTTTTGTATTTTCTCAGCAGACAGTGATTGATTTACACAAAATATACAAAGTGTGTGATATAGTTGGCGCTATAGTGAAGTGCAGCTATTCACACTGTGGAACCAATTACATACTATGCTACCAAATTAAATCAAGATAAGATTTTATTGATCGTTTTATACAGTGAAGGAAAAAAGTATTTGATCCCCTGCTGATTTTGAACGTTTGTCCACTGACAAAGAAACAATCAGTCTATAATTTTAATGGTAGGTGTATTTTAACAGTGAGAGACAGAATAACAAAAAAAAATCCAAAAAAACGCATGTCAAAAAAGTTATAAATTGATTTGCATGTCAATGAGTATTTGATACCCTATCAATAAGCACAACTTCTGGCTCCCAGGTTTCTTTTCCACAGGTAATGAGCTTAGATTAGAAGCACTCTCTTAAAGGGAGTGCTGCTACTCTCAGCTCATAACCTGTATAAAAGACACCTGTCCACAGAAGCAATTAATCAATCAGATTATAAAATCTCCACTATGGCCAAGACTAAAGAGCTGTCCAAGGATGTCAGGGACAAGATTGCAGACCTACACAAGGCTGGAATGGGCTACAAGACCATTGCCAAGCTGCTTGGTGAGAAGGTGACAACAGTTGGTGCAATTATTCGCAAATGGAAGAAACACAAAATAACTGTCAGTCTCCCTCAGTCTGGTGCTCCATGCAAGATTTCAATGATCATGAGAACGTGAGGAATCAGCCCAGAACTAAACTAGAGGATCTTGTTAATGATCTCAAGGCAGCCTATGACCCCAAGAACACCATCCCCACCATCAAACAAGGAGGTGGAAACATTATGTGTTGGGGGTATTTTTCTGCTAAGGGGTCAGGACAATTGCACCGCATTAAAGGGACGATGGACAGGGCCATGAACCATCAAATCTTGGGTGAGAGCCTCCTTCCCTCAGCCAGGGCATTGAAAATGGGTGGTGGATGGGTATTCCAGTATGACAATGATCCAAAACACACAGCCATGGCAACAAAGGAGTGGCTCAAGAAGAAGCCCATTAAGGTCCTAGAGTGACCTAGCCAGTTTCCAGACCTTAATCCCATAGAAAATCTGTGGAGGGAGCTGAAGGTTCAAGTTGCCAAACGACCCCCTCAAAATCTTAATGACTTGGAAAGGATCTGCAAAGAGGAGTGGGACAAAATCCCTCCTGAGATATGTGCAAACCTGGTGGCCAACTACAAGAAACGTCTGACCTCTGTGATTGCCAACAAGGGTTTTGCCACCAAGTACTAAGTCGAAGGGGTCAAATACTTATTTAACTCATTGACATGCAAATCAATTGATAACTTTTTTGACATGCGTTTTTCTGGATTTTTTGTTTGTTATTCTCACTATTAAAATACACCTACCACTAAAATTATAGCTTGATCATTTCTTTGTTATTGGGCAAACATTCAAAATCAGCAGGGGATCAAATACTTTTTTTTCTCTCTCTGTAGCTACATGTAGGCTTGTATTGGAGATCTGGAAAAGCAAATTGACAATTTTGAATGGGCCTGCTGCTCACTGTGCAGTTTAGTGGGGACCTTTAGTGGAGTGGGATGAGATAAGACAGCTGGGTAACGAGATAAGACAGCTGGGTAACAGTGTGACGTGGTAGCGGGGGGGGAGGGAAAAGGAAAAGTTTAGCTAGTGAAGATGTTGGGAGCTTCAGCTCAGGAGTATCTGTACTTAAGGAAACTCTTCCTTGTAACAGTCAAGGGAACATCCTGCCTAGTACGGGTACGGTTGAGAATGTAACTAAGGTTAGACAGGCTGTGATGGTAGATGACTCTATTATTAAAAATGTAGATAAGGTAATCTGCCAATTTGATTGTCTCAACCGGACAGTTTGCTGTCTCCTGGGTGCTCGGGTCCAGCATGTTGTTGACAGAGTAGATGGATTATTGGGAGGGATTATTGGGATGGTAGATGACTCTATTATTAAAAATGTAGATAAGGTAATCTGCCAATTCGATTGTCTCAACCGGACAGTTTGCTGTCTCCTGGGTGCTCGGGTCCAGCATGTTGTTGACAGAGTAGATGGATTATTTGGAGGGGCTGGGGATGATTCGGCTGTCATGGTCCATGTTTGAACCAATGAGAAAGTCAGAGGAAAAGAGGTGGGTTCTAAAGAATGAGATCAGGGGATTAGGAAGTAAACAGAAGAAAATAACCTTCAAGGTAGTATTTTCAGAAATATTACTTATGCCACACGCTACTGTAGAAAGGCAGTGGGAGATTAGTGAGCGTAATGCATGGCAAAAATAATGGTGAAGAAAATAGTTTTTTTTTCTTTTTAGAGCACTGGGCTTATTTTGCATTTGGGTACACTCTTTATGGCTGTGATGGATTGCACCCTGCTGTGCTGGGTAACAGGATGGCTAGCAGATTGGAGGAGATTTTAAAATAGTTGTAAAAGGGATGGGACACAAAAATCTACAAAATGGAGATATGACAGAAAGGAGAAGGGCTTAGCTCAGTACAAGGGGGTGGCGATGGTTTAGGGGCAAGATCAGAACAGCAGAGGTATGAAATAGTAATACAAATTCACATAAAAGTACAAGAGACTCATTATAATATTAAAAGAATGCTTATTAATGCAAGGAGCCTAAATAACAAAATGGCAATAGTATATACTAAGCAATATGACATAATAGGCATAACGGAAACTTGGTGGGATGAAACACTTGATTGGCTAGTTAACTTAAATGGGTACACATTATTTAGGATAGAAAGAAAAAACAGGAAGGGTGGTGGGGTACGTTTGTATGTTAAAGACAAATATTAAGCAAGAGGAATGTGACGAGGAAAATGTGGAAGCTTTATGGGTAGATATCTGCTTCGGGCAAAAGAATAGTACCCAGTTATTGGGATATTGATGAGGAAGAACATCTGTTAGAGTAAATTGAGAAAGCTACACAAAAGGGTAACACCTTAATTATTGGAGATTTTATTTACCCTAACATAGATTGCGATAGAGTGAATAGTAGTTCGGCAAGGGGAATCGGACTAGACTGGTCTATAAAACGTGAGTAGGGCCACATAAGATTTGCACTTCAAAAGGATCACAAAATAGCGGAACATATTGCACTATTGGCTTTCTTCTTTGTTTTATTTTGTATATCTATACAGTTCCTAAGAAACTTTGGATCCGGTATTCCTATAGAAAAGGACGAAAAGACTCCTCTATGGGATTTCACTACTAACTTTGCAGGTTTATACACTGACATTGGACTTTTAGATTTGCTTGTTCTTTGTTTTTAGTGTTTTAATATATATATATATTTTTTTAAATTTATTTATTTTGGTGCACAGAAAAAATACAGACATGCCGGTAATGTCACAACAGTAGATACTGGCAATTCCGAGTAAACAATAGTGTGACCTGAGATAAGACTGCACAATTTTACAATAAATACGCTTGCAAGCAACATTGCATTTTTATACATGGATCATAATAAAATAAATAAATAAATAAAAACAACAAAAACACGGTAGTCACTGTGCCCGCTGATGGTTCTCAGACATGGGGTACTATAAATATGGGCACAGATTAAATGTGGGTAGCATGTGTTAGACACTGGAAAATATATCATGGTCTATGTTTAGGCTAGGCTACTGTCTAGCTTGTTAGACCTGAGGTTATGCAGGAACATATAGAGAAAAGAATAGGTATTTCACTGTGGTAACCAATAAGTGCTCTGGACATAGATTGGTGACTGGCCCGGCTGGTCAAAACATTAATAGGGATTCTGGGCATACGACTGACAAGTGGTAGTTGAACTCAGTCTAATCTAATGAGCCATTGGTGATGTGAATGCTGCAATACCCAACTTTAACTTTTGCCATGGCAACACTGAGTTGTCACTTTTTTCATGTTAAGGTGCCCCTAACCAAGGGGGAGGTAGGGGGGAGCAGGAGAAGGCATAAGCCTATAACGAATCTTAACAGCTTACGGTCAAGGAAATACCGGTAGTTTCTAGAAAATGGGTATGTAGCTATAGGAATTTACCAAGTGATCTAGAAATATACTTCTGGTTTTGTTTTGGTTTCTGTTGTTACTCCTGAAATAGCCATTGAGCTTTGTGTTAACCTGATTCTAGGTTAACACAAAGCTCAATGGCTATTTCGGTAGAAACATCAGAAACCAAAACAAAACCTGAAGTATATTCCTATACAAAAAGAAAAAACAAAGACAGCATGTGTAGTCAGGTGGTAAATGCTGTTGCTCCTCTAACCCTTGGCACAAAAGGCACTACGTTGGCAGGGTCCCAGGTGTCAGAAGTTGATGGGAGTGGAGTAATGGAGGTTGTTGCAGAGAGTTCCAGTGCTGTCAGGAGTGCCGTAGCCTCAGTAACAGAGCTAAGTCTACGCATAGTTCCGTTGTGTGTTACCAGTAGAGATCTAGGTATCCCCCATCGGTAAGTGATACCTGCGGAATGCAGCTGGTGTGTGTGATGTGACGAAGGGACCTGCGCCATTGCAGGGTAGCTTGAGTAAGGTCTTGGTAAAAATACACATGGGAGTCTTCAAACACAAATGGTGTTTTGCCCCTGAGGGCTGCAAAGAGGTATATATTGTCCTGGGAGGTTGTGCAGCCACCTGAGGCGGTAAGACAGAGGTCACAAGTCGCCAGAGGTAATGAGGTAGTTCCTCAGCTGTGATGAAATCCGGCATGCAACGAATCTGTCTTTGGCAGACTTCAAGCGCTAATAATTGTGAGGCTAATACATGGTGGTTGGACTGGAGCATAAGAAGGGAGTCCTTTGTGTTTGATACCTCTGTGCGAATGTCCAACACATCTTCCTCTGTGGCCTTAACCCGATCTGTGACATGTTGAACCTCCGTTGTAATCACTGCCATGTCTGTAGCTAACAGCTATTGTATGTCAAGCAGGAGAGCTTGTATGTCCTGTTTGGTAGCTAGGTTCCAAGTGAGGGCATAAAGGTGGGTAGCAATTGCCTGGCCTAGTTCTTGGGAAATAAGTGTCCCACTGCATTTTGGCAGGTTTGAGGGGCCTGGAATGTCTGCACTTTGCTTTGCTGCCATTTTGGGTTGCGACTGCTTTTGAAGCATGGAGCTGATATTCCAAGACTCTGCGTAGGCTTTTGGGTTTTGCGCCCCATGGCTGAAGTAGTGGGGATGTCTGCAGTTATGCAGGTGTGCTGCTGTGTTGGTTGCGTAGTTCGGGAGTGAGTCCCAGCTAGAATAGGCCGGTGTTTTTAAGGCCTTGAGCCTGTGTGTCAATCTTGCAGCTTTTGGAGGCTGAAAGAAGTGCATCAGTGGGTGCAAAAAAACATCACTGTGTCAGGGTTGAGGTCTGCCCAGATCGGATGGCCCCTGTGTCAGGAGATATGTGATAGATTATCGTGAAGTTGCCGGGAGCTGAGAGAGATGACATCCGCTCCGGTTTTCTAGCAAGCTCCGCTCCCCAGTGTTTTAATATTTTAAACACATTTGTCCATAATTGGCACAACCTTTTCCCGTTTTGCTGCATTAACTCTTTAGTGAAAAAAAAAA
>OW240912.1:343878249-343917201 GCA_933207985.1 Pelobates cultripes
TCTGCAGGGGCGGGCTGGGCCAGGGGGGAAGGGAGGCAATTGCCCCCCAGGCCGCCCTAAATCCTTTTAAAACCGGCCGCTGCAGGGCCGGTCCTAATTCTGCAGCCGTCTGAGCACTTTGTTAAGAGCCTCAGGCGGCTGCAGCGCTGCTTCTCCCCTCCCCTGTAGCGTGGCCGAGCTCCTCTCCGGTCCGCGGTACCCGGCCGGACTGATAGGAAGATGCACACTCAGTGTGCACTTCCTGTCAGTCCGGCCGGGTACAGGAAACAGAAACTCCGCACGGAACAGGAGTTTCTGTTTCCTGTACCCGGCCAGACTGACACGAAGTGCACACTGAGTGTGCACCTTTCTATCACTCCGGCCGGGAACCGCGGACCGGAGAGGAACTCGGCCACGCTACAGGGAAGGGGAGGTGCGGGGGGAGTAACAGCAGGGGGGAGGGGGGGAAAGAAGGAGGGGCAACAGAGGTAACAGAAGGGGGAGTAACAGAAGGAAGGGGGAGCAACAGAAGGAGGGGTATGTAACAGAAGGAGGGGGGAGTAACAAAAGGAAGGAGGGGGGGTAACAGAAGGGGGAGTAACAGAAGGAGGGGGGGAGTAACAGAAGGAGGAGGGGGGAGTAACAGAAGGAGGAGGGGTAGTAACAGAAGGAGGAGGGTTTGTATGGTTGATTCTTTTTAAAGGGACACTGTAGGTACTGTAACTTCTACATCTCATTGAAGAGGTTATAGTATCTAGAGTTCTGTGGCACTACTCAATGTTGAACCCGTTTTAATAGTTTTAATGTTTTAATGCTAAACAAAAGTTCCCAGCAACCCATCCTGGAGGATGGGGGGAGTAACAGAAGGAGGGGGGGAGTAAGAAGAAGAAGGGGGTAAGAAGAACAGGTGGGGGGAGTAAAAAGAACAAGGGGGTAAGAAGAACGGGGTAAGAAGAACAAGGGGGAAGTAAGAAGAACACAGGGAGGAGGGGGTAAGAAGAACACAGAGAGGGGTGGGAGAGTAAGAAGAACACAAGGATGAGGGGGTAGAGTAAGGGTGAGGAGAAGGGGAGATGAGGAGAACGGGGGGACTGAGAAGAATACAGGGAGGGTGGGTGGTGAGGAGAACACAGGGAGGAGAGGGGGTAAGAAGAACACAGGGAGGGGGGAGGTGAGGAGGACACAGGGAGGAGAGGGGGTAAGACGAACACAGGGAGGGGAGGTGAGGAGAAGGGGAGATGAGGGAGGACACAGAGAGGGGGAGATGAGAAGAACACAGGAGGGGAGGTGAGGCTGAACACAGGGAGGGGAGGTGAGGAGAACACATGAGGGGAGCAGGAGAACACAGGAGGGAGGGGGAGGTGAGGAGAACACAGGGAAGTGAGAAGAACACAGGGAGGGGGGAGGTGAGAAGAACACATGGAGGGTGGAGGGGGGGATGAGAAGAGCACAGGGAAGGTGGGTGAGTGTGAGAAGAGACCGCTAGGGAACGGTGGGGTAGAGGAGAGACCACTAAGGGGCAGGGGAGAGCTCTAAGGGACAGAAGGGACAGCTCTATAGGACAGGGGGCAAGACAGGGAACTCTTTCACACTACGCACACATACACACACAATGCATCCCTATACATACACAGAAACACACAATGCATCCCTACACACACAGAAACACACAATGCATCCCTACACACACACAGAAACACAACATGCTTCCCTTACACACAGAGAAACACACAATGCATCCATTACACACACACACAATGCAACCCTTACACACAAAGACAATGCATCCTTTGCACACATACACAGAAACACACAATGCAAACCCTTACACACACATGCAAACACACACACTGCCTTTCTTACATACACACAGAAACACAATGCATCTCTTACACACACTCAATGCACACACATACAGACACACACCTTGCATCCCTTATGCATACAAACACAGATTCACGTAATGCATCCCTTACACACAACCAGAAACACACAATACATCCCTTATACACAAATACACACTGCTTCCACTACGCAGGCTTTTTAATGTAAAGTGTGCAGCACTGGCTTTAGTTCGTATGGCAGATCATATGGGTAATGGCATTGTGATGTCACATGGGGGGCGGCAAATTCAGCTGTTCCCCATGCAGCCACAGGTGGCTCTGTGCTGGAAGATTGTGATTACTCTTCACTTCCTCCCAGCCTACAGAGCAGCGCATGGGAGAGAGAGAGGAGAGAGAGAGGAGAGAGAGAGGAGGAGGCATGATTTAATCTTACAACAAATCCAGTAAGCAAATCTTTATAAATTTGGGGGGGATCAGCTCTTTCCACAGTTTATTGGTGTTTACTCTGATGTCTGTATTAATATTGAGGGATTTCTAAGTAGTAACATCAGTGTGTGTCAGCAGGGCCAGCCGTTGGGGTGTGCAAGCTGTGCGGTCACGCAGGGTGCCATGACAACAGAGGCGCCCAGCGGCCAACACAGCTCACAAGTTGGGGACACCAGCATATTCAATTTAAACGATTTGCTGGTGGTCCACTGGTGCAAACTCGTGGTTCCGGCGCTCAGTTAGTGAGTCGGAGCACAGGCTCAGAGATTCTCAGCCTGCGCTCTGACAACATTGAAAGTCAGAGCCGTGAAGGAGCAGGTATGGCAAAGAGCTACTGATTAGCATAACATCAATATCCGTTATAAAACCAGGAAAAGGTGGGCATGGATGGTGAACTGATTTGGTGGTGCAATGGGCCACTTGACTGGTTTTGCCCCCCAGGCCCAAGGCTGGTAGCACTCTGTACCCTTTTGCATCTAAGTATCACGTCCAGAGCAGGATTAAACATAAGGCAACCCTAAACAGATGACTAGTGTCCAGGGATTAGACAATAGCCCTGGAACCATGAATTTGCTTGGCTCCATTCACTGTCCCTGAGAGTGGAGAGTGAAGAATGAAGGGGGGTGAGGGGCAAGTTGATAACCTGAGTAGGGCCTCTTGGGATCTTAATCCTTTTATTCCCTATTTTTTTCTGTTATATTTTATGTTTATTTACCCTTTTGTTAAGTGACAGTGGTGCAGGGGATGGAGATAGTGCAGTAGCACGTACATTGGTTAGGGTAGGGCAGTAACACGGACATGGTCATGTCACAAATACAGTGACAAGGCGTAGGGATTGAAAGCTAATGTTTGATCCATGGCTAATCTTTCTCCCTAACTATATTTAGCATTAGAATAGACCTGGGTTACTGTAAAACTTGCTTGCACTGTATACCTACCTCCAGTTCTGATGTGTCTTGTCCAGCTTTACTGTAATATTTGAGAAAATCCTGTTTTGGCACAAAATGGATAATTCAGTATAAATAGCATTATTTTTTTAATAACTTAATATACTTGGTGCCTTTTCAACAAAACTGTGATTCATTTTAAGGCAATATTATTTTATAGGTAGCTATATACATATTTTTCTACACTTTAATTACATGTTTATATGTAATTGTATATGCATGTTTACTTTTATGCTCTCATCTTAGAGCACATGCATGCCAGGATTACATGTATCTTTCACACTTGGGGGCATCACATTTGATCACTTTTGTAAATAGCCCTTTTAGACTGACAGTAAAGCAACTTTTACTGATAGGTAGCACGTCATGTACCTTTAAGAGGAGCTGGTACTTCATGATCCTCTGGACTGGTTTAATGAGCAGGTCATTGAGCTGCAAACGATGTGACAATTGTTGCCTCAAATCCTACATAATAAAAAATAGATAAAAAGATGGCATGACCGAAAAACACAGGGTATGTATGGTAGAGTGGATTGCTTTGTTGGAATAGTTTGTTGTTATTTTTCTTCTATACTTTGTAAAACTGGTGTACGAACTCATATTTTGCATGGATATCATATTTTGTGTACTACGGAAGTCAGCTGTTATACATGAATATTGGAAAATAGCACTATTGGGGTTTATTCACTAAACAGTAAATATTGGTAAACTGATCATAGAATGGCGGCATTTAGGCTGAAATTTGTGTCAATTCATGCCAATTCACTATTTATTTAAAGACAAAAAATTTATTTGACTAATTAAAGAAATAATGCAGTGGGAAAAAAAACGCATAAAGATGCAAAATAGAAAAGATGAAAACAATCCTGCATTTGCTGCTTCTGGGTTCCACATATTATTTTTGCAAATTTCAGGGATTTTTAGCTCATGCAGTGAACCCATTCAAAATATGGAAATACGGTAGTTGAAAATAGTTCAGCCAATTTTAGTGGACGTGCCATAAACTATAATTTATAACCCATTAATCCCTGCTCTACAGGAGTTTATATAATATCAACATTAGCAGCAGGTTAATTCTTACCTCAAAGTAGGTGTCAATATATTCTGACACAATGTGCTCAGACTTAGGCTTGTTCTGACAATATACCACGTACATGTGCAACCGGCGCTCCTAGAAGCAAAAAAACAGTATAACATACTACAATTGATCTCTTCCTTTACAGACATTAACGGGTTAATTAGGGGGGCCCTGTGCCTCTGGTAAAGGTGGGAAGAAAGTGTACAGAGCATCCCCACTCTGCACTGTCACTTGCCCCAGCACTGCTCAGCAGGATGGCGGCAGACAATGCATGTTGCTCTCACAGGACTGTAACTGGAGCTCTAAGTGAGTGAAAGGGTGGGGATATGATCTTCAGTAATATTCCTGCCTGCTTGTCCACTCACTTTTCCACTCACAGGGCAGCAGAAAATGAAGAACATCATCATCTGCCACGGTCCTGCTCAGCCACACTACAATATTGGTAAGTGTGTATTGGGAAGCTATGGAATTGAGAGACACAATGGGGATGTAGTGACACACAAAGAGTACGAAGGATGGTTGTAGGATAGACATGAGGGGATGGGGTGGCTATAGGGCCGGTGCTTGGAATTTTAGGTACATACGCGAAGATGCATTTTACCACCCCTCCCCCACCCCCCCAAAAAAAATCTTCACCTATGTGCCTCTTAACCAGCCCCTCTCCCCTTCCCTCCCCTCCCCTCCCATTAGTGGTCCCTTCCCTTCCCTGTCCCTTAGTGTTCTTCTCCCCTCCCCCCTCTTTTCCCTGTCTCTTGGTGTTTCTCTCCCATTCCCTCCCTGTCCCTTGGTGCACCCCACACCCCTTTAGTGGTCACACTCCGCTTCCTGGTGTGCCTCCTACCTCTATTGTTGCATTGCCGAGTGGAGCAGATCCCCTAAAGGAGCTTCAGTTTCCTGTACCCGGCCGGACTGACAGGGAGTGCTCTCTCTGTGAGCACCTCCTGTCAGTCTGGCCAGGTACAGGAAACAGAAGCTCCTGTACCGCGCTCTGCTCCACTACACTCTGTACACACTGACAGTCACACACTCAATGACAAACACACAGACGTCGCTGACAGACACAGACTCATTGATCTGACACACTCATTCATTGACACTGACAGACCCACACTGATTGACACTCATTGACAGACACACTGATAGTCACACACAGACTCAATGACCAACATACTCTCACTGATTTGACAGACACACACTCATACACTGACAAATACACTCATCATACACTGACAGACACACTCATACACTCACATGCACACACTCATACAATCACTCACAGACACACAGACACACTCACTCACACACACACAGTCACTCACAGACATACACACAGTCACACACGCTGTCATTCACAGACACACACACAGACACATACAGTCACTCACACACTGTCACTCACAGACACATGCTCAGTCACTCAGACACACACACTCATACAATCACTCACTCACACACACACATGCACACACACACACACTCAGTCACACACGCTGTCATTCACAAACAGACGCACACAGTCACTCACACACACTGTCACTCACAGACACACGCTCAGTCACTCACACACACTGTCACTCACAGACACATGCTCAGTCACTCAGACACACACACTCATACAATCACTCACTCACACACACACAGTCACTCACAGACATACACACAGACGCACACAGTCACTCACAGACACACACTCAGTCACTCAGACACACTCATACAATCACTCACTCACACACACACACACACTCAGTCACACACGCTGTCATTCACAGACAGACGCACACAGTCACTCACACACACTGTCACTCACAGACACACGCTCAGTCACTCACACACACTGTCACTCACAGACACATGCTCAGTCACTCAGACACACACACACACACTCAGTCACACACGCTGTCATTCACAGACACACTCACAGACACACGCTCAGTCACTCACACACACTGTCACTCACAGAAACACACTCAGTCACTCACACACACTGTCACTCACAGACACACACACTGTCACTCACAGACACACGCTCAGTCACTCACAGACACACGCTCAGTCACTCACACACACTGTCACTCACAGACACACACACTGTCACTCACAGACACACGCTCAGTCACTCACACACACTGTCACTCACAGACACACATCACATACATTCACTAATTATTATTTTATAAATACAGATTTTACACCCAGCCTCCCTACCTGGAGAGCTGGTGTGGATGATGTACCTGTCCCTGGGGCTGCTGGACGGCGTGCGGCAATGCTGTGATCAGAGGCGGTGAGGGCGCTCTAATCTCCACCCTCTGCTCCCTCGCGGGCTGCCTACTGATGACGTCATATTCCGGCTCCCACGGCATCAGTAGGCAGCCCGCGAGGGAGCAGAGGGTGGAGATTAGAGCTCCCTCGCCGCGCCTTATCACAGCACTGCCGCGCCGGGGATCGAGATGGTGGCCTGGCAGGAGGGAGAGCTTCCCTCCTGCCGGTCACTGAAATATTGCGCCCCCAGAGCCGGTGCGCCCTAAGGCGGCCGCCTGTGTGTCTATGTTGTCTCAACAGACTATAAAGAGGACCACAGCTGGAGAATTGCAGAAGTTAGTTGAGCTTTGTGGCCAGAAAGTCTCCAACACTACAATCCAATATCACAGTATGTTTGAAAGAGTTTCAAGAAAAATGCCTTTATTCCCATCCATAAACAAACTCAAGCATCTTCAGTTTGCCATAAGCTATTGGAACTTCAAATGGGATCGGGTTCTGTGTTCAGATGAAAATGTTCTCAGATCCCTTGTCATGTATTCTCCAACCTCATCAGGCATTATAGGACAAAACTCAGAGCTGTTATCTTGGCAATAGGAGGTAGCAAAAAGTAGTGACTAAGCAGGTGCCAAAATTGTGCCACACATATATTTAATACATCCTTTTATTAATTTTTTTGTTTCCAATTGTTTGATATCCATGAGAGCAAAGTATTTTCGTCTATTTTTTTCAAACAAAAGATCAAAAGGTTAAACATTAAAGACAATTTTGCCTTAATCTTTGTTGCCTTCTTTGTTCATATTTACCAAGGGTGCCAATATTAGTGGGGGTACCGTACATGCTAATTTCTGTAGTTTTCATTGTAATTGCCAGTTTTAATATTAAAACACTTGCAAATGTATTAAAGTGGACTAATCACCAGTGGAATGTGCTTGCTGATTCCTGTGGTTTCCATGGTAATTGCGACCAATTTAGAACCAGTTTTCATTTCAGAACACTTTGGTATATCTACACAAACTATGACTGAAGCTCAGGGATAGGCGACTTGGACATCACAAATTGTTAATTAGCAGGAGGAAACTTGCGTTTCTCAAAAGGAGGAGAGCTACAGCGTCTCCAGTGACATTATCTCAATATCCTTGTACTTAAACATATATTTACTCTGCCTATTCACTCAACACTGTTTATCAACCCATTCACCTTGGAAAACCACTTATGTCAGATATTGTTTAGGAGCATTGTTTGGGTCCTGCTAACTATATCCTGTCTTTGTTTAGCCATGTTTTCATGTATGCTACTTCAGCCCTCTAAAACAGATTTTTAACAATAAACTGTGTTTACAGATTTACAAACAACACAAATAGGATCCTAACCAAGAGTGACTTACATGCTTTATGAAAAGATCTGCTAGTCTAGTTGGCTCCTCGAGGCACTTTTGAAGTTCACCTAGAAAATAGCTGGAATGGTAGAGACAATAAAAAGTCATCACAGGTATTGATAATCTATTAGTACAGCATCTGTCTCTAAGTGAAGGTTTTAATTCTATTAAGTGCATTTATTTTATCATACTGTGAATCTTTCAACAAAAATAATTGTGTTAGTTCCATAATCTTTCATCTAATTTAGTCATTATTACTAGAAGATTTTTTTGTCCATTTTCTCCAAAAACTGTACTGATTTTTCCATGATGGAAGCTGTTAATAACACAAGGGAAAACATATGGATTATACCTCCTCGCTTCTGAACATATATCATATATTTGGCAATTTAGGTGTCCTCCTAAGACATCACAAACCCTCCACTGAACATAGACTTAAGAGGCAAATGGAATGAACTAATCCATATAATTCATAAAGCATATGAAAATTCCTTGAAAGGCAATGATAATGCACATGCAAAATTATAAAAGGACCAATTATGTCCAAAAAAAAAGCAAAGTGATATAAATATATATGTATCGAAAGCATTTTGGAAGGGAAAATACAGATGGGAGTTTGAAGATTGAGTATATATAAAAGAGTTGATGTGACATGGTGTGGAATGGATAGAAATGAGGACATTCAAAATTAGGCAGGAGAGAATACTTGAGTCTCAAGACTTTTCATCAACTTACTCTTTATGCCAATCGAAAATCTGATGAATATTTCCAAACACAATTTTATCCTTCCCCTTCATATCCTCTGGAATTCCTTGGGCAATCATGGTTGCCATGTAACCCTGTATAAAAGAGGAAAAATTTAGGTTGTTATGGCATATATATATATATATTAAAGTTGTTCACGGTTGTTGATATGACATTATCCTACAAGTCTGATTGGGAATATAGTTACATAGTTACATAGTTACATAGCTGAAAAGAGACTTGTGTCCATCAGGTTCAGCCTACCTCACATTTGTTTTTTGCTGTTGATCCAAAAGAAGGCAAAAAAACCCAGTTTGAAGCACAATTTTGCAACAAGCTAGGAAAAAAATTCCTTCTTGACCCTCAGAATGGCAGTCAGATTTATCCTTGGATCAAGCAGTTATTACCCTACATTGAAAGATTATATCCTTGAATATTCTGTTCTTGCAAGTATGCATCTAGTAGCCGTTTGAACATCTGTATGGACTCTGATAAAACCACTTCTTCAGGCAGAGAATTCCACATCCTGATTGTTCTTACAGTAAAAAAACCTTTCCTTTGCCTTAGACGAAATCTTCTTTCTTCCAGTCTAAACACATGGCCTCGTGTCCTATGTAAAGTCCGGTTTGTAAATAGACTTCCACACAATGGTTTGTATTGGCCCCGAATATATTTGTATAATGTTATCATATCCCCTCTCAGGCAACGTTTTTCTAAACTAAATAGGTTTACATTTGTTAACCTTTCCTCATAGCCAATATGTTCCATTCCTTTTATTAGTTTTGTAGCCCGCCTCTGCACTTTTTGCAATATAAATGAGCAAGCCTGATTTGCCTTTCTTAAGGTCTTCATAACACAACTTTTGTCCATCTACATGATTATTATAGAGAAGCAGTTATGCACAAGCACAGCAATCTCTGCTTCTAATGCTTCTCTGCGCGAGAAGCACTGATTCCATGCTTTGCATGCTAATATTGGATGATTGTCAAATAGATTCCATTATTGACTCTAATTTTGTTTGAAGCACCAAGTATCTGTCCGTCTGACAGTCATTAGTAAGCGTGGCAACTGCAAAATGTATACAATGTTGCTTCTCTGAAAAGCTGTATGGACTGCATTTATTGTCACAATCACTTTGTTAAAATGAAATGATTTTTGTGTTTAGTCTTTCCCATGAAGTATAATGATATTTTGATTGAAGTTAATTTAATAATATATATGAATAGCTATGGAGACAGGTGGATTAAGTTTAACCCTGTTTTTTCACAAAAAGAACCTATTTACCTCTCCAATTGTCTAAAACACCAATATTCCATAATATGTATACATTTGCTAGTAATTCTGATACAACGGTCTCCCCTAGAATTTCTAAGTTTCTAAATTTGTGTGTACTACGATGACAGGCACACATTAAACAGGAAAATATATTAAGGCTTGATGTCTAGTGCTGCATACTGTATACTGTATGTTGTCCTATGGACTTTTAACTTTCATTTTGTTTGCTCTTAAAAATATGTTTCATGTCTATATACACCATCTTTGAATTGCCCTTTGGTTTTTAGACATAATTTTACCACATGACAGGAGGCTTCATATTTTGCATTGACTTTCGTTACTTTAAAACTCCAGCATCAAACAGGTCAATCAAAAAACTTTGACCAATCAAAAACAGCCAGTCATCACATAAGGACAGCCCCCAAGTATTCCTCTTTCTCTGCTGTTCCTGCAGAGTCACAGGTCAGAGTATTTGATTTCTACCTAATTATTTACATCGTATAGCCTTTTATACTCCTGTCTTTAGGATTTTTTCCTTTATCACACTTACTATACTTTGTTTGTGTTTTATTCTAACATAATTTTCATGCTTTCCTGTTTGTAACTTCTTTCTCTGCGCTGTCTGCTTTGCCTGTCAACTCTCCTTAATGCTATTGATTCTACTGCCCGATCGCGACCAGCGGTGTGCCGTGCCTCGCGGCGCAAGAGCGGACTTTACCGATATATATTTCATCTAACTCTTTGTGCTGGAGCTGACAGGGAACTTAGACAAGCTTCTTCTTACCTTCCCAGGGCCCGAAGGAGTTCTTCCCGCTGGGTCCTCACGTGCGGTGGCCATCTTGGATCTCGCGAGAACACAAGATTCATGGCAGCCATTTTGTTTTTTACATTGCAGGAATACAGTGACGGCCTACAGCAAGCACCAACGGAATTTCCCCCCTAACGGACTTTAACTGTGAGACAACTAGGATTTCATAAAAGGTGAACATTACTCCTATTCAAAACTGCTTACAACATGGACCTTGAACAATTCAACTGTTTATGTATGGTGTGCAGACTGCTTGTTAAGCTGCACGCAGGGGTAAGGCCCCTGCTATATATATATATATATATATATATATATATATGATCTGCACAGTTTGCTGCTGGAAGTGCACCCCTACCAGCGGTACCAATATGAACAAGTCTAAGGATTCTTCACTTGAGGTCACATATATTCTAAACTCATGTTCAAACAGTACCTCCCCAATGGAGTGGGGACTTAGGGGTTATCCCTCAGGCTATTGGAGGTTCTTACCACCTCCACCTATTTACAAGAGTTTCGCTCCCTTATGTACCAGCCGCTCTAACGAACGGCGTTATATTTGAGCCTTCATATCGATATATATGTGGGGTTTTAAAGGGATATCCACCCACATACCAGGCTACCCCCAAAATTGCGCTGAGCAATGGGTCTACCCACCAGGCCTCAAATAGGCAAGTGGGCTAACACATATGTCCTTTATCCCACAGGACAACTTAAATATTCCCATGTCGGACTCCCCACAACAGAGCCAAGAGCTGCAAGCAATGATTAACGCTGCCGTCTCAGCTTCCATGGAGAAATCGATTTCTAAGATGTTATCTCAAGAACCATATTTTTACCATATACTTGGTCAACTGAGGAGAAGTATTTACACATAAATTGTTTGGAACTGATAGCAGGCTCATTTGCCATCCACAGCCTGGCCAGGCACATGTCCAACTGTTGCATCCTACTACGCATGGACAACATCTCTGTGGTCCAATACATCAATCACCTAGGTGGTGCTCGATCTCAAGATGCAACGAAAGACGTATAAAAGTTGTATCTCTCGCAATAATACACTACAGGCAGAATACCTACCAGGAACTTCCAACCTCACAGCAGACTGGTACTCACGACACTGGAGAGATGGAAGCGATTGGTGTCTCCACGAGCCGTACTGCAAGACCACCTGGTCCTAGTGGCTTGGATGATTTCAGGGGAGTCTGGTCCACGGACGGACTATTGCAGATCACTAAGGACCTATCATGGGACTCATGGGCACCCGGAACTAGATGAAGTTATCTCACCTCCTGGAACAAATGGTCTAGCTGGTGTTTGGAAAGGGACTCCCTTTATAGCACCTATTCCAACGATTTAAAATGTTCTTATTTATTCGAGTCGGAACGTTCCTAACGGTCCGTTAATGTCACATGACTGGCGATTTAGCAGTTCACGTCCCGGTACAGGGTCTTCCAGTGGGTCAAAACACTCTGATTTGCAGATTCCTGAGAGGTATTCGACTATCACATCCTCCAACTCCGAAATATTCGAGACTTTGGGATGTCGACGTGGTACTATGGTTTTTTCGGGATTGGCCGGACAACACTTCACTGTCCCTTCAACAACTTTCAGTGAAGCTTACGATGTTACTTTGCCTGATCTCCTTTCGGCGGGTAGCAGATGTTCAGGCCTTCGATGTTGACGGTTTATCCTACACACTGGACAGGGTGTCTTTCACAATATCAAGACGGACTAAAACCAATTCTACAATAGTTTTTTACCCATATTTTCCAACGGAACCTAAACTTTGTGTTGTTAAGACGTTACTACGCTATGTTGAGATCACAAATGCTTTACGTGGGGTCCAGATGGACCAATTACTGGTGTCATACACAAGACCTCACAAACTAGTATTCACTACTACTCTCGTTCGATGGGTACGTTGGATTCTTATGTCTGCGGGTATCGAATCTTGTTTCGGTGCTCAGTCCGTACGCTTTTTCGACGGGTGCATCACTATCGGATATTATGCAATCGGCGGATTGGTCGCGGCAGGACACTTTCCGGGTATTTTGTTTTAGGCTTTCCTCTCACGCTTCTTTTTCTCTAATTGAATAGCATTAAAAATGCAAAAAAATTTGATCCACTTGTTTATTTAGTATCTATAATCTATTTTATCTAGGTAGAACAGGGTTTTTCTATATTTGCCTAGACATTAAAGTGGCACTGTCATGAACGAATCCCTTTTTTTTTAACCCCCCTCCCGACTCCACTACATCTAACTGACCCCCTAGTGATCTCCAAATGCCCCTAAGGCCCCCATATTACCTATTTTTAATCTTTATTTTCTGCCCCGATCTATATTCAGGGCGCCACCATCTTTGTGTGGGTAGAGGAAGTCCCTGTGGGACACGTCATCTGCCCACACTAAATAGCACTGTGAGATTCCTGCACATGCCCAGTTAAACACTTGGGCATGCGAACGGGAATTTCATCTATTCATTCGTCAGAAAGACGAATGAATGAATGGAAATATCAGACGAACAAACAAACACTGTGTATCACTGTTCGTTTATTCGTTTAGCTTATTACAAGGAGGGAGCTACCGGCACATTTAGTTTATTACAAGGCGGGAGCTACCGGCACTTTATAAGCCTTGCTCCGCCCTGCAGAGCTCAGTGTGAGTGGAGCCCTCCATGGGCGAAGATGGATTATTTTTTTTTGCGCTCAGGTTTTTTCTTCTTCGTCTGTTTTTTTTTTTTGTGCTCAGGTTTTTTATTTTATTTTAAGTTCGACGGGTATGATGGTTTTTTATTTGGCCTTTTTTTGGGGCAGAAAAATTAAGATTTTAGAAAAAAGAAGACGTCAAATGGTAAGTTTAATTTTTCTTTTCAGGTTAGTTATTTTAAAGTCACCTTTGATGGGGGGGGGATTTGTCTTAGGTCCCCCACCCACCGCCCAGGGGTGGGGGCTGGGAGGGAGGACAGTAGGTCCCCCCCTTCATTATCTTTATGGCCCCCACCCACCGCTCAAGGGTGGGGGCCGGGGGGGAGGACAGTAGGTCCCGTCCCCCCATTGTAATTTATGGCCCCCACCCACTGCGCAGGGGTTGGGGCTGGGGGGAGGACAGTAGGACCCCCCTCATTATCTTTATGGCCCCCACCCACCGCCCAGGGGTGTGGGCAGGGGGAGGACTGTAGGTTACCCCCCATTGTAATTTATGGCCCCCACCCACCTCGCAGGGGTGGGGGTCAGCGGGGGAGGACAGTAGGTCCCCCCCATTGTAATTTATGGCCCCCACTGCGTAGGGCTGGGGGCCGGTGGGGGGAGGACAGTAGGTCCCCGCCTCATTATCTTTATGGCCCCCACCCACCGCTCAAGGGTGGGGGCTGGGGGGGAGGACAGTAGGTCCTCTCCCATTGTAATTTATTGCCCCCACCCACCGCGCAGGGGTGGGGGCCGGGGGGAGGACAGTAGGTCCAACCCCCGATTGTCCATTATGGCCCCCACCCACCGCTCAGGAGTGGGGCCCATAGGTTTTTTTTTTTACAGTCAGCTGCTCACTGTTTACTAGACATGCCCCTACTCGCGGTATAGCAAGTAGGAGCAGATCATTTACTAATACTAAGTAATCTTTACTTAGTATTAGTAAATGTGGCTGAAAGACCAATTTAGCCTTTTGGAAGATAACTCCCTAATACCGTGGGATGCAGCCGCGGCACAAATTGAATCGGAGTTTCATTCATTCGAATGAAATTCTGATCCGAACAAAGTGCCGAATTGAGTTCTAAAACAAACAAACATACTGTTCTCATTCAGTTAGAACGCAATTCGACAGTTTCGTCTAAAATGACAGGAAGCATCACGAGATCACACAGGAAAGGTAAGAATTATGGGAAAATTGCTCTGACCAGCGGAAATGAAGAACACTTTGCTCCTCCGCTGGTCAGAGCTGGTCAAGCGGAGGAAACCTCCATAAGGCAAAGAGTCCCTACTTTGTCTTATGATTTTAAAGAAAACTAAAGACAGGAAGAAAAGAAGAACAGATCCTGAGAGAGGGGGAGAAGAGGAAGAGATTGAGGAAAGGTAAGTTCGGCATGACAGTACCGCTTTAAGCATTTGGTAATTTGAGTTTTCAGTTTATATCTATTACTTGTATATACGATTGTTATTGCTATCTTATGCCTAGTGTATATGTTCTCTAATTGGGGGCTGTCCTTACTTATATTTGTGATGACTGGATGTTTTTTGATTGTTTAAAGTTTTTTGATTGACCTGTTTGCTGCTGGAGTTTTAAAATAAAGAAAGTCAATGCAAAATACTGGCCTCAAGTCATTGCTAAAATTAAGATTATAAATACACCACGTTAGCACCATCTACAATTTGCCTACATAATTACCTGAAGTAAACAATGATGTATCGATGTTAAGCTGGCTTTGAAATGACAGTGCATAGCATTCTACTGGGCCACATTATAGATAATATTGTTTTTGTAAGAATATAACACAAAGATCCCATTCAAAGCATGAGGTTACACACATCCCTCAGGACTCACACAGGGGAGTTTATACTCTAGCATCTCCCCCTCCATGTTTCCACTTCCTCCCTGTTCCACCAGCCTAATTTCCTGCTTGTGTTATATCAGCTGGATTTTGTTTATCTATGTTCTTTATTTTTCTTAGTGATGAGGAATACGAACCTCCTAATAAGCTTTTGATGGACTAATTTATTTTAATAAACTGGTTCCAAAACAGGGATACAGACAGAGTGTGATTTGAGCTACGACTTTCGATGCACCATATCAGATCCAGCTTATAGTCATCATATGAGACATTTTACTTGCTCAGTAGTGAATTGGTAGGGCTATGTACATTTATAAATAAGTATGGCTTACTATAGACTCATATAGCACAGCCTATTTGATAGATTATAATGGAAGAGCTCTCTTCAACAATCAGTCAAAGCACACAAGGCCATGCAAGTGTCCTTTTAGGGCTAAAACAAATACACCACGGATGTAAATTATGTAAACATGAATGTACGGTTATTTAATCATCAACTAAAATGGCAATATGTAATCATAATAGCTACAATTAGTATCATACGTTTGCAGTCTAACAATCAACACTTGTTGCCTGAAAATCCATCGAATCAGATGCATTCATTATGATCTGGATACCAAAGCTACTTTTCTGTAAGATGTACAGAATTATTCCGCAGATGTTGAACAGGAGCATAAAAGAATAAATATGTTTTCCACTGGTCAGAGAACCTTCTGAATTAAAAAATGTGGTCATGTAAGGTATTATAAAGAGCTGTGCCGGCTACAAAAAATACATTTGTCTTCAATATAAAGTCAAGAAGGGGATTTGAAAATGGCCATCCAACTTTGGACTTATGTAGGGTGAATTAAAATTAATTTATTCATGGAATCTTTGTACAGGCCTACAAGCATATTAAAGGAACACTATATAGCTAAATAAAGCAGTTTTAGTGTATAGATCATTCCCCTGCGATTTCACTGCACAATTCACTGCCATTTAGGAGTTAAATCACTTTGTTTCTGTTTATGCAGCCCTAGACCCACCTCCCCTGGCTATGATTGACAGAGCCTGCATAAAAAAAAACTGGTTTCACTTTCAAACAGATGTAATTTACCTTAAATAATTGTAGCTCAATCTCTAAATTGAACTTTAATCACATACAGGAGGCTCTTGCAGGGTCTAGCAAGCTATTAACGTAGCAGGGGATAAGAAAATCTTAATTAAACAGAACTTGCAATAAAGAAAGCCTAAATAGTGCTCTCTTTACAGGAAGTGTTTATGGAAGGCTGTGCAAGTCACATGCAGGGAGGTGTGACTAGGGTTCATAAACAAATGGATTTAACTCCTAAATGGCAGAGGCTTGAGCAGTGAGGCTGCAGGGGCATGTTCTATACACCAAAACTGCTTCATTAAGCTAAAGTTGTTCAGGTGACTATAGTGTCCCTTTAAAGGAATGTCTTAGATGTTTGTGGGCACCAGCTGGCACGGCACTGGTCTGCAGGTACATTCTATAAATATATAGATAAATATTTAGGTATGCAGTTAATAGTCTATGGGGAAATACAGCATGTGCAAAAATATATGGAAACAAGAGAAAAGGTATCTTTTTCTTCACATAAATATACAAATATCACACTCCTGGAGCATTTTTTATCTATTCATTAATAGTAGCCCCCACCTTAGGATTGCTGAGAAAGACAGTCAGTTCATCAATATTTTGTAGTATACATACTTGATAAAATCCTGATAAAGTGTCAGCTGATGCGAAACGCGTAGATTGCTGTAGCTGTGCTGATTTTGTGTGTTTCCACTACATGTCGACTGCAAGATTTTTAATGACGATTTCAGGAAAGGGTTTTTTTCAGAACAAACAGTGGTGAATGTCCCTGAATGTCGCTATTTATTATGTATACTACAGGTAAACAACCCCTTCAGTGCTTGTCCTGGTTATGTGCTATATACTGTAAATCCATAGATAGATATATTCAGCAATCAAGGCACCGTATAGAGGCACAGGAAAGCTTTATCACTCCTCACCTCCACTATTTGGCCCAAGTCTTCCACATACATCTTTTCTGTTTCTATCAACTCCATTAAGACATACCTAGAGGGAGAACACACCATGGACAGTTACAAATAACATCCTCTATTTACCATCAAGGCTGTGTCTTTTTTCTTTAGGAAGAAAAATATTCAAAATAAAATAGCAATCTATACTATCACTTAATAATATTCATATATATTTAATATGAAGTTTATTTGGTCTGGCTATTGTGTAATTATTTATATGGTACATTTTGGCAAATATATTTGCCAATTAAAATGTCAGCTCTTTATTGAAGAAAACGAGTAATGCATAACATACTGCTATATATTGTAATAAATGAGTTTAAAGATTTTACTAATTCACAGAAAAAGAGACTGGGGCGAAATGCTTCTTAAACCAAATAAAAGCAGTTTTTTCCTTGTACTTTGAGTTAATGGCTGATATCATTTGTTTGTCTGTTAAACAGAAATATATAGCTGATTACTACAACAAGCTTAAAGTCATGTTTTGAAGCGCTATAGGCTGATTAATAAATAAGAAAGCAATGTTCCTGTCCCCAAGATTGCCCTTCAATTATCAAGTGGCATAAAAAACTTTCTTTAATCTTAATGCACCTCTTCCTAAAATACTTATCTACAGAACAACACTTCCCTCCGCATGATCAACTCTGAGCTAAACTGAGTCTGTCAACATTTGATTTTAATTTTAAATCAGCGTAACCCTCTAGGAATCTCAATGCCTCACAACAAGTCATTTTTGGTGGTGTCTACTCTAGGAAACTTGATATTTTGCAGACTTTTTAAAAGATGCATTATATTATCAAATCTATCTATCTATGATAAAGAATATTTTTCCTCCTTGGGGAATTCAAAGAGCTTAGGGCACAATCTCAGTCAGCCATATCCTCAATATCAGATAGTGTCATTAACCATCTCAATGAGTAGCTAATTTTACTGAGGATGAAAGGCTGTCGGTCCGACCGGTTTAAGAAACTACAACCATGAGGCTTGAACAGATCCCATAGTTGGTGCATTAGAGAAAACTGAGGCATCCCTCTGGCTTTTTAAAATTCCTAACATGTGGCAAGGTTTATATTGTCCATCCCTCATCCGCAATAAAGAGGACTCACTTACATACTCTTTTCTAAGGCACTCTTCCTTTCTTCTTCTGTTTCTGCTGGGGGGAAGGCAGGAGGAACAGAGAGTTCTGAAATTGGTGAATCTATGGAATCTGAGAGGTAGGAACTGTGTGGATCCTGAAAGCAAAGAACAAATAATGTATACAATCACTTTTAGCACCAGCGTAAACAACATGATTTTGTAACAACATTGTATTTTTGCAAAGACACTTATTTTCTTCACACTTCGAGGACTCTAGTCTCTGACGGTTATTTCTACACTGCAGGTCTTCTGTTTTAGAAGGCCCGAATATGCGCCTGGTATGAAAGCACCACAATGCTACACAGTATCAAAACTCCCAGTAGTGTGCAGCATGTATGTATGATTCTATCACAGAGATTACAGCCATCAAGTCACATGGAAATGTGCGGTTATTATGACGAATCCTTACAGCACGACTGCCCAAATATGTATGCTGCCTCCATATGTATATAAATGAGCTCAGTAGCAAAACTAAAAAGTAATATAACATTAATATTCATGGCCAACACTCAATAAAATTCAATATGCAGACAAAAATCTTTGAAGAGTAGAGAGGTCAATGGAGATCAAAGACGGGTGAGAAAATGGCAGGAAGACAGACAGAGGAGAAGATGTGAGGAGAGATTGGGGAATACGTAACTCCTGAGGGAGAAATGAATTGCTGCCAAGAAGTCAGGAGAAATATGGGGGCAGAAGAAGTGGGAGACATCAGGTAGAAAGTTAAACTATTTGAGAGTCTAAGACAGCTTTCTCGGAGTGGGTAAAAAAGTGGGCGGTGAAGAGGGAGGCCTATGGAAGAAAAAACAATTCTGAGAGAGGATACAAAACAGCTGTCAAAGAGTGCTACTCATAACTACCAACATTTCATATGGACTAATAGGGACACTTTAATTTTAGGGGTGTGAGTAAAGCTCTGGTCAGGGGCGGGGCTACCTAGGAAATTATAGGTGCATTACTAATAAAAATGTATGCAACTAAAATGCAATTTAGAACAAAAACAAAGTATATTTACACAAACTGATTTCTAAAACACATATAGTGTAGTATAAAGATACAATACTGGGAGTATTATTGCTGCTGAGTTCTGTTACACACTTAGATACACAAAGAATTAGAAGCTTCTAGAAACAAGGGAAATTGAGATGTAAACAAGGGACAGATGGATTTGAGTCATTAATATGGACAATAGGGAGGCATAGGTACTTATGGCATAGTCACTGAGCAATGATCTAAATACTCCATTAATATATGTATCCATGTACAGTGTTTTGCATGTTTTCTTTGTAGGTATATTACATCTTGGCTTGCAGTTTCTGTGTATCTAGCATTTGCAGTCTACCACAGCCTAGACTTTCCTTGACTGTCTAATCACAGTCCTCTCAATGCATTACAGCTCAAGGCAGGTGCTCTGAGCAATTGCTGCCTCATGAGCTTAGTTCCACTGAGCTAATCAAACCAGGAAGTAACAGGGCCAGTTGTCTTAATGAAAGGGGAGGTGTGACAAGGTGCATTTATAAAAGTGATGATTTCAATTGAAATCTGCACTTTTGTAAAATGAAAAAAAGAGGACACACTTTTCACCAAGCTGAATAGCATTATGTTGTTGGAGTGTTCCTTTAAATTAATCAGAATCCACATAAAAGCCATGCAAGTCAAGCTGAGCTATAAATAAAGACATCTTTTGTTTATTTGGATGGTTATCATAAAACCGGCTTTTGTAGCAATTCCTGGTAGGATATACATATAATTCCCAAATAAGTCCTGCTGGACACTATTCCATCAAAATAGTTTCTGGTTTTCCTGTTGTAAAAACCACACAAAAACCCTTTTAATTTCTGTTGGACTGGAATTTTGACAGCCAGTGTTCCAGTAAAACATAAGAAACAGTTTGTCTTGTCAGTTTTGTGACTTAATAATAGGGATTGGCATTGGATTACTGGAACTCAATATGCTGTGTGTACATTCTATTGGTTAGTGTTATTGAATACATTACCCTAGGAAAAGAGAAGTCTGCACCTTGCTGTATAAACACATGCACACCATTCTCTAATAGTAATGGCCTCTCTGTCCCGTCTCATGAATTATTGATTAGAACAAGAAATGTTGCCAGTGTAGACATTTTAGAAAAAAGGATCTGGCAATGTTAAAATGGCCTTTTGCAAAAAAGCTCCCGGTAATGCATTACTGAAGCCAAACTTACTTATTGAAAGAATTTTATGTTGGAGACATAAAGTACTAAGGCAAATGTTATATTTATGTTAGAGCACCTGCAAGAGAGAATAGTTGCAGCTGTGCACTAAACCTGCTGTATACTACACATGTTCTTGGATGCAAAACCCTCACCATTTCAATCTAGTGTTATCCATAAACAAAATTCTAATGGATTTATATATTTATAAAATAAACTAAAAAGAAAAAGAACTACTACTACTTGAAGCCAAGCCTCCCAATTGTCTACCTATCCTTTAGTCCACTGATCCATCTTCATCTAGCCCAATGCCGGATCCAATGCTCGATACAAATGGCCATGGTCTAATTCGGAGGCATGCCAGACACCACTCATGTACAGCTGAGTGGATACACATTGATACAGCCATTGATGAAGTATTCATGCACAGAACATTAGTTAAAGAAGACCTGTCACTGTCTGCTTTTTAATATGGTAAATTATTTATTTATTTTTAAACTATAAGTAAGTAAAATAAGGGATTTGTTTGATAAAAGGGTTACTCCAACCACCATGACCACTTCTGCTTTTAGAATTGGTCATGGTGGTAGGAATCTGTACGTTCAGCATTTCTGCTTAAAACGCTGCTCATTTAGAGATATTTGCACTTTTGTGCTGGGGGCTAGTTACAACCTGGCACACATAACTCAGGCAGCGTTAAACTTTGTTCCAGATTGTCTAATGTCAATGCTGTGCATAAAATACATCTGGAATTAGCCTTGATTTCCCTACATTATTCAATCAAGCCCTCCTTGTCACCCCTGCCTCACTGTAGTGCTCCATTTTGTTTTGTTTTTCATTCCCCTTCCCTCCTTTTGTCCACCCCCACACCTTCCATTCTTCTTTATGGCTCAGAGTGCACACAGGGCACTAAATTCTGGTCTGCATGTGCACCAGGACAACCAACTTCCTGACAGGTTGGCCAGTCAAAGCTTCCCATACATTGACCATGTTTATTGTTTAATCATGTGCTCGAACTGCACTTTACTACAATAAGCAGAGTAACTTTAAAGGAACACTATAGAATTAGGAATACAATATACGGTGTATATGCCTATACCTAATTATACCTAAACGGTGACTAGGGCCCCGTTCTGCGGCAAACAAATAGTTCATTAACCATTTATTTGCTTACCTTAATCCAGCGCTGGGCTCCCTTGGCACTGATGACCTCTCCTCCTCCGTCGACGTCTGTTCCCGAGTGGAGCCAAATGCGTATGCCGGCCATAGGAAAGCATTACTCAATGCTTTGCTATAGGGATTTATTTTGACCCTGGAGGTCTGTGAGGACGTCCAGCGTCAAATAAGTGCGATGTTCAAATCAAACTCTAATTTTGAAGATTACTTAACAGAGGCACATTAATTTTTTAATAAGTTATTCTGAATTATTTTTATTTATTTATATACCTGGGCAATCTAGACTACCCATAAAGTTTAAAATGAAAGTGATTTCTAGTTATTATTACCTTGATCACACAATTACAGAGGGTCAAGTGAATACAACCCGAGAGGTTTATATCAAGGTGTTGTATTATGGCACTTGGTAAATCATTTAAGATGCAGGTAGAACAGTGAAAAGGTTACAAGTTTTACATTTTACCGAATCCATATCTGATTCAACCAACTATTGAGTGGATCTGGA
Organism: Pelobates cultripes; assembly: GCA_933207985.1. Taxonomy (NCBI): domain Eukaryota; kingdom Metazoa; phylum Chordata; class Amphibia; order Anura; family Pelobatidae; genus Pelobates; species Pelobates cultripes. Next base: position 343,900,644 of record OW240912.1, read on the forward strand.
AAAAAATGTTCTTTAAGTGAGGAGTTTAGGAAATAAACACTTTTGACTAGATAAACACAGTATGCACAATTAGAGGCAATTTCTGAAGCAATCTTTAGATTCCTCTGTGTCACTTTGAATTGCCAATCTGCAACTTTCAGATCTGTCAGATGTAGAGGGCCATAGTTTGTAAATGGAGCTATTAAATCACAATCAGGAATTAAAAAGCGCATGATTCTGTAAATCAGTGATAGCAAGTAGCCATCACAAAGGCTCCCCTGGGCTCCATGTAAAGCAAAAGTAGGTCAAACAGGCAATCATGGAATCCCTCTCAATCTTTCTAAATCGTTTTTATTCTCTTATCCCTGCTAGTTTTCAAAACAATTTACTGCAGCGTACTGTACAGTTTCCTGCATGAAAGGTGAAATTATGTTCATTGATAAAATATTCACTACAAATAAAACTTTAATCGGCTGCACAAATGATCAATTCCTCTCAATATTTTATTTAATTCTTCAAACCAAGCTACGTGTCTTTTATTAAAATTCAATGTATGACTGTTTCAAGATGGTAGGTGTCTATCCTTAAATTCCATCACATTCTTTTAAATTTCCATTTTTGACATCATTAACTCACAAAGCTCCAATTAAGGTGGAATGCGACGTGCAAAATGCCACTTGATGCAGACTGCCCAAGATTCCCATAGGAAGTCCACATCGGTTAAATATATTAAATTTTTCAAAAAATACAAGCCTGCTGAGCAGATCAAAACATATTTTGAAAAAAACAACAGTTTAAGGTGCTATATAATGGTGCAAAGAAAATGTCTGATCTTTAAAGAAAGTGGTTGCCTGCCTAACATAAGGCATGCACTGTCCTTGTAATAGATGATTTTCCTATAAGATTTATTGTGACGAGAACAAAGGTTAAGCTGACCAGTCTAGAGATGGACCAGAGACAGTCTGTCTACACACAGTGAGAGCTGCTAATTTAGGGTCGATATTTTGAATTAGTAATGTAGGTAAACTCAAGAGTAACTAAGAAAATAACAAAGAAACAAACTGAAATAGTCCTAGTCTGGTTAAATCAAACCAGTACTACTATCCTTCATTAAATTTATTTGAATTTTTTTTTTCAATAAATATACCTTTCTACTGATTGCTTGTTGCACACTTTAAATCACAATAAGGCAGGGCCATCTTTAACCCCCCTTAAGGACACATGACATGTGTGACATGTCATGATTCCCTTTTATTCCAGAAGTTTGGTCCTTAAGGGGTTAATATTGATTGGACTCTGGGCAAACAGAAACTTGGGCCCTTGGGCTCCCTCGACACCCCCCACTCACTGGCATGCAAACACGTCCTCTACTCCAATGCAATGGTGAAACTAAAGTAGAGAGGGCCATGGTGCAAGAATATTGCAAGGGTGGCCAAAAGGTAGTCCTCATGTCGTGCAGCTCCAAACATACTTTGACAGCTGAAGCTTTACCATTTCCCCATGCTTGCAAGGTTGTATTTAGCACTGAGCAGTGTTTGTGTGTTTGAATGTAACCATAGTTTTGTAAAGAGTATATTTGTGTGAATGCAGGGATGTGTTTGTATGTGGTGTTGGAATTTGAATGCAAACATGCATTTATGAGTAGTTGGTTTTTGAATGCAAGGGCGTTTAAATATAATTTTGGTGTTTAACACAGAGGTGTGTTTGTAAGTAGTGCTGACGTTTCAATGAAGGAGTGTGCTTGTATGCAGGGCCGGCGCGTCCATAAGGTGGCACAAGTGTCCGCCTTAGGGCTACGGGCTCGGGGGACGCAATATATCAGTGACCGGCAGGAGGGAAGCTCTCCCTCTTGCCAGGCCTCCATCTCGACCCCCGGTGCAGCAGTGCTGTGATCAGGCGTGGCGAGGGATCTCTAACCTCTCTGCTCTGCACCCTCGCGCGCTGTCTGCTGATGCCGCGGGAGCCGGAATATGACGTCATCAGTAAACAGCCTGCGAGGGAGCACAGGGTGGAGATTAGAGCTCCCTCGCCGCCTCTGATCACAGCACTGCCGCACGCCGCCCAGCAGCCCCAGGGACAGATCCATCATCCACACCAGCTCTCCAGGTAGGGAGGCTGGGTGGAAAATGTGTATTTATAAAATAATTAGTGAATGTATGTGATGTGGGTCTGTGAGTGACAAAGTGTGTGTGTCTGTGAGTGACTGTGTGCATCTGTGTGTGTGTGTGAGTGACAGCGTGTGTCTGTGAGTGACAATGTGTGTGAGTGAGTGCATCTGTGTGTGTGTGAGTGATTGTATGAGTGTGTGTGTGCATGTGAGTGTATGAGTGTGTCTGTCAGTGTATGAGTGTTTGTCTGTCAAATCAGTGAGAGTATGTTTGTCATTGAGTCTGTGTGTGACTATCAGTGTGTCTGTCAATGAGTGTCAATCAGTGTGGGTCTGTCAGTGTCAATGAATGAGTGTGTGTCAGATCAATGAGTCTGTGTCTGTCAGTGACGTCTGTGTGTTTGTCATTGAGTGTGTGACTGTCAGTGTGTACAGAGTGTAGCGGAGCAGAGCGCGGTACAGGAGCTTCTGTTTCCTGTACCTGGCCAGACTGACAGGAGGTGCTCACAGAGAGAGCACTCCCTGTCAGTACGGCCGGGTACAGAAAACTGAAGCTCCTTTAGGGGATCTGCTCCGCTTGGCAATGCAACAATAGAGGTAGGAGGCACACCAAGAAGGGGAGTGTGACCACTAAAGGGGTGTGGGGTGCACCAAGGGACAGGGAGGGAATGGGAGAGAAACACCAAGAGACAGCGAAAAGAGGAGGGAGGGGAGAAGAACACTAAGGGACAGGGAAGGGACCACTAATGGTCGGGGAGGGGATAGGGGCTGGTTAAAAGGCACATAGGTGAAGATGTTTTTTTTTTGGGGGGGGGGGAGAGGGCGGAAAAATGCATCTTCGCCTATGTACCTGAAAAATCCCAGCACCGGCCCTGCTTGTATGTAGTGTTAAAGTTTGAAAGTTTGAATGCAGGGGTGTATTTGTGAGTAGTGTTTGAATGCTGAGATGTACATATACACATACACTGCCACACAAACAGTGTGATACACATACACTCATGCAGATACACACACAAACTCTCAAACACATGCAGATACACACTGGCACACATACAGATATACAGACACATATACACTCCCTGACACACATACAGATGGAGACACACATACAGACACAGATACACAACCTAACACATGCGGATACACAGATGTAAACACTGACACACATGCAGATACTCAGACACACACACTGACTACATAGAGATAAACACACCAACACAACAATACACAGATACACAAATTGAAAACATACAGACACACAAGTACATATACTGACAACATACAGATACTCAGACACATAGTGACAGACATACTGACACACACATATACTGACAGACATAATGACACATGCACACACACTGCAACATACACTGATAGACATACTGACATACTGATACAAATACACACACATATACAACATACACTTAGCCAACCAATGTTGTCTTTAAACTGTGCCTAACTTGAGAGTTACTCATGGTAACTTTTTCTCACTTGATCTGTGAACCAAATAGCAGAAAAATGCTCTTATCAGTGTACTGTAAAATATATACATAATATTATTGTATGCATATGGTTTTGCAGAATATAAGTCAAATACACTAATAGTTGGTAATTTGTGTGTCTTTATTTAATGAAGTCAAAATAATGAAATGTTTTTCTGTAGTATATTTTCTTGATTCAACAAATCCTGACTCTTGAAACAAAAAGCATAAAAGCAAACAAAGTTGGAGACAATGTTCATGTTATTCTAGAGCTGTGATTTTCTTTTTACAACATGAATCGATTTAAATAGGAACTGTGTAAAAGTTGTGCTAGTCAAAAAATGGTACTAAAAGTATTACACTATATTTTTTTTTAGGTAAACCACTTTTTGAATATGTTCTCAGTATTAAAGGGCCACTCCACTCCACACAAAAAATAAAATAAAAAACCCATATAAATAATTAACCTTTTAGTAGATATACCCACAGTGAAAACATGTATCCCTTTAATGCCTTTTTCATTGTGGGTATATCTAAAAGCAGCTTGCAAAAGCTGCAGATTGATTGTCTGTAGTCTTTGGAATGTCTTTGGAGTGTATTGTCTGAATCATACTACATGTGACCATCCTGGGAAGTACGTTCTAGGCTGGACTGATGAACAAGAGATAAAACATCTATTTAAAAAGTTATGTGACAAAGTCTTGTAAATCAAGATCTGCCATTTCAGCGTAATCCAAGTGGGAAATGCTGTCTTAATCCAAGTGGGAAAAGCTGTCTATGCCTATTGCTAAGGGTACGTACAGCAGTAACCGTGAAATTAGATGCTGTGGCAATATAAAAATATCCATCCAAAACACAATCCACTGAATAACACATATCACAATATAACAAAATAGACAAAGGAAAACCGAGTAGATTAAGATAAACTCTTACAGAGTTATTTACTTTGAAATCTAATTTTAGTGAATTCATGCAAAGCTTGCGGAATGAACACAACCAGATATAAATTAATATTTTGATAGGAATATTTCCCTAGATATGGAAATGTATGTACTGCGTTGATTATGTTATGTTCAATGTAGTTAAAAATAAAAATGAAATGTGTGTGTATAAATATATATTGTACTATTAAAAGTATTTAGCATCTGAACCAGCCATCATGCCTGAACATCTCTTGCTGCAGAGGCACATATGAGACTTTCTCAGTTACAAAGTTATGCAATGTTAACGTGATATGGCCCGCTTACTTTGCCTATGCCGTTACACACTGACGCACCTTTACCTTACATTGCTGAGAAACAGTGCTCACACTACGCTCAGGAATTCTCTCCCACCTCCCCCATAAGTCCGACACGCCAGAGAGATATCGACAATGGGACAAGGGCCCACACATGGACAAGAGCCACACAATAGAACTCACACCAATAGTGACTACCACACAAGGACAATCCACTTACTGGTGGAGGAACCGAGACGCCACTAGGAATCACAGCTTTTACACCTGATGTGGCCGACACCACAAAGGAACCAACTCCTCCTTCCTACACACACCCAAGGAACCTAGAACCTGCAAACCTCACTGGCACACAACGTCCGCGGCACCACACATAGAGGGGTGTAACGGAGCTCCCTGTACTCCGACCGAGTACCCTCCGTTGACGGATGCTCCTAGCGCTTCCTGAGGACTCCAAGCGCTGCAGCAGACACCACAACCACCGCAGACTCCACAACCGCCGTAGCTTAACTGGAGTCTCGCCGTCTTCCTTCCACCCTGGATCAGCTTCTGTCCTCCAGAACTGTGTGGGAAAGAACTCTTCCTTCCACCCTGTATGAACCTCCAGCATCCAGGACTGTGTGGTGAAGACCCCTCCTCCAAGGAGAGCATGTCAGGAACAAGCTCTTAAAAGAGCTAAGTGACTCAAGCTCAGGGGAGCATGCAGAGCATAGCAATCCCCAGTGTGATTATAACAGCTCCCTCCAATAACGAGACAAGGCTACGCTTAGAGGGATCAAGAAGAACTGTCAAAACCTTTATTTCCCTTGGGACCAGCCAATAGGGTCACCACAATAACATTGTTGTGAAACCTCAATAAAATCACAAACAGTCAAACCATATCAAGCAACACACAGTGACTTATCACAACACAATGGCACATTTTTAAAGGGGTGAGGGGAGACAATATTTAACAGTAAATATCTCACCTGCCTGCAGAATTAGCAATATGCAAATCTACCCGAATATGTAAATGAACCAGTCTTGCAATTCAGGTAGTGCATATTGCTGTTGCTACCAACAGAGGGCACTAGACAAGCTCCAAACCCACCTAGTTGGTAGCAAACCTCAGCAATACAAGAGAGCAGGCAATACATTACACAGTACACACACACACACAATAAACAATTACATTACACACACCCTGCACCTATAATGGGTACAGGGTGACTAAAACATAAGATAAATAAAGCAGCCTACATAAATAGTCTGTCTGAAGGTAGACTAGGGGCTTTAAAGCCAGATACATGAAAGAGTCATAGTCACAGGGGAGGAGGCTGGCAAGTAGGCCTCTCCAGGACCAAGTGGCGAAGGGCACTTCGTCACATATCTCCCCTTCGGGGGGAAGACTAACCAGGCACCTGACTTTCTGTCGGTCAGTGCCTAAGTTAGTCGAGTCACCCACCGACCATAAGCAAGTGCCAGAGTAGCCCACCCACAACAAACAGTTATTAGAGCAGCCCACCCACAGCAAACAGTGACTGCACCTGGGTATTCCTCTGGGGTGATGGGGCAACACGCTGTGGGGACTTGAGGGGCAGAGGCCAGCGGCGCTCTGTCCTGATGCCAGCGCTTCTGCTGGGAGGAGGGGGGTGCAGGCCAGTCCTGTGACAAGGGGATCGGTAGGGCAGAGGCCAGCGGCGGTCTGCCCTGATGCCAGCTCTTCTGCTGGTATAGCCTGCAGGACATCAGGCTCTGGACAGGGGACAAAGGGAGGGCAGAGGCCGACTGCACTCTGCCCAGCTGCCAGCTCTTCCGCTGGGGGGCTTGGGACATAGTCCGGCTCAGTAGCCAGGGGAACGTGGGGGTCAGTGGGGGTTAACATCTCCCCTGTTAACCCTGGGGCCAAGTTAGGAGTTAGCTGGGGAGGGGAATTCGTACTTACCCCCTCCTCCTGTTGTCCCTGTGAGGGTAGTTGGGGATCTGGACAGGCTGTCCAGCATCCCTGTAGGTCGGGCACAGAGACCACGGTCCCCTCTGCACCATCTGGGAGATTGGGGTCTTCCCTTGGTAGGGTAAGCTGCCGCTGGGGAGATAGGGTGCTGTGCTCCTCTCCCTGAAACACAGGCTGCCGCTGGAGAGGGAGACCGCCTGTCTCCACTCCCATAACATTGTCCTGCTGCTGGAGAGAGAGACCAACTGTCTCTGCTCCCTGTAGGACACACTGCCGCTGGGGAGGAAGGACGACACCTTCGGCTCCCTGTAAATTGCACTGCCGCTGGGGAGGAAGGACGACACCTTCGGCTCCCTGTAACTTGCACTGCCGCTGGGGAGGAAGGACGACACCTTCGGCTCCCTGTAACTTGCACTGCCGCTGGGGAGAGAGACCAACTGTCTCTGCTCCCTGTAGGACACACTGCTGCTGGGGGGGAAGGACGACACCTTCGGCCCCCTGGAATTCGCACTGCCGCTGGGGAGTTAGGACGACACCTTCGGCTCCCTGTAACTTGCACTGCCGCTGGGGAGGAAGGACGACACCTTCAGCTCCCTGTAACTTGCACTGCCGTTGGGGAGGAAGGACGACACCTTCGGCTCCCTGTAACTTGCACTGCCGCTGGAGACTAGGTGTCCATATCCTCAACCTCCACAGTTGTCGCTCAAAGGCCATTGCCGCACTGTTCTCAGCACTCAACTGGCGCATTACTTGTTGGACCACCTCGTTCGAAAGGTCTGGGCCATAGCAGACCAACCGCCTCTTTACCTCCTCAATGTAAGCGTCATCCTCGTAGCGACGTATCATGTTGAGGTGCTCTTCACAGGGCTCTATCCATCCCTGCTCCATGCTGCTGTAGTTAGGGACGCTGCACAGTGGCTAGCGTTGCCCTCAATAACCTCTCATACGATACCAGAATCTCCGAGCTGCTTCTCCTCGCACTAGGACGCCATCCCACCGCTGCCACCAATGTAACGGAGCTCCCTGTACTCCGACCAAGTACCCTCCATTGACGGATGCTCCTAGCACTTCCTGAGGACTCCAAGCGCTGCAGCAGACACCACAACCACCGCAGACTCCGCAACCGCCGTCTTCTTTCCACCCTGGATCAGCTTCTGTCCTCCAGGACTGTGTGGGAAAGAACTCTTCCTTCCACCCTGTATGAACCTCCAGCATCCAGGACTGTGTGATGAAGACCCCTCCTCCAAGGAGAGCGTGTCAGGAACAAGCTCTTAAAAGAGCTAAGTGACTCAAGCTCAGGAGAGCATGCAGAGCATAGCAATCCCCAGTGTGATTATAACAGCTCCCTCCAATAACGAGACAAGGCTACATTTAGAGGGATCAAGAAGAACTGTCAAAACCTTTATTTCCCTTGGGACCAGCCAATAGGGTCACCACAATAACATTGTTGTGAAACCTCAATAAAATCACAAACAGTCAAACCATATCAAGCAACACACAGTGACTTATCACAACACAATGGCACATTTTTAAAGGGGTGGGGGGAGACAATATTTAACAGTAAATATCTCACCTGCCTGCAGAATTAGCAATATGCAAATCTACCCGAATATGCAAATGAACCAGTCTTGCAATTCAGGTAGTGCATATTGCTGTTGCTACCAACAGAGGGCACTAGACAAGCTCCATAGCCAAACCCACCTAGTTGGTAGCAAACCTCAGCAATACAAGAGAGCAGGCAATACATTACACAGTACACACACACACACATAAACAATTACATTACACACACCCTGCACCTATAATGGGTACAGGGTGACTAAAACATAAGATAAATAAAGCAGCCTACATAAATAGTCTGTCTGAAGGTAGACTAGGGGCTTTAAAGCCAGATACATGAAAGAGTCATAGTCACAGGGGAGGAGGCTGGCAAGTAGGCCTCTCCAGGACCAAGTGGCGAAGGGCACTTCGTCACAAGGGGGTTCACCACCCCTTATATTGACCAACTCGCTACAACCCAACAGTCCACCACACTCTCAAAAATGTGCAACACGCTACTCAGCCATAAATCACAAAAACATGATGCTACATATGATGTTTAAACATGTACCAAACTAGACTGCAAAAACAGTATGTTTGTTGTATGCAAACTTGCACCAAAAATAAAGACTGAAAAAAAAAGTATTTAGCATCATGTACTGTAGTATTTCAATAAATCTTCCAGGTATAAGTTTTTTTTTAAGTTTTATTGAACAAACATAGTTGCCAGTTTGCCCCCCTACTGCACTGTCATCATAAAAGCACCACATTTAAATTCTGTCAGATGAAAGTTCTGGTTCAGAAATGGAGAAAGAAATATCAATACATCATCTAACAACTAAATCAAATGGAAATGGCTACATCTGTCATTTTTCCTTACTATGTGTCATTTTTCCTATGGTTGTTATCTTTGTAATTTCAGTAGAATAACAGGGTTATTTACACAATTTCATATATCAAATGGGGGAAACCTTTCGGACAGCTCTGTTCATGTTTAGATTTTGCAATTGAGGCCTGAAATAGACCTAATTCTTCATCTTTATGCCCCATCTTTATGGCCCAATCGCACAGGGGTGAGGTCTGTTAGAAAACAGTGGATGCTAGGGATATTGGGTGAGGGACTTAAGAATAAATAATGGGGGGGTGGACCAATCACTGTCAACCCTGCTGCCTCCACCCAAGGTCAGAGAGTGGGGGCTATTTAATAAAAGAAACTGAGGGACATCCTAATGGCCCCCTATCCCCAATTAATGGGATATTACATTTATAATGAGGGGAGCACAGTATACCCCTTCTTTCTTGTTACTCTTCTATTCTTCTGCCTCACAAAGGCTAAATTAAAATCTGTAATTCCAGATGCAACTATTGAAAATAAAAATCAGAGTTTGCAAAATAAAAAAAAATTGACAAAAAAACAAATCAGGAGTGTTAGAAGAAAGATGACCTCTGATGGCAAGTATAAGAGGTTTTTTTTTTTAATGGATTTCCCTCTTGTGTGAGGGGATTGTAGATAAGGTTATTACATTTTAATGGGGGTTGGTAGGGAATTGACTTGTCCACCCCTTCATTGTATAATTATTTAGTGCCCCCAACCACCGCACATGTTTGGCACTGGGGGGACACTAGGTCCTCCCACTTTAATGGTATTATTAGGGCCCACACCTGCCACCCATGGTTGGGGCTGGGAAAGACACTAGGTTCTATGACACCCTTATATTATAACTGACCATGGGTCAGGGCATGGGGAAAACATTAGGATTAGGATTTTCCCAAATTTATTTCACATGCCCCATCCCTTTAGAGACTGCCTAGTCACCAGTTTTAAACATTAAACAGATATGGCCCCACGCATTTGTCCCAGTTGTGAAGGGTAGGGAAAATTGTGAAGCGTAGCAAAAAATAAGACTTTGTCTTATGTTTTAAAGAGAAAAAGATTGTAAATTAATAAAAGAACAGATTAGGAAAGAGGAAAAGAAGAGGAAACAATAAGAGAGAGGTAAGTTTGATGTGACACTTTAAATGTGAAACAACTGTATCTCCTTCCTGTTAAATACTGTACGAAAAGAGCTTGCCTATAAGGAGATCCTTGTTCATGATGGGCCATTGAGCGGTTATGTGTTGTCTGAACCTCTATTATTATAACTCCACATAGTGCTGGTTGCCTTCTTCAGGACTTGGATTGTGACACTTTGTTTCGGTTACAGAATTCCCTCATTGAGAGAGGCTGCTTGGTCTGAAGATACACAAATATGGCCACTTCCTACACCAGGGACTGAATAAGGCCACAACATAATTCTGTATAAATCTCTGCACCTGCATTTGGGTTTTGGTTTAGTAGTTTCTAATGATGAACATAAACTTTGTTTTTTTCAGTGGTCTAAAGTAAATAGATGACATTCCTATTTCAGATTCCAAAACACAGCATATTGTAATTTGTAACTTCATTCTATTTGTTTATTTGATATTGTGTTACCACAGCTTTGCAAATATTTCTATTTCTTTATGTTGTTGTTTTATGTAGGTTTTTCTAAACCATTTATAACAGCTTCTTCCGAGAGTCTTATGAACTAGATATTTCACAAAGTTAATCAGTTCATGTGTGGATTTGAGGTGTAGTGTGTTAGTATATGGTTTTCTGATAAAAAAAAAAAAATTACTCTACAAATAAGGGTGCATTGCATTGTATATAATCAAAACCTTCAAATGTTATTTAATAAATAGGATAAAGAATAAACATATCTCTTTAATTACCCCAATTTGATAAAGCCTCCAAGGCGAAACGCGTTATTGGTTTTAATATTCTATATTAATAAATCTCTTTACATTATTTATCCTTTTTTTACTATTTTATCTTCATTTACTGTTCCTGGCATATCCTAAGGTGGGGATTATACCACCCACGCGATATACAAAGTGCAGAAAGGACTGCACTCTTTTTGTGAGTATATTTTATTTATTTTATAACCTCTTATCAACTACCTCATCAGAGAGCACTATTTGCTGTTTTTCTCTTCTTTTGAGAACTGGACATCAGCACTCCCCAGGAGGACAAGCACCCCCGTAAGCGGAGGGTTATCCGCTGTATGCCCATCATACTAGAGCTAGTCCTAGCTCATGGAAATGTGAGTGCACAATTTATATTTTAATTTCACCATCATATATTTATACAATCTGCACGACTGGTTCTTTTCCCATTGTGTCTTTCATATCGTGAGACGGACGACTGCTAACATAGAAGACACCATACCAGTTTGAACAACTTTTAATATTGGAACTGTTATTTTTTCTATTATTTTATACTAGGACTCTTTTTTATTACGCTTTTTTATTTTATTTGTTTAGTATTTTGGCGCAGCCTCTTCTCTGTTTTCTTGCACATTCTCACTATAGAGGGTCAGAGGGTGACCCCCTATTAGGCTGCTGCCTCCTCATCCTTTTATTATTAGCGCTAACCTTTCTATTTTTTTATTATATCTCTTTAATTGTCTGTTGTGTTAGATACATGTTTCAGGGCAAAGTGTCACCAAATACATTGGATTCCACCAAATCTGATTTATCACACAGATCACATATAGTTTTTACGGAATACCCAAGTGCATTCCCTTATGTGAAGGCTATTTAGTAATTATGACCCTGGACATACTTGAAAACAAGAGAAATCTCAGTGTATCCTTCAAGGTAAAATATTTTCTAAATAAACTAAATTCCTGGGATATTGATTGGATTTCAAATAGCAGCATTTTCACTTTATGCCTCAGATGAAGCCTCAACAGGTGGACAAATTTCAGATCAGCAGGTAGAATTTGCTCTTTGCTGACATCATGTTTCATAAACTGATAATCTGTTGAGCCAAATGGCATCTATTGTAATAGATCACTGACTATCCTCTGATAACAGGGCTGATGGATAACTGAAAGTTATACTCTTAAAAAAAAAATATCATCCAGATAGCGGATATGAATGATTGGTTTGACAGCTAACATCAAGCTTTTAATTTGTGCCAAAGGTTTTCTTTAGAGATGCCTCATCCGTGAAATAAAGTAAAGAGAAAGATGAAAGATTTAAGATAGTGCCCACCTTGTTGTCGGATTCTGTGGTTACCTCTTGTAACAAATCATTCAATATAGACAGGTCTGGCAGTGGATGAGTATCAGGGGCGTCTAATTCTTTCCATCCCTAGAGGGGTAAATGAGAGAAGAAGTTAAAAGAAAGTTACAGTGCAGGATTACCTACAACTTGTACTGTTTTGTCCATGGCACAAGTTGCATTAAACCCACCCCTTAAAGGCAAAAAAAGACAGGTATATACTTCTCAGAAATCATTATCATTGATTTATTATAATGTGCACGCACTAAAGAGATTGTCCCATGACCTGTCTTTAATTCAAGGCCTTCTTTACCTCGGGTCAATTTCTTGCAGTCAAATAATCCCATTTTATCACTGTAAAGAGCTACGAAAATTTTTTGCACTATATAAATGTTAATAATAAATATCAGTGAAGGAAGTACATGGAAGTCACTGTTGCATATAAAATAATAATAATAATAATTAAATGTCAGTTGCATTACTCCCAGAGACATATTTAAGAAGCGTGAGTGTAATGCTAAACACAAACTGAAAGCAATGGGCTGCCAGGAATTAGTCAAAAGACTTAGTCAATTCCTGGGAGCATTAGATTCCACCTCGCGGTGACATTGGAAGAGGCACAATCAGCACCAAAGGACCGTATCCCTGGAATGAGGTAAGTAAAATCATGGTGTGTCAATCCTTACAAAGTTGGGGGGAGGAGTGCGGGGGCAGAGGAATACAGCTTTGTATTCTGAACACTATAGTGTTCCTTTAAAGTATGATAAAATGTCATCATTTAGACACTGTTCTAGCCCTTTATTGGAAGAGACAGCTTTGTTTATTAATAAATAACTGCTGATATATAACTGTTGATTACTAACCCTGACACCCCAAATATTGGCAAAGCGCATTTCCTATATTGGTTAGGGAACACGAAGGATGACAGCCAATGTCAATCATCACTGCCATAATAAAACACTGTTCTGAAACATGGATGTTAGTGTGGGATAGGCAGTGTTTAATTCTAGGCATTACTTCTTGCCTAATGATACATAATGGCCAATGAGGTCCATCCATCCATCCGAGAACTGAGTCAGTGCATAATTCCTTTTAGAAAATAGAATTCTATTAAAAAACACAGAAAACTCTTCTGTAGTTTAAACATTAGAAAACAATCTCTCATTTAAATCACTGGTTTAGTAAAAGTGATCTAATATCTGGAAATAAATAGAAAATTGTCTAAAAGAAGAGGCTGAAGCTGGTAACCAAGAGGGAATTTATCTGATCAAGGGCTTCAGAAAAATCGCAAGAATATGGAAATCATTTTCTTTCATGTTTGAATTAACTACTTTTCAGTAAAAAAATAAATAAAGGTCTACTGAATAAAAATGTTCAAGAAGAAAAATATATTAAAGGAGTTCTACAATAATAGCAATAGAGAAGAAGCGGAACGGAGAGGCACTTTGCTTGGAAGATGACAAGACATTTTTCTTTGCAGATAAATTATGCATTATGGAAACAGTAGGGATTTCCATATCCTTAGACCAAACCTCCCCTGAGCTGTGAGTCATTGCACTGCAGGATTACTACTTAGTGGAATATTCAAAACAAATCCAACATTTTCTGAAATACAAAGGATGTTAACTGTGTCCTTCCTTTAACCCCTTAAGGACCAAACTTCTGGAATAAAAGGGAATCATGACATGTCACACGTGTCATGTGTCCTTAAGGGGTTAAAACGCTAGTTTTAACTTCTGAGCTGAGAGCCCAAATTTAGCCCCTCATGCTATTTATTTAATTCCCATAGAGTGGGATTGGATCATCTTATTCATCAGATCCCCAGGCGATTGTTTACTTTTCATAGATGCATAGATCTTTGGCACTGACAAGAATCTAATCAAAGGGTTACTCCCAGAACCACAACCACTTCAACTTGATGAAGTATTAATAGAGCAGGCACCCTCTTTGGCAGCATTGATTTTATCCAGTTTTTAAGGTACTGCATCCACGCATTGTATCCACAACTTAAGTCGAGGTCTATCCCCTGACAACTCCATATATGAATATGGAGCAGTAACACTAATTTGAATGGGTAACTTTAGCCAAAAAACTGTAATTTAAATAAAAAAAATTTAAAATGTTTTTAAAAATTAGTTTTTTGTTACAGTAACTTTTACTGACAGTCTCGCGCCCAAAAAAGATTAAAAAAAATGAACTAATAAAACACAACTTCCTGCAATCTCATGCCAATCATGTCAAACTGCACCGTGAGATCGCAGGTACGTTCTGCATTTTTTTCCTCTCTTTCAGACGTCAGCAAAGATTACTCAAACTGTTTTTTAAGATGGTATTTTTGGCTGCAGTACCCCTTTAAGTATCCTTTTTTTTTATTGTGTTTTAGTTTTTTTTCTTTGGATTATTTTTTTTTAAACCCAATATCCAATATCTTGTTTAAATTTTTATCTATAAGTTTACTTTTTTTTCTGGCTCGGATTTGCAAATTCTGTGATTGTTTTTATGTATGTTTGCAAAATAAATAAAAGCATTTTAAAATATCAGCAGTGGGAGACCGGGGTTATATCCGATATTAAGATTACCACGCGTACAACGGTCAAGGAATATGGATTCAAGTGTGTCTCATGGTTATACTAAGACTGTGTGATGCTTAGACATGTCTAGAGATCTACGTTGCCATTGCAGTGCTTCAGAGGATGTAGGTGAGGCTGGTTGCACATACATGGCTGCTGCTGGTGTATCATGGTTAAATGGTTCCATTTCAAAATGTGTTCCTTGTTGGTACAAGTCCTGGATAAAACATTTTAGAATAACTTTCTGAGTTTAGCACTTCTCAAAGGGAATCCTTATGGGATTTCCCTCGGTAAAGATTTGCCAGAGATGGAGAGATGTGGTTGACACCTCAGAGCATTTTCACAGTAGACTGAGCAATATGAGTGTCATGAAGGAACTTGTGCTTTCTTCATATGTCTAACTGATGGTCACCCTGTTCCTCCTAAATTCCCACCCCTACTTTTTTTCCTTTTTCTACTTTTCTTTTAGTTGTGTGGGTTTTTTTAACAAAATTAAACTGTAAAATATGATCTGTAAATCCCAGCGATTTTTTTAAGCGACGGATGACTAATGTTCAAGGTTTAATATTTATTATCAATATCTGCAGCCCATCTTTGGTCCCCTGGGTAAACCTCTACAGTTCTTTTGAAGTCATCCTAATATTTTGTTCCGTTTTTATTCTTCTAATTATTATCCTTATTTTGTATTTCTTTATGTACAACATTCCTTCAAAATGAAAATAGCAACAACAAAAAAACCTCTCAACAGTGAAAGAGTTAATTTGAAAACCAGAGAGAATGATGCATTAGTTTCAAGGGCTCTTCCCTGTAGCTCACACTCTACAAAGTGCAATTCTGAGTGATGCATTCTAAAATTAGTTTAATGGTACTGATTATTCTCCTGCTCGCCAGCTAATTTTAGAACTATTTTATCTAATATGTGTTAGAATCACTTTCAGGCCCCAACTTTTTCTGGTTCTGTTGGTTTGAGTGGTAAAAGGAAACAACTATATTGTAATATATCTGCTACTATCTTGATTTACTGGTAAATTAAATAAGCCATATTTTACCCTGTTTACTCCCACTGTCTTTACCCTATTCACCAGGCCCTATGTATTCCTCTGTATCTCTACAGCAGGAGTGTAACACCAACAGTAGTAAAGTAGATCTGTCTTTCTTTTTGGTGAGTACAAACATTATAATTGTTGATATGTGTAATACGAGGGGCAGACTGTATGGAGAGTTATTATGGCTATTAATGTAGTTGGTATAAGTCTGTGGGTAGATATTTGTATTATAATGGAATAACAGTGCAATGGCTATTGGCTTCTATATGCTATTTTGGGAGGGTTTATAAGATATAATTAACTAATGTAGTGCATGCATAAACACTAACATTAGTAGCTAAGTAAGACAATTGAGTAAAATATTCCTCACCAAAATCTTTTCTTCTGGCTGAGTGAAGTCCTCCATCTTCCTCAAAACATCAAGTCCAAATATTCCACTTCCTCCATCATCGGCACTTCTCCTTCTTCCAGGTATACCTCGCTTTGGCCGGCTTTCAACTTTTTTAGCTTGACGTGCATCCAAGCGACTGCCACTGCTAAGTTTTCTGACAGGATTTGTGAGCCATTTCTTTAGCGTGCTGAC
>OW240912.1:343917301-344028636 GCA_933207985.1 Pelobates cultripes
CCTAAATTGCCAAATATATGATATATGTTCAGAAGCGAGGAGGTATAATCCATATGTTTTCCCTTGTGTTATTAACAGCTTCCATCATGGAAAAATCAGTACAGTTTTTGGAGAAAATGGACAAAAAAATCTTCTAGTAATAATGACTAAATTAGATGAAAGATTATGGAACTAACACAATTATTTTTGTTGAAAGATTCACAGTATGATAAAATAAATGCACTTAATAGAATTAAAACCTTCACTTAGAGACAGATGCTGTACTAATAGATTATCAATACCTGTGATGACTTTTTATTGTCTCTACCATTCCAGCTATTTTCTAGGTGAACTTCAAAAGTGCCTCGAGGAGCCAACTAGACTAGCAGATCTTTTCATAAAGCATGTAAGTCACTCTTGGTTAGGATCCTATTTGTGTTGTTTGTAAATCTGTAAACACAGTTTATTGTTAAAAATCTGTTTTAGAGGGCTGAAGTAGCATACATGAAAACATGGCTAAACAAAGACAGGATATAGTTAGCAGGACCCAAACAATGCTCCTAAACAATATCTGACATAAGTGGTTTTCCAAGGTGAATGGGTTGATAAACAGTGTTGAGTGAATAGGCAGAGTAAATATATGTTTAAGTACAAGGATATTGAGATAATGTCACTGGAGACGCTGTAGCTCTCCTCCTTTTGAGAAACGCAAGTTTCCTCCTGCTAATTAACAATTTGTGATGTCCAAGTCGCCTATCCCTGAGCTTCAGTCATAGTTTGTGTAGATATACCAAAGTGTTCTGAAATGAAAACTGGTTCTAAATTGGTCGCAATTACCATGGAAACCACAGGAATCAGCAAGCACATTCCACTGGTGATTAGTCCACTTTAATACATTTGCAAGTGTTTTAATATTAAAACTGGCAATTACAATGAAAACTACAGAAATTAGCATGTACGGTACCCCCACTAATATTGGCACCCTTGGTAAATATGAACAAAGAAGGCAACAAAGATAATGGCAAAATTGTCTTTAATGTTTAACCTTTTGATCTTTTGTTTGAAAAAAATAGACGAAAATACTTTGCTCTCATGGATATCAAACAATTGGAAACAAAAAAATTAATAAAAGGATGTATTAAATATATGTGTGGCACAATTTTGGCACCTGCTTAGTCACTACTTTTTGCTACCTCCTATTGCCAAGATAACAGCTCTGAGTTTTGTCCTATAATGCCTGATGAGGTTGGAGAATACATGACAAGGGATCTGAGAACATTTTCATCTGAACACAGAACCCGATCCCATTTGAAGTTCCAATAGCTTATGGCAAACTGAAGATGCTTGAGTTTGTTTATGGATGGGAATAAAGGCATTTTTCTTGAAACTCTTTCAAACATACTGTGATATTGGATTGTAGTGTTGGAGACTTTCTGGCCACAAAGCTCAACTAACTTCTGCAATTCTCCAGCTGTGGTCCTCTTTATAGTCTGTTGAGACAACATAGACACACAGGCGGCCGCCTTAGGGCGCACCGGCTCTGGGGGCGCAATATTTCAGTGACCGGCAGGAGGGAAGCTCTCCCTCCTGCCAGGCCACCATCTCGATCCCCGGCGCGGCAGTGCTGTGATAAGGCGCGGCGAGGGAGCTCTAATCTCCACCCTCTGCTCCCTCGCGGGCTGCCTACTGATGCCGTGGGAGCCGGAATATGACGTCATCAGTAGGCAGCCCGCGAGGGAGCAGAGGGTGGAGATTAGAGCGCCCTCACCGCCTCTGATCACAGCATTGCCGCACGCCGTCCAGCAGCCCCAGGGACAGGTACATCATCCACACCAGCTCTCCAGGTAGGGAGGCTGGGTGTAAAATCTGTATTTATAAAATAATAATTAGTGAATGTATGTGATGTGTGTCTGTGAGTGACAGTGTGTGTGAGTGACTGAGCGTGTGTCTGTGAGTGACAGTGTGTGTGTCTGTGAGTGACAGTGTGTGTGAGTGACTGAGCGTGTGTCTGTGAGTGACTGAGCGTGTGTCTGTGAGTGACAGTGTGTGTGTCTGTGAGTGACAGTGTGTGTGAGTGACTGAGTGTGTTTCTGTGAGTGACAGTGTGTGTGAGTGACTGAGCGTGTGTCTGTGAGTGTGTCTGTGAATGACAGCGTGTGTGACTGAGTGTGTGTGTGTGTGTCTGAGTGACTGAGCATGTGTCTGTGAGTGACAGTGTGTGTGAGTGACTGAGCGTGTGTCTGTGAGTGACAGTGTGTGTGAGTGACTGTGTGCGTCTGTCTGTGAATGACAGCGTGTGTGACTGAGTGTGTGTGTGTGTGTGAGTGAGTGATTGTATGAGTGTGTCTGAGTGACTGAGTGTGTGTCTGTGAGTGACTGTGTGCGTCTGTGTGTATGTCTGTGAGTGACTGTGTGTGTGTGAGTGAGTGATTGTATGAGTGTGTGTGTCTGAGTGACTGAGCATGTGTCTGTGAGTGACAGTGTGTGTGAGTGACTGAGCGTGTGTCTGTGAGTGACAGTGTGTGTGAGTGACTGTGTGCGTCTGTTTGTGAATGACAGCGTGTGTGACTGAGTGTGTGTGTGTGTGCATGTGTGTGTGTGAGTGAGTGATTGTATGAGTGTGTGTGTCTGAGTGACTGAGCATGTGTCTGTGAGTGACAGTGTGTGAGTGACTGTATGTGTCTGTGTGTGTGTCTGTGAATGACAGCGTGTGTGACTGTGTGTATGTCTGTGAGTGACTGTGTGTGTGTGAGTGAGTGTGTCTGTGTGTCTGTGAGTGATTGTATGAGTGTGTGCATGTGAGTGTATGAGTGTGTCTGTCAGTGTATGATGAGTGTATTTGTCAGTGTATGAGTGTGTGTCTGTCAAATCAGTGAGAGTATGTTGGTCATTGAGTCTGTGTGTGACTATCAGTGTGTCTGTCAATGAGTGTCAATCAGTGTGGGTCTGTCAGTGTCAATGAATGAGTGTGTCAGATCAATGAGTCTGTGTCTGTCAGCGACGTCTGTGTGTTTGTCATTGAGTGTGTGACTGTCAGTGTGTACAGAGTGTAGTGGAGCAGAGCGCGGTACAGGAGCTTCTGTTTCCTGTACCTGGCCAGACTGACAGGAGGTGCTCACAGAGAGAGCACTCCCTGTCAGTCCGGCCGGGTACAGGAAACTGAAGCTCCTTTAGGGGATCTGCTCCGCTCGGCAATGCAACAATAGAGGTAGGAGGCACACCAGGAAGCGGAGTGTGACCACTAAAGGGGTGTGGGGTGCACCAAGGGACAGGGAGGGAATGGGAGAGAAACACCAAGAGACAGGGAAAAGAGGGGGGAGGGGAGAAGAACACTAAGGGACAGGGAAGGGAAGGGACCACTAATGGGAGGGGAGGGGAGGGAAGGGGAGAGGGGCTGGTTAAGAGGCACATAGGTGAAGATTTTTTTTGGGGGGGTGGGGGAGGGGTGGTAAAATGCATCTTCGCGTATGTACCTAAAATTCCAAGCACCGGCCCTATAGCCACCCCATCCCCTCATGTCTATCCTACAACCATCCTTCGTACTCTTTGTGTGTCACTACATCCCCATTGTGTCTCTCAATTCCATAGCTTCCCAATACACACTTACCAATATTGTAGTGTGGCTGAGCAGGACCGTGGCAGATGATGATGTTCTTCATTTTCTGCTGCCCTGTGAGTGGAAAAGTGAGTGGACAAGCAGGCAGGAATATTACTGAAGATCATATCCCCACCCTTTCACTCACTTAGAGCTCCAGTTACAGTCCTGTGAGAGCAACATGCATTGTCTGCCGCCATCCTGCTGAGCAGTGCTGGGGCAAGTGACAGTGCAGAGTGGGGATGCTCTGTACACTTTCTTCCCACCTTTACCAGAGGCACAGGGCCCCCCTAATTAACCCGTTAATGTCTGTAAAGGAAGAGATCAATTGTAGTATGTTATACTGTTTTTTTGCTTCTAGGAGCGCCGGTTGCACATGTACGTGGTATATTGTCAGAACAAGCCTAAGTCTGAGCACATTGTGTCAGAATATATTGACACCTACTTTGAGGTAAGAATTAACCTGCTGCTAATGTTGATATTATATAAACTCCTGTAGAGCAGGGATTAATGGGTTATAAATTATAGTTTATGGCACGTCCACTAAAATTGGCTGAACTATTTTCAACTACCGTATTTCCATATTTTGAATGGGTTCACTGCATGAGCTAAAAATCCCTGAAATTTGCAAAAATAATATGTGGAACCCAGAAGCAGCAAATGCAGGATTGTTTTCATCTTTTCTATTTTGCATCTTTATGCGTTTTTTTTCCCACTGCATTATTTCTTTAATTAGTCAAATAAATTTTTTGTCTTTAAATAAATAGTGAATTGGCATGAATTGACACAAATTTCAGCCTAAATGCCGCCATTCTATGATCAGTTTACCAATATTTACTGTTTAGTGAATAAACCCCAATAGTGCTATTTTCCAATATTCATGTATAACAGCTGACTTCCGTAGTACACAAAATATGATATCCATGCAAAATATGAGTTCGTACACCAGTTTTACAAAGTATAGAAGAAAAATAACAACAAACTATTCCAACAAAGCAATCCACTCTACCATACATACCCTGTGTTTTTCGGTCATGCCATCTTTTTATCTATTTTTTATTATGTAGGATTTGAGGCAACAATTGTCACATCGTTTGCAGCTCAATGACCTGCTCATTAAACCAGTCCAGAGGATCATGAAGTACCAGCTCCTCTTAAAGGTACATGACGTGCTACCTATCAGTAAAAGTTGCTTTACTGTCAGTCTAAAAGGGCTATTTACAAAAGTGATCAAATGTGATGCCCCCAAGTGTGAAAGATACATGTAATCCTGGCATGCATGTGCTCTAAGATGAGAGCATAAAAGTAAACATGCATATACAATTACATATAAACATGTAATTAAAGTGTAGAAAAATATGTATATAGCTACCTATAAAATAATATTGCCTTAAAATGAATCACAGTTTTGTTGAAAAGGCACCAAGTATATTAAGTTATTAAAAAAATAATGCTATTTATACTGAATTATCCATTTTGTGCCAAAACAGGATTTTCTCAAATATTACAGTAAAGCTGGACAAGACACATCAGAACTGGAGGTAGGTATACAGTGCAAGCAAGTTTTACAGTAACCCAGGTCTATTCTAATGCTAAATATAGTTAGGGAGAAAGATTAGCCATGGATCAAACATTAGCTTTCAATCCCTACGCCTTGTCACTGTATTTGTGACATGACCATGTCCGTGTTACTGCCCTACCCTAACCAATGTACGTGCTACTGCACTATCTCCATCCCCTGCACCACTGTCACTTAACAAAAGGGTAAATAAACATAAAATATAACAGAAAAAAATAGGGAATAAAAGGATTAAGATCCCAAGAGGCCCTACTCAGGTTATCAACTTGCCCCTCACCCCCCTTCATTCTTCACTCTCCACTCTCAGGGACAGTGAATGGAGCCAAGCAAATTCATGGTTCCAGGGCTATTGTCTAATCCCTGGACACTAGTCATCTGTTTAGGGTTGCCTTATGTTTAATCCTGCTCTGGACGTGATACTTAGATGCAAAAGGGTACAGAGTGCTACCAGCCTTGGGCCTGGGGGGCAAAACCAGTCAAGTGGCCCATTGCACCACCAAATCAGTTCACCATCCATGCCCACCTTTTCCTGGTTTTATAACGGATATTGATGTTATGCTAATCAGTAGCTCTTTGCCATACCTGCTCCTTCACGGCTCTGACTTTCAATGTTGTCAGAGCGCAGGCTGAGAATCTCTGAGCCTGTGCTCCGACTCACTAACTGAGCGCCGGAACCACGAGTTTGCACCAGTGGACCACCAGCAAATCGTTTAAATTGAATATGCTGGTGTCCCCAACTTGTGAGCTGTGTTGGCCGCTGGGCGCCTCTGTTGTCATGGCACCCTGCGTGACCGCACAGCTTGCACACCCCAACGGCTGGCCCTGCTGACACACACTGATGTTACTACTTAGAAATCCCTCAATATTAATACAGACATCAGAGTAAACACCAATAAACTGTGGAAAGAGCTGATCCCCCCCAAATTTATAAAGATTTGCTTACTGGATTTGTTGTAAGATTAAATCATGCCTCCTCCTCTCTCTCTCCTCTCTC
This sequence comes from Pelobates cultripes, assembly GCA_933207985.1. Classification (NCBI taxonomy): domain Eukaryota; kingdom Metazoa; phylum Chordata; class Amphibia; order Anura; family Pelobatidae; genus Pelobates; species Pelobates cultripes. The sequence goes on from OW240912.1 coordinate 343,923,449, forward strand.
TCTCCTCTCTCTCTCCCATGCGCTGCTCTGTAGGCTGGGAGGAAGTGAAGAGTAATCACAATCTTCCAGCACAGAGCCACCTGTGGCTGCATGGGGAACAGCTGAATTTGCCGCCCCCCATGTGACATCACAATGCCATTACCCATATGATCTGCCATACGAACTAAAGCCAGTGCTGCACACTTTACATTAAAAAGCCTGCGTAGTGGAAGCAGTGTGTATTTGTGTATAAGGGATGTATTGTGTGTTTCTGGTTGTGTGTAAGGGATGCATTACGTGAATCTGTGTTTGTATGCATAAGGGATGCAAGGTGTGTGTCTGTATGTGTGTGCATTGAGTGTGTGTAAGAGATGCATTGTGTTTCTGTGTGTATGTAAGAAAGGCAGTGTGTGTGTTTGCATGTGTGTTTCTGTGTATGTGTGCAAAGGATGCATTGTCTTTGTGTGTAAGGGTTGCATTGTGTGTGTGTGTAATGGATGCATTGTGTGTTTCTCTGTGTGTAAGGGAAGCATGTTGTGTTTCTGTGTGTGTGTAGGGATGCATTGTGTGTTTCTGTGTGTGTAGGGATGCATTGTGTGTTTCTGTGTATGTATAGGGATGCATTGTGTGTGTATGTGTGCGTAGTGTGAAAGAGTTCCCTGTCTTGCCCCCTGTCCTATAGAGCTGTCCCTTCTGTCCCTTAGAGCTCTCCCCTGCCCCTTAGTGGTCTCTCCTCTACCCCACCGTTCCCTAGCGGTCTCTTCTCACACTCACCCACCTTCCCTGTGCTCTTCTCATCCCCCCCTCCACCCTCCATGTGTTCTTCTCACCTCCCCCCTCCCTGTGTTCTTCTCACTTCCCTGTGTTCTCCTCACCTCCCCCTCCCTGTGTTCTTCTCACCTCCCCCTTCCTGTGTTCTCACCTCTCCCCCCTGTGTTCTCCTCACCTCCCCCCTCCCTGTGTTCTTCTCACCTCCCACCCTGTGCCTGTGTTCTCCTCACCTCCCCCTCCCTGTGTTCTTCTTACCCCCTCTCCTCCCTGTGTCCTCCTCACCTCCCCCCCCTTCCTGTGTTCTCCTCACCACCCACCCTCCCTGTGTTCTTCTCAGTCCCCCTTCTCCTCATCTCCCCTTCTCCTCACCCTTACTTCCCCTCCTCCTTGTGTTCTTCTTCCCCCTTGTTCTTCTTACCCCCCTTTACCTGTTCTTCTTCTTACCCCCTTTCTTCTTCTTACTCTCCCCTCCTTCTGTTACTCCCCCTCCTCCTTCTGTTACTCCCCCTCCTCCTTCTCCCCTTCTGCCCCTCTGTTCCCTTCCTACTCCCCTTCTTCCTTTACCCCTCCTTCTGTCCCCCCCCTCCTTCTGTTCTCCCCTTCTGTTTCCCTTCTGTTTCCCCCCCCTTCTGTTTCCCCTCCTTCTGTTACCTCCCCTTCTGTTACCCCCCTCCTCTGTCACCCCCACCCTTCCTCCACCCCTCCTTCTCCTCCTCCCCTCCAGTTCTCCCCCTCCTCCTTCAGTTCCTCCCTCCTTCAGTTACTCCCTCCCCTCCTTCAGTTGCTCCCCTACCTCCTTCAGTTGCTTCCCCTCCTTCAGTTACTTCCCCCTCCTTCAGTTCCTCCTTCAGTTACCCCCCTCCCCCTCCCCCCCCTCACCTCCCCTCCCCTGTAGCGTGGCCGAGTTCCTCTCCAGTCCGCGGTGCCCGGCCGGAGTGATAGGAAGGTGCACACTCAGTCACTCACTGTGCACTTCCTTTCAGTCCGGCCAGGTACAGGAAACAGAAACTCTGCGCGGAACAAGAGTTTCTGTTTCCTGTACCCGGCCAGACTGACAGGAAGTGCACACTGAGTGACTGAGAAGCAGCATTAGGACCGGCCCTGCAGCGGCTGGTCTTAAAATAATTTAGGGCGGCCTGGGGGGCAATTGCCTCCCTATCCCCTGGCCCAGCCCACCCCTGAGTGCTACATATATTTATTGAAGGACATAAATAGACATGTTTTAGGTTCTCCCCTTTCTCAATGCAAAATGTCTTGAGGAAATCAGGTATGCATATCAGAACCAAAGACATGTTTAAGTATATCACCTCCCATCAATACAAAACCTTTATACTTCATTAGTCAAACAGAGTATATATATTGGGAATGTTTAAGACCTTCCCCTTCCCACTTGTAAATGAGGTGGGGCAGGACAGAAATGTGCTGGGCCATTTTACAATGCCAGATTACCTCTTAAAAATGACACTATGGTCACCAAAACAACTTTATCTTAATGAAGCAGTTATTGTGTATAGTTCATACCTCTGTAGTTTCACTCCTCAATTATAATCTGTTACTTAGAAGTAAAATCACTTTTGTTTCCGTTGATGCAGTCCTAGCCACACCTACCCTGGCTGTGACTGACACAGCCAGCATGGAAAAACATGTTTCACTTTCAATCAGATGTAACTTACCTTAAACATTTTTAAGTCCTGCTCTATAAATTTAAATTGAATTACATACAGGTGTCTCCTGCAGGGTCTAGCAAGCTATTAACAGAGCAGGAGATAAGAAATTCTAAATAAACAGAAATTGCAATAAAGGAACTATAAACATTAACTGACTCTTTACAGGAAGCGTGTAGGAAGGTTGTGTATGTCACATGCAGGGAGGTGGGACTAGGGCTGCATAGACAAAGGGATTTAACTCCTAAACAGCAGAGAATTAACTAGTGAGTCTGCAGGGGCATGATCTATACACCAAAACTGCTTCATTAAGTTCAAGTTGCTTTTCTGACTATAGAGACCCTTTAAGGTAGGGTTTCCCCTTGTGGGTGGCTTATGCAAGCAATAGGCAGAGCCACAAACCAGTGATGGAATGCTAAACACAGAGGCAAAGACCACTTGCTCCCAAACTCAGTGGACCGGTTGAATTCAACATTATTCCACGTTTGGTTAACTGTAGTTGCTAACTGCAGACATATTTCAGTACAAAACAAGTAAATAACAGAGGAGGCAGAACAGACACATAATTCCAAAATGTATTTATCAGCTAGATGGAAGTATTATGTGTGAGTCCAACAGGATGAACAAAAAATATAAAAATTAAAAAAATTCAATAAATTATCTAATGATGTAAAAATAAAACCTTTTTTTTTTTCTTCCTTGCATGAAACAATGTGACAATGCCATTTGATGACTTGGTATTTGTTGGGTAGCAGTCATCTGATTCAGACAACCGTGTGACGATTACTACTTCCAAAATGCAACACAGCATCATTATAATATTTAATGTGCTAACAAACTATTTCTAAGATTAATTTAAAGGGGAATGGTCACTCTAACTTGTGTTGACCTTTTTCTTTAACATTAATATTTTAGATTTAGCAAATAACATCATAATCAAGTTAAGAAAAGGCAAAACCAGGGCAAACATTAGTAAATTCTTACATTTCTTCTCTTCTCTGTATGCTTTCTCTATGCTGACTCACTGCCATGTACAAAGGACAGACCTGTTCCAAGCTGCCTAATGTTAAATCAGAACAGAAAAAATACATCCAGAGCATTCATTTCTCAGTAGCAGTCCTGCCGTAATGACCAAAATATATATAAAATACAGAATAAGGTACAGCACACGCGCGCGCACACACACACTCTGAGCTGGTCAGATCTGTTCAATCAAATGCATTGACTTCCACTTTAAAATAAAATAATTTAAAATATTTATAACTCCTTTTGTTTTGCAGAAAGCAGTGGAAGTTATGTGCTTTGTACCGAAGCGATGTAATGATATGATGAATCTTGGCCGGCTGCAGGGGTTTGAGGTATGTACTGAAATGTTTTGGGTTTTTTGTACGGTTATTTTCTCACTTTTGTATTGTTTTTGTCTTGGGAATAGAGATATACATGTGTTTTTTAAACTATGTGAATTTATCCAATCCATTTATATTTCTAGCATTGTACTCTGGCGTAAAAAATGTAAGTTTAACTTTACCCAGATTGCTATTGTTGATGTTCATCTACTAGAGCCCATGTGTTCCATAATTATTATTTTACTCATAAACCATTAGTTGATGAGAATTAAAAAGTGACTTGCGCAATCTAGGCCATACGAGCTATATTAATGTGCCGTCACGAAACACAAAACTTGTCTTTAAATTACAATATTTTATACACAGCTACTTCTGTGTAGTGAGTGAATCTCGAGCTTTGCTAGAGGAATGTAGAAATGGAATGGCTAATGTTACTCAGTTCTGATGTGAGAGCATTGATAATGAAGCCAATGTGTCCACACTCCTCTCATTATGGGAGGAGCACCATTCTTGGAGAAGTGTTCCCACTAAGGTGCAGTTGTTTAGAAGAGCAGGTGGGAGCAGGTAGAAATAATCACAGCATCTACAGCACATACAGGATAGTAAAGCCAGAGGATGAAATATAAATTAGTGTAATCGGCATTTCCTTCCAAATCTCCAAAATTCACGTCTTAGTGAATTACCTCAGCATAGCCAACATACAGAGTTATTCAGTGATCTTAAAACATTTTTGTAATTTAGCCAAAATGTTGTCACTTGGTTTGCAATTTGCAAGTTTTCTCTAAAAAAGATCAACTGAATCTGCTTGTTCTTTACTCTTCTCATACATCTTCTAATGTATGTCTAACTTTCCCAGGTTAATATTAGTTATATGTAATATTGGGAAATAGAACCTTGATGGAAATGATCAAATGTAAATGCAAAACACTTTTGCCAATATCTGTGTTCATTCGTTTTAATGGAGTTCTGGCAGCACGTGGCATGTTTTACAGTTACCTACTGAATGTATTTTTTCTTCTTGTCTATGTAAAAGTTAAATATAAATTTCTGTTTTCTCTAGGGTAAAATAACAGCTCAGGGGAAGCTTTTACAACAAGATACATTTATGGTTCAAGAACAGGAAAGCAGTTTTCTCACTCGAAGCAAAGAACGCAGGGTCTTCCTCTTTGAACAAATTATCATATTTAGTGAACCCATTGATAAAAAGAAAGGCTTCTCGTTGCCTGGGTACATTTTTAAAAACAGCATTAAGGTGAGTGCTTCCAGGTCATAAAAAGAGTAACATTGTGATATGCCCACACACAAACTATCACCGAAGTATGGTTGCATTTTAACACAGTGTGTTTTGTTGCAACCATACTTAAAGATGGTGTTAAAAAATGATTCAACAATCTTTTGTGAGCATATTCATGTCCAGGCTTGTAGACATTTGTATTGTGAATGTTCTGGTTGCTAATGTTTTGAATGCTGAAATGTTCATATAGCAGAGTCGCTTTGTACAACTGAACTGGCAATGAGTTCCTCTCAATCTCAGATATTCATAACGGCTGCCGGTAAAATTAGCAGTCAGATTAGTGGTGGTATGGATTTCAAGAGATCTCACCAGGTGCAGAACTATTGGCGGTGCAGCTGGTGCGAACACACCAGGGACCCAATGGGCCAGGGGGCCCATCAATGCCTGTTGCAATCATTGGAGACTTGAGGCCGTTACCCAACAGCATTGACACAACCAGAGGTTCCCACGCCGAAATAGTGTAAGGCAAGGCTACAGGAAGAAACAACGGGGAGTTGGGGATACATTTAAAATGTTTGCAGCAGGAGTGTGACCATGATATATATTTGGGTCAGTTTTTGTTTATCTGTACGTGTCTAAAAGTGCATGTGTGTCCATGTGTATATCAGTGCATCTGTGTGTATGTTTGTTAGTGTGTATATCTGTGCATCACACAAAAGTGCTACTGTAGCTCAATTTGCTGAAACAAAAACCTATACTGGCCATGATAGAAAGGTGTCAGAACACACTGTTAATTGCAATTTGCTGTGTATGGGGCTGCATGGCCTCAGACCAGTCAGAGCTCTCACCATGACCCCCGTCCACTGCCTTGAGCATCAGAACTGGACCATGGAGCAGTGGAAGAAGGTTGCCTGGTCTGATGAATCACATTTTCTTTTCGATAAGATGGATGGCCGAGTGCGTTTACCTGGGGAAGAGATGGCAACAGGATGCACTATGTAAAGAAGTCAGGCCGGTGAAGGCAGTATTATGCTCTGGGCAATGTTCTGCTGGGAATCCTTGGGACCTGGCATTCATGTGGATGTTATTTTCACACGTACCATCTTCCTAGAGATTGTTTCAGACAATCCAATCTATGGAAGCCCCACCTTGCAACTTGCAGTACTTAAACAATATACTGCTAATGTCTTGGTGCCAGATACTACAGAACACATTCAGAGGTCTTGTTGAGTTCATACCTGAACTCAATAGAGCTGTTTTGGCAGCACCAGAGTGACCTACATGATATTTGGCAGGTGGTTTTAATGTTGTGGCTGATCAGTATATGTGTGGCAGTGTATATGTGTGTCTTATTTTTTTTTTTACCTGTGTCTGTGTTTTTTTTGTGCATTTATAAATGTGAACACATGCCTGCATGCACACATCACACACAAATGCACCCCTTAATTCAAACACTAACACTACACCCAAACATACATCTACAGTCAATCACCAATAGGACAACAAACACATCAATGTATTGAAATGCCTACAATGTGCGCAAAACCAGTCTTGCCTGCACACACCAACACTACACACAAACACACCTGCATTCAAATACACTTTCACATACAGTCACTGCACACGCATACAGCATGGCAAGGATGGGCAAATGGTAGTTTTACAGCTGATGAAGCACCGGCAGAGTTGTTTGACGTTTGAGATTTATCTGTTGGGTGTCCAAAAAATGTTTGCACCAGATTCCTAGATCATCTCAAGCATACTCAGGACGGAACAACACAAAGAGGACAGACTCTGATGCTTGAAGAGTCTTATTGGTGTGGGTAATTCACTAAGCTTTAGCAACTGAATATATCCAGACTATTCTAAATGTTAACCCTTTGCCATGCCAGCATTGGTTTGATCATCCACACAGCCTTTGATTGTCTGCAAATTGTAGATCTCCTTAACAAGGTACAAAATAAATGCTTTATGCGTCACAGGTTAACTGTGGAATCAAATAATTCAAGTTACGCTGGTTGAAAAAATGAGCACATTCCCAGGTTAAAGGAGGATATATGCCCCCCTCACCCCAGCACCATTTAGCTGACAAACATGAACTCGGACACTGCCACCTGTAATGTGATCGAAATGATCAGTGATGCGGCAGTAAACATGCTGCAATATGTAGTAATCTAAAAATAGCCATCACTCTAACAGACTGGTTCATGTGCAGTTTACTTAGACTTCTGTTTTTTTTTTTAAAACACAAATTTAAGACACAAAAGCATTAAGACGGATGAATTATTGACAAAGGACACACTGTTTTCCTATTGAAGGTTGTTTAATTGATACAGCATGTGTATTTAAATGGGTTTCTGCACAGTTTGCTCTGTTCCTACCTATGTACAAAATATTTTACAAGAAGTAAAGCACTACCACTTCTGGTAGACAATCAATTGTCTAGATCAGACTGTAGTGATTGTTTACTGTACAATTAAATATATATGTAAATCAACATGGCTGCAAAAACAATTAGTGCTTTGTAGTTCGTGATAAATTAGTGCATCAAAAAGTTACCTACAAACTATGGTTCATTTATACAGTAACGGTTGTGTTTTTGTGGAAATTAACATCTGTGGCTTGTTTTCATTATAGTCTAGACTGAATGTGTCCTGATGTATTTAGTTTTACCATTACATTCCTAACACTTGAAGGTACAACATATATTTTATGATTACACAAATGTTAAACAAAAAACAGACATACATGTATTCATTGGGGGGAGGGCGGGGGGGAAATCTGCTGCATAGTGATTTCTAATTTTTGCCAATTTGGGCAGTGGAGTGTCTCTTTAATCCTCTGTAAACTTAACTACTACACCAGTCTTGTATGTTTTGCAGACTGAAGCATGTTTTCAATGGAACTGACTTTTATTTGGCTCTATCTAATCTTCCCATAAATGTCGACCATTTCCCCAATCTTTGTCAATAATAAGGATCTTCCACAACCATACTTTATTATGGGGATGGTCTTCACAGGTTAAAGATTTATGTGCTACACAAAGTCCTTTCATTAATTAACTTTCAGCTGCTTTGTAGATAACTCCCTAAATAAAATCAGCACCCTTATATGGGACTATCACATTCAAGGATATCAAATAAGAGAGCTTATTAATAGGTATATAGCTCCCTATTTGGTACACTTCTGTGGATTTCAATATTTAAATTGGGAGCTACCAATTAATTGGTACCCTTTTGTGGATACACTTGGTACACTTTTGGTGGATTTCAATATACTCAATTGGACACTACCTATTAATTGCTCCCTGATTCGGTACCCTTAAATATGGTAACCACACATAAAGGAACGAATTTAAGGAATTTGCAAGAATTAACTAATGAATGAATGAAGCAGGAAGAATTTGGCCATCTCCGATTTGTTTAACACTTCATTCTATTTCGATGTTACATTCGAAATTCAGACAAATGGCCAAATTAGTAGATTTTCAGCCAAATTGTGATTTTTATGAAAACAAATGTCCCAGTCTTATGAGCTCTGTTACTGAAAACATGGACTGTGAATGGGAGCTGCTGACAATATTTATAAGGACACTGTTGTCTCAATGGGACCTAGGAAAATACTTTCTAGGTAACCTTGGGCCAAATAACAACTTAATGAAATGTGAACCCATTAAGCACACAACAGAATGGTTTAAGCAGCATTATTAAGGAAACTCAATAACTTTTAATCAAAATAAATTCCGTGCAGTAAATACAAGAGGAAAATGATTGCCACGGAGATATCATGTATAACCTGCATGTACTTCTGATTTCACAGATCAGTTGCCTTGGTCTTGAGGAGTCTATTGAGAATGATCCCTGTAAATTTGCACTGACATCACGTGGTGCAGACAGGAGCTTGGTCCGCTACATTTTACAAGCATCTTTTCCTGAAATCAAAATAGCCTGGGTTAGAGATATAGGGCAGATTCTGGAAAGCCAACGTAACTTTCTCAATGGTGAGTTATCATTATGTCACTTGGGTCATTGTTTGGGTCTCACAACACTCCAACTGTTCCATCTTTTTTGGACAATACCGTTTTACACCATTTTTTTCAAGAACTAATATTATGGAATCTTTTTGACTAACTTAATTCCATTTAACAATAATGTTAATAACTGACAAAGGAAGAGAATAAACAGGAGAGGGAAGAGGAAGCAAACACGTGAGTAAAGAGATCTATAATATATGGAAAGTTTAAAAAACCCTATAAATTACACTGCAAGGATAGATTTTTTTAAATGGATTTATACATTGTAGTTGGTACAAATACCATAGTTTATTTTTGAATAGTAATAAGTTCACTCATTAAGGGATGGGTTGCCTAGACCCCATACTGTATACCCAGGCAGTTCGGAGTCCCTGCCCTTAATACCATCATTTTTAAAGTATCAGGTACATGGAGAGGGGTTGGAAAGTATGAAAAGTAATAATTGCAAGTTTGAGAATCATTATATCAGTGCAGAATCAGACAATCAGCTTTAGAATACAAAACCCTTACTAACTCATCAGCTTCTAAAAAGTGCAGAAATGGTCCAGCTTAGTAGAACACAAACCTTTTTTGCTCTTGAACTGTTTGGTTCCTTCGGGACATGATCAAGGATAAAAATACTTTTTTTTTTAGTTCACGTTGAATGTTGAAACATGTTATTATGCATTTAAAGGAGGATTAGCTGCCACTGGTTTAGTCACATCTTTTTTGATTGTTGCATCATTGGTAGAACTAAAATCTTTACAATTGTTTATTTATTTATTTTTTAAATGATCTATATTGCTTTTTTCTTGTTGAGAAAATGTCACTTTTTTTTATCTAGCTGAGTAGATAAATACAAAACAATTGCAGCAGCAGTCAAGTTAGGTTGAGCAGCAGTTGGTCAGATAACAGTAGAGCCTTACTCAATATGGCTGCTCAGGCAGATAAAACAGCAACATTTTCTCAAAAAACAAACAATATATATAATTTTTTTAAAAGAGTTTCAGAAAATTTAATAAACTTTTAAAAACCAAAAAGTGAAAAATTGATGATAGTATATGTTAATAAAATGTTTTAGACGAGAACAAAAATGCCACTAGTTGCTCTGGTACATTATTGTTTTATGCGGAGGAAAGAAGGACAATAAGCAATTTTCTTTAAAAAAAGTGGAGATACTGTTGAGTAAGAAAAAAAAAGTTCGCTACTCGTACTTTTTTTTCTGACTAATTTATTCTAAACATTTTCAGCCCTTCAGTCGCCTATTGAATACCAACGCCGAGAGAGCAAATCCAATAGCCTTGGCCGAGGCTGCAATAGCCAAATGATGGAAGCTGCCCGTGGTGGCCTCAGGCCCCATTCTTCCGCCTCCATGGATAGGAATAAAGTGCCCAATCTTAAATCATATAATTCTTCCCTGCCATCCCTATATCTGCCAAGCAACTCAAGACCAGACAGCAGACATCTTGGAAACAAGGTAAACAGAAGCACTGCTTTTTTAAGGAAGATGGTAAAAATATTTTTGTTCAAACTAGTGGCTGCCAGATGCATTCACTAGAGTGTAAATGGTCAGAAATTCAAATTGAACATTTTAGACCAAAATAGTTGTAATGAGAAATTTCTCCAAGTTATTAAGTTTACAGTTATTTTGCCCTTAAATGTTAAATTAAGTTTGAATGAACTTTGAATTTCCAGCCATATTCACTCTAGTGAATAAACCAGTAAATCTCCAAGCCAATTATGCTTTCATGTTTTCAAGTTGGCAATTTTTTACTATTTAAAAACTAATCTTGAATTCCCGACCGTCACGGCAGGCAAGGTTACATACAGACAAAATAATCTCTTGTGACCTTGTGTGAGCATATTTTTCAGGAAGAAACCATTTATACATTGATGACGAAATTATTGTCATTCACTTGATTGCACTGGTGTAAACATGTTACCATTATATTGCTAGACTCTTACAGATAAACATGATGTATTTTTGTTGTGCAGGACGCAAAGGAACCAGTCTTTTATAACATATACTGACAAAAACAATAGGCAGTTCAATACTATTTGCGGAAAAATGCACCTCAACTTTACCATGCCTGGCGTATTCAAACTAAAGTTATCTGATACTGTTTAATAATATTAGAGTGACATTCATGCTTTAGCTCAGCGGATCCCCTTACATATAATATAAAAAGTACATTGTTCCAAATACACATTTTGGAGGCAATAGGATTTAGTATAGATGACCGGGCAATGAGTTAGTTTAATGCTATTCTGTACAGGTTAGGAAATAGAGAGAATGAGTTTTAATTCCTCCTATAGTCGTCACTATAACTGGTGGAAGTGGAAGAAAATGAAGGTTCAACATGCTGCTTCTTTAACTTTTCCACACTATTGTACGTATTTGAAAAAAAAAGAAAAGAATATTTATTAGGTGTTTTTTTTTAGCTAATTTCACTTTTAAAGGTGCAGTTTCCCTTTGGAATATTTTAATTTTAAAAACGTTTTATTCACAAAGTTTTATCACCATTGTTTACACATTTTAACTTGATTTTTTGTATTTGTGTATTACACTCTTGTATGTGTTTATATAAATATTTATACACACACACGCACATACAAATTAGGAAGCAGAAGTAGCTCTTGCCAGCCTCCTACACTATATTTTACTATTTAATGATTTCACTCTATATTATTAGTGGTGGAAGTTAAGATTTCTCATTTGCATTTGGTTTCAGGAGTGTTTAGGACCCCTATGTTAAATATAAATTTTTTGATGTTTGGAGACACAGTGTACAAGCTACTGACAGAAATTATTTTTTTTATGTGTAATAAGAAAATGGGGTAGTGCCTTTGTATAGTCTCTGAGGTAGATACGTTCTTAGTGGTTTGATGGATATTTAAAAAAAATAACAAGAAAAATAGTGTAATGATGTAATATGTCCCGTATAGGTGAATATATAAAAAGAGGAAATGTACTTACAGATTGCTAGTCAATCTCTACATTCTGCAAGTGCATTTCCTCTTATTACATATACAACTGTACATGACATTATACACTATATTTTGTTGTACTCTTCTTTTTTACATATCCAACTACCCACTATCTACCTCAGAGAATATACAAAGGCACTACCCCCTCTTTCTTATACACGTATCTTCTATTGGACCGGAGACACTCTATTTAAGCTGCCTATTTGTTTCAACTGTAAGCAATAGAAACCTAGTAAACAGTCATTTTAATTCTTTTTTTTTTTTTTTAACCAAAATAGTGCTTTGCATCTCCTTGGATATAAGTGGCCACATTTCAGTTAGGTTGAATTTGAGTTTGTACTTACTTACTGATCGGACGGGCATCTCTATACTAAATCCCATTTCTCTCCCCCCCCCTCTACTAAATCTCCGCACTCCCCTCTACTAAACCCCAGCCCTTGTTTTAAAAAACAAAACAAAACAAAACCCAATATCAGCCAACAAGCAGACTCTACTCACATTGCCGCTACCAGTATGTGACTCTGGAGTCCAGCCTCTGGTATACCCCCAACGGCGCCGTCCGCACCCTATGCCAAAGCAGATCCTCCCGCTACTCCTTGAAAACCTGTGAAGGTAGAGAATGTTGATGTCACGTCGGAAAGTGACGTGACATTGCATGCCTCTGTGCACCTCCAGGTCCTCCACTGTTCAGCCGCGGCCATCGCAATACTGACCAACACACACAGACACACTGACAGACAGACACACACAGACACACTGACAGACACACACACACATTGACAGACACACACACACACAGTCCCTGACAGACAGACACACACATTATATGACAGACAGACACACACACACTCTCTGACAGACTCACACACTGACAGACACATTCACTGACACACACACAATCTGACAGACACACACACTGACAGATACACACACACTCCATGACAGACACACACACATTCTCTGACAGACAGACACACACACACACACGCTCTGACAGGCACACACAAACTCTCTGACACACACACACACATACTCTCTGACAGACACACACATTGACAGACACATTCACTGACAGACACACACTCGCACTGACAGATACACACACACTCCATAACAGACAGACACACACACATTCTCTGACAGAGACACACACACACACACTCTGACAGACACACATACACTCTCTCTGACCGACAGACTCACACACACACACTCTCTGACACACACACACACACACACACATTTCCACATTCTTGCACACACCAACATCATTTGATTTATTGCTCCCTTCTTTTGCGAGCTGGTGTGGGGCCTCTTCTCTCGGGAGCTCAGTCTTCCTGCTCCTCACTGCTCACTCACATGCAGGTCCAGACTGGGAATTAAAAGCAGCCCTGGAAAAAAATTATTTACCAGCCCCATAATGCGTTGCGCCAGCATCGTGTGCAGATACAGAGTTAGAACAGATAACTTAAAATTAAAAATTATTACTCCAACATGAAAAAAACACTCATAGGCTTCAAAATAAATAAAAGTGCAGATTTATTTTAAACAGACATGCCTTTACATGTAATCAATGTCTCAATCCAACTACCATGACATATTAAGGAAAGCTTGGTAGTGGGACTGAAATGGTGAATGTATGTAGGGCACAACTGTAAAAAATGACGTTATCTTGTTTATTTTGAAGTCCTGTGGGTGCGCTCTTCACTTTGAATATGTTATTGCGCTGGAGTATGCACCTAGCAACAAGACTTGACCAATATCTGCTCATTACATATGGTACATATTAATGAAATTTCTCTGTGTATTATGCATATATAAATGTACATTAATATATGTTTAAATATTAAAGTGCATAATTATATATATAACTAATACACACATTAATATACATGTCATATATATATATATATATATATATGGAAGGCGTGGCCTGAAGTTGTGGGAAGGGCTGGGTTACCCTTCTTAAGGGACTCCAGACCCTTCCCTCACTACCTGTTAGGTGCGACGGATTGCTGGGGAAGTATACGTCACTTCCGGTTTCGGACAGCAGTTTCCGGCGGGCTGGTGCGCGTTAGGTCGGGCAGTTTTTCGGAGGCATCCAGGATTACCTCCGGATACCACGGGTTGGTGCGCGCTAGGTCGGGCAGTCGGCGGGCAAATTTTCACGCTGCAAATCGTAAGTTAAAACGGCCGGCGCAAATTTGGCGGCGCGGCCGTTTTACGTCATCACTAAGGGTCAATATGCTACACGCTCACAAAGTACCAGTATAATACAATGTTATACAACAACCTATTCACGTCTTGATACTTTGTCACTTTATAAGCACACTTATGCTTATTTCTCACGTTACTTTTATTCTTGTGTCCATTTCATTAAAACGCTGTTACTTAAAATCATACACTGGTATAGGCTCCAGAGCTACCTCTGGTGTCTAAAATTGTATTTAGAGTTTCTTGTACCTGTTCTGTCATTTATGCTATTTTAAGTTCATAAAGTTTGCAGTTATTTAAGCAAGTTTGTCATATGAGGTTACAACCAGTAATGTGTGCAGATACTTTTATGTTGGGCGCGTATTTTAATACAATTATTAGGCTGCTAGCCTAACAATGACTACGGATCATGGTATTGGGAATTTATATATATGCATGATTAGCACTTAAGATGTCTTTTAAACTCTTTTCAGTATTTTCTCTGCATTTCCACGGTGGGCAGCTATTCTAACAACTTGCACAGGACTTAGGTCAGTTCACTCGAGTTATTTTCTACTTAACAGTCACCCTACGCCAGGGTCCTTATATGTGTTTTCTGTATTTTAGGTATAGGCATCCTTGCTCTTTTGTTAATTGGTGCCCAGCCCTCTGCTAGGGCAATATTGCTGGTAGGTATCTGAATAACAGGGGAGTTAGGGGTCATATTTCTGTGCCCGTTCAAATGTATATTACTTTCGTAGGTGACTACAGATCGTCTGTACCTCCTTTTCCTCATAATAGCTGTCAACCCGCTCATCAGGTACGTCATATCTTTCGACTATTATTCCCCATACCTTCCCTTTCGGCTTAGTACAGATTTACTGGCTTACAATAAATAGGACCCACTAGCTACGTTTTCTGGCCTCTTATGCCTTACGTTAGTGGTCCCGTGAGGCCAACACCCATCCTCATTTCGGAGGTACGGCATCCCCTCGGGCCCATTCATAGCTAGCCGCCTCGCTTAGTTGCATAGAGAGGGCCTCACTTGTCACTCCCATTCTGTCTTATGCTGTTACAAATCACAGAGAGGCCTCCACCCCGCCATAATGCCAATGGCCACGTACTCCACACGAGCCAAATCATAGATAGCGCCTCTCATAGCCGCTTGGCTACTAGCAGGGCCTCACCTGTCACGTTACTTAATAATTCTTCGCCGCTTGGCATTAGTTATCATAAGCCAGTTGGATAGCACCCCAGGTAACATGTCATTTTATGTTATAGCATGTCCCAAGTTCCGGAAGGAAGGGAAGATGAGTCCTTACCCAGTACACCAGCTAGATCAGTCACTCCGTCTCGGGGTGACGACTTCGCAAGCCCTGCCTCACTCAGGGCATGGACTATTCCCAGGATCACGGCCGAATTAAGGAAGAGAAATATTCCTTTCCCTGCTACAGCTAGGAAAGCAGAACTGTACAGATTGCTGAACACACAGACTGATAACGCGGGGGCGGGTGAAGGGTCCAGTGGCACCCAGTCTTCAGAGCTGAATACGATTCTGTCCTCAGTTCTGACCTCTTTGGGGCGTATTACTGACAAGCTAGACAAAATGGATGCAGATAGCCAGCAAAAGTCACTGGCTGCTGCAGTGGATCCGGCCGCTTCGGTCCATTTGGACCCCCTACCGGGTAATTTACAACATAGGTTAAAGACCCACATATTATTAACCCCGCACACATGGTGCCTGCTAAAACAAAGAAGGACATCTTGGAGGGGAAAGATATCAATTTGGTATCACTTTTGATAGCCTCACAAGATGTCCTAGAGAATAAGACCTACGCTTACGGTGATGTATCAGTGGTATTGAAGTCCAGAGACCCCAGGTTAAATCAGAAACTATCAATACCAGAATTTGTACTGGCTTTCGGTATATACAGAGATGTAATATGCTCGGTATACCCGGATAGGAGGGAGGAACTGGACCTGTATCTCCACAAGCTGGTGGATTTGGGGCATAAGTACGGTGGTACGTCTTTTTACGACTACCACCGTGCCTTTTCCGCGAAGGCGTCGGCAGCCCTTTCACAGTTCAATTACCAAACGGATTGGGGCGTCCTGGATACTGAGCTTTTTTGCCGACACTTCGCGGGCCTAAAAACCCCAGCTTGTGCCATTTGCTCGTCCAATTCTCACACGGCTAATCTGTGCCCTAATTCTCCAGAGGTAAACGCTGTTTTTCCACCTCCTAATGTAGTGCCCACTGGGAGACCTGGCAAGGTGCTTAAGGATAAACTAGGCCGTGACATAGTGTTTTTGGGTAAATCGCAGGTCTGTAACAATTTCAACTCAGGTTCCCGCGGTTACAGTGCCTGCAGACTTCTCCATGTTTGCTCACTATGTTTCAGAGCTCACTCCAAGGCAATGTGCCCAAATAAACTATACCCTAAGCAGTACTTATCGTCTCTTCATGTCTCCCTACTGCAACAACTTTTGCGGGATCACCCTTCCCAACATCTCGTTGATTTTTGGTGACAGGGTTTAAGATGGGGTTTCACACGGGTATTATTCACATGCCCACGGGGACCCTAGAATGTAATAATTTGCAGACAGCCTTGGCAGCACCCAACACTATCGACTTACTCCTACAGAAGGAAATTGACCAAGGTTTCTTATTAGGCCCTTTCAACCCCCCGCCTTTCGCAGTTTGGAGGACAAACCCCATAGGACTGGTCACCAATAAATCCTCCAATAAACAAAGATTAATTCTCGATCTGTCCGCCCCCCATGCATCTCATACCCCAAGTTTAAATTCACTAATCCCGTCCGAGGAGTTTTCCCTCCAGTATGCCACCATCGATCATGCAGTCACAGCCATACTCGCAGCAGGGGTAGGGGCATGGCTAAGTAAAACTGATATTGCCAACGCTTTTAAGCAGCTCCCTATCCACCCATCCCTATGGAATTTGCATGGTGTTAAGTGGCGAAGTTCATATTACTTCTTCACGCGTCTCACGTTTGGCTCAAAAAGCAGCCCTAGGATTTTCGATATCTTCGCCGAGACGTTGTGCTGGATGCTGCTTAACATCTACAGATGTCCCACAGTTATCCATTACCTGGACGATTTCCTGACCATAGAAAGTAACCTAGTACCTCCCAGTAGCCTCCAGTCTATCACAAAACTGTTTACACAACTAGGGGTGCCTATTTCACCTACCAAGACTGAGGGTCCGGATACTATCATCCACTTTTTGGGGGTGGTACTGGACTCTGTACACATGCAAGCTAGCCTACCCAGAGAAAAGATTGAGCGCATCCTGGCAGCTATCGACCTTTACTTAGGAGGAGGCTCATGCAATAGGAAGGAGTTGCAATCCTTGTTGGGTTCTCTAAATTTCGCTATGAGAATCATTCCACAAGGTAGAGCATTCATTTCAAGGTTACTTAGCCTGTTTCCAATGTTGCAATCTGACACCTCCCGCATTACTTTAGACGTACAGGCCACCGCTGACCTACATATGTGGAGGGAGTTTTTGCAAAATTGGAACGGGAAAAGCATGTTTATACCGGTTTGGTCAGAGAAATCGGAGTCAGTCTGGACGGATGCCGCAGCCACCTCAGGTTTTGCAGCAATATGGGGAAATGAATGGATGTGGGGAGAATGGCCTAGGGAAATTACAGAAATTCCCCGGTTTAAGGACACATCAGCCTTGTTTGAGCTCTATCCTATCTTAGCGGCAGCAGTTAAGTGGGGAGCAAGTTGGTCCGGGAATACGGTTCGTTGCTTCTCGGACAATATGGCAACATGCCATATTGTAAACAAGGGGCGTTCCTCTTCCCTCACCATCATGCGTTTCATGAGGACTCTCACATGGCTCGCTGCAAAACACAGTTTTCTTCTCACTTGTGTTCATGTGCCTGGGGTTCTCAACATTGCAGCTGATCATTTGTCACGGTCTCGGTTTCAGGAGTTTCGGGAGGCCCTGCCAACAGCTGCCCTCATACCAACTCCAGTTCCAAAGTGGCAGGAAATGATCTGGGACTAAAAGTTCTGCTATGTCAAGGGCGACAACTCTCACAGCTCGGTCTCTCCGATAATACCAGGAAGGCATATGAAAGGGCTTTCCATGTTTTCAATAAATTCTTGTTGGACTTTAATGTCACTGACCAGTTTTCTATGGAAACCATTATTGCTTTTATTTCTTTTGCCACTTTCGTCTAACATTATCTTACAATACCATCAAATTATATATCACAGGCATTCAACATCACATCCTCACCACTTGGCCTAACAAACAACGCTTTCTGTCGTCCTACCAAGTTAAGGCTATACTTAAAGGCATCAAAGACTCCGCCCCTATAGCCTCACCAACTAGACTACCCATACACGATGTATTGTTTCAGTCACTGTCAAAACTACTAGACACCTCACCCTTTGAAGCTCATACTAATCATGTAATTAAAGCCGCCATCTATCTAGCATTTTACGGGTTTTTACGGCCCCGAGAATTCACTACTACTAGCTATAACTCACCCCTTTTCCTCACAAGGTCCGATCTCATAAAGGTCCAAGATCACTATCTTCTGTTACTGCACCATACCAAAACAAGCGCCCCCGGGCAAACGGTCACTATACCCTATTACCCCACAAGTAATACTTGGTGCCCGGTGAAGGTTTTCGACACACTTCTTGCCTTTGACAATATGGGCCACACACAACCACTCCTGTCCTTGCACGGCAATAAGCTCACTACGAGCCAATTCATGATGTATATTAGGATATTGTTAGCCCGGTTAGGACTGAACCCAGCCAGCTACTCTGGTCACTCTTTTAGAATAGGAGCCGCCACCACTTCTAAAAAGAATATCCCTGCTCACATTATTCAGATACTAGGACGATGGAAATCTACGGCATACACTAGATACATACCTCAGCCCATACAAGAAGTACGTCTGGCTTTCAAAACTATGAATTTGTAATCTGTTATGTCCGGTTGTAGGACGAATAAATGGTTCTCTCTTTTTGCCCTCTTTTATTTCAGGCCTACTTCCTCGTCAGTTCCGGCACACCACAACTGACATTTCCTTTCATGGTTTGTCCTATGTATATAAGTTATACTACGGCTTATGCCCTGACCACAAATGGAAGGCGTGGCCTGAAGTTGTGGGAAGGGCTGGGTTACCCTTCTTAAGGGACTCCAGACCCTTCCCTCACTACCTGTTAGGTGCGACGGATTCTCCCACCCACCACACCGCTTTCATAAGCATTTTTATAAGGTAGGCCCTCTTTTATTTCAGGCCTACTTCCTCGTCAGTTCCGGCACACCACAACTGACATTTCCTTTCATGGTTTGTCCTATGTATATAAGTTATACTACGGCTTATGCCCTGACCACAAATATATATATATATATATATACCAGTGGCGGATCCAGAGCCTGATCTCGGGAGGGGCACTTATAGATTATTTAAAGAAATAATCCATGCACAATAACCACTACTGCTCTGTGTAGTGGTTATGGTGCCAGGAGTGCCGGGACCCGCTCCCAGAGTAAGTAGTCAAACCGTTTAAGAACAGTTTGACAACTTACCTGGGGTCTGCTGGGATATGGGGCTGTAGTAGGGTATAGGAGCAGTGGTGCAATGTGTGAGGGGTGCAGTTTGTGTGAAAGGTTCAGTGTGTAGGGTGTGTGGGGCAATGTGTGTATGGGTGGCTGTGTGCGGGGGGCAATGTGTGTATGGGGGTCTGTGTGTGTGTATGGGGGGGCAGTGTGTGAATGTGTATGGTGTGTGTGCAGTGTGTGTGTATGGGGCTAGAGTTCATTCTCACCACTGCGACCACCAGGAATCCCTGGTGGTCGCAGTGGTGGGAGTGAGCTCTAGCCCGGAGCTCAAGGGTTAGAGTTCACTCTCGCGAGAAACGGAGCGTTGCCACTGTAACCGCGGCAATGCTCTGTACTCGCGCAAGAAGGACCCGGAGGAGCTGCAGGCTGAGCTCCTGGGTCCTCTCTTCCTCCCTTTGTGTCTCCCCCAGTCCCTCTGTGTGTTTCTTTCTCCCCCTCACTGCTCATCTGTGTCCATGTCTCCCCTCTCCTTCCCAGTCTCTCTCTCCCCCCTCTTTCTCCCCTTGTGTGTCTCTCTCCTTTCTCCCTCTGTGTCTCTCTCTTCCCCTCTCTCTTTCTCCCCTCTTTCCCTGTGTCTCTCTCTCCCCCTCTACCATCTCTCTATTCCCCCTCTATCTTCCCTTGTGTCTCAATCTCGCCCCTTTCCCTGTGTCTCTCTCTCTCTCCCCCTCTACCATCTCTCTATTCCCCCTCTTTCTCTCCTTGTGTCTCACTCTCCCTCCTCCCTCTTTCTCTCCCCCTTTCCTGTGTCTCTCCCTCTACCATCTCTATTCCCCCTCTTTCTCCCCATGTGTCTCACTCTCCCCCCTCTGTCTCTTACTCACCACTTTCCCCGTGGTACTCTCCCTCCCCCTCTGTCTCTCTCTATTCTCCCACTGTCTCTTTCTTCCCCTGCGTCTATCTATTCACCCTCTCTCTGTTTTATTTTTTTCCCCCTCCCCTTGTGTCTCTATATTACCTTTCTCCCCCCCATCCCCCCATGAGAGGAGTCAGGGAGGCCGGCCGCATTCCACGCTGGAGATGCCGGGCGGCAGCCTCGCCAGTCCGGCGGCACTCCTAATGCTGAGGACTGAAGGAGGAGGAAGCATGTCTCTCTACCATGCTCCCTCATGGTTCCCACAATTCACAGCGTGGGAACCGCGAGGGAGCATGGTAGAGAGACACGCTCCCTCCTCCTTTTAGTCCTCAGCATTAGGAGTGCCGCCGGACTGGCGAGGCTGCCACCCGGCCCGGCAGCTCCAGCGTGGAACACGGCCGGCCCCCTCTGAGTGTGCCACCGGACCGGCCACCCGGTGGCACATACCTGCGCAGCCCCCAGATGCCGCGGCCCAATTTTCCCGTTATCCTGGTGGGCCAGTCCGGCCCTGCTCACATGTGCAGTTTAGTGATGCCGGGTGCTGGAATTACGTCATATTCCATCACCTGGCATCACTACAGTAAGCGCGCACGAGGGAGCAGTGAGGAGCAGGAAGACTGAGCTCCCTCGCTGCCGCCAGCGACATCTCCTCCCCGTCCGGGTAATTTTGGCAGAGTAGGTACCTGCAATGTGGGGCGAGAAGATGCCTACTCTGCCTTAGTAATCATGGCAAACTCGCGGCTCGCTGGGCCGCAAAGATATTTATTGTGGGCCATGAGTTTGACATTATAATTTAACTCGGAAATTAAACAATTATCTTGTCAATAATTCTGTGATGAAGGATCCTGCCTTCACATTTATCAGTCTATGTGATACTGTACACTGTAGACTGGTAAATGTGAAGGCAGGATCCTTCATCACAGAATTATTGACAAGATAATTGTTTTATTTCCGAGTTAAATCATAATTGTTTGGTGGTGCAATGGTTCATACGTGCTGACAAACTGACTTCCTTTTAGCATGGTTTTGATAACAAGATGGAGGATCCATATAGCACATTAGCTGACAGAAGCAATTAACTACTGATCAGATTGACATCGTAAACTGTTAGTATTTTGACTTGGATTCAATACCTTTACCTGTCACAATGTGGCAGTATAGGACTCTAAACATGGCAGAGCTACAGACTAACATGCATACTTTATTATAATTATCATGTACTGATATGAAACAAATTCCCAGCACTAAATTTAGAAAGTAAAGGGTGTTAAAATGTTTAACTCCTTCATTACCAAACACTTTTGGGGTTATACATGGATGTCCGGCTGCATACGGGGCCCTTTGGACTGCAAAATATGCACATTGCCAGTCTAACTTCTCTTGCTGTTATTGCAAATACTGGGAAAGTCTTTATAAGGGCACTATGAGGACGAAGGTGGATTAATTTTATTGCGCATCATTTTGGGATTTTTTTTTGTCTTTTTTTGTGAATCTGTATTTTTTAATTGGTAACATTGTTACCAATTCTGTTATTAAGGATTTTAATTTGGGTATTTGGGGTAAGAGTTCAAGATAGGAAGAGTTGAAAAGAAAGACGACAGGTACTAGTTTTATTGGCCCTCCTAAAAATGAGGTCAAATGGGGTCGGTATGGTTGTTTATTTGTAATGGCGGTTGGCTAGGGGATTAGGGATAATATTAAAATTAGGTACTCCTTTAATATCATATTTATAATTAGGGCCCCCATTAGGTTATCCACTAGGTCTGACTCCTTATATTAAAATAGCCCTTACTCGTTGGACACAGGTGGTGTCTGTTCCACATTATTTATTTTAATGTCGCCCACCAGATGCTCTTGGGGGGAATATTTCACCCTCTGTTATTTTAAAGGCACCATCTCCATTGGATGTTTTTTTTGTTTTGTTTTTTGTGACAGGGCAGCAATGGCTGTCCAGTTGCTAGTTTTAAACATTTAGTAGATATGCACCCATCTTCCCCATGGCAAGGGGGTTTAAAAGTTCCCTTACAGTATTTTCAAGGTCTTATTCACCCTCCCTCACATGGTTTGTAATCTATTTGATTTTACTTTTTTAATGTGGCGGCCAGCTTGCAAGCACTGACAAGCCACCACATAATAAACTCTTGAGTCGCTGAAATTTTTAAACTATTTTCCTGCTGTGTGCTAGCACTGGAAGAAAGAGCAAATAGTACTTACAAGTATTGTCCGCTTTCATAAAAGTAAATTAACAATACTTTGCAAAGGTGCATCCTGCAATATGCATTTGACTTAGAATGTTAGTTAAAGGGACTCTCCAGTGCCAGGAAAACATGCGTATTCCTGGCACTGCAGGACCTTGCAGTGCTCCTCTACTTCCCACCCCCCATCCCATGTTGCTGAAGGGGTTAAAACCCCTTCAGTGACTTCTGCTATGCTAGATAGCACTAAGCTACTTTTGCATACATGGGACTCCTCCCGTAAGAGCATACACCCTGGGCGGCAACCCCTCCTTCGACTACCAATTATGGCATAACAAGGGATGTACACTAGTAGCAGACCTGTATCAGGGCACAACCTGGAAAGGCTTCCCAACTCTTCAAACCCAATACCAGCTACCACAGACAGCTATTTTCTCTTATGTCCAACTTAAGTCTTATATGCAGACCACGACACAAACGCTTTATGCCCCCACAGTTGTCTTGCTTCTCACAAGCCTAAAAACCTCTTATCCAGTATCTACCAGGCACTTCTTACACCTCGAACTGAGCTACACGACACATACACGACGGCATGGCACAAAGAGATAGGTAAAATTTTCACCACAGAGCAATGGCAAGAGGCATATACAGCACACAAAGGGACTACGGCTTGTACAACACATCTAGAACTCATCCAAAAATTACAATACAGGTGGTACCTGGTTCTGGCAAGATTGGCGCACATCTACCCAGGCACATCAGACAAGTGCTGGAGGTGTGGGGTTGAGGTCTGAACCATGTGCCATATCTGGTGGCAATGCAGGGTGCTTCAGACTTACTGGGTTATGGTTCAGGGAATAGTAAACCAAACACTAACAACGCAGGTAACATTAACGCCAGAATTTTGCTTATTATACATGGGCCTGAAACAGATACCGGTCATAGATCGCAAACTGTTATTTCATATCCTCATAGAGGCGGACACGTTACTTGCTAGGCGATGGAAACAATCTACAATACCCACGAAACATGACTTACTACAACGCCCGGTCTCCCCACTCCCAACATAACGTACCCTCTCTCCCCTAACTGAGTACCCTACTCATGACACAGTGCGCTGCTGGGACCCGATGTCAGGGATGGCAAACCTACGAACCACTTTATAAGTGACCTACGTAAGGTCATCATAAAAAAAAAAAAAAACACTACATGATATGCATGTCCAGATCTGAGCTGGGAGTGTGGTGGGCCAGGTAGCTCATGCAATCAAGGGGTGGGCTCGGGGTTCTACCCACTGCTTGCAGGGGAGAACCCTGCGCCATATCGCGACAGCACTGCAAACAAAGATCCCGGAAAACGGATTACACGACACGCACCACAGATGATATATGGATACTTGTTAATGTTTATGTTTCAGTTTATGTCCCCTACCCTCTTCTTTTCTGTACCCCTAAAATTTGCATATTGTTATACCTCAATACGTGACAGAATAGTAACAAACACACGAGAACTGACATCTAGGAACACAAAGTTAGGACCAGATACAGGAGGCCAGTAGAGCCTCATTTATAATCGCCCTACACAGAGAGCCCTTACACTACTTACACTACTCACCTGTACGTTATAGCATAACTTACACAACGTCCACACACCACCCAGGAAGCTAACAAAAACCTACGTACCCACGGACCTACTAGCGAACAGAGCAGACTGAAACATATGAAACAACAAAAGGTAGAAAAGAAAAACAAACAGGAAACTTGCGCATAACTCAAGGCCCGATACACAGCACTGGTAAGACACTGTCAGTCATAACAAAGGAAATGTATCTGATGGAATGCAATATAATATACGCTGTCATGGTGTCAACACCAGATTTAAATTTATGCCATGCAAATTAACCTCCCCTTCCCCTTGCTTTCTATTCTGTACCCCAGAAACAAACTAATAAAAATTGTCAAATTGAAAAAAAACAACCTTCAGTGACTTATCGGAATCCAGTGCCAATGTCCCTTGGCGCCTGGTCAGGCTCCGCCTACTCTCCTTATGTCAGCAGGGGAGAACTAATGCGCATGCGCATTAGACCTCCCCATATGAAAGCATTATTCAATGCTTTCCTATGGGGATTTCGGTGATGCTGGAGTCCTCACGTAGCGTGAGGATGTCCAGCGTCATTTAAAACACTTTTCGTGTTCTAAGAAGGGTGATGGGAGTTGGCACCCAGACCACATCAATGGGCAGAAGTGGTCTGGGTGCCTGGAGTGCTAGATTAATTATTAAAAAACATATATATCTCTCTGCAGTATTGTAGAAACTGCAATGTTTTCATTTCAGAGTAAAACACCCCTCTAGTAGCTATCTTCCTGACAGCCACTAGAGGTGCTTCCATAGCAATAACCAAGTAAAACTCGATGATGTGACCAACACAGCTCATAGGAAAGCATTGAATTTCATTTTTGCTATGAGAAGCTTTTGGATGCATGTGCGGCACTCACTGTCCCCAATGTGCCTTTGTGAGGAGCATTGGAATGGCCATTGGGAGAGAGACAGATGACATTGTGGAAGGTGATGCTTGTGGCAGTGACAAGGGGTTGTTGTGGCTGGAGGAAAGAAAACTTTTTTAAGCTGTTTACTGCAAACAGCAGGGGGAGGAGAGGGCCAATGCCTTAAAAGAAATTTGGCACTTGGAACTATAGTATTAGGAATACAGGTTTGTATTTATAATGCTGTAGTGTTCCTTTAACATTTCTTATATACAGTGTTTTAGTAATAACTATAGCCTTCAGTTTGTGCTTTATTTGTATTATGACTTATAATACATTTGTAACAGCTAGTAGTTATTATTTTGTACTATCTCTCTTTTCCCAAATGCTCTTTACTTCTTCTACTACCTTTAGTGCAACACACTCCACTTTCTATTGCATTATTTCTATTACTACCAGGGCTGACGGTTTCCCTGGCTGTATATTTTCAGATTCATTTTCCCGGCACACTCTCTGGGTCTTTACATACACACTCTGTACATTATTTAAATAAATTAAGTTCCTTTATGATAATGCAAATCATATCAGCAATGTACTAATTTGGTATTTAATTTCATTAGACTCATTCAACTCGAAAAAGTTCTTACTCAGATGTCCTTCCTCCACCGGCAGTTGTATCTCCTGCACATATAAACCTTGACTTCCATCGCCATCCAGAGTCCTCCGTGTCTACAGTTTCAAATGGAACATCACAAAGTGATCCCACCATCCGGGTAAATACTAAACCTTGCTATGTAAAATACCAGGGGAAGTAACCTTCGGCACTCCAGATGTTTTGGACATGATGCTTTGCCAGCATTATAGCTGCAAGAGCATTATGGGAGAAGTAGTCCACAGCATCTTAAATGTCAAAGGTTGCCTACCCCTGCAATACTCTATACCAGTGGTTCCCAAATATTTTAGGTTCAAGGCGCCCTTAATGTTTCCATAATTTTCCAGGGTGCCCCAAGTCAAATGTTTCCCTGTCAGGGGCGGATCCAGAACCTAATCTTGGGAGGGGCACTTGTAGATTATTTAAAGAAAAAATCCAGGCACATTAACTACTACAGCATGCGGTAGTGGTTATGGTGCCAGGAGTGCCGTGCTGTCCTCCCAGGGTAAGTAGTCAAACTATTTAAGAGCCTTTTTACAACTTACCTGGGGTCTCCTGGGGTAGGGCCCCGCCATGGTAACTGTGGCAGTGCTCCAAGCTCGGGAGAGGATAACCCAGCGGAGCTGCCAGCATTACACTGCTAGCGGGCCAGTGAGTGAGATCTCTGATCTCCCCTCCAGTCCTGCAGAGCCAGCAGGGGAGATGGAGGCACAGTCCCCATTTTGGGAACTGCTGCTCTATACACTAATAATACTGATGTATAACTACCATTTCCACATAATGCCATATCAGATACATATCAGGTATTGTTTGTAATTCATCCTCTATAGGTAGATAAAATTTCACTCTGAACAAAAAGCCTTTTTAATATATCTCTAGATTAAAATACAATGTATACACTATATATAGTTACATAGCTGAAAAGAGACTTGTGTCCATCAAATTCAGCCTTCCTCACATATGTTTTTGCTGTTGATCCAAAAGAAGGCAAAAAACCTAGTCTGTAGCGCCTCCAATTTTGCAACAAACTAGGAAAAAATTCCTTCTTGACCCCAAAATAGCAGTCAGATGTCTCCGTGGATCAAGCAGCTATTACCCCACTAATTAGAAAATATATACCTGTATGTTATGTTTTTGCAAGTATTTATCCAATTTCAGTTTAAACATCTGTATGGACTCTGATAAAACCACCTCTTCAGGCAGAATATTCCATATCCTTAGCCCTGTTTATGAATAGATTTCCAGATAATGGTTTGTACTGGCCTTGAATATATTTGTAAAATGTTATTACCCGCCGTTTTTCCAAACTAAAGAGATTTAGATTTTTTTAACCTTTCTTTGTAACTAAAATGCTCCATTCCTTTTATCAATTTTGTAGCTAGTCTCTGTACTTTTTCTAGTGTACTTTTTCTTTAAAACAGGTGCCCAAAATTGCACAGCATGTTCAAGGTGTGGTCTTACCAGCTATTTATAAAGAGGCAAAATTATATTTTCAATATTTTCATATTTCACATTATATATGTTAGAGACAGGGCTGCCATCAGAAATTTTAGAGCTCCTGACACATCTCAAGTTCTGGGCCCCTGGGACCCGCCTGGAGTCAGTCCACAGGGACACATCCAAGTGCGCCCACGAGTCAACCTGTAAGGATGAAGTGCGTGTGTGTTTAGTGGATGTAGAATGTGTAAAGTGGATGAGGTCAGTGTAAAGTGGATGCAGTGTATATAGTATAGTGGATTCAGATTGTACGTTTATGTAATGTATGTAGTGTTTGTGTGTATTAGATGCAGAGTGTGTATTTGTATAGTGAATGTACAGTGTGTGTTTGTGTAGTTGATGTAGTGTGTATAGTGATTGCAGAGTGTGTGTTTGTGTAAAAAGTAGTGTGTGCACAGTGACTGCAGAGTGTGTGTATGGTGACTGCAGTGTGTGTTTGTGTAGTGGATGTAGTGTGTATAGTGAATGCAGAGTGTGTATTTGTGTAAGGATGTAGTGTGTGTATAGTGACAGCAGTGTGTATTTGTGTAAGGATGTAGTGTGTGTTCAGTGACTGAAGAGTGTGTTTGTGTAAGAATATAGTGTGTATAGTTAATGCAGAGTGTGTGTTTATGTAAGAATGTAGTGTGTGTAATTAATGCAGAGCGTGTGTTTGTGTAAGGATGTAGTGTGTGTTTGTGTAAAAAGTAGTGTGTGCACAGTGACTGCAGCGTGTGTGTATGGTGACTGCAGTGTGTGTTTGTGTAGTGGATGTAGTGTGTATAGTGAATGCAGAGTGTGTATTTGTGTAAGGATGTAGTGTGTGTATAGTGACAGCAGTGTGTATTTGTGTAAGGATGTAGTGTGTGTTCAGTGACTGAAGAGTGTGTTTGTGTAAGAATATAGTGTGTATAGTTAATGCAGAGTGTGTGTTTATGTAAGAATGTAGTGTGTGTAATTAATGCAGAGCGTGTGTTTGTGTAAGGATGTAGTGTGTGTACAGTCACTGTAGTGTGTGTTTGTGTAAGGATAGAGTGTGTGTTTGTGTAAGCATGTAGTCTGTGTAGTTAATGCAGAGTGTGTATTTTTGTAAGGATGTAGTGTGTGTACAGTCACTGCAGTGTGTGTTTGTGTAAGAATGTAGTGTGTAGTGAGTGCAGAGTGTGTGTAAATGTAAGCTTATAGTGTGTGTAAATGTTGTGGGGTTGCTACTCTGTGGGTAACCTGTGGCAACGCTCTGACGGCTGCTTGGCTCGCAAGAGTTTGACAGAGCAGAGCATCTGGAAAGTGAAGACCGAGTGTGCTGGGCCCCCTGCAGTGAAGAGGTAGCCGGGGGGCCCGCAGTTGCACATATATATAGTGATTATCGCTATATATATGTGCACGTAGGGAATATAGGGCCCGGGACTCCCTGAGCAGTCTGGGCCCCCCAGGACTGTGGGGCCCATGACAACCATCATGGTTGTCATGGCCTGATTGGAGAACAATCATCCACATTGGACAAATGACAACAAAAATCCACAAGATCGTTCTCCCAATTCTGAATGGAGCATTACACTAATATGATGATTCTGAGATGATGGATACCAATACACAATAGCTTATATGTCTACTTATTAGTATTTCTTAGGCTGTCACGTCTTTGGACATTCAGAGGTACGATTTTACCAAGTGCGTAACTAATCTTTCCCTCTTTCCCTTTATGAGTGTTTATGAAAAGCAATACAACTCTTTGATGGGTTTCTCATAGTGTTCATGTAGTTGATAAAAGATAGTAGGTCAGAGAGTTGACATATCAGTGGAAGTTTGCTTGTGGACTTCAAATACAAATTATTTATCTCTTCTTCCACCAGAAAATAAGCACATTGGGTCGTGAACTACCTGGCTATGTCTCACCTTTTGATGAAGTTGGACTGCCAGTTCCAAGGCTGGCTAAGCTGGACGAGGATGAACTGTGAGATTTGTACATGTTTTGCATATATAACTATTCCAGGATGAAGAGGAACAAGTTGCACCCTTTGGTCTGAGACCAATGAACAGAGAAGGATCATGCCCTTGTCCTCACAATGTGCTAAATCTGTGAGAAAGGAACTCACCTTTACGCCTTTTCCAGTCCAATCAAAGACTGCTGGTGAAGCAGTTGGAAGCCTGTTCTATGACAAGCTACGTTTATATGACTGATATACTCCACTAACGCTTGGGTGACTTACTTAATTAAACATTGTGTCCAGTGTTACCTAAATATGGGGACTGACTCTATGTCAATCTTCAGAGAGCCCAAGGAAAAATTACCCGGTGTTGAGGTTTAGCTGTGCTCTTTTTTAAGGACAGTTTCATCATTGGGGAAAAAAAGACAATTGTGCAAGACACCAGAATCCCGGCTAATGCATATGGAAGCTGTAATTTTTAAAACTGAGCAAAATGTTGTGCCTGCATATAAAGTTTGTCTTGATGTGGGGTTATCTAGAGACATATTTTATCCAAGTTTTATACCAATTGTTAGGACTGATGTTTCTGATAGCAAAGTGGGAATGTGACCAGAAGTTACTTTATGTGATTGGATGCCAATCTGTTATCTGATGCTGGTAAAATATAAAATATAGGCTTATTCCTGATGTGTGTCGATCCACAAATCTACAGTTGCAGACAAGAAAGTGCAGAACGAGAAGCAGTTTCATAATTTAACATCACTTTGTTCACCATGAAGGCACCACTGATGGGAAACCAACTGTTCAACATGTGGAATAAATCCCAGTCACACATCTAATCTATCTGTAGACTGACTGTATTACACAGAAAGGAAAATAACAGGGAATGTTTGCATCACATTCTGTAGTTGAATTTTGTGGCATGATATAATATGATATCCATTGATCAACCATTCTGTCAGGAGGGACCTGTATTGCAACACAAAGTAGAATATTTTTAATAAGGACGCACAGTGCATAAGCAATTATTTTTGTACATTCCTTGCATATGCATACATATAGTCCCACTGGTTAATTCACCAAAGCTGGTTAATCTGTCTTTAATAACATTTTATTTTTGCATGTGTATATTTGACACAAAATAGCGTGCTAGCGCTGCACCAAATGTTAGATTATATGTCCGTTAGAATTTGAAACATTCTCATGTTCACAAAATGAACCGATGTTCTTTTAATCACATCAATTTCTTCCCACATGCACTAATCGGGGGGAGACGCTGGCCTGGGATTTCTGTTAGGCAGTAATTTGGTAAATGGTAAAAGGATTTTGTTGTGAGAGCAGATGGTAGTCAAACTACAGCAAGGGCAGAGAGGGCTTTAGGCTTCTGGGTTCTGCTAAAAGTCTCTTTAATGCTTAATAATAACCCTCATAGTGTCTAGCAAACAATGCAGATTGTATGTAACCCAATTATTGAACAAGTCGTTCTGTCCTTTTTCACTCTGAATTATCTATAATATGTCAATTCTGAGAAAGCCAAAGGCAACTTTGTTAAGTCTTCAAGGTTTATTACATAAGCATAGTAAAGGTAAAAAAAATTAAATAGAATTGCAGAAAGATAAGTCCTGCACTCACTCCCATCACTGGGCGGCAGCAATGACTACAGTACACATCAGCCCCAATTTATAGTAAAAACCAAAGAAAAACAAGTTACCTGAGCTCTCTCCTTAATCCCTATGTATTTTTAAACAAATTGAGGTTTTTTCGTTACCTCCAATGGCCATGAGAGGATAAGCCCACCTGCCAACGTCAAGGCAGACCTTAAATAAGTTGTGATGAAATGGCACAAATGAGTCACAATATATAGGTCAAAATAGCTTGGTAGATTTTCCATATATTTTAACATGATTTTTGTAGTTACTCTTATGTTTGCTAACTGACAACAACTCACTATTTAGTAAATAAGCTCCTTTCTGTTTCAAACTCATATAATAATTTTTTTTTTAAAGTGTTTTTTCAAGATGATTTGATGGTGCAATTTCTTGTTATCATTTTAACAGGGGTTTATCTTGATATTTTACCAAATATATTCATATAACGTTCCCTGTGGTTTACAGAAATATATCATATAGGCTGGGCTTAGTGGAATGAATAAGTGCAATAATAATTCTGACATATTTGCATCATGTTAAAAAAGGTTAAATCAAGGTCCCTTAATGGATGTTAAAACCCTGGCTTTTTAATCCATGTTTCACATAAAAGCACCAAATAAGATAGGACCTGTAACTGATACACTAATTACCTTGGTTCTACATTTCATGGAGCAAAAATATGTAATAAATCAGCATGTGATAGTCTGCTGGATAGAACTCAATTTGCTGTAGCATTCATCTGGAGATACAATAATGAAGGCCATATGTCCCCTTTTATTTGAGACACGTAGAAAAGCTGCATTTGCAGTACACATAACTATCTAGGATCCCTTATAGGCAAAGGAGAGAGACACTGATCAGCCACAACATTAAAACCACCTGCCTAATATCGTGTAGGTCTCCCTCGTGCTGCCAAAACAGCTTTGGTGCATCAAGGCATGAACAACACAAGACCTCTGAAAAGTGTCCTGTGGTGTCTGACACCAAGACATTAGCAGCAGATCCTTTAAGCCCTGCAAGTTGCGAGATGGATGTCCATGGATCAGATTTGTTGTTCCAACACAACCCACAGATGCTCTATTGGATTGAGATCTGGGGAATTTGAAGACCAAGGCAAAACACTGAACACTTTGTCATGTTCCTTAAACCATTCCTGAACTAATTTTGCAGTGTGGCAGGGTGCATTATCCTGTTGAAAGAGGCCACTGCCACCATGCCATGAAGGGGTGTATGTGGTCTGCAACAATCTTTAGGTAGGTGGTATGTATCAAAGTAACAACCACATGAATGCCAGGGCCAATGGTTTCCCAGAAGAACATTGTTTAAAGCTTATTAACACTGTTTCCACCGGCCTGTCTTCTTCCCATAGTGCATCCTGCTGCCATCTTTTCCCCAAATAAATGACGCACATGCACCAGGCCACCCACCTGATCAAATAAAAAATGTGATTCATCAGACCAGGAAAACGTCTTGGTTCAGTTCAGATGCTCACATCCACATTGAAGGCACTTTCAGCAGTGGCAGTGGTCATCATTGGCACTCTGACTGGTCTGCGGCTAAGCATCCCCATATGCAGTGAACTGTGATGCACTGTGTGTTCGGATACCTTTCTATCATGGCCAGCATTACGTTTTTCATCAATTTGAGCTTTCAGTTGCTCTTCTGTGTGATTGGACCTAACAGGCTTGCTTTTGCTCTCCACTTGCATCAATTAGCCTTTGGCACCCATGACCCTGATGCCAGCTCACTGGTTGTCCTTTGGTAGGTACTAATCACTGCATACCGGGAATACCCCACAAGACTTGCCATTTGAAGACTTGCTATTTGGCTCTTGTCAAAGTCACTCAGAACTTTCTGCTTGCCTATTTTTCCTGACTATTTACTTTTTTTGCCTGACATATCCCACCCTTGACAAGTGCCATTGTAAAGATATAATCAATGTTTTTCATTGCACCTGTCAGTGGTTTTAATGTTGTGGCTGATCAGTGTATGTAAACGAATTAAAAACTATATCGGCTGCCCCCTCCTTTTTGAATGAAATCTAAGAAGACCATGTTGCTAAGTGAAGACATGCGCATACACACGCACACACACACATTTTTTCTTAAACTGTATCTCTCCAGTTGAAATTTATACAAAAAGTGGTAAGGAATATGAAGCTTAAAACTGATTTATGCCATCTGCATAGCATGAACATTACTCATGACTAAAGTTAGACTAAGAGTTTTTCCAGTCATAGAGAAAAACAAATAGTTGTCAGATTTTAAATTCTGACTACATGACTAGTTTCTGTAATGTGAATCCAATTTAAAAAAAACAACACAACTCTATAGCTGTATGATAGTGGTCTACAAAATAATTTACACTCTAACCATCTATCTGTCTGCTCACCTTGTACATTGGGGAATTCTATGTAATGGACTGATCTTGATTCTAAAAAACAACACCAATATATTAGATATTTTCAAGGGAAATATTTATTGAAAGGAAGAGTTGTGGATTCACCCACACCATAAAAAATGCCACAGGTTTAATTTATAAACCTAAAAAAAAAACAACCATACAAGTTGATTTTAGAAGACAAAGCAGGTCAAGAAAGGAATTAACATGGTAAAAAAAAAAGTGAAAAATGTATGTATAAGGAGATGACAACTGCTAGCTTGCCATCAACTTAATAGCTGCTTCAGACAATCCTGTTCTGACATCCATAACTGAGCCCATCCTGATTTTTGTTTTATTTATTTATTGTTTTTTGTTTTTTTTTGTAAATCAGAAAATGTTATCTTTTTCTTGTTCACAGATTGGGATTTTTCCACTCTATAGAACAGTAATGCCTGCCATTGAGTTAGCTTGACCATAATATGCTCATTCAACAAGCAATATTTCCCTTTCATCAACTTTGATGTTAATAACAATTTATTACAATTCTTTGTTGAACTGACCTCTCTCTCTGCTCATGTCTCTGTGGAATGAGACATTGGCAGAGCAGAATAAAGTTGGCTCTGATTGTTGTTCCTGACAAACATTTCTGTGGTGAAAGCACAAGAACAATTACATTTTCCGCAATAATTGTGTTACCGATCTTTGCTGGAATAACAGATAAAAAAAACAAAAAACTAATATAGGCTTTTAATGTGCTATTTGGCTGTCAGTGTATTGTTTGTAGGTATTGTTCTGGTATCACCAGACTCTCGTACCAATATGGCAGCTTGGGTGAAATATTAAAATGGCAGACTACTTCATCACTAAGGACAAAATGGCTTCCCAAATCAACAGAAAAGAAAATCTAAAGATTATGAAATGAAAGATGCAAAATATTAAGGTTAAGAGGACCTTCTAAATATGTTAGCCAATACTATCCTTTAATGCACTGTTATGTTTACAAATGGAATTATGATGGAAAAAAATGCTTTAATTTTAAACTGAAGGTATTTTGTTACAAAAGAGTATATCTTTAATCAGAGTGTTGCCAGTTCTCAAACGCCTGTGCTAAAGACTCACCAACACAGCAGATTTATTTCCGCAAATTTTTACAGCGATACTGTCAGATCCGCTGTGCTAATACGAGTTATTTAATATTGATATAATAACTTTGGGAGAACATCCTGAAGATTAAATCTGAGATTCTAGGGTTCAGAAAAATGCTACTCTACAATTTAGTGTAGAAGGCTCCAAATTCACATAGGGGTGTACTAGATCCCATCACATTAATACTATGGTATATAAAGTCCTGAAGTTAAATTAACCATGGGATGTATTCAGACAATGAGTAAATTGAGAACCAAATTGCAAACTATCAGAAAAAAAATAGCCAAGGTATGACTAGGCCAAAATAACTAATTTGTTAAAATTCCCCATATCAGCCATAGATTTAGCAATTATTTATATTATCATTTTTACTTCACCAGAACTTGTTAATTAGTGTAAAAAAAAAAAAAAACCCAACCCAGTGATCATTCAAAACTCCATAATCATTACTTGGACAGCCCTGAACAGGATGTTACCTTTGAGTTCTTTGGTGAATTCATTCATATTTTTAAGAAATGTATCCACTTTCTGGGTTACGTAAAACAAAACTTTATATTTGATATATTTAAATATATTTCAGCATAGATTATTGCTCATGCTAAATTAAATGTTTTTGTATACTTTTTTTTTTTAATTGCAAATCCCTGTTTCCCAAAAATTATAAAGCCTATCCCAAAGGTATTTTTATCCCGTAATCTGGGACCTTTTTTTTTTGTATGATCATGAAACTTGTTTAAATGAAGATTGTTTGAGTGGAGCCATATTACAATGCTCTTGTCAGCTGTGAAAGAGTGATTAATATTTAGTTCTTATGTGAGTGATTTCTGGCTCACCTGTGTCATTGAGAGGAAAGTGTGTATATATTGAATTCTTTATGGGAAAAACAGGAGATATCTTTTTGATGTCTCTGCAGCCTTGTGTGACTGTCAAAATGCTGGCGTGAGGTTGACTGGAAGTTGTGTGTGGGATTTCTCTATGCTTTTGTTGTTGTTGAAAACGGTATATGTTTTCTAAGAATAATTGAAAGAAGAGCGTATTTTCCCAGTGGCGTATTTTTGAGCCATACACACACTTGTCTATAGCATTAAACCGAGTTAATTTGTGGCATCACTGCACATCCACTGCACTGTTCATTTGGAGGCGTTTGTTGGAGCCACTGGGTGTTTAAATATTTAATACACAAAAAGCAAATTAGGAAGGAGACCAGTTCTAAGCTGGGATTCACGAAATAGCACACGTGATACTAGCCAAATATCGTTGTTACTTCATATAGCCTGTCTTTCCCTTGCCCTGAAAGCGGGTCAGTGTATAATAAACTTGTATATGCATGTTTTATGGAATAATTTCTGATCTCAGCACTATGTTGTACAATATAAAGTGGAAAATATATGTAAAAGGGCAGTGGGGGGGGGGGAGGGGGGGGAAGGGGATTGCAAAATTTGAAGTTTTTTGTTTACTAATAAAGCTTTTGGTATATCAAAGGTGAAATTTAATTTTAATTTCTATGTCTTCTTTTTTCACACAAATTGATCGATGGCTGAGTTGACGTGTATACACTTGAAATAGTAATGTTATATTTCCTGACATTTTTAGGTGATGGTAATATTTTTGCCGTGAGGAAAAATTTGTTTTATGCAACAGGCTGAACAATGCACAGTAAATATTTTGAGATAAAGTGTTGACAGATAAACTCAAGTCCAAATACATGCAAATTTGAACATTGATGTTCACTTAATTAAGCAATTACTATTATCTGACCTGAATGAAAGGAAAGGAATGACAGGAAACTGTTGCTGTAAAATATTGCATGTAAAATATGAAGAAACAACTTTTTTTTTTTTTTTTTTGGTCTTCATATTTCTATGTTTCAGTCACTGATGAATAAATTAGCAGCATCACTGAAACCTGTGAAGATTGTGAGGTCAAGGGAAAGTCCTTTGTCTTTGTCGACATATGCTTGCCACTACCTTGCCACTAAAACAGAGATTAACCAAACAGGTTTATTAACAAAAGTGAAAATTCTAAGTGAATTTGAGTTGAATTTCAAATTTAAGGACAGAGTTGTAGAACTGAAAGCATACTTGACATAGAGAATTTAGAGGTCTGAAATATGATCAATTCTACACTACTTAAGTTGTGCTTAACATGCATGGTGCAGCTGTGATGCCCAGTGTAAAGCTACCCAGGTTCCATGGAACAAAGTGTAAAGAGACAGATTTGCATGTCATGTGCCTCAGAGTATTAGTGTACTATTGAAGAATTTTTTGTCCCAGGAGAAAGATAGGAAGGTGGTGCACACAGCGCCCCCTTCTGGGTCTGTCACTAGATATACTGTAACCAAGTGGACTATATTCCTATTCCCAGTCTACAGTTGGAAAGTGGATATGCAGGGCCGCCATCAGGGGGTGACAACCATGATGGTTGTCACGGGCCCGGCGGTCCTGGGGGCCTGAACTGCTCTGGCAGTCCCGGGCCCCACTTTCCCTCTCTGCACACATAGATAGCGGATATCGCTATCTATGTGTGCAGCCGCGGGCCCCCGGCTCCCTGTTACCGCAGAGGGGGTCCAGCACACTGCCTGTTCTCCTCTCTTCTCTCTTCTAATAACTCTCGCGAGACCTGCGGCCTTCTGAGCATTGCCATGGCAACATTACGCGCGGCACAAAGGCTGCGGGTCTCGCAAGAGTTATTAGAAGAGAGAAGAGAGGAGAACAGGCAGTGTGCTGGGCCCCCTCTGCAGTAACAGGGAGCCGGGGGGACCCCCATGCCACTGGACCACCAGGGAATGAATCTCCCCCCTCCCTGGTCACAGGTAAGACACAGGGAGGGGCGAGAAACATTTAACTAAATTTAATAGAAAATTACTGTGAAAATGCCCCTTCCTCCCCCTCCCCCCCAGATTGCACATTTACACACACACTGCATACACTAACACAACACACACTGCATACACTAACACAACACACTACATACACTACATACACTACATACACTAACACAACACACACACACTGCATACACTAACACAACACTCACACACTACATACACTAACACAACACACACACACACTGCATACATGAACACAACACACTACATACACTACATACACTAACACAACACACACACACACTGCATACACTAACACAACACACACACTACATACACTAACACAACACACACACCGCATACACTAACACAACACACACACACTACATACACTAACACAACACACACACACTGCATACACTAACACAACACACACACACACACTACATACACTAACACAACACACACTGCATACACTAACACAACACACACACTGCATACACTAACAAAACACACACACACTACATACACTAACACAACACACACTGCATACACTAACACAACACACACACTGCATACACTAACACAACACACACGCTGCATACACTAACACAACACACACACTGCATACACTTGTACAATACACTCTGCATTCACTACACTAACACACACTCTGCATTCACTACACACTAACACACACTCTGCATTCACTACACACTAACACACTCTCTGCATTCGCTACACTGACACACACTGCATTCACTACACTGACACACACTCTGCATTCACTACACTAACACACTCGCTGCATTCACTACACATTAACACACTCTCTGCATTCACTACACTGACACACACTCTGCATTCACTACACATTAACACACTCTGTGCATTCACTACAGTGACACACACTCTGCATTCACTACACTAACACACACTCTGCATTCACTGCACTGACACACACTCTGCATTCACTACACATTAACACACTCTCTACATTCACTACACTGACACACACTCTGCATTCACTACACATTAACACACACTCTGCATTCACTACATGCTAACACAATCACTGCATCCACTACACTGACACACACTCTGCATTCGCTACACATTAACACACTCTGCATTCACTACACTAACACACACTCTGCATCCGCTACACACTAACACACACTCTGCATTCACTACACATTAACACACACTGCATTCACTATACATTTACACACACTCTGCATACACTAACACAACACACTACATACACTACATACACTAACACAACACACACACACTGCATACACTAACACAACACTCACACACTACATACACTAACACAACACACACACACACTGCATACATGAACACAACACACTACATACACTACATACACTAACACAACACACACACACACTGCATACACTAACACAACACACACACTACATACACTAACACAACACACACACCGCATACACTAACACAACACACACACACTACATACACTAACACAACACACACACACTGCATACACTAACACAACACACACACACACACTACATACACTAACACAACACACACTGCATACACTAACACAACACACACACTGCATACACTAACAAAACACACACACACTACATACACTAACACAACACACACTGCATACACTAACACAACACACACACTGCATACACTAACACAACACACACGCTGCATACACTAACACAACACACACACTGCATACACTTGTACAATACACTCTGCATTCACTACACTAACACACACTCTGCATTCACTACACACTAACACACACTCTGCATTCACTACACACTAACACACTCTCTGCATTCGCTACACTGACACACACTGCATTCACTACACTGACACACACTCTGCATTCACTACACTAACACACTCGCTGCATTCACTACACATTAACACACTCTCTGCATTCACTACACTGACACACACTCTGCATTCACTACACATTAACACACTCTGTGCATTCACTACAGTGACACACACTCTGCATTCACTACACTAACACACACTCTGCATTCACTGCACTGACACACACTCTGCATTCACTACACATTAACACACTCTCTACATTCACTACACTGACACACACTCTGCATTCACTACACATTAACACACACTCTGCATTCACTACATGCTAACACAATCACTGCATCCACTACACTGACACACACTCTGCATTCGCTACACATTAACACACTCTGCATTCACTACACTAACACACACTCTGCATCCGCTACACACTAACAC
Organism: Pelobates cultripes; assembly: GCA_933207985.1. Classification (NCBI taxonomy): domain Eukaryota; kingdom Metazoa; phylum Chordata; class Amphibia; order Anura; family Pelobatidae; genus Pelobates; species Pelobates cultripes. Next base: position 343,963,134 of record OW240912.1, read on the forward strand.
ACACTCTGCATTCACTACACATTTACACACACTGCATTCACTATACATTTACACACACTCTGCATTCACTACACACTAACACACACACTACATTCATTACACTGACACACTCTGCATTCACTACACACTAACACACACTCTGCATTCACTAAACTATGCACACACTCTGCATTCACTATACTGACACACACTCTGCATTTACTATACTGACACACTCTGCATTCACTACACTAATATACACTCTACATTAACTGTACACACATCATCCACTACACAAACATCCTGTATTCACAGTACACACACTACATCCACCACAAATTGAAACACTCTGCATCTACTACACACACTACATCCACTACATACACTGCATCCACTAAACACATTTCATCTAGTACACACAAACACTACATCCACTGCACAAACACACACTACATCACTGTACACACACTACATCCACTACTCAAACACACTCTGCGTTTACTATATACACTGCATCCACTACTCAAACACACACTCTGCATTCACTGCACAAACAGTATCTAATACACACAAACACTACATCCATTACACACATTCTAATTCACTTCCACTATACACACCACATTCAGTCCTGCATTATTGTGAGCGGACTAGGTAGGGCGTGGGCGGGCCCAGGGGGAGGGAAAGAGGGGGGGGGCAGTCCTTGTGCTTTGTCAGGGGCTCCAAAATTTCTGATGGCGGCCCTGTGGATATGTTGGTGGAAGGTTGGATGGGGGACACAAGGAGAGGGATATATTGTAAAAAAAGAAATATAATGGATATGAGGGGATTAATAGGCACACAATGTGTAAAAGAGGGGCTTAAGAGGCACACAAGCTGTAAAAGAGCTGAGTTAAGAGGCACACAAGTGGTAAGATGATGGTTAAGAGGCACACGTGGGGTAAGAGGGAGTTAACAGACACACAAAGGGTACAATATACAAAGATTGCAAATTACAATTTGGGGTGGGTTGTGCAAACAGCCTTTGACAAATTGGCCAAAAGTTATTTTAAGTTCAACAACAACTGCTATTTATTTTTATTCATTAAAGAAACTTAAACATAAAGGGTACTGTCACTTCACGGGATTTTTTTTCTTTCAATTTGACAATTTTTATTGTTTTAGAACATTTTCCAGGGGTACAGAAAAAGAAGTAAGGGATGGTTAGTTGGGGTAAATGGTTGATTGATACACATTGCACAGACATCAATGTAGAACGTCACACATGTATACATCGTTAGGTCCTTATCATGGCTATATCTAGTCTAGTAGGTTTCCCAGCACAGATCTCTCTTAGCTATTACCACACTTCATACTATGAGTTTCACATTCAGCACGGGGCTGGGGGGAAAGGGAGAAAGGGGTGGAGGGTTAACTTATATAGAAGTGGGTATCAGTGTATTGTATGCTGGCTAATGGTAGTAGTCAACATTCTATCCGATTGGAGGTACTGATTCCGGTTTTGGCCTTTCAGCCCTGAAGGTGTGTAGAGGGGTGTTAAGTTCCGACATGGAACAGTTTTGTAATGCATAGTATTACCTAGGTATGTTGTTCGAGTGTTGTGTGGTATGCCATTTGACTCCTTGTTTCCCATTTTCCCTGTTGTTTGGGCTACAGACACGGGATCAGTCTTGTGTCCTCCAGCCTGTTCAGGCTCTTCGGGTTACAGGCTCTAGAGTTGCCCAATGTGAGCCAGTATGTTTCCCATATTTGTCCTTCTAACTCTGTCACTCTTCCCTTTCTAATCTGTCGGTTTGTCATAAGCTCATAGTCCCAGTTTGTTTGGATTTGTTGTACCATCATGTGTTTGGAGGGAGTTTCTCGTGTGTTCCATGTTCTGGCAATGAGTGTGTTAGCGGCTATTAATGTGTGGAGCAATAGTCTAGTGTGGACCTTCGATAAGTTCTCAGGCCATAAAAAGAGGAGGCATAGTTCAGGTGTTAACTTTAGGGGAATGGGTAGTATGTGGGTGAGAATTTCAGCCACCATTGTCCAGTCTGGGCAGATAATTTTGCATGTCCACCATATGTGGTACATCGTGCCTATTTCAGACCTGCATCTCCAACACTTGCCAGATATGTGATAGATATGTGCCAGCCTTGTTAGGACCAAGTACCACCTGTATTGTAGTTTCCGTATTTGTTCAAAGTGTGAGATGCACGCCATGTTTCCTTTGTGTATTGTGAATGCTCGGCTCCACTGGTCTGTAGTGAAGGTGGAGCAAAGATCGTCCTGCCATGCTTGCATAAATTTGTCAGTGTACTCAGATTTACTCTCAATCAGTATTGCGTAAATTATCAAGATCATTTTCATTTGTGGGGTCCCTGTAAGGCAGAGTGCGTCAAATTTGGAGAGTGTGGGCATCCGAAGGTGGTGCGTAATCGACTGCAGGAGGGATTTGAGTTGCAAATATGAAAAAATTGCCCTGTGTGGGAGGTGAAATTGTGCCTGCAGGTCTTGAAACTGTTTCAAGGTTGTTCCAGCGTATCGATGGTGTACATGTGTACATCCCGCTGCTATCCATATGGCATAGTCAAAGGTCGGGTTCCTCAAATATATGCTGTATATTGTCATGGCCAATGATATTGCGTTTGGTTCCCCTACATGTTTGCAGTATGTGTCCCATGTGTTCAGTAATAGTGTGGTTGGTTCTAGTATCTATGGCATCGCAGGTCTCAGTGTTTTTGGCATCCAAATAAGTGGTGCAACCCAGCTTTGCATGACCAGTGAGATTCTATGGCTACCCATTGGGGTGCATTGATTGTGATGTGTGTGGTTGCCACTGTGGAGAGGATCGCGGCCTTGTAATATAATTTTACATCTGGAACGTTCATCCCCCCATTGAAATGGGATTCTTAAGTATGTGAGGTGCAACTTTGGACTTTTTGTTCACCCACACAAATCTTGTAATGAATTTTTGGAAGGTCATCAGATATTGTTTAGGGATGGGGATCTGAAGAGTTATTAGTAGATATTGTTATTTTGGAAGCAGGGGCATTTTAAATGCCTCTACTCATCTATGCCAGGATAAAAATTCCCTTCCCCATGATTGAAATGTTTGGGTGAACTCATGGGAGAGTCTCCCATAGTTATGTTTAAACAGTAGGTGTGTCGATTGGCGATTTGTATTCCTAAGAAGGTAACAAAGTCCTCCCTCCAATCAAAGTTAAAGAATGACCTCAAGTTCTGCATAAGACGCCCAGGTATGCTGACCCCCATTGCTTGTGTCATTGTTAAATTGAGTTTGTAGTAGGATACTTTGTTGTAGTCTTGTATGCATTGTAGTAGGTTGGGTAGTGTAATGTGTGGCTGCATCAGTGTCAATAGTATGTCGTCTGCGAAGAGGCTCAGTGTGTATGTTTTGTTGTCTATGTGCACTCCATGGATGGAAGGGCTCACCTGGATTGTCCCTGCTAGGTGTTCTAATGCCATCATATAGAGGAGAGGCGACAAGGGGTCAAGTTTAAAACTCGTGCTGTCGGTGCTGAGTACAACGCCCTGACTGCCAAGATGAAGCCCCCAGGAAGCCCAAACTTATGTAGAACTGCCTCCAAGAGGTTAGTCGCGGTGCCAGCACATAGAATTTGCTGTAATAAGAGTTGGCAAAGCCATCCAGGTCTGGGGCTTTGCCTTTTGGCAAGGATTTTATTGTAGCTATAATTTCTTCCGGGGTGATTGGTTTTAGATAGGGTGTTATGTTGTAGTGTCATCAGAGTAGGCGATTGTAGTTTGTCTAAATATTTATGGCCGAGGGCTTGTGTGTGTTAGGTCAGAATAGTATTTTGCAAATTCATTGCTAATGTCTGTAAGTATCATTATTCCCCCCCACCCCCTCCGTCTTGGCGTTTAGGTATGCTATCTTTTGTGCCTGTTGTTTCTTTCTTAGCCGAAGTGCTAATAATTTACCTGCCCGGTTCCCCTGGGAGTGGTGAGCCGCTTTAAGTTTCCTCAGATGGTTCCCCACTTTGTGAAGCTCATTTTGCCAGAGTTTTTGGCGTAAGAGGGATATTTGATCTCGCAGTTGCGAGGTTGGTTGGACCTGGTTTTGGGCTGTTAGGGTATAAATTTCTGTTTGCCAGTTTAACAATCGTGTTTGCGTCTTACGCAGGGGCGTACCTAGAGCATTTGGCACCCGGGGCGGGTCCTGTGCTTGGCACCCCCTTCCCCCCCCCCAAATCGCCAGTTTGGCCCCGCCTCCGATTTTGCTTAGCTCCGCCCCACTTTTCCTCCGTGCACCCTAACTACCACTAGCCACAGCTCACACAGCCCCCTCCAGCCAAGGGCCGGTGCAAGGATTTTTGCCGCCCTAGGCAAATGTAAAATTTGCCGCCTCCCCCAAGTGACATCACAATGCCCCACCCATATGATTTGCCATGTTATCTAATGCCAGTGCTGCAGTGCCGCAGTGTTTACATTAAAAGGCCTGCAGGGACAGGCTATAGACACCAGAACCACTACATTAAGTCCATGTCTCCTTCCCACCTGACCCTGGGCTTTTCAACAGTCCAATCACTGCTCCAGCCCAGAATACTTCTGGGCCCCCTGTCCAATGTGTCACCCTTAGGCCATAGCCTTGGTGGCCTTATGGCAAATCCCCAGGTACTGCATGCTTGCATACTGAAGGTGAGGCCCAGCAGACTCATTTTTCAGCCTTTGGCAGGTCCTCTCCAACTCTCATGAGCCTCAGCTGTCAGAGCACTGCAGTGGTAATGTTTCAGGAGAGCATCTCCAGGAGACTGAAGATTGGGTCTGCTGGGCCCCATCTTCACTATACAAGCTGCTAGCAGCCTGCACAATGCAGGGAGGAGGTAATAAAATTAAATAACAATAAAAAAAAAGGCTTTTGCCCACACAACATAGACCTATTCTATGCCACATAACAATATGTTGGTGTATTTAAAAAGTTAAGGGGGAGAAGGGTATTGGGGGAGTGTCGGTGAGGCAAGGAGGCTTGTCACTTCTACCTATATATTTGTCAGTTGTGCAGTCCTCTTTGCTCAGTTGTACTGTGCCCCCCAAAGGGCTACACCAGTGTTCCTGCTAGATCCCTTTGTTGCCTGACCTTTCTGCTCTTTTACTCATTTATGAAGCTGTGCTGTCTGGACCGACCTGCTATTCTGACCTTGCCTTTACCTTGTCCCTAGTGGCTCCTAGTTTCGGTTTACTAAGTAATTACCACATTCTGAGCTCCTTCTGCTTTATATCCTGACACGTATATGATAAGAAGAATATGTCCTGGAAACACTACATACAATTATAAATTATTTGAAAAATGTAGTAAAAATAATTGAATGGCAGAACATCTGGGAGGCTGATAAGATTAACTGCAGATATTTTATGTGGCACGCAAAATGCCATGAAATGTATATACTAGATGCAATAAATTGTGATTAATCCTGTGCAGAGGATTCATGGTTGTTTCTCATTGGACTGGTCATGGAATGCTGTGTTTATAAAACTATGACTGTTAGAACAAGATCACCTTTAATTATGCATGATCCCAGTAACATCAGTTTTATTGTGAGCTTGTTTGGGCAGGACCCTCTTCATTATTATTATTATTTTATTATTTATATGGCGCCATCAGATTCCGTTGCGCAGTACAATGGGTGGACTAACAGACATGTAGTTGTAACCAGACAACTGGACGTACAGGAACAGAGAGGTGGAGGGCCCTGCTCCATGAGCTTACATTCTAGTTCATCTACTGTTTCCGTAAATCATACATATTGTGTTAGAATTAAATGTTTCCTATTGTATAGCGATGCAGGATATATTGGGGCTTTTATAAATAATTGTACTTGTAGATGACATGCAATTCCCCTAAAGGGTTTTATCTCGATCTATCTATGTATGTTCATACAGCTGAAATGCTTAATTTTGTTTACTCTTAGTCAGTGGCGTACACACAACCCATGGGGCCCTGGTGCGTAAACTAATCCGTGGGCCCCCCCCCACGCGCTTACTCTGCACGGGCTGGGGCCGCAACACATGGCGGCGAGCACCTGGTATGTACGCCAGTGCATGCAGATACACATACACTTAAAGGACCACTGCAGACACCCAGATCACATCAGCTCAATGAAGTGGTCTGGGTGCCAGGTCCCTCTAGTTTTAACCCTGCAGCTGAAAACATAGCAGTTTCAGAGAAACTGCTATGTTTCACTGAGGGTTAATCCAGCTTCTAGTGGCTGTCTCATTGACAGCCGCTAGAGGATCTTCTGCGATTCTAAGACACTGAACGTCCATAGGAAAGCATTGAGTAATGCTTTCCTATGGGCGGTTTGAATGCGCGCGCGGTCTTGACGCGCATGCGCATTTGGAGCTGAGAGGGGGAGGGATCCCCAGCGCCAAGGGAGTCCGGCGCTGGAGAAAGGTAAGTACTGAAGACACACACACACACTCTCACGAACAGACGCATACACACTAGCTAACAGACACACACATTTACTGACAGACACACACTCAGTGACAGACTTACATACACACTCACTGACAGACACACACTCACTCACTTACAAAACACACTCACTAACAGACGCATACAAACTAACACACTCAGTAACAGACACACACAGTAACACACTCACTGACACACTCTAACACTAACACACACACACTAGCACACACACACACACACTAACACACACACACACACACACACTCTCCATCACACACACTCTAACACACACACACACTCTAACACATACACATTCTAACACACACACATACTCACAAATACACACTCTAACACACACACTCACTCACACACACACACTCTAACACACACGTTTTTTTTTTATTTAATCCCCCAGCCTCCCTACCTTTGGGAGAGCTGAGGGGATTCCCTGGGGTCCAGTGGTATCACCGGGCGAGCTGGCTGGCTGCCGGGCACTCTCCCCTGAGTGCTTCCTGTTCAGCTCCCTCGCGCGCCGCTCACTGATGCCGGAGCCGGAATATGACGACATCTTACGGCTCCGGTATCAGTGTGGTGCGTGAGGGAGCTAAAGTGGGAGCACTCAGGGGAGAGTGCTCCTTCGTGCGCACGCCCGCCTGCCCGCCTGCCCGCCTGCCCGCCCACCCACCAGCCCTGCACGGTGACACCAGGGACAGCCTCGGGGGGCCCTGAGGCGGCCAGTTCCTGGGCCCTCCAGGAGAAGAGGCTGGCCACACTGGCATGCATACCAGGTCGCAGGGCGGCCGGGCCCCCTGGTGGGACAGGCCCGGTCGCAGCCGCGTTCCCTGCGACCCCGGTATGTACGCCACGGCACACACTCACACACACACTCTAACACACACTCACATGGTTGTTTCCTACCTTTGGGAGAGCTGAGGAATTCCCTGGGATTCAGTGGTGTCACCGGGCGAGCTGGCTGGCTGGCGGGGGCGCCCTGAGTGCTCTCCCCTGAGTGCTTCCTGTTCAGCTCCCTCGCGCGCCGCTCACTGATGCCGGAGCCGGAATATGACGTCATCTTCCGGCTCCAGTATCAGTGCGGTGCGCGAGGGAGCTGAAGAGGGAGCACTCAGGGGAGAGTGCTCCCTCGCGCGCACGCGTGCCCACCAGCCCGCCCGCCCGCCGGTGACAACAGGGCCAGCCTCGGGGGCCCTGAGGTGGCCAGCTCCTGGGCCCCCCAGGAGAAGAGACTGGCCACACTGGCATACATACCGGGTCGCAGGGCGGCCAGTCCCCCTGTTGGGTCTGGACCGGTCGCAGACGCGACCCCTGCGACCCCGGTATGTACGCCACTGCTCTTAGTTAACTCATTCTAAATTATTACTGTAAGTATCAGCAGGGTGAGTGCAAGATTGAACGTGATGACCCTGAGTAAGTTTTGTATCTTAAAATATTACTCCGGCATACAAAGAGCAATTTAATCTTATAGGCGGATTCCTTTGGCATATGCAGTTCAGTAGACAAAGACACAGAAAGATCAGTGACTCATATCTAATTTAATACAAAATTCATAAAACTTGCGCTGTCCTCCCAGGAGTGCACTAAGAAATTACAGTTATTTTATTTTGTGTCAATTGCATCAACAGCTTTAATTGCAAGCAATTTCCCTTTGTTTTACCAAAGTTAATAGAATTTACGGACAATATTATGAACCAGGAACAATTATTCAAAATGAAACATCCATAGATGGCTGGTGAGCTTAAAGGGCAACCATCACTTCTCTGCAAGAATTACTTTTAAATAAAACACAAAAAAAAATAAAAAATCACCTCTTCATCCAGGCAAAGCCACGGCGCGTAAGAGGAGGCGAAACGGAAAGATTCCGAGTGGAAAATGGTCATAACTGGCACACTAGTGATGAAATCAGTTATGATTGGGAGTCAGATTAAAGGTCCGTGATATATACTGTCATAACTTGCTGCATGCCTCCCAATATACTCGATTTTATCAGTACCTGATTTTTGGGTCATTTTCGTTGTACTAACTTTGTCCCCTTTGTCCCTCTTATTGAGCGTTCTGAATTGAGCACATTGTTTCTGTTTCTTGTCCTCTACTATTTAGATTCAATGGCAGATAAAGCAACAATGATAACTATGACTGACAGGTAGACAAGATGGAGGCAAATACAGCAGTATTGATTTGTACATTTCATTTATTTTTCAGCTCAAACAAACATGCATTTGTTGAATATAGGGGAAAAGTATAGTAACATATATACATGTAATGGCCTTTCTCTTTTAACAGGGCACTTTCCAGGTTATTTACTCAAGTTAAACAAACCCAGAAAATGAATCATGTGTTCCTGTGCAATACATTGCAGGTTTTTGCTATTCTACTTCTTACTGTTCTTGTGGATTTAACATTTTCATTAAATAAAAAAATAAAAATAAAATCATAATAATAAAATGCCACAAACACCCATTTGTGACTTTGTAGCACCCTCTAGTGTTCAAACTGTATAATGTCAATGTGCATTTCAAACATTCACCTTGCTTTTATTAGCCATATAAATGTATTTATTTACTCATCTTTGCATGAAGCCAATACTTTAACACAGATGCTAAATGAACACACCAAGCACCAAAACCACTATAGTGCACTGGTGCCAAGATTGCCCAGCTGCACTCCAAACTTTTGACTACTGACCTGAAGTCTTCCAGGCATTAGTCACCTCCTTCAGGGCCGGAAGCTATCTGGACTAATCTAGCCTGGAAGCTACTTCTTGGAGGCTGTGACTGGTGCCCAGCGAATCCCAGGTAAGTTACCAAGCCCCTAGAGTGTTTTGGAGAGGTAACAAAAAATCCTCAACAGTAGCTTCCTGCTCTCCTGTAGCTGTAGCAAACACAAGAAGTTGTGCCCGAAGGACCCCTGTAAGAGGAAAAACTTTTCTAAAATGGGTTGACTATTTACAACAGGCGGGCACCAGGGCTCTCCTGGCACTATGAGCACTATTGTGCCCTGTAGTGATTATGGTGCTAGGATTGTACCTTCAACCCCTGGATGTTATAGTGAAAGGATGATATTATATTTTTACAGTCAGCCTGACATATACAGTATATGGCTGTAGTCAAAGAAGTTGTGAATCAGTCATGCTCAGGGAATCTCAGTCTTCCTAACCAGATCAGGGATAGGCAACCTTCGGCACTCCAGATGATGTGGACTACATCCCCCATAATGCTCTTGGACCCATAATGCTGGCTAAGCATCATGGGAGGTGTGTCCAAAACATCTGGAGTGCAGAAGGTTGCCTGTACTAGACTGTCTACATATAGGTCACTTGCCATAGTGTACATCACAAAAACTGGGATGAAACAAGGAAATTCATGAAACAAAGAAATTGCCAGCTGTTCTCCCTCTGGAGGTAAAGATTAATCTCATTATATACAATCAAAGAGCTAGCCACACAGTTTGCATTTATTTGGGGCTCTTCAGTAAGTCCTTGTGCCTGTAGTCACATCAGGCATTCAGTAGAGGCGCTGGCAGGGCCACCACCAGAAATTTTGGGGCCCCGATTCAGCTCAGGATCTGGGCCCCCTGGGGCCCGCCTCCAAATACCGCCCACAGGAATACACACACAGACACAAACACACACACTGATACAAAAGGACACAGATACATGCTAACAGACACACATACGAAACAGACATACACGCATACAGGCATACATACTGACACACACATACTGAGACATACACACATGCATATATAGTGACAGACAGACACATACATACAAACACACATGCATGAGGACATAAAGACACATACATACATACATACAGACACCGACATACATACATACATACACACACACACATACATTCATACATACAGACATACAGACACTGACATCCATACACACATACATTCATAATGGCATACAGACATACACAGACATACATTCATAATAGCATACATACATACATACATTCAGACTAACATACATGCATATATACAGACATACTGACAAGCATACATGCATACAGACATCCATACACACATACACACAGACATACATTCATACTGACATACAGACATACATATATACATACATACATACATACATAGACATACATGCATGCATACATACATACAGACATATACATACATACACAGACATACATACAGACAGACATACATACATATACATACATACATGCATGCATACAGTCAGACAGACATACATACATAGACATACACACAGACATACATACATAGACATACACACAAACATGCATGCATACAGACAGACATACATAGACATACATACATACATAGACATACATGCATACAAACATACATACATACAGACATACAGACAGACATACATAGACATACATACATGCATACAGACAGACATACATAGACATGCATGCAGACATATAGACATACATACACAGACAGACAGACATACAGACGTACATGCATGCATACAGACATACACATACATACATACATACATACAGACAGACAGACAGTCAGACAGACATGCATGCATACATTCAGACATACACATACATACAGACAGACATACATACAGACATGCATGCATGCATACATACACATACAGACAGACATACATAGACATACATGCATACAGACAGACAGACATAGACAGACATGCATACAGACAGACATACATACATAGACATACATGCATGCATACAGTCAGACAGACATACATACATAGACATACACACAGACATACATACATACATACAGATATACAGACAGACATAGACATACAGACAGACATACATACACAGACAGATACATACATAGACATGCATGCATGCAGACAGACATACATACATACAGACATACATACATACATAGACATAATGACAGACATGCATACAGACAGACATACATTCATACAGACATACAAACAGACAGACATACATACACAGACATACACAGACATATACATACATACAGACAGACAGACATACAGACATATACATACATACACATACATACACAGACATACAGACAGACAGACATACACACAGCTCGTTTTCCAGCCACCCTCCTGTCTCTTACTTTTTCTTTGCAGTAGGGTGGCTGGGGATGATGGGAGTCAGCGGGGCACCCTCTTCACTGCCTGGCTCTCCCTCTTCACTGGTGCGCGCGCACGCGCCTCCCACGCGGAGTGAGCTGGGAGGAAGTGACCACTTCCTCCCAGCAGCACTTGCGGCTGCTTTTTTTTTTTCTCTAAAGGGGGCCGGTCGCGCTATACCACGGCCACAGCGCTGACCGGGACCCTCAGGGCCGCCGGGCCCGTGACAACCATTATGGTTATCACCCCCTGATGGCGGCCCTGGCACTGGTAAGGCTGGTTATACCAGCTAGTGCAACACATGAAAACACATTTTTTTTTTAAATTCCTCACAGCAAGGGTATCTACGCTTTTGTGGTTTACCATTATTTATATAATTCTGCATTTATTTAGTGATATCTATTTGTCAATGAGCAACTGTAGTCTCATCTCATATGAAAGCAAGATGTCTGTGCATTTCATCATGCACTTGAAAGCAGTGACTGGAATTAACTGATTAGCAATTTGTTTTAAGCATACAATGTAGAATTACTGGAGTTTCCTCCAAAATGCATTGATTATGCAAATCACTATTGTAGGATACAATGGGTCAATTAGATCACTCCATTTCTGAAGGTGCGACATGGAATTTGGATTAGCAGAGCAGAGACATGGACCTGACTTCTAAAGGCTGCATTAATCACTTTTTCAGGTAATCCCAAGCAGTGTCATTGTCATGAATTGTCATATAAAACGTATGGGTGTATTCACCAAACACTGAACACTGTACGGAATTGAGAATCTAACTGCAAAAGCTTGGCAAAACATGCTGATTAGGAAAAATTTCCAACCGACATAGTCACAGTTTAGATAATTTATCTTAAATTATGTAATTCTGCTTTTAGTTCACTGCAATGTGGTGTATGATAACATTCCCCGGGGAAGAGATTTAGGCCTAACACTGAATAAACCATACAACCCTACTCCTAAAGTTAGCTCAAAACTCTAGCGAACAGTTGATTTCTAATGTTTTTCAGCCTGGATTACTCTTTAAACTCAACAATGTTAAAAAAACAAATAAACAACTGTAGGTGATTTGAAACAAAGTTTTAGAAGATATTAACTCAATATACTATTTTAGAAAAGATCTTGCAAATTTTGCTCCAATTAGGGAATTAGCCTAGAATTTGGCAACTTTGGACCTAGTGAATAAATAGAGAAAGAATTAAAATGTGCATACATATTTAAAGGTAAATCATAAATTGCATATAACATATGCTCACTATACCGTGCTATGTGACTTGTTGGTGCTATATGACATTAAATAAGCAATAGTTAATTTGAGCATTATGTCAATATCTGGGCTTTAAACATTACTCACAACTACAAGCCCAAAGAGTCAATGTTACATTCACCAAGGGTGAATTTCTTCGAATGGCTAGTGGTGAGTAGACATTTTTAGCCCTGATCATAATAATTCACTATAAGAAGAATTGTGGAACAACTGAAGATTTTAGCCTGAAATTTCCAGACTAAAAGGGCAAATGTTTCCAGTTTGGCTATTTTGGCCTGAACTCTGCTACTCCTTTGCCTCTCTTATTGATGAAGGTTTAGCAAGCCTTCATTGCTCCAGATGTTGTGGACTACATCCCCCCTGATGCTTTACCATCATTGTGGCTGTAAGGGCATTATGTGAGATGTAGTCTACAACATCTGGTGTGCCAAAGGTTGCTTTTACCTGGCTTAGTAAATAACCCAAACAGTAAAAGAGGTAGGTGGGCGAGTTTATATGACGTGCAACTCTAATAACCGAAAACCAAAAAAAAATGAGTGTGATATACAATGTTTCACGTCCAGTGGGGTTACAAAGTATCCAATTCTTCAAGTTTATTGCATATGGGGGATTTTACACATATTGATGAGAGAATGAGGCAGGTTAATGTGTTGAAAAGCCAAATAGTTTCACAGAAGGTTGAGACCAAAGATATGCTCTTCTGCCTGGTAGGGGACCTTAGACATCAAATGGACAAGTAGTCTTGTTTCCTGTGCTCTATTGTCCTTCTTTTGTTTGTCTATTTGTTCCCTCCATATACCTCATACTGTGCAGCATCATGTTACAGATAGCATTTAACTCCTCTAGTGCTTTTCCACATTCAGACAAATGCTCACCAGGCTTATTCAACAGCAAAAGATTTCAAAGGACAGGATTAGAGCTTTGTAGAATCATTAAGACTTTATTGTGAAGCTCACTGTGAATGGATCGTGACCTTGGGTTAACCCATCTGACTAATCTTATATATGTAAATCTACTCTAAGGCTTTGTGTTGTTATGGAACAAAGAATTTTCTAAAATGTACATGTTTCTCGCATTATGTAAAATATACTTTTAATTAAAGGGACACTGCAGGGTGGATCGACCAATCATTTTATTGAGATATAGAGATAATTAAAAGAATGCATAAAAAAAGACACTCAACCTGAATGATCAAGTTCTGATTCTCCTACAGCAATTTCCTTTTTATCAGGAAATCTTTTAGCTAATCCTGGTGCTCCCTGCTCACATAACATTCTTACTGAGCATGCATCAGTGAGATATCAACGCATTCAGAGGGAGTTATGGTGCAAGAGGTCTGTAAAGTACCAGAGTAGTACGTGTTTCTGGGTGTAAAGGTGGTATTCAAGAAATAAACCAAAGTAGAAGAATAAAGATCTCCGGATTTGTTTTTTTAGCTATTGAATTATTGTTGGATTGTGCCTGCCCACCAACATCATTTTTTGCATTTTGTTGATGTATTTCCATACATGGGGCTCTATGAAATCAGTATATTTCTCACACATACTGAATAATCAGAATGAGCACATTTTGATGCCTAAAATGTTCCATGTACAGATCATTCCAAAAATATTGATTATTTTAATTGTTCTGAACTTGGAAGGATTGATAAAGTACACAATGTAATCTATGATAATTTAAAGAGGACCCTTACTTTTCTGGAAATTATACCTTTGAATAAACTATGTGTTAACCTTGTTTGATAAGATACTTTGCTTACTTTTAAAATTATATTAAAGATTTAGCAAATTACATCCTAATCCAGTTCAGACAAGACAAGACCTGGGAACATATTGCAAAAGGAAGAGAAACAGTAAGATTGTTTAATTTCTCCTCCTGTCTGTATGCTTACTGGATGTGGAGTGCCAGGTGTAAAAGATAGAGTTTATAACAATGATTGACAGAAGGCTAAGATAGAACTACTCCTTTGCAGAATAAAGAGGTAAAATAAATACACATCTATAGATTATAGGGATAAGTAAACATAATGTCAAAAGTCATGGACAGTGACAGTTCTGCTTTAACACACTCAATATTTCTGCAAAGGATGAACAGCCGTTGCTTGTGTTTTTGGATGCCTCTAAATAACAATATGCATAAATTGCTGGTTTTTATATGCTAGCTATTCACGCTTGACTTAAAGTGACATTCTTAGTTGGAGCCCCTTTGTAATGCATTATGCATTTATTAGGCACAAATACTTCATTAACACTGTTTGTACTTGATTTAGTTTTGAGGTGTTTCTTAACAACAATCCATGCCTGGAAATGTGCCTTCTTTTTATTTCATGTACTTCCTGTGCGTACTGTACTTAAAAGAAAAATCCAAGCTCAAGGCTGGTGCTGCCACTATCTAACACCCCCCCACCGTTTAAAGAACATCAATTCTGGACAGATGTGTTCATTTTTGCATGTAACTTGTGACTGTGTATGTATGTTTCTGCTGAACAGACTCTAGCAAGCTGTAAGAGAGCAACTACAAGCACTTATGAGTTATATATGCATGCTCGCATCATACACGTATTTGTGAAGTCAGGTGAAACTTTCCTGTGCGTCTTCATACAGCGATATGATTATATGATTCAGATTAAGGAACAGCGCACACATAAATATACATTTTTTGATTTTATAAGGCTGCTTATAATCACGTTTCTCAGCAAACAAATATTGGGATTCTCTTCCACTGTATGGCCATATTGTGTTAAGCCCACCACTATTTCACAGTATCCCAATATTGGTAGGTCCTACAATAATTACATCACCCGTACGGCCAACTCACGCTTGCAGGACTTCTCGCGGGCAGCTCCCTTCCTATGGAATAGCCTGCGTATTGCCATCAGACTCTCCCCTATTCTTAATTGTTTAAGAAGTGCCTTAAAACCCATCTCTTTAGCTTATGGCCTCCCAGAGTGACCTCTACCTCACATACCTGTCTCTTGCTCCCTCCTAAAGGGCAGCACTCTACTCTCTCCTCCAGCTCTGCTTCACTCCCACCTATTTTGATTGCTATTCCCTGTCCTAATGTGTTTTACACCCCACCTCCTACAGACTAAAAGCTTGTTTGAGCAGGGTCCCCTTCAACCTATCGTTCCTGTAAGGTTTCTTGTAATTGACCTATTTATAGTTAAATTCCCCCTCTCATAATATTGTAAAGCGCTACTGAGTTGGCGCTATATAAATTGCAATAATAATGATGGGAGACAAATTAAATGGAGCTAGTGCTAAATAACCTAAAGTGTATTTAAATAATCTGTTTGATATACTCACAATGCAATTCATATATGTACAACAGATTATTTGAATACACTTTAGCTTATTTAGCACTAGCGCTATTTAAATTGTCTTCCATGTTTGAATTAGGGTAGGACCCACCGATATTGGGGTATGCCGTCTGGGGGGAGTTGGGATCAGCGTTGGAGGCAACTTTGGGGTTAAACCATTCGAGAACGGTTTAAGAGTGTGCTTGGGTGCCTCCTGGCACCATAACAACTTAATTTAGATTAAGTTGTTATGGTACCTAGAGTGTTTCTTTAAAAGCTGGACCAGATTTGTACCTACACAAATGGCTGCTGGTTGAGCACCAAAGATGTCTAAATGGAAACAAGTGCACTAAATTCCCCTCATGAGCACTTACTTGGATGGAAGTAAGTGCATCTCCTGTAAGTATTTTAATCAGTTGTGGTAGGATGGCCCAGGATATACTTAAAAACTAGTTTCTAAAGGCCCATTTTTAAACAAACTCCTCATGCATATTTATCAATATATGTTCATTACATGACTAATTATGGAAGAATAAGCATTCAGGTAACTCAAAATTAACAATCAATGATTCTAATCAACTCCTCTAGCCTAGGTGATTTTTTTGGAAATCATAAAATCCTGATTTGTAAGAAATTCTGATCTGTACTGTTGGTTAAGCTTCCTTATTGTTCATTTTATTTAATGAGGCTCCCAAATGAATAATTTCTTAGTACCATTTATTCCATAACTTCATATTTATAGGTTCCAGGCAGCAATGTCATATTATGAATTGAATTCGTTATTACATAAACACATGTTACAGGGCTGTGGTAGTTTAAATACAACCTTGAAGTATGTGTTTTGCATAAAGTTATACCTAAATTGACTGCTTATCTGGCAACCCAAGTCCGAGGAGTTGAAATTAATATCACTGTTTATGTAGTTTATATTTTTCTAATCTTTTGTTGCTCACATACCTAATTTCTATACCATTTCAGAGTACCCTGAAATTCCAGATTTTTGGCTGAACATATCAGAAATGATGCACCCCAACATTTTAAAATTCACATTTATAAACGAAATATTCAAAACTCTTTACAGAAGTCCATAGTAAAATATCTTGACATATGTTGTGCACTATTGTATTTTAACCAATTTATTCCAGAATTATGTGTTTCTCATAGATGTTACTATGCATTAAATTATTTGGACACCCTTCTAAGAAGGTAATTTAACCCCTTAAGGACACATGACATGTGTGACATGTCATGATTTCCTTTTATCCCAGAAGTTTGGTCCTTAAGGGGTTAAAGATTTGCTAAAATGCCTGTGTTGATGCCAGGGATCAATATTACTTACATTTGCTTCCATTGTTCAATTACCACATTAGCTCAGTGATATCCTCTCCAAAATATAACTGACCAAAAAATAAATTGGAGCTGAGGATGGGAGGATATTTAAAATAAGAAAAACAAAAAAATTAGACAAACAAGAAATATAGGAAGGCAGTGAGGGCTTCCCTAAGCAGGTGTACTCCAAGTGCTTCTTGCAAGGGTAGAAGCCCATTATGTTTGTTGCCAGCTCTGAATGCTCGCTAACAACAGATGTAATTTTTGCACAAAATTAACTTTAGGCAGCCTGGAACAGAGTTCCAACTAGTGGTGCAACTAGTCCGTGGCACAAAACTGCAAATATCTCTGTACGTGATGCATTTCACGCAAAAATGCTGCACATACATATTCCTTGCTTCATGACCACTTCTAAAAACAGAAGTGGTCATGCAAGTTGGATTAACATTTTAATGAGACAATTCCACTATGGCAGTGGTTCCCAACCCAGTCGCCAAGTACCCCCTACCAGACCTGCATTTAGAGAATAACCTATTGTGTCTAAAGAGTTTTTTTTATTCTCTTTCTAAAAAAACCTTAGACACAACTGGGTAATCCCTAAATCATGGACTGTAAGGGGGTACTTGAGGACTGGGTTGGAAACCACTGCCCTATGTGAATGGAGCATTCACTGCAATCCTGCTACAGTAAGTGAGATACTATACCAGGCTTCCGCAAACTCCGGCCTTCCGGATGTTGCTGAACTACAACTCCCATGATTCTCAGCCTATCTATTCCATTCATAGAATCATGGGAGTTGTAGTTCAGCAACATCTGGAGGGCCTGAGTTTGGGGAAGCCTGTACTATACGGTGTGCCATGGTCTGGGTCCTGATGAATAGGATGACCTGGACCAAGTTGTGCTCCCAACCTAATGATTAAGAACTAGTGGACTATTTCAAGGGTTACCTTTTGGCTCTCCTGAACAGGTAAGGTTGTGTGTAAAGATTAACATTTTGCCTTATTGTCTTATTTTGCACTTTTTAAAAAATTCTGGATTTTACACCCACTATGACTAGCTTAATTCGAAACTGGTATCAAGATTGGTATTATTAAAGACTTTCTCTAAACAAAAACTAGTAGAGTAACCCTTGATGTGCTGGTCTGCCCAACCACCCTCCACAAAAAAAGGAAATAAAGCCAAAATTCATTCACCTCAATTCTGTGCCAAGGCCAAGTTCTCTATGCAACCCAATCCTCCATGACTGACTGAAGGGAGGAAGCCAGGAAAGGCAGTCTGGGGGGAGGACATGGGCGGCATGGAGGGTGGGTAGCATCAGATGCTAGATTTGCACAGGATTCACATCAGTCACCTGGAACTAAAGGTTGACTTATAATGCCCCCACTGACACAGCTGGAGGGGGTAAACACCATATGCACAAAACACTGCATATACAGCCTCCAGCCACCATAGCCAGTTCAAATCAGTCAAGTGGTCGGGATGCCTGGATTAACCCTTGGAATAGGTTTGTACCTACCCTTGTTCTCCTACTCTATAAGGGCTGATTACTAAGAGTTATTAAGAATTTAAATGAATTTTAAGTGGTCATTGTGCCTGGTGTATGTGCAGTGATTTTTTTGAAAAGGACTTTGTTGCCAGAGGTGTAACTCCTCCTCCAGCAGCATCACTAGCGTTCCGGGCTGGCCAATGTTAAATCTGTGTGCACAGCATGCTGCGACAGATGATCAATGGTGGCATGGCTCCTCCCCTTCAAAGGGGCAAATGAAATAGTAAATTGAAAGAGGAAAACCAAAAACATCAGTGCAGTGTTAATTATCTCAACACTCAATATTAGATTTTCAGGACACCACAGCAAGCATAGTGTAAGTATAAGACACACTCACGCTACACTCAGGGCACTAGTACCCTGCATGGAGCAGTGAAACAGGGCTCCCTGCAGGGTCTGTCCTTAAATGGAACAGCCTTGGAAGATTGCTTGGCAACCTGACCTGCCAGTTACTCGAGCAGAATTCCTCACAGTGCTCATTTTAGTAAATAGCCCTGGGAGAAGAAGAAAAAAAAAAAAATCAACTTGTATGCAATTTTCGTATGAGATAATCTGGCTGTACCTTCCATCTTTATCCATACAGGTTAGAATTTTTTTTACAAGATACATATTTCTTCTGATACCCTATATGTATGCATATCACATCATTACAGATAAATACTTAAAGTTAGAAGAAAAAAATAAAATAAAAAGGACTTTTTTTTTTTTGCAACTACAATAGATTCATGTGTTAAAGATTGTTAAATTGGCTCATGTTTTTAAAGCTAAACATGGTTCGTTGAATACTTTTATAGCACTCACTGAATCTAAAACCCCTACATGAAAAGTATATACTTATACAAATTAGACTCCCCAAGGTATTCCACTAAGAGCATTTTGACATTGTGTGTGTGTGATGTGTGTGGTACGGAGGACCATATGTTTTCATTTCTTTTTTATTTTTCACATGTACAGCTACTTTTTTTTTTTTTATGTACAAACCAACACAACCTTGTGTATTTAATGATGTAGTGATTTACAAAGAAAAATGCCATCACATCAAATCAGCAATGTACACATTAACCTGGGAGTTTATTCATTCAACGGGGAGTTGTCATCAACTAGAGTGCAACAAAATTTGAACTTGATTTATAGGGCAAAGGTGTCCAAAAAAAAAAGTTAATCTTCAGGTGAGTTTGGAATCCCAACCCCTGCGACGCTTTGCTATCCTTATGGAAGCTAGCAAATCAAGATGCAAGTTCTAAATTAGCTGGAGTCTACCTTTTGTGGTAGGGAATATTATATAAGAGAAAAATATATTGGGCAGGCCTGAACGAACAGTCTGTGTTGAGAGGGCATGAAGTTGATATAGGAAAGCATTGTTCTGTTATCATTCATGGTTGACGGATTTGTTTGTATACAGTCATCTACACAGGAATATATAATAATGGATGCCGAATACGTTAAAATTGTTTGGTGTTCACCAATAAAAATAGATTGAGCTTTTTGGGGTACAACAGATTACAAATTAATAAACCGATTAAGATTAAATCAGACAAAAATTGGAATACCTTGGGCTAGAACAGCTGTGTTCATTTTGATATTCTTTGCTTCCACAGTCCAGAAGCAAGGTTACTTTAAAAATCTTCTACCATAGGAACTAATTTTAGTTACTGGTTAGAATGTTTCGATGTTTCAGGGGTACCCTGGCCATACTAGTTATTTCATATAAAAATCTATAGTTTATATGGAATGGTATTATCCAAATTTGGGGGAGCTGTAACATCCAAGGTTATTCTGCTGTTGTCTGGCTTGTGTAAAGACGTTATAGACAATTGACATGAACAAAAACTTTAGACTAGTCTGCAAATGCACAGACGGGTTTGGCAATGTTCTTTATATGAACGATATGGCTGCAAACATTCATGTTATGCCCACTTTGTACCCTCTTAAAAGCTTATGTGGCATTTGCTCCCCTGATATTCCTGATTGTTTTTTTTTTTTTTTTTTAAATAAGGAGAAATAAAAAATTAAAAAAATATATAAATATTTTCTTCATGCCTCCTACTCCCAATGTGATATTACTTTAATTTTGTCAGAGAGGTTGGAATGTGCATACAATTGTAACTCAATATTGCACCTGCCCATCATTTCCCCATCACAAAACACTCAAGTTCAGCACATTAAGCATTGCATAAGTATATGTATGTATCACGAAGAACATGCAGTCCTTTGTGAAATTTACTTAGATTAACACTAAGCACCATAAACACTACAGTGTGCTGTAGTAACTATGGTGCTCATAGTACCCTGGCACCCCCCATTATAAGTAGTCAATATGTTTTAGAGTAGTTTGCCTTCTTACAAGGGATCTGCTGGGTACTGCTTCCCACCTCGATTGCAGCCAGCATCGAGCAGATGTTCTGTGTGAGTTAACTACTGACAATGATGGAGCGGGGCAGGACACTTATTGATAATATGATTTCCTCCAAATTCAGAAAGCAAGTTAATGTCCCAACTTATTATATTTTATAAATAACCAAATTAAAGTGTTCATTAGAGTTTAGCTCTGCTTGAAAAGTCAAGGTTTGAAGTGTATATTTTGAAGCAAGTTTACTCTTGTTTAATGTTTTCTAGGGAAGGTGCTGGACATTTCAGTTTTTTGTTCTGGTGAGTTTTGGTATGTTTTGAAAGGTGGTCACTCCTCATAAACCTCTTCCCACATTCTTGGCAGCCAAAACGCTTCTCTCCTGTATGCGTTCGTAGATGCCTTTGTAATTCATCAGACCTGGTGAAACTCTTTCCACAGAAAACCCAGTTGCAAACAAAAGGTCTCTCCCCAGCATGCCAACGCAAGTGGGCTTTCAGGTGAGAGGTCTTTCCATAGACCTTCCCACAGCCAGGAAGATGGCAAACATGAAGCTTCTTTTGCCCAGGTTCTTCATGGTTAGAGCCATCCTGGCAATTTGGGCACTTACATCTTCTACAGCGCCTGGTTGGTCCTAGTAGTGTTTTCGAGGTGCTCTGGAGAAGTGCTGCAAGCTGGGGTTGTGGCCCTACGACCAATGGACTTGCCAAATGGAAGGAATGAATGTTATTAGGATTTGCCTGCTGTAAACTCCACCATGTCTGGTCTTCCATGTGTGCAGAGGTCAAGTGCCTTTGTGTAAAGGTTGCTGGACCTTGCATAAACCCTGAGAATTCCTGAGCCACAGTATTTGGGTCCTGAAAATGGTATGCAGTATTAGACCCCATCTGTGGAGCCAGCACCTTAACGGGGGACAAATCAAAAGAATAAACAGTTGGATCCGCTGGAGGAGTTAGTGGGAGCTCATTGGAACCTATAGCTTGCATGTGGCCAGAATATTGCACTTTAGGAACTCCAAATGTCACATTGTGAGAACCCATGCCTGGGTTTGCAGCTATCTCATTGCTCCAGAGCTGAAACATGGCAGCAGATTCTTCAGCAGTGTCAGATGAGAGATAGGAGTACTCTTGCTGGTTTGGTCTGGATGGAGTAGAAGGCCAAGAGTCTACAGAAATGAGGGTTGTAAATGATCCTCGGTCTGGAGATGACCTGGGGCTTGTATCCTAAAATAAGACAAGCAAAATAACTTACTAAGCATATAGCATAAAATCAGCAGAATTTAGATTTGTGTAAAGTCAAACAAACATACCTGTTATAATGCTAACAATCTGCATTCATGTTAATGGCTACTTCCCCCACAAATAGCAGCCCATACTTTGTAGAGATAGAAAGCCAACTGTTATTGAAATTCCAGTATTCTTAAGCAGGTATTCACCGCATTTCAATGATAAAAGATGAAAAGTTGTAGCAGCTATACAATGGCCTGGCAATGGCACTACACTATTGTTTAGATCCCGCCTGATAGAAAAGTAAAACACAACATTGTTTTGCTAGCCCTATGACTACTAACATTAGTAGTCACGTATCAGTTTATATTCTGAGTTAATGCATGGATTACAAATTCAAATGGATAAAAAAAATAAAAATGTAAAAAAATAAATAAAAAAAATTTACATTTCAGTTTAATTGTACAACACATTATCTTTTGTTTTGCTTGCTTGTTTTCTCTCTTGCTGCTCAAAACACAGACACAGAGAGATGGAAGCAAAAAACACGTTATTTATTGCCTTGCTCCAGTCACTACTTGTAAGTGGTATATAACCGTGAAATAAGTGTGAAACCAATTGACTAAATATACGTCTTGGAGCCAAATGAGTGATACAGTGCAATATTTTACTGGTCCGCTGGCAATGAACGATTATATACGAATGATGACCATAGCTATTTTGCAATCTTACCAGGCATTACTTATGGTATTATTTAAACAGCACATTGTAGTAAAGCATGTGTTGTGTTTAAACAATGCCACCAAGGGCTTTTGCAGGCACCATAAATTATTTATGGGTTTATTCATGTCATCAGTAGCCCTCAATTGGCCGACTCCCATTAATCTTAGGCAGGCCATAAAGTATATGAATCCTAGCAGGGTTTGTGATACCATGAAATATACTATTTTATTGCATTGTGTGAAGTATCAAACAAACACAGTGTGTGCCAATGTGTGTTACAACTGTGGTGAGCGCAAAAACATAAAACTTCATATTGATATAAATTTACTATTGTGCTTCAGCTACTTATTTTAATTCATATCCTGGCAAAATTTCTCAAAGTCTGACTTAATATATGAAGTTAATGAGTGTATATAAATATTTTTACACACACACGAAACCGTGAAGCGTGTATTATGGAACATGGGGAATTCTGGAAACATTATAAACCAAAAAGCAAAAGGTAAGGGTGGCATATGGATGCATATTAAACCATTCAATAACATTTTGTCCCCAAAGACACACATCACAAATATATATCTTGTTATTAGACATTTTTTTTTTTTTTTTAAGTAAAATATTTTTATTGAACAGCTGGGATGCCAGAGAGATTTTCCCCTGCAATTCCTGATGCCATAAAATGCTACATTCATAATCGACACACACTCACTCATGATTTCTACTAGGACATACATAACCAGGTCTGCCCATGATTGATAGGAGCCACTTTCCTAGGCATCAGTTGTGATTTACGTTTATTGGCTTCTGTTGAGAAGCATAAAATAAATGTCCTGGTGCTGACTCCGAATTTACACTATCCTTTTAGCGCAAGATATTATTTATGTGCCTTTGACACAAACATTTGTCACAAAAAGCTAGTGATCTCGAGCGGTTTTTGGTTTATTTTTTATATTAGGGAACTGCATAAAGGAAGTAAATAGACTGATTAATGAATTGTACAAAACTGAAATTTAAATGGAAAATACAGGTTCAAATTCCTAATATGGGGCTATAGCATAAATTTTCCAGATGAGTTGTTTTAGCCTGTATGGTGCCATTTGAATTGCAACACCACATTTTCATTTCTAAGGCAAATTTTGGTTTAAAAAATAAAAATAAAAAAAACTCAATGTATCCTTCCTGGTAAAATATCTTATAAGCAAGATGAATATTTGTAGAGATTTAAGACCTAGCTGTGTATGTGGCACATTGTAATGGTCAAGGGAAACCCAGCAGGACATGCAACAAGTGTTAATTGTACAAAAAGGAGATTTAGCAGGGCACACAACACATTGTAAATGTAGAAATAGAGAGCCCGAGATGGGCTTGCATTACACTTAAAAATGAACAAAAATCCATCATCTGTGAACAGCTATGCGGATTTTAACCAGAGTAATTATCCAGACATTTTTGTTACTTACCTTAAAATAGTTTTGAAATATCTTCCCTCTGTGTAGGACTGCAGACGCCATGAGATTTCCTCCAGTCAATGAAACAGGTTACATGATCATTGTATGGTCATTGGGAGAAGCCTGGACTGTAGGTATTGTGGATACACAGAGCCAGTAGTTGTTCCCCCAGCTCAATGCAAAGCTCCTATTCACTGTGTGATCCTTCCCTGTGCAAACTTTTTTTTTTCCGGCTGCCCAACAGCCAATCAGGAGTGTGCACTGGGATTGTCTTTGAAGTTAGGAAGCGAACCAATCATTAAAATAGATTGAACCATTTTCAAAGTGGGGTCTTCTTGGATCTTCCTTTAAATGCACAGACCCCCTGCTGGGGTTGCCTGTTATGTATGCATAGGGATGAGTCTGCTATCACGCTCAATGCAGAGGTTATGTAGAAGAATTACTTTTTCTTGTAGAGGAACTTGAAAATATAGGGCAGTTTCTATAAGAGATTGCTAGATAAGGAGTGTTTTTAATGGGTTATTTAATGTTTGGGCAAAGTGCTCCTGATGTGGCAGGGTTACATTGAGATTGTGTAGTTTAGTCTGGGAGATTGTTAGATAAGGATTATTTAATACTTGAGTCAGGCATTCACAAGATCTTGGAATGATAGGGTTAAAGGAGACTAGCTAATTCAGGCAAAGTAGTTAAATTACAGCATTTTCACAGCTAGAAAAAATCTGGAGCAGATGCTAACATTGGCACTGATAGTGTGAGTAACATGGGAATGTAGATCACAGTTCTATGCATTGCCAAGGCTAGCTCTCACTGATTTACAGACTGATGACACCCATATACACTTCGATTGACACAGAGGTCTCTTCAATTGTAGTGAATTCAAATCTGAAAGGAAATTTAATGCTAAAATAGCCTTACTGCTACTATAAAAAAAAAAATGGGGGAAAAAAAATATATATAATTTTTTTTTCAGATCAGATATTGTCTAAATGTTGGTATTATGATTTTACTCTTGGGGGTATACTTACTAAATATTAAATTGTGAATTGAAAATCAAATGGCAAGATTTTGGCTAAAAAAAATAAAAAATAAAAATAGCCAAGTGTTTTGCTTAGGTTTAGTGGAAAAAACAAAAACAAAAAAAAAACCTTTTTTCAATTTATTTTTTTTACTAAATTGGAAATGATGGAGATTTGAGAATGGATTTTAATAAATGTATTCCAAAATATTTGTACGTAAGCCTAGTCATTTTGGCCTAAACTTTGAAGTTCATTTGACAATTCCGTAAAATTAAGTGAAGAATCTAAATCATTATCTCCCGCCTAAAAATAGACAGCCACTGAAAATGTAAAAAACAAAAATAGGTCTACAAAATCAACAAGCAATTTGGGAGATTTAGCTTGGGATTTTATTTTCAATTTACACCTCTGGTAGTTTAGGGGCCAATTTGATTGGTGCTGCGGTTTCACCACTCACATGTACTATTAGTTTCCCATGAAAATGCTGGATATATTAAAGGACCACTCTAGGCACCCAGACCACTTCAGCTTAATGAAGTGGTCTGGGTGCCAGGTCCAGCTGGGGTTAACCCATTTTTTCATAAACATAGCAGTTTCACAGAAACTGCTATGTTTATGAATGGGTTAAGCCTTCCCCCTAATCCTCTAGTGGCTGTCTCATTGACAGCCACTAGAGGCGCTTGCGTGCTTCTCACTGTGATTTTCACAGTGAGAGCACGCAAGCGTCCATAGGAAAGCATTATGAATGCTTTCCTATGTGACTGGCTGAATGCGCGCGCAGCTCTTGCCGCGCGTGCGCATTCATCCGACGGGGCGGATCAGAGGAGGAGAGCTCTCCGCCCAGCGCTGGAAAAAGGTAAGTTTAACCCCTTTTCCCCTTTCCAGAGCCGGGCGGGAGGGGGTCCCTGAGGGTGGGGGCACCCTCAGGGCACTATAGTGCCAGGAAAACGAGTATGTTTTCCTGGCACTATAGTGGTCCTTTAAGTCTGAGCTTACTGTATTTTAGGAGAGGTCAGGGAAGAAATTATCTTGGCCAGATATCTTTTAAGAACACGCAAGGTCATTCACTAAACACCAGACTTTGTCCTTATGGACAAAATCCAATGGAAATGACCGAATTCCAACTGCGTTCACAGACTTACTAAAGCCAAACGCAGGCATCATTTAGTCGCCTGACCGTTTCTGTAAAATCCATTCAGAAGAGTTTTGAAGAAAAAAATTAAAATAAATCCGTAATATCTACATCGGAATCAATTTAAACCCTTAAGGACACATGACGTGTGACATGTCATGATTCCCTTTTATTCCAGAAGTTTGGTCCTTAAGGGGTTAAAGTGCAGGTGTTGGAGGTTTATCAGCGATCACGTGGCGGCTGTAAATAAACCAAAATGCATCCAGTAGGATGCAAGTTTGCAATTGAAAATGATCATTTACTTGTTGTTAAGTGAATTATAATTTGAAGAACTATCAAGCTTTCAGCAGTAGCAGCCAGTGGACAAATCGTTAAAGACACTCGGCTGCATGAGGGTTAATTATGTGGCAGCTAGCCAGCGCTGGCTAGTCAGCCACCACAGGAAAAAAGTAAATAAACAATCCTTTGTGGGTCAATATTTACTATACCAGCGGTATTTTACCTCCATATGTCCCCATACGCTATGTGGGGCATGTCTACTATGTGTTTCAAACTAATGACTGGCAACTATTTCTGCCCTGTCACTATAAAAGACCCCATCACATAGGGAAATAACCAGGGTGGGAAATAGTCTTACATGTGCCCCCACACGTGGGCATTGGATGGAGGTTACTTTAAATAATATTCATGGGGCGGACCTAGTGTCCTCTGCCATCCCCCCCCCATGGCTCCCACCCAAAAGTAAAAGGTGGGTGCCCTAATATTAATAATAAAGGAGTTGGACCTAGTGTCCTGCCCTCACCCATGGTTGGCATGTCGATGTTCAAATATCAATAAAATAGGTGGTACGACCTAGTTTTCCCCCCAGGACATTCCACTGTTCACCCGTATAAATAATAGCTGCCCCTGGGTGGGTAGGAGTTCACAATCCCCTAGCCACCACCCAAAAATTAATGAAAGTCCCTACCTAATCCTCCTCACCCTAATAACAGTGTGAGAGGTTCCAATAAATCTAAAAAAAAAAAGTTACAAATATGTATATATATTTACCACCAGATGTCTTCTTTCTCTAATGGTTAGGTTCTTCAGACCTAAAAAAATGAAAATTAACCTGCTCACAAAAAAAAAAAAGAAAAGAAAAAAACCTTCGCCCATGGAGGGCTCACCACAGAATGAGCGCCGATAGCGGGGAAAGCCCTTAAAAAGGCTTTTCCATGCTATCTCAGCTATCACAAAGTGTTAAAAATTTTTCCCATGTTTTACAATAAGACCAAAAGCACTGATTGGCTTGCTGGCTTTTTTAAAATTTTAATTAATGGCATCCGTTATTTTGGATTTTAATATGGCTTTTTTGATACTGAAAAACAAAAAAGATTAGAACAAGTTGGCTTTTAAAAATGTTTCTTTTTTTGAGGAGGTGTAGGCAGGGACTTAAGTTTATATGAGAAGGTGGATAATGGCATATCCCTATTTAAAATTAATTATGGGCCCCAAATGCTTCCTATGAATTGGTGTGAGGACATGATGTCCCCTCTTTATTATTAATATTAGGACTCCAACCGATCACCCATGGGTGGGCCTGTGGGGGACACAAGTCCCCCCATCACACATGGGTGGGAGCTGGGGGGACACTAGGTTCTCCTCCTTTTGTTAGTACTAGGGACCTATACTTTGCCAATTAGTGGAGGGCGGTGGGCAGTAGGTCCTCCCCCATTAAAATTAGCACAGCCCCCAACAGATGCCCATTGGTGTGGGCACACGAAGGACTGTTATCTTATAGGCCCCATCCCCATCGGATAGCGTCCTTTCTATCAGCCCAGTCCTGTTTTTAAACATTTAGCGGACATGCAGGTGGGGGTATAGAGAGGCACAATACCATCATAGTACTACCATTATAGTTATATAGGGGTCTTTATTTTATTTATTTTTTTAACCTTTTTAGTGTAGCGGTTGGCTAGCAACAGGTGGCCACCTGCCATAGAATTTAGAGATTTTTCTTTAACTATTTGCCTGCTGGCTGCTTGTGATGCCAGCAGGCAAATAGTTCAGATTTTTTTTTTTTTTTTTTTTAAACTTGGACCGGGTTTGAAGCCTTCGGGCCCAGACTTAAAGGAACACTCCAGGCACCATAACTTATACATGAAGTTGTTATGGTGCCAAGAGGCCTCGGGAGGTTTAACTCCAAGGTTGCCTCCAGCGCCAACCTGAACTAACCTCAGGCAGTGGTCAGCTGACGCTCTCAGCCAATCAGTGACTCCCCATTCACAAAACTGGCTTGAAAAAGGTACATGCCCGGTGGCACTCTGCGCTTCCTGAAACTGAAAATTCAGAAGCTGGATACTGCCTGGGGGAATTGAGATCGGAGCTGGAGGCAAATTTGCGGTTAAACCCTTCCAGAATGGTTTAATCCCTTGAAGTAAGAGTGCATCTGGATGCTTCATGGTACCATAACAATTTATTTAGATGAAGTTGTTATAGTGCCTAAAGTATCCCATTCATATATTCACTCTGGATTTCAGCCTTCCCGCAGTTTGTGGTCAGGCTGAAATCAATAAAAAATTAGAACAATGTCTGGATTTTGCAGTCTTTAGTGAATAACCCGGTTAGTGTTTTTTTTTTTTTTTGAAGGGACACTATAGTTACCAAAACAACTACAACTTAATGTAGTTCTAGTGTCAGCTGCGTGTCCCTGCCTTTTTAATGTAAACACTGTCTTTTCATAGAAAGTGTAATGTTTACTTTGCTGCCTAGGTACACCCTCAGTGGCACTGACATTCAGCATCTCCATGCTCTGCATGGAGGCGCTAAACGTTCCTCATAGAGGAGATGCTGATTTGCGCAGCATGACATTTTTCCATGTGTGTGCCTTAGCTACCCAATGCTTTCCTCTTGGAATAAAGGTATGTTTTAATCCTTTTTAAGAGGGGTAAAGAGGGCCAACCACCTAAAATGGGTTTTTAACACTATAGGGTCAAGAATACACATTTATATTCCTGACCCGATAGTGTTCCTTTAACAAGGAATGCATTTTTAAAATTAGAGTGTTCTTATGAAGGCAGGTATCACCATCATTTAACCATCTAATCTCCAATGATACAAGCAATGTAATTTAAAAGAAAGCTGTCACAAACTGCTCTGTAATGCTGCTGCTTTATTATTAATGCATTGTTTGGAATTTTGACAGGTTTGCTTAAAGGGACACTACAGTCACCAGTGTTGATGTATAGATCATGCCCCTGCAATCTCACTGCTCAATTCCCTCCCACTTAGGAGTTAAATCACTTTCTACAGACAGCCCTAATCACATCTCCCCACATGTGACTTAAACAACCTTGCTAAACACTTCCTGTAAAGAGTCATCTAATATTTGCACTTTATTGGAAATTCTGTTTAATGTGGAATGTATCGCCTTCTTATAGCTTGCTAGACCCTGCAGGAGCCTCCTGTATGTGATGAAAATTAAATACATAAAGCGAAAGATGAAATCTTTTAAAATATGTTACATCTGATTGAAAATGAAACCATGCAGGCTGTGTCAGTCACAGCCAGGGAGGTGTGGCTTGCTCCGCATAGACAGAAACAAAAGTGATTTAACTTCTAAATGGCAGATAATTGAGCAGTGAAACTTCAGGGTCATGATCTATACACAGGCTATTCATTATTCTAAAGTTGTGTTGGTGACTATAGGGTCCCTTTAAGTGTATACAGACACATCCTGTTCCAGCCTGTCTTTATTCTGTCTCAGATGGTTCATCTGCCTCCTCTCCATGCTCTGTTCCAACCAACTTTTTTTATATTAAGTCTATTTCCAGGAAGGCCGGATTTCTTATCAGGCAAATTAGGTATCTGCCTACAGTCCCCTATTTACAGCACTTATGTGCCTTTTTGGAATTTAAGTGGGCTGGTTAGCAGAGATATATACAAGGAGCCTTGGCCAGTGTCCTTTGTAATCTAGTCAGCCTGCTATGTTTGATAGCAGAGCTACAGAAACAGGTATAGAATGTGTCCTAGCTTCTCCTGTGTCTTTGTGTGAGGCTGGACAGGAAGTGGAAAGGATCATTTCCCATCTGCCCACTCACAAGAGGACCACCAAGTGATACATACTGTAAAACAGCTCTTTGAGTTCTTCTGTCTATCATAGAAATGTGAGTACTTTGCAAGATAACCTTGCAAACTCCACATGTAGTACCTTAATCACCATTTTCCCCTAAACACACATTTAACCCCTGCCAAAACCTAATCAAACTATTTGTTATAACCAAATTTAAGCACTCAATGCCTAAACCTGAAACAAAGCCCTTACCTTAGGTTTAACTCCTGTTAAAAGTTAAACACACTGTTGTACCTAAACAATAATTTTAACCGCATTATAACCCAAAATCCAATAATTCTAAACACCCCTTATACCACAACTATAACTCCACTCAAGATTTGTATCTACACCCTCTGAAAACTGACATTAACCCCTCTCTAACCTTAACACACCTTTACCCTAACCACTTACAACATTGTAGTTAATCCTTCATACATTACATAGCTTCATATGCTCACAAATTCAAACAATACATTGCAAGCAGAAATATTCACATACATACATATATAAGTATATAGGGATGCCTGAGAATTCTCTGCATACGGCACTTGGCATGTAAATCCAGCCCTGAATTCCAGCACACATGGCTGTTTGTGGTCATTCATCAGCAAAGATAGAACTACTAATCCCTGATAAGCACATAGACATTTATCCCCCCACAGATTGTCATCCTACAATGCCTATACAACTACTAAAGATTCTGGGTAGAGATATACACAGTGTTGATAATCTAGGTACTGTAAAAATGTCATCTCGTTGAAGTGCTTATAGTGTTTAACCCCTTAAGGACACATGACGTGTGACATGTCATGATTCCCTTTTATTCCAGAAGTTTGGTCCTTAAGGGGTTAAGGTCCCCTAGTGTTGCCCATCTCTTCGGTATTAAGCCAAATTTGAATGGATTAATGATTAACAAAAGTCTCTGGCAGTAATGGGCAGCAGTGATTGAGTTACCTCGCTCAGGCTATTGCTAAAAAAAAAATAAATAAATAAAAAAAAAAAAAAAAATATTATATATATATATATACACAAACCATCTAAGTATGTAATCTCTGCCTTGGCCATACATCGAGCTAGGGCCATGGTGAGGGTGTTTTAGCATCTCATTCATTTAGCATCTGTATCAAAGCTTTCAAAAATAAGAAATTTGTTTTGGGAAGTATTATATATTGTGAGCACCAGACATTATTCTTAAGGGGGCTGGAGTGCAGGACTGTATATATTGTATGTATTTATACTTGAAACCAAGAGGGCTGCACTCACCTGAACATGCATACTTATAAGAGTGCTGCTGGGGCCAATTCATACAACATATAAGAGCTGTAGTGCAAGGTTAAATAGGGCCCTGGAATGAGGCACCTGTGACAGGGAGGTGTGCAAAATCAGGGAGGGAGTTGGCCTGGACTCCCATATATATATATATATATATATATATATATATATATAATATATGTAAATAATACACAAGATCCAGCTCACTCGCTCATCCACTAAACAGCAACTTCAAAGCTCACAGATTTCATTAGGTTCTTTTTTAGAGTAGTACCTGCCAAGAATGGGGTACATTGATGTTGTGTCAGGCTGATGCAATGTAAGATCATATACTGTTACTAAACCCCCATTATTTTTTTGCGTAGGTGAGGTGTTTTTAAATAAAACTATTACATTCTGTGAGACATAAAATTTCTGTTTAGTGAATGAGTGAGGATACCCAGAATCCCTTGCAGTAGTGAGAGCTTTTAAAGCCAGTTTGTCTGTGGGAAAAGCAAGTCTTATGGCTTGACTGGTGTGTGTATTTGTGTTTAGCAATGTATTAACTATATATATATATATAGAGAGAGAGAGAGAGAGAGAGAGAGAGAGAGAGAGAGAGAGAGAGAGAAATAAGAGATGCACTCTCAGTTCTTTACAAAAAATCCGTTAGTATTTATTCAGTAAAAATGTTACATCATTTGACCGACGTTTCAACCCTACAGGGTCTTCCTCAAGATCAATGTACCCAAATATATATAGTCAATATATAGTAAATCTAATAGTGTATATATATGTGTGTATGCTGGGAAATACGCCTGTGCTGGCTGAAGTGGCTCTTTATTGCGCTTATGCCACGTAGGTCACAAGACCACTAGGGTATGTTTGATATCAAGGGAGTACAGGAAGAGAGGAAACGACAAGGATAGGAGATGGTTATATAAGTAAACAGGCTTAAAACTGTCTCAAGTTCAGTCTTTCATTTAAAAAAAAGAGGGACAGAATAAAAGAAAAAAGGGTATTTTACCTTTCAACAAAAATATATTTCAATAAATTTAGTTTCACACAATATAATGGTAATTTGCAGAAAGAATAGTAGCCTTCCAGTTTAATAAGTAAAGTAATATAAAGGTATTTGAACATATTTAAAGTGTCCATTGAAGGGACACTATAGGCACCCGGACCACTTCAGACCACTTCAGCTCATTAAAGTGGTCTGGATGCAGTGTCCCTATTGCCCTTAGTCCTGCAATGTAAAATTGTACAGTTTTAGAGAAACAGTAATGTTTACATTGCAGTACTAAGACAGCCTCTAGTGGCAACTTTTGGTCGCGTAACTGACGCTGGATGTTCTCACACTCTGCATGAGGACATCCAGTGTCTATTTAATCCCAATAGGAAAGCGCTGAAGCAATGCTTTCCTGTTGGGAAGGTCTAATGTGCTCAGCTTGCATCAGCATTAGGTTCCCCGTCGGATGACGTCTGAGGACAGGGAACGCCATCCCAGCACCGAAGGAGATCGGCGCTGGAATCGGGTGAGTACACAAAGGGTTTTTTAACCCTTTGTTGGCCGGGGTGGCCACGAGGGAGGGGGGAGGCAATGGTAGCTATAGTGTTAGGATTACAGGTTTTTATTCCTAACACTATAGTAACCCTTTAAGCCATCCTGAAGCACAAATAAGAAAAATAAATCTGGCAGATCATATGAATGATCATCATTATCAAAACATATCTATCTAAAAATAATTTAGTTTTTGTCCCCGTTTCTAAGCCTGTGTACCAATTAGAAAGAAGTTGCATATTTATATTATCATTATACGTATTACTTAGTGAGTTTTGCTTTGGTTTATTTAGTAGAACCGCAAATACGCTCTTGTGGTTATTTTTTGTGTAATCAGTTTCTAGAGAAGATGTAAAGAAGATTATTTACAATAGACACATGCTGCTTGCTGACCTGTACATTATGCTGAACCTGTTTTGGATTTTACCAACTGGATGCAGGGGTTTATTTGACCTGTAACAATGTATTCACCTTGACAATGTATGATTTGTTACACAGTTACACAAAGCTTAACATTGTATAGTACACAGACTCTCATTATAATACAATACTGGGAAAGAAGGCAGTGTAAATAGTAAGTAACAGGCATCTGGGAGATCTTGGGGACATTCACAATCTTTAATGAGTTCATTCTGAAAGGTGTTGAATTTTTTTAGTTTGTTTTGTTTTTTTAGCCCCACTGGTTAAGTTTGCTCATATAAAAATACATTTTCAACATATGACAAAATGCACATCAATTAATTCTTAAAGGGATTCTATAGTGTAAGGAATACAATGCTGTATTCCCTACAGTATAGGTCCCTTCCCTCTGCTCCCCCCTCCCTTGCGGCCCCCAAATGCTGCACAGAAAGAAAATTCCAGAGCCAATCTCTCTCGTCATCCTGGGACAGAGGGTTAATGCGTGGCCCGCAATGTGAGAGCCTTAGGCCCTCCACATAGGAAAACATTGTTTCAGTGCTTTCATATGTGGATTTTACTGTTTCTGGATGTTCTCATGCAGGACTTGGGGGCTTCCAGTGTCAGTTAAGCGACCAAAAGTTGGTTAGCCAACAGGAAGTGCCCCTAGTGACTGTCTGACATTCACTAGAGGCAGTTATAGTCCTGCAATGTAATCATTGCAGTATTTTTTTTTTTTTTTAAATGGGACTAAGTGGGATTGGGACACTGCACCCAGACCACTTCAATGAGGTGAAGTGGTCTGGGTGCCTATAGCGTCCCTTTAAATAAACAATGTGGTGTCATTTGGACTGTAAGTAGCAGAGTAAAAGGGAAGAACAGGTGTCTGTGTGAACAGGGCCAGCCCAAGACATTGTGCTGCCTGGTTCCAAGTACAAAATGCTGCCCCTCCACATTAAAAAAAAACCATATATGCTTCTGCCGATAAAAAAAAAAATCAGTAACATAAAACAACTTTAAAAACACTAACGCGTTTCTCCTGCAAAGAGATAAAGCCTGTGTTTTTAAAGCTGTTTTATGTTACTGATTTTTTTTGTCTCCAATAAAGATAGCCCATTTATGCTATTGGAGCCTCCAAGCCTATCCTTTTATTCTATTTTATTTTTAAAAATATATAATTCCTTTCAACTCTCTCCAACACCTCCACTGGAGAAATCGAGGAGTGATATCCTTTGTGGGGATCATACCACCTACACCTACATATATTGAGCAATATCCCATTTGCTCTTCATCTGTGAGTATACTTCCATCTTTTATCATTTTATTCTGTATCATCCAGAGAGCACTATTTTGTGTTTCTATTCTCTTTTTTATATATCACCAACTACTGGAATACCGACCCACTGTTATTGGAAAGGAGATATACCCTACTTCCTCTGGAGACCCCTTTTGAGGACATCCAAGGACCATCTACATATCCATAGACGGGGATTATACCGTCCATGCGCACATATCTGGAACTGAGTATAAGCTCCAGAAAATTGTAAGTGCAATTCCTTCCCTTCATTTACTATCACTTAAGATCCTAACATACTACACTATATCCGTGTCTTTTTCCTTCCCTCCTCCATATCGCTCTGAGCGTGGGAATTCCATCACAGGTGCTGCACCCTGAGCCTACTATCTACACCCATCATACCACCAGAAAAGAAGAGACTCTGGTTTTTGGGAAGTTTCAGCAGTCACATACTATAATTACAAGTACTGAAATTCCACCTACCCCTCTATTAAAAAATGAATATACATTTTTTTATGTATGGATATTAACCTTGATGCTTTAAAGACACACACAGGCAAGCTAACTGGCACACAAACACACACTCATCATTCACACACAGGCATAAACACATTCACCATCACACACACTCCCTCTGACATATACTCACTGATACACACTGCCCTAGCAGCCACCAGGGTTCTTTGCTGGGTCAATCAGCCTTATCCTTCATGCACAGCCATTCATAGAGCACCGGCCGCAGGATTTCACATCATGTATCCCAGCAGCCTTAGCTCTGCTCATTGTGAAAAGCAACTGGCTGCTGTCACTCTTCGCAACTCCCACATCTCGCGACAGCATTGATTTAAAAAATAAAGGGAACAGCAAGCCCCAGTCAGTCCCAGGTACAGCCCACCGGGAAATTTCTCGGTATGCCGATGGCCCAATCCGGCACTGCACAGGATGACTGTCAGGAGGATGGAGCTCTGTGCAACCCCAGTCACTTTGCATCCCCAAAGGCAGCTGCCTGTGCAGGTAAAATAATAGTAGAGGTTGTCCTTATGACATCGGCATTCATTTCATGAGAACACCTGGGAGTACATGTAAATGACATCTTTAAGTAGTAGTTTTGGAGATATGTGTGTAACATTTTCACATAAATTATTTGCACTTGACAGGAGGCAATAGTAACACTTAGAAGTTTATTCGTTCTCCTGGGAAATGTGATAAAATTACAAGGGCCTTGCACATTATGCCAAGACAGACAAGCTGGACACAAAGCTTAGATTAAAATATTTTCTTTGTCTCTTCTGAATTAAAACCATTACTTTAAATGTTTTATGAATGGGACCTACCTTGCATGGTTAGTATTAGGTTGACTTTTAATATTAGTTCTGTGACACATTCTTCAACTCTAACATAACATATTAAACAATTAATTCCCCAAAACACTTTTTTTTTAGTAGGTTCTTCAGTTTTAAGAAGTCTCCACTGCCCTTTCAAACATGATACCACTAAACTAAACTACTTAGTATTTACTTGATTACTTGGTTAGTAATACTTATTGCATTAGATAGAAAACCGAACCCTTGTTTGAAATCCAGACCTAGGGTGCATGAAACAGCTGGGGCTGGCCAAAATATATAAATCCCATATACAGTTGTGCTCAAAAGTTTGCATACCCTTGGTAATATATGCACCATTTTAAAGAAAACACGAGTGAGCAGGCAAAACACATTTCTTGTATTTCTTATGGAATTCATATTCAACTGTAGATTATAACAAAATGGCACAATCATAAAACAAAACATGGCAACAAAGAAAAAATGAAATGACCCCTATTCAAAAGTCTGCATACCCTTAGTTCTTAATACTCTGTATTGCCCCCTTTAGCATCAATGACAGCCTGCAGTCTTTTGTAATAGTTGTCTCTGAGGCCCCTAATTCTTGCAGGTGGTATAGTTGCCCGTTCGTCAGTATTCAGCCTGCTCAGTGAATCCACGTGAGAGCTAACAAACTCATTGACTATTTATACACAGACACTAATTGCAATTTTAAAAGCCACAGGTGTGGGAAATTAACCTTTAGTTGACATTTTAACCTGTGTGTGTCCGCTTGTGTGTCTGTTAGAAGGCCAAACATTCAAGGGTATGTGAACTTTTGATCAGACCCATTTGGGTGATTTCTGTTATCATTATGATTTAAAAAGAAGGCAAACCGTTATGTGATAATAAATGGCTTCATATGATCACTATTCTTCAATAAAATACTTTTTTTTTTTTTTTATGATCAATCATATTTTCAAAATCCATTCCAAAATTTCCCAATTTCTGCAAGGGTATGCAAACTTTTGAGCACAACTGTAAATTCCCCATAATTCCTTGTTATATCAATAACTAAATACTATCTTATATGTTAGTGTCTGTCTTACAATATCCATCTTACAGATCCCAGCTCCTAACTCAGGAGGTGTAGCGTAATGTAAGATACTATTTAACAATGAAGTGAAAGAATCCAGACAGTTCTTTTCAGTCAGTTCCATTCACATAATGCACCATGTGGTTGCTATCTCGCCTACTTCTTGATTTCCAGCATCATATGGGCACTTGTGGATAGACCTACACGATACCAGTGAGGTCACTCAAAATATATATATATTTTAAATCTGTTTATTAATAGAGCACATTCTATGAAACTTTACTCCAGAGACCAAAGAGAGAGAGCTACAGCATTCAGATCATCATTCAGATATTACCACAATCAAGTTTTTTGGTGGTTAGACTAAAAGGTAGAACAAAAAAATATTAACTCTTTTCTTTTTGCTCACTTCCCTCTTCAGCTGTGAATAAAATCAATGTTTAGTGACTGTTCCTTATCCATCAATCATCTTTTTCCCATCATTACACTTTTTTTTTGCACCAGTGGCAGAATCCAGGATCATGAGTCAAAACGAACATGCTTAACCATTGCGTGTTTTGGTTTGTTCGTGATTCAGGTACATTTAAACTCGACAATCGGGAATTCAGCCAATCGCTTTATCTTCACAAATTAGTAAGAATTGTTGTTCGGATGAAAACAAATCTCCAAGTCTTATAAACAATGAATAGTGCAACTTTCCAAAAACAAGTCATTGTGCACTTTTAAAAACACCAGATTTTATCAGTATTCTCACCAGAATTGGTAAAGCACTATGTTTGGAGAATTCCTCCAAATCTGCACTCAGAACAACCATCAGACCAGGATCTAATGAAATCACTGCTGGTGACCAGATATTTCAATGAGATAAATGTCACTGGATACCACTGCTAAAGAAAGGATATCATGAAAATATGCTGGAGGAAATGCTATATTATTTTAATTTCACCTGCATGCCAAATATGTTTTTTAAATTGATTTTCTGTATAAAAAGACATAATAATCAGAAGTATCAACATTAACAACAATGATTCATAGTTTTACCAAACAGTTTAATTTTCATTGAACATTCTGATAATCCCATGACATAAATAAATACATACATAAATGGCAATATATAAACTTTACTATGTGCTTCTATGTAGAATAGAAGCAGACTATAAAACTACAGTTTCTCCGATCTCTCAAAACAATGGAGATCACTGCAGTTATCATTAGCTTGTGCTTTGCATTACCATAAAACATACAAAGGATCAAAATACCTAAAAATAAGAAGTAGAAACCACAACATGGGTAATATGTACCTTACATACTATTTAGCGAGGGGGGGGTGGGTGACCGTATGCATGCTGGGGGGTGTGAGGGGTGCGGAGGGAAGAGAATATCATTAAATAGTTATTGGATAGTCGAGGCTGATAGATATAACCAGACCTGTCCATGAATTTACTATTTATGCCCAGTTGAATAATTCAAGATCAATTTAACCTGTTATGACAAGAATTAAAAATAATACTGTTCTAAGTAGGATACTTTGAGCCTGGCCTACTCCACCATGCTGGTAACTTAATTCTACTACAGTCATCGATGTAACTGGATTCCATGTGAAATCCTAAAATCCTACTACTGGACTAATGGAGTAGACCAAAGCCAAAACATCCTGCTGGTGCCGTACCCTCTGGTACAGGTGAAATTGAAAAAGCAGGAAGGAGTTAGTGTTCTATATAACTGTATGTACTCAACCAGCATGCATGCATACAATTGCCACTCACACAATGCCTAACCATTCTACATTTGCCTTTGTGATGAGTGCCAGGAAAAGGCACTCATACAAAAGCAGTAAATTAGAGCAAAGCACCCTGCAGGAACCCCACCCTCTTCCAGTATAGTTACACCCTTGTTTTCATACCCTCTTGAGTACTCCATCCCATTGACCATGCTGTATCTGAAGCTGCTTATACCTGATTTTAAACAACAGGTTTAACTTACCTTTTCTGTAAGTTGCATTGTGTGACCCAAGCATAATTTACTGCTCTAATAGCCAGGGGTGAAAGAGTTAAATCCCCTTGTGCGGAAGCAAACTGTGGGGGGATGTATCAAAGGCTTTTATTAAAAAGAGAGAAAAAGAAGCATCTGTGTTTCTTTAAGGAGCCGGCTGGGAGTCCTTTTAATGTGTTTTATTGGGGAGAAGTTGTTAATTGTTCTGAGCACTGTCTTCCTGTCTTCTTTAGCATTGCCCAGCTGGGCTCTTTGATGTGCTAACAACAAGCACATCATTGGAGAGAAAAAAAGATTTTTACAGTATTACCAAATACACTGCACATAAATAATCTTCACAGTTCCGAGTCCAATCAGGACTGCATAATGAACTTTATATGACATATAATCCATATTTTTAAAGGGTAACTGTCACTTGTGTGTATAAGCTTTATATTTGTCAGCTCAATAAAAATATACACACAGGTTAAATGACTGAAAATATATGAAAACATGATTTTGCCAACTTGAAATAGCCAACATACACATTGTTACCAAGGCCACTATCTACTCTTTGTAGTTCCTGGCGACTATTTTGCTATGCGTCACTGCAGACTTTTATCAAAATATAAAATGTTACCTATAAAAATGGCATTTATATTTTTGTTTGCAACTAACTCAGTAAAAGTGAACACAGCAATTTGGAGTCAACTCTTGAAGTGTATACTTAGGTCCCTTTTGGACTAAGGTATCCTTTTCTGGTTTCCTTTCGTGGACTCATATTTTGGCTGCATTAAACAGTTCCCCCACAGAAAAGAAACAAGTGAGTTTAGCTTTTAAACTATCAGGGTTATGTACTAAAGTATAAATTGTCAGAAATTCTAAGTGAATCTCAGAGTTTAGACCAAATAGCCAAATTGGAAGTAGACCAACGGGCCATGTTTCAGTTGTGCTATTCTAGAATAATATTGGAAATTCACTTTGAATTTAATTTGAACTCCTGACAATTCACACTTTAGGGAATAACCTGGAATGAATTTGTGTAGACTGAAAAAGAACTGGAAGTTTTAAGTCAAAATAGCTGGGAGGGAAAATAGTTATTTTGAAAAATTATTACAGTTTTTCTATTGAAATTTACAATTCCCTTTACATTTTCCATGGTTTAGTGAATATCTCTAACATTAATGCATGCATAAGCTGCAATACATATGCTTAAAGAACCACTATAGGCACCCAGACAACTTCAGCTCAATGAAGTGGATTGGGTGCCAGGTCCCTTTAGTTTTAACCCTGCAGCTGAAAACATAGCAGTTTCAGAGAAACTGCTATGTTTCACTGAGGGTTAATCCAGCCTCTAGTGGCTGTCTCACTGCCAGCCACTAGAGGCCACTTCTGCGATTCTCAATGTGAAAATTACAGTCCATAGGAAAGCATTGAGTCGGCAGGAGGAGGAGAGTTCCCCAGCGCCGAGGGAGCCCGGCACTGGAGAAAGCTAAGTAGCTGAAGGGGTCATGAAAGTCCTGGAAAATGATAGACCTTCCATGTATGTGGAATGTGCTCAGATGTGTAATCCCTTAATGGCACCACCTACTAATTGGGTAGTTTACTGAAACCCCACTGGTGAGTAATGGCTTGGCATAAGAATTGGAGTAGGTTGGTTTAACTGACCACTTAGACGCATCCAGAACAATGTGCTGGTGACATCAAATGCCGGTTGAGAGCTGTCCTCCACTACTGACTAGAATGCTCCTTCTGGAACTGAGCAGAAACACAAAGGGTACCAATCATTATCTTGGGTAGGCCACACTGGAGCAGACTTGAATAATTGTGCCCAGGATCGGATAAGCGGTAAGATCGTTCTTGGTGGGAACTTGGATATCCCCCATTGGTCCAGAGTGTGGGGAGGGGCAAGGGGGGGGATGCTTATGTAATTTTAATGTATGTAATTCAAAATTTGCCTAAATACTTTGTAACCCCTTAAAAGGTTACTGCAACAAAAAAACTGTATTTTCATAAAACACTTTTTTTTTGTGAGGTGTTCTGCACCCAAAGTTTTAAAAAAATAAATAAAAGCATAATACATACCTCTGCTCCTTTTTAGAGTCAGTTTTTACTGTAGCCCCAACCTTCTTGCTTGACGTTCCTACCGAGGGGGAAGGGAAGGCAGGTAGAACACACTTAAGGGAAGGACAGGGCTAGAATTCTGTGTGTGCTGGCATCAGATGTTAATTTTGCTCAGAATTAAAATTAGCAAGCCTGCAACTTGGTTTTGGGATGGCTAATGATAATACTCTGATAACGACCACCTTAGCTCACTGAAGTGCTCATGGTGCTTGGAGCTAGGGACGTGCTTTTCATTATCTGCAGAAGTGGTCAGTAGTTAATAAAGATTCCACCTTTTTCCTCCTCAACACCTACTTCATTTCTGGTCCTGGGCATTGTCAAACAAAATGCTTCCTATAGAGAAGCATCAAAGCCAAATTTCCACTCCAAAGCTTCCTATAGACAGGAGTTGTTAATAGGATTTAGGGATATGCATACAAAAATAATACCTAAGGGCTGTGTTATTATTATTATTATTGGAATTTACATAGCACCAGCTAATTCCACAGCGCTTTACATTAAAAGGAGAATTCACCAAATTAGATAATAAAGTGTAATTGGTTCAATTCGTTTGCTGTATGCATTAAAATGGTGACTTACATAAAGTAGGACAAAGATTCTAATCTGATGCAGACTACTAATAAAGTTAATATTATCCTAGCATTTTATTCATTTGTATTGCCTGAGTACAAGGCAGCAAGAACTTCAAAACTGCAAGTGTAACTCATCCAGCTATGGCCAATCAGCTCAAGGTGTCTGGGGTTAGCAAGTTAGTTATGTTTGTGCAAGCATCAGATGCAAAACTTGCATAAAAATGATGCTGCAAATTGCCCATATTCCTGCTGGCTGATTGACATCCGAGGGAAGTAACCCTATATAATGAAACAAAACAAAAATCATTTTTCTCTAAAAATAGAACATGTTTGAAAACAATAAAGATTGCAGGGACAGTGTCTTTGCACCATAATTACTTTAGTAAGATGAAGTGACTTAAAGGGATTCTATAGCTCATTGAAGTGGTCTAGGTACAGTGTCCCACCTTTAACCTTGAGAATGTAATTTTTGCAGTTTTTAATAAAATGCAATCATTACCTTGCAGGGTTAACTCCTCCTCTAGCGGCTGTCTACCAGACAGCCACTAGAGGGACTTCCGGGTGCTTAGGCGACCTTTGGTCTTCTAAATGACGCTGGACGTGCTCATGCTATGCAGCATCACTGGAATCGTCATAGGAAAGCATTGAATAATATTTTCCTATGGGGAAATTCTAATCCGAGTGTGGCTATTAACCCCTTAACGACCGATGATGGTTCAGGACCTTCATCAGCAACATCCCCTTGAGGACTGATGACGGTCCTGAACTGTTATAATTACTTACC
This sequence comes from Pelobates cultripes, assembly GCA_933207985.1. NCBI lineage: Eukaryota > Metazoa > Chordata > Amphibia > Anura > Pelobatidae > Pelobates > Pelobates cultripes. The sequence goes on from OW240912.1 coordinate 344,006,446, forward strand.
CGATAGCCGCTGTTCCCCCTCCAGCAATCAGCATTGCTCCACGTCGGGGGGGGACTGCCTGACAGCCCAGACAGTACCCCCCTTGGCAAATTAGGCTCCCGCGGGCAATGTGATCACTGTAACAGAGTGGGCACATGGCCGCAATAGGTATCCAAGTATCTGCCTACAGGGGGACTGCCTCTGCTGACAGGCAGCCTCCCTGCTGCTGGAAAGTAAGTAACAAAATAATAATAATAATAATATATGTATATATGAGATATATATATACATATATTATATCTATATATAATATGTATTTATATCTTGTATATATATATATGAGATATATATATACATATATTATATCTATATATAATATGCATATATATCTTGTATATATAATGTCATACTAAGTGTATTTTTATTTAATATATATAAAAATACACTTATAATTAAATTACACACATATATATATAATATATATAATCACTATATATGTTGTGTGTATATATATATATATATAATTATAAAATATAAATAATAAGTAAATACAAATAAATAAAAAAAGTAAAAATAATAAAAAAAGTAAAAATAATAAAAAAAATATATATGTAATTTTATTGTAACTGTATTTTGATATTAATATATATATTTATATCAAAATACACTTAGAATGAAATTATATATATCTATGTATATGTAAATAGATAAAAATAATATGAAATATATTATATATATATATATCTATCCATATACATAATTACATAAATGATTTCATGAATATACATGTAGATTTTAAATATATAAATATGTATATATATTTAAATTCTACGTGCATATTTATGTAATATTTTTACATAATTAAGTAATTTTATTGATTGCAATTTGAGGAACCTGACAACCCAGGCCGAAAGTCCAGAGAATTTAATTTGCTAGCACTGTATTTAACCTTGTAACTTTGGATGACACCCAAAAACCTGTACATGGGGGGTACTGTTTTACTTGGGAGACTTTGCTGAACACAAATATTAGTGATTCAAAACTGTAAAACATGTCACAGCAATGATATTGTCAAAGAAAGTGATTTTTTTTTACTTTTTACACACAAACGGCACTTTCACTGATGATATCATTGTTGTGATATGTTTTACTGTTTTGAAACACTAATATTTGTGTTCAGAGAAGACTCCCGAGTATAACAGTATCCCCATGTACAGCTTTTATAGTGTTTTTTTTACAGGGTCAAATATAAGGCTTGATTTTCCATTTTTTCAATTTGCCAGATTGGTTATGTTGCCTTTGAGAGCATTATGGTAGCCCAGGAATGAGAATTACCCCCATAATAGGCATACCATTTGCAAAAGAAGACAACCCAAGGTATTGCAAATGAGGTATGTTCGGTCTTTTTTAGTAGCCACTTAGTCACAAACACTGGTCAAAATTAGTGTTCATATTTGTGTTTTACATTTTTAACACACAAATATAAATGCTAACTGATGACAAATAACAGTGTTACAATGTCACTATTGATACATTTTAAAAGTATATATTTTAAAACAGCAATGTCCTTCTTGTACTTATAGCCCTATAACTTGCAAAAAAAAGCATGTAAACACTGGTGTTTCTAAACTCAAGACAACATTTTGAATCTATTTAGCAGTTTTTTTTCATTAGTTTTTGTAGATGAGTAAAAGATTTTTCATGTAAAAGTAAAAAAACTTGTTTATTTCACTTTTTCCCCCATATATATATATATATATATATATATATATATATATATATTTTAAAGTAAGTTTTATATGACATAATACAAATAATGGTATGTAAAGAAAACGTTTCTTGTCCTGAAAAAATATATAAAATATATATAATTTGTATAAGAACAATAAATGAGACAGAGAGGAAAATTCACAAACACCACAAAAGTGGTCCTTAACCCCTTAAGGACAAACTTCTGGAATAAAAGGGAATCATGACATGTCACACATTTCATGTGGCCTTAAGGGGTTAATGTACAACATGGCCAAAACAGTCCGGTCCTTAGGGGGTTAAGAAGTAGTGATGGCGGATGCGAGCCAGCGCTGAGGGACATCGATGCTGGATCCAGGTAAATGCCAGTTTGTTTTCCTGGTATTATAGTTTCCCTTTAATGTGACACGTTAATGAGTGCTACAGTTCCACAATTGTCTATCTCTAGGTGATAAATTCACCCAAATATTCTTATTAATTATCTGTGGCCTAGCTATACCTGAAAGTATATGCCTCCTATGTGCTCACACAGAATTCAGGAAAAGTACTCAATCATAAAACTGTCCACCCTTTGCTTCCTAAATGTAATTGAAATGATTCTTGTCACCTTTGGTCCTTCCATATCTCCTGCTGAGTAATTGTTACCTTGCTAATTGCACTGTACATTACATATAGCCAGAACTAATTTCTGGCTTATTGTTTTGCTAATGTGACCCTCTGTCAGGGTTACTGTATATCACAGAAGCTCTTTGCCTACTAATCGAGAGGAATGTTTAAGTCCTCATTATTATTAATACATCTTTTCTATGATCGATCCTGGAACTAGTCTTCCAAAACTGCTGTCAATAAACATGCACTGCTTTGCTTTTCTATGTAGCAGAGAACTTGGGCGTGAGGTTGGAGTAATCCGTCAGATCCTTAGCAATGACAGAGTTTGACTCTTTACGTAACCCTAAAAGTTGTGATGTCACTTACTAAATTTCAAGCCCTTCAATGCATGACCCTATGTACTTTGATCTCAAATATACATCTTGTGAAGTATTTGTATCCTCTGCTATTTTGCCATTTCTGTAGAAGTCTAACAATAAAGCCTTGCCTTGTTATGCTAAATAAGCAAGAACAAAGAATAGCTGGTATATCTGCATATTGGTTTTTATGTGTCCTGAGTTGTGATTTAACCCCTTAAGGACCAAACTTCTGAAATAAAAGGGAATCATGACATGTCACACATGTCATGTGTCCTTAAGGGGTTAAGTAGAGTAATTCAGACCACTCGTGTACCCTGATGAAAATAGTCTTTAAATAGGTAGTTATTTGATCCAGTAAATTTCATTATCAGGATACTTCTGTTTATACTTTTTCTGAAAGGGACACTCCGGGACCAAAACAACTTAATCTAAATGAAGTTGTTATGGTGCCAGCAGGACCCTGGGAGGGGGGGGGCACTCTTACTTACAAGGTGTTAAACCGTTCTTAAACAGTAAGCAGAGGCTCTAAGCCAATCAGTGACCCCGCATTTACAAAACTGGCTTGGAAAGAAACGTACCTTCCAAGCCAGTTTTGTGAATGGGGAGTTACTGAATGGCTTAAGGTGTCAGCTGACCGCTTTTGGATAATCAGCGGTTCCCCTAGCCAGAAGCACTCCGCACTTCCTGAAAGTGAAATTTCAGAAGCTAGATGCTGCCAGTGGGGGAGTGGACATAGCCACTGGAGGAAACGAAAGTGGTTTAACACCTTGAGGTAAGAGTTCTCCTAAGGGCCTCCTGGCACCATAACAACTTCATTTAGATTAAGTTGTTTTGATGACTGAAGTGTCCCTTTAATTTCACAGTTGATCACATGCTAGCTTAATACTACAATATCAGGGACCCTCAAGGCTTTTTTATTCTTGTTAGTATAATGTACAAAGGGTACACTAAGGGATCACTACTTGTGAGCCAATCCTAGTTCCTTGATTATTGTAAAAGGAATTACTGTCTGTTGATTTAGTATATTCAGTTTGAAGTTGGCACTCCAAACACCATGTCAACACACCTTAGTATATGTCCTGGCAAGCCAGCCTTTGCCATACAATATATACCAAATAATTCTGTTTTTAAAAAATCAAGCTAAAATAGCAGATACTCAGCAGTAACTATCGAGCAGGGCCCAGCTTTCTTTCGATGCATTTTTCTCTCCTGCTGTTAGATGCCGGCAGGAGTTCTGTAGAGAAGTAAGATTTTAGAACCTGTAATGATTGAGTCAGTTTCAAATAAGTCAATATAAGAAACTCTTTCATGCGTTGAATTCATATGAAATGGATTCACTTTGAAAAAGTCACAGATAGGTAGATACTATTTTGCGCAATGAACAATAGGGTTTATCTACTACATTTGGATTTTTTGAGGTTTGACGTGGGAATAGCAGTTAAGCTTAAAACTGTAGCTGGATTTCAATATGTTTGCAATTTACTTATTTACTGTTTCTAAAAAAAAATTTTTTAAAAAACCCTTTCACTTCTGTTCTACCCAACAAATTGCACTATTGAAGTAGATTCCATTAATATTGACAACATCTTAAGGTAATTTCTATCTAGTTTGGGGATTTAACAATAAAGACATTCCTCTGAACTTTATCTTTAACCAGTTGATGCCAGTCCACGCCATCCTGAAAACAGTGTGCTTTTATGCGGTTAGGACAGCATGGAATGTCCTGTAGTCATGGCATGAGCAGGGTTAAATCGCTGCTTACCCCAGAGAGACTCAGGTTTTAAATGATAGATACAGACTGACAGATGAGCCATATGCAGAATATAAGTGCTGCTTACACTCATTTAAATCCATTTAAATCACAATGGCTGAGCAATTGCCCTCAGCTTGCCCTACTAAACAGAAAGAGAGAAAGAGACCCCGAGAATCTGAAGAGACATTGATAGGATCTCCCTGCATGCACAACACTGGCAGTAATCACTGTGTGATCGGCAGGGACATCATGCAGGAGCTGCAGCATGCAAGTGAAATCTTCCTCTCATGCTGCAATCACACAGTAAGCAGGCATAGGTAACCTTCGGCACTCCATATGTTTTGGACTACACCTCCCATGATGCTTTGCCAGCATTATGGGTGTAAGAGCATTATGGGGGATGTAGTCCACAACATCTGGAGTGCCGAAGGTTGCCTATCCCTGCTAGCGTATAGACTTCTTCCTTTACAGAATATTAAAATATACTACACTCTCAGTCCCTGTGTTCTCTCCGTTTTATCATTACATTTATCACTTAATAAATATTAGGGTGCCACACCAACCCCCTTGCTATATTGAGTTTCATTTTTAGATGTATTTTGTTCTGAACAGTAATTTGTCCGGATTAGGGCCAATTGGGTGTTTGGTCAAATTCCTGAACACTGGGTCTAAATGTAGCTGAATCAAACGAAACATCCAATGTACAAACATGTTAATTTTGATTTAAGATTTTGAATGCAATCTGGAGTGGCAAAATAGATGATTGATGGAAATGAATGAAGATTGATGGCTAGGGACAGTCACTAAATGTTAATTCTTTTCACAGATCAAGTGAAAAGCGAGCAATAGAGGGAAAAAAAGGAGGAGCAGTTAAACTATATTTATATACAGTGGGACCTTGGTTTACGAATTTAATGCGTTCTCCGGGACGTTTCTTATTGCGAAACATTTGTAAACCGAAACGCGGTTTCCCATAGGAATGCCTTGAAAACCAATTAATCCGTTAATTCTGGAGGTCAGAAAAAAGTCAAAATGAGCTGGCATGGAAACCAACCCACAATGCAGAACACACAATAAAAGGCATGCATACAACGAAGCTCAGCTCCCTACCTTTCCACCGCTTGAGAAATGCACCAAAAAGTCCCAAAACAACTGCAAACAATTTCCAGAATGGCTCCAAAACTCGATGCAAAATCTTCTCCAACACCTCCACACTCGATGCCACCCAGAGACTTGCTTTGTATTGCGAAAAAAATTTGTAAACCGAGGCATTATTTTCAATGGATTTTCATTTGTAAACCGAAAATTATGTTAACCGAGGCGTTTATAAACCGAAATTTTTCGGTTTGGTTCGGCAGTCATAAATTCGTGACTTCGGCAATTCAGCACTTCGACACTTCTGCAACTTCGGAACTTGTCTTGCAGCCGCTTGGTAGATAACTCCTTAATTCCCACGGTATTAGGGAGCTATCTACCAAAAGGCTGAAAGACCTAAATTGGTCTTTCAGCCACATTTACTAATACTAAGTAAAAATTGCTTAGTATTAGTAAATTTTGCATGTCTAGTAAACAGTGAGCAGCCTGCTCACTGTTAAAAAAAATACAAAAAACCCTGAGCGGCGGGTGGGGGCCCTAAAGTAAAATAATGGGGGGGACCTATTGTCCTCCCCCTAGGCCATCACCCCTGGGGTGGGGGCCCTAAATTAGGATAAGGGGGGGGACCTAATGTCCTTCCCCCTGGCCCCCACCCCTGAGCAGTGGGAGGGGCCCTAAATACTAATTAGGGGGGACCTAATGTCCTCCCCCTGGCCCCCACCCCTGAGTGGTGGGTGGGGGCCCTAAATTAGCATGGGGGGACCTAACGTCCTCCCCCCTGGCCCCCACCCCTGAGCGGTGGGTGGGGGCCCTAAATACTAATTGGGGGGGAAGGCATATATATGAAGGAAAACATAAAACAACAAATAGAAAAAAAACTAAGAAAAAACTTATAGTATAGTATTTAACCCCTTAAGACCGGAGGGTGTACTATTACGCCCTATTTTAGGCGGCTCTAAATGCCGCCGGGCGTAATAGTACGCCCTCCGGTCTTTCATTACTTACCCGGTGGCGATCCCACGCCGGCGATCACGGTTGGGGGGACTCCCAGGGACCCCCCTGCAGCAGATCTTCCTCCTGCAGCCCCCCCCAGCCATGTGAGAGTGAGGTTCTTGCGAGGACCTCACAATCACATGGGCAGGATAGCTGGCTGCAGCATTGCCAGCAGGAGGGCTGCCCGTAATGACAGGTAGTCCCCCTGCTGGCTGGAAATAAAATTAAATAAAATTAATAAAAGTTAAAAAGTGTAATAAATAAATAAATATATACTTAGATTATATATATATATATATATATATATATATATATATATATATATATATGTTATTTCATTCTAACTGTATTGTGATATTAATATATTTATATCAAAATACACGTAGAACGAAATAATATATATATATCTATATACATAAATATATACGTATATATCACTATATATATACACCTATATATAAATAAAAATATTTAAAAAAAATTATATATATATATATACATATATATTCACATACGTATATATATATACATATACTAATTCTACATATATATTTATGTAATATTTTTACATAATTAGATATCTTAATTAATTACAATTAGCGGGACCTGCCTGACAACCCATGCCGAAAGTAAAGGGAATTTAATTTGCTAGCACTATATTTAACCCTATAACTTTCCAAGACACCATAAAACCTGTACATGGGGGGTACTGTTCTACTCGGGAGACTTCGCTGAACACAAATATTAGTGTTTCAAAACAGTAAAATGTATTACAACGATGATATCACCAGTAAAAGTGAAGTTTTTTGCATTTTTCATGCACAAACAGCACTTACACGGACGATATTATTGCTGTGATACTTTTTACTGTTTTGAAACACAAATATTTGTGTTCAGCGAAGTCTCCCGAGTACAACAGTACCCCTCATGTACAGGTTTTATGGTGTTTTCAAAAGTTACAGCGTCAAATATAAGGCTTGTGTTTCATTTTTTCACATTAAAATTCGCCAGATTGGTTACGTTGCCTTTGAGACCCTATGGTAGCCCAAGAATGAAAATTACCCCTATGATGGCATACCATTTGCAATAGTAGACAACCCAAGGTATTGCAAACAGGGTATGTCCAGTCTTTTTTAGTAGCCACTTAGTCACAAACACTGGCCAAAATTGGCATTTTTTGCATTTTTCACACAAACAAATACTAACGCTAACTTTGGCCAGTGTTTGTGACCAAATGGCTACTAAAAAAGACTGGACATACCCCATTTGCAATACCTTGGGTTGTCTACTATTGCAAATGGTATGCCATTATGGGTGTAAATTTCATTCCTGGGCTACTATACAGTCTCAAAGGCAACATAACCTATCAATTTCAAATATAACGTGCTACATTTGACCCTGTAACTTCCCAAAACACCATAAAACCTGTACATAAGGGGTACTGTTTTACACGTGAGACTTTGCTGAATACAAATATGTGTATTTTATTGCAGTAAAAGCAAACTGTATTATGACATTGACAGTTAAAATGTCATGTAGAACTAAAAAAAAAAAAAAATTCTTATTTTCTCCCATTTTTTCATAATAAATTATGTTTCACAGCTAAATATTTGATATTAAATGAAATCCCTTTTCCCCCTGAATAAAATGATATATAATAAGGGTGCGTGCATTTACTATGAAAGAGGTGAATTACGGTTGGACAGACATGTAGCGCAAATGCCAGGTTTTGTTTACATTTTGTTTCGTTCACAACGTGTACATTTGGCTCCGTCCTTAAGGGGTTAATATAATATTAAAAAATACAAAAACAATAAGACAGACACTCACATAGGAAAAAGTACAAATGAAATTGTGTTAAAAATGCATTATCCACTAGAAGGCTACTTAACTCTTATATACATTGCAGGTTTGGGAAATCTTTCAATTCGCAATTTTCACATGTTGGTAAAGTTTTTGACTTCCTGAATGAGGATGAAACAAGTCGAGCAAACAGCTATTTTGGGGAACGACCCCAAGGGAACTCTGGCGAATGCAAAGTGAACTGCGAGTGAATTCAATTCTTTCAGTACATATGTGCACTTTACCAACATGTGAAAATTGTGAATTGAAAGATTTCCTAAACCTGCAATGTATACAAGCGTTAAGTGGCCCCCTAGTGGGTAATGCGTTTTTAGCACAATTTTATTTGTACTTTTTGCCTTACGAGTGTCTGTCTTATTGTTTTTGTATTTTTTAATATTGTGTTAAATACTATACTATAAGTTTTTTCTATTTGTTGTTTTATGTTTTCCATCATATTTATGCCATCCGAGAGTGTTTCTATCTCAACCTTATAAGCCTTTTAAGGTAATACATTATAGCACGTGTGTACTTTACCGCCGTGTGTATACACTCTGCACTTAATTATTTGCCCCAACAACATATTTTTGTTTTGATATATGTTATATTTGGAACTGTGAGAGGTAGTTCTGCCTTTAGACAGCAATTTGTTGTTGTTTTCACTGTTTCACTTTTTCAAGTTTGCACTTTTTTCCACTTTGTTCATCTCAATGTCGAAGGGGTGAGTTGGTTGTCAATTACCCAGTGCCTACTGACTTTTTCCTTTAATTTTTCAAAACACCCATTTTTCAAATTAAATTACTCCTGCTTCCCTCTTTTAACCTCTTAAGGTCTGAGCCAAATGTACAAGTTTTGATGAAAATAAAACGTAAACAAAACTTGGAATATGTCTGTTCAACCGTAATTCACCTCTTTCTTATTAATTGCACCCACACTTATTATATATCATTTTATTCAGAAGAAATGGGGATTTCATTTATCATCAAATATTTAGCTATGAAACATAATTTCATATGAATAAAATAGAAAACAATGTGAGAATATAAGATTTTTTTGATTTTTTTTAGTTCTGCATGACATTTTAACTGTGAGTGTAATAATACTATTAGCTTTTACTGCAATAAAATACACATATTTGTATTCAGCGATGTCTCAGGTGTAAAACAGTACCCCCTATGTACAGGTTTTATGGTGTTTTGGGAAATTACAGGGTCAAATATAGCGTGTTACACTTTTCAGTTTTTTCACATTGAAATTCGCCAGATTGGTTACGTTGCCTTTGAGACCGTATGGTAGCCCAGGAATGAGAATTACCCCCATGATGGAATACCATTTGCAATAGTAGACAAGCCAAGGTATTGCAAATGGGGTATGAAACACAAGCATTATATTTGACTCTTAAACTTTTGAAAACACCATAAAATCTGTACATGAGGGATACTGTTATACTCAAGAGGCTTTGCTGAACACAAATATTAGTGTTTCAAAACCATAAAATGTATCACAACAATTATATCGTCAGTGTAAGTGCCGTTTATGTGTGAAAAATGCAAAAAACTTAACTTTAACAGATGATATCATCATTGTAATACATTTTACTGTTTTGAAACAATGAAAAACAACAAATAGGTGAAACACTAATATTTGTATTCAGCGAAGTCTCCCAAGTAAAACAGTCCTCCCCATGTAAAGGTTTTATGGTGTCTTTGAAAGTTACAGGGTTAAATATAGTGCTAGCAAATTAAATTCTCTGGACTTTCTGCCTGGGTTATCAGGCAGGTCCTGCAAATTGGGGTAGTGAATTCATGTATACCTGGTTTTATATCTAGTATCACAGGCAGCCACGATCAGTCCGTCAATTCTTTTTTTAACAGCAATGTTGCTATTTCTACTGTTTATTCTAGCGGGCTTGACAGTATGTATCTGTTGGGTATCTATATAACGAACGTAATCCCATAAACAGTTACACAAGTGGCAAGTTTGTTGAATAGTATTTAACAGGTTATTTTCACCCCTCATAGTTACAGGAGTAACACAGCACTATCTGAGTAACTAGGCAGCAGCATCACATTAGATTTTGTTGCTAGCTTGCCATACATTTGATACTTTGATGTAAATGCTGTGTTAGATTAGAATCGCTGTCTATGATATTTGTATTTTCATGTTTTTCAGACATTGACACTGAATATAACATTAAAGTCAGGAGTCTGATCTGACATTAATTACCATAGACATCAGGGAGGTACAGCTATTAAGCTGTAGAGATTTATGTATTGATCGTTTTTTTGACTTTTTTCTGGTAAATTCACAAACATTTTTTATTGATATTATCTCATTCAACCTAATTTCCAGTTACTATTCACACATCTGGAGTGTTTCTTCAGATATGTGAATTTATTATTTTTTCTTCGAGGTCCTGCAAATTGTAATGAATAAAATGACTTAATTATGTAAAAATATTACATAAATATATATGTAGAATTTAAATATATATATAATTATTTTTATTTATGAAAAGGTATCTATATAGTGATATATACATATATTTATGTATATAGATATATATATATATACAAAATACAGAATCCAGCGCACTCGCTTATTCACTAAACAATGATTTAAAATCTTAGAGATTGTAATAGTTTTATTTAAAAACACCTCACGTAGGCAAAAAATGATGGGGGTTTAGTTACATTATATGATCATACATTGCATAAGCCTGCCAACTACGTCAAAGTACCCCATATTCGACAGGTCCTATCCTAGTAGCAGCCTAATGCTTGCTCTTATGAGATTAATCCACTTACTTGGAAAATACTTCCTTACTGGGACTCTCTGCAAGTCAAGGCTAAATATCGTCATGGAATGAGGCACCTGTAACAGGGAGGGGTGCAAAACCAATGAGTTGGCCTGGGACTCCCAAATATATAAAAGAAACCAAGAGGGCTGCACTCACCTGAACATGCATACATTTTAGGGTGCTACTGGTGCCAAAATATACAGAATACAGAATCCAGCGCACTCGCTTATTCACTAACCAATGATTTCAAATCTTAGAGATTGTAATAGTTTTATTTAAAAACTCCTCACCTAGGCAAAAAATGATGGGGTTTTAGTTACATTATATGATCATACATTGCATAAGTCTGTAGACGAAGCACACGTTGCAAGACTTAGCTATGTAAAATGAAATCACTATAATGATAGGCATTTGTAAATAAGTGGGAATGGCTCAAGCAGTAACAGGATTAATGTCATTTGAAATTCTTTTTATTCACTGCCAGATTTTAGAATGCTTTTATACATTTTGAAAGCACTTTGAAGGGAGAAATTAGTTGCCAATTGGATCTCAGCTGATGACACTTCAAGTATCAAAATAAAGCACACTGTGACCCACTATAGTGAGACTGAACTTGCAGAAGGCTATATGGTCCATCAGTTGCCAACATTTGTAAGCATTGTTAATTCAGAATGTTCCTTGCAACAGAAAACAGGGTTCCTTGTACATGACAATGGCTGCATAGGTAATGAGAAACTGAGTAGACAGCACACTCTTTTAATCTGAGTAGCTCTGGGAGTCAGTAGTATGAGACACATTATGTTCAGACAGGTACACTATGGTAATTTCAGAGGCAATAGTCTCCTTTTTGGTGCTTGCTGCTTCACTTGCTCCCAAGAAACTGCCAAGAGCTCCTGCCAAAAATGCATATGCTTTACTGTGCTGAGTTGTGGTTGTGCTGTTGCTGGTAGTAGCATACATGCCCGGATCAGTCTTTAAATCTTCCTCTACCATTATGCCTCAATTTTGCTGAAAAGCATGAACCCTATCCCTCCAGTATTTCAGTCTTTTAGATCAGCGTAGTGTCAGTTTCCCCTTAATCCTATGATCACACTTGGGAATATACCATTAGTTCAGAGCAGTTATGAAATCTTTTGCGAATACCAGCTTTGAGTACATCTCTCTCAGTCTTTCTCAGTATAAAAAGTAGAGTGCTTACTGCCACATTGGTCTTGTTTGCTGCCAGAAACAACTTCCCTGTTTTCCAGGAAGGCATCTTGCTTATGGGGTGGGTTAACAAGGACATGACCTTTCTAAAACTGGCACTTTGTTGAGTAATGGAAATGTGTTGGTAGTGGTGGTGGGTTCCGTGGTAACAGCAATCACAATGGGTGAACTACTTGTGGCAGTATAGCAGATATTATTACAACCGTCTCCATTGGATGAGGCAAGCAGTGCACACTAGTTAGAGAACATGATGAAAAATAATGACCAGATTCACCATCACAAAAAGCGTATTGCTCCTAGTGAGATGTTGGTCTCTACAGGTCCAGGACGGCAAAGGGTAATGTAGTTAATCCATTTCTGATTACCCGATTAATATATGGCTGTGTAAACATTATGCACTGATAGCCTATTGGTGCTATCCTTGAAACCTATTAAGCACAAACCTCCATGGGAGGTTTTATGTAAATTAAATTTAGGACATTGAATGAGACACTATGAGGTACAGCCCCACAAACGGCTGATCTTAATTCGGTTAATGAACCTTAGGGTATTTAAATGGAATCCCTGATGAGAGAGCTCACTTTGCCCCTGACGACGGTGTTATAATACGCTGAAACACGCGTCGGGCTCGACTTATATTATTTATTTTTAATTATGCACTTTATCACTTGTTCAGGTAGGCACTAGCTTTGTGCGGTGCCGAGGTATTAGGGACAGGTGAGGTACTCTATGGGGTATGGTGGTTATGGTGGGAATGAAGCAGTGATTATCATAATCATTTGATGAGTGTTTTTCTGTTTGTCTCTGATATCCATTTATTAACCTTCAATTGGCTGAAGTCTAGGAGTTGTTTTCTTTCTGGAAGAGATACAGACTATCCCCCTTCTTGTGTCCCCTATCACCTCTCATTATGTTCTGTGTAATAGTAGGGTATCCCTCTTAAGTGGAACGCTTCATCTGTCTCCTAGGGTTGATTCCCTTATACCTGATATGTAGATATTTGTTCCTATTTAGGACCCCTTACAAGAGATGGCAGCTCTATGCCTAAAGGATTAAGAAAGGTTTTATATATATTTTTAGCTCTATGCCTAAAGGAATAATAAAGGTTTTATATATATTTTTTGGCTTGTTTGCTACTAATCTATTTTAGGTTGCACTAATTCCTATACACCTACCTCCATTTGGAGTAGGTGCCTTGGATATTGTTCTCCTCCCTTTTCTATTTCTATTAATTAGGGTTACCCCCTGCTATACTAGTGCAACCAGGTGACCTCTCTTTTTTAAATTAAGGGATATGGTTCTAGGTCTCCCCTAGCCTATGCTTCTGGCTGGTGGAAGATTTTACTTTACCTATCCCAGGGTTAATATCTTTCTTTATTACTATCACTAAATTACCTCTTCACAAATCCCCTGGGCCTGATGGCTTTACGAACCTTTTGTCATGCTCCTGAGCAGGTCAGAGAGGAGACGATTGCAAGGGTTATTGGTTAAAACTGTATTTGTCGTATTAGACATAACAAATTTACTGAAATAAAGAATAAAGGGCAGTCTGCCACAAACAGGATACTTTGAGAAAAACAGGGTTTAGGTGAAATGCCACAAACAAGATCTTTAGAAAGTAAATGAATAAAGTCTTTTGTATACAAGCAGGCTTGAAGTTATAGCAAGTAGTTAAGGATTTCCAGGATACTTTGCAATGCAGCTAGTTATAGGTAAATACCTTTTAGGATAAAGCAATACAGAATCATGCAGAATTGCAGAGGTTGAAACAGGTAGGTATATTCCAAAATAATATAATGCAGGTTGCTTACGAGATCATGCAGTGATGCAGCAATAGAAGTAGTTAATATTCTTCAATTAAGGCAATATGCCACAAATCAGGATTCTTGAAAGCTGATAAGGAAAGTCTTTCGGTAAGATGTAATTCAGGCAAGTTCAGGATGAAGTAATGCAGGTTAGTGCCTTTCAGTATGAGGAACTGCAGATGAGTACAGGATGAGGCACTGCAGGTAAGTTCTCTACAGAATTAAATAATGTAGATAAAATACAGGATATTACCAGGAACAGAGATTCTTTATCAGAGCATAGACTTCAATGTCAAGGCACTGTTGTGTGCCGGGAGTAGACTTATCAAGCCTCCTAATCAGGGCCGGATTAACATAGGGGCTGATGGAGCTGCAGCTCCAGGCCCAGGCCCAGGCCCATAAAAAAAACCTTTTTTTTTTTACTTATTTTTTTTTTACACGCTACTCTTAGGTTTGCAACCTGACTGATATTTTATGTATTTATTTGAGGCTTGCTGGCCGTGCCTGTATTGCAGAAATACCGGCAATACAAATGCAGATATTTTTCTCAGTATAAACAGAGATTACTCTGCAATACCAGCACCAGCCAGTAGGGGTCACTGTGTGTGGAGAGAGGCAGGGATAGGAAGTTACAGCATATCCCTCCCTGCCTCTCTCTACTCACTGATCCACAGGGGAGCAGCTACACAGCACAAAGAGTCCAGACAGCAGCTCCCAGCCTGCAGAGACAGCCTACAGCTCAGGTAAGTGAAGAATGGGTGGAAAGGCAGCAGGGAGACATGGGGACACTGAGAGACTAGGGGACACATGAGGACACTGGGAAACATGGGGACACTGGGAAACATGGGGACAGCCTACAGCTCAGGTAAGTGAAGAATGCGTGGAAAGGCAGCAGGGAGACATGGGGACACTGAGAGACTAGGGGACACATGAGGACACTGGGAAACCTGGGGACACTGGGAAACATGGGGACGCTGAGACACATGGGGACATGGGGATGCTGAGACACATGGGGACACTGTGAGGCATAGGGACATTGGGAGACATATTGTGACATGGAGACACTAGGGACACAGTGTTTCCATGTCTCCCAATGTCCCCGTGTCTCCCAGCCAGTGTCCCTAGTGTCTCAGTGTCCCCTAGTCTCCCAGTGTCTGTGTCCCCATGCCTCTTAGTTTCTCAGTGTCCCCATGTCTCTATGTCTCCCAGCCAGTGTCTCAGTGTCCCCATGTCTCCCAGTGTCTGTGTTCCCATGTCTCTCAGTGTACCCAGTGTCCCCATGTCTCCCAGTGTCCCCAAATGTCTCAGTGTCCCCATGTCTATGTCCACAAGTGCCCCCATGTATCCTAGTGTCCCAGTTGTCTTTGTCCCCATGCCTCCCAGACAGTGTTCCTAGTGTCTCAGTGTCCCCATGTCTCCCAGTGTCCCCTAGTCTCCCAGTGTCTGTGTCCCATGTCTCTCAGTGACCCCAGGTGTCTTCGTGTCGCCACATGTCTCAGTGTCCCCATGTCTCCCAGTGTCTGTATGTTTGTCTCTGTGTCCCTAGTGTCTGTGTCCCCCTTTCTCCCAGTGTCTCCATGTCTGGATCCACAAGTACCCCATGTCTCCCAGTGTCCCCAAGTGTCTCAGTGTCACTGGATCGCTCAGTGTTCCCATGTCTCACTGTGTCCCCATGTCTCTCAGTGTCCCCAAGTATCCTAGTGACACAGGACAGACTGAGACATTGGGACACTGAGGGAAATGGGGACACAGACACTGGGAGACTAGGGGACTGGACGACATGGGGGCACTGACACTGTGATACATAGGGACACTGATGCCAGGCTGGCCTTCCAATTATTTGGACAGACATGCCCCCTTTTTGAGCATGTTTGCCCCTTTTGGCTGTTCTGGTCACGTGATTCGCATCAGTGGCCCACCCTTTTACCCCGCCCATTGACTTCCTGCTTCAATGGACACTGCTGTTAGGGGGTATGGATTTACTTGATAGATGAAAGCATAAATTAGAGGAGATTAGCATAGAGTATGTGTTTTCTTATAGCTGCATCCTTTGAGTTTCCCTCCAACACCATCCCCATCAGATACATGACGCTTGAGAGGTATGACTGTATTAGTGTTTTTGGTCGATAAGATTCTGTAATTAGGCCCGATCATAATTGTCAGCACCAGGACCACTGGGCTCTTAATCTGGCCCTACTCCTAATTAGTTAATCCAGGTGAGGTTATTAAGGTGAGTGAATAGATTAGTGGCTAGGGAGGCCACTAGAAGAGAAAATCATGAAGTTCACTTTAAAGGGCCAGTAATAAACGAACAAGTTTTACATGTCAGTTTTGAAACCTGACACCTCTATTACTAGACATTTTCTGATGTCCTGACTCCCCACCTCACACAACTCCTTAACCACTGCTTTGTCACTGGTAATATGCCATCTGACATGCTACAAGCACACATTTCGACGCTACCAAAACTGGGAAAACCGGCTATAGTCTGCCAGAATTTTAGACCTATATCTCTTCTTAATTGCGATATGAAGGTGTATGCTAAAATTCTGGCCGACAGACTAAAGACTATACTAACGCACATAGTACATAATGATTAATCAGGCTTCATTAAACACAGGCAGGGATAGGACAACACAAGGAAGATCCTAAATGTCCTCGCCCATATGGAAACACACAAACTAGAAGGCCTTCGCTTAGTGCTGGACGCAGAGAAGGCCTTTGACAGGTTGAACTGGCAATATATGGAACAGGTAGGGAAATGGTCCTTTTTAAATTTGGCTTTCCCACTTCATTTGTGAAAGGAATCCTAGCCCTATACTCGAACCCATCAGCTAGAGTCACTAATGCAGGCTTCTTGTCGAATCCCTTCTTTATTACTAGTGGCACACGCCAGGGATGACCACTCTCACCCCTACTGTTTGTACTTTGCCTCAAACCACTGGCATATGAAATCCGAACCCACACTGACATTGTAGGGATCCCTATAAAGAATGCCAAATACAAACTATCGATGTTCGCAGATGACGCCCTTATCTCTATGTCGCAACCGCGATCATTACCACATTTCCTACACACCCTAGACGAATACAGCAAAATATCTTATTACAAATTGAATCAAGTGAAAACTCAAGCACCCTCACTACGACTACCGACTTCACTCATACAATCACTGAAAGATAAATTCTCCTTTGACTTGAGACACACACAACTCACAAATCTTGGAGTATAGATAGCGACTCCATACAGATGTATTACTACGTTCAACCTCTTCCCCCTTCCACAAACATGCAAACAGATACTCTACAAATGGAAAGACGTTATGGTATCATGGTTAGGGTCAATGTAATTAAGATGATGATTCTTCTGAAATTATTGTATGTCTTTAGAGTGCTACCGATACCCCTCTCAACCTCACTAGGCAAACAAATCCCAAATTTCAAGAAATCTCACATACCCCTGACTCTCCTCCAAACCCGGTCAAGACAGGAGGCCTTGGTTTCCCTAATATTATGAACTATCAGAGAGCTGCAATACTTGAGATAGCAGTTAAGTTACCTGGAAAATAGTTACAGCCCCAGTGGATCAGCAGTTGACTATATGTGGACTCCTAAGCACTTAAGAGACAAAAACTGTGCACTACTCCTCCTCACTAAATATTCAGTTCACACATGGGACCCCTCCACTGCCCACAAGTGGCCACACTCAAATTCTCACCATGGGTACCTCTCACGGCGCTTAATTCCATATCTCCATGGCTGTCTCTGAACAGTTGGAAAGAACTAGGTGTTACCCGTATCATTGATCTATGTAGAACGGGGATAATAATACCTTTCGCAGAACTACAAACCACGTATAACCTACATTCTTCCTATATTTTCCCATATGTTCAACTAAAGAGCATACTCGGAGACCGAGTGGCACATTTCACACAACATACATCTAACCTTGCCCAGGATCTACTCGCACTGTACGACCAATGTCACAAAGCTCCAGTCAAATCCAAAAACTCTGTCCTTGGGTTATGCTGCCTTGAGGACCCACCCTCCTACACAAGAGTTTAAATATAGAATTCAATGGGAAAAGGAATGCCCGCACACCTTCAGGGTATGACATCCTGTTATTCTCATATTGAGGTCCCATAAAAAACTTCTGTACCGGTGGTATCTCACACCTGACACAATCCACAAAATATACCCATTCTCCTCCGATAATTGCTGGAGATGTGGACGGACCAGGGGAGCCATGACCCATATATGGTGGGAATGCCCAGACATCACTCTATTATAGACAGAAGTCCAGAAATTATGTGTAATACTGGGACTCCAACAGGTTTCATTCACACCCAGGTTAAGCTTCTTTCTCATAACCCATGTTAATGTCCCTCCTTCGGACAGGCATTTACTGGTAATAATACACAGGGCGACACAGGGCTAGACTGACTGTTGACTAATGAACATAGGGTGATTGACTCAGCACACTGGTATGTTCCGTTACAACGGAGACATAGTGGCCACCGGCCTAACCCATGCTGCCCTGCCTCCGCAAAGCTTCAGTAATGCAGGCTACCATGAATAAAAGCCACACAGTGCAAATACCCAGTAAGGTTCTAACCTACTGGACCTACTACTAATGCAAAAGGGTTTATTGTATAACCGAATACTAAAGCCTGTCTTTGTAGCCTTTACCTTCATGTATGGATAGCCAATTAATGTGTAACCTCTGTTAGTGCATATCGAAATGCTTGATTTGTGTTCCCCTGTTTCCTCTTTTATTTTCTGTACCCCACATACCACAACTTTTTCAATAAACTAGGAATTGAAAAAAAAAGTGTTGCATATTATATAACTAACTCCTGTCTCCCAAGTGCCATTATTAAAGGACCACTCTAGGCATCCAGACCACTTCAGCTTAATGAAGTGGTCTGGGTGCCAGGTCCCTCTAGGATTAACCCATTTTTTTTATAAACATAGCAGTTTCAGAGAAACTGCTATGTTTATAAATGGGTTAATCCAGCCCTCAAAGCCTCTAGCTAAATAAAGCAGTTTTAGTGTATAGATCATTCCCCTGCAATTTCATGGTTAAATCACTGTGTTTCTGTTTATGCAGCCCTAACCACACCTCCCCTGGCTGTGATTGACAGAGCCTGCATGAAAATGTGAAAACTGGTTTCACTTTCAAACAGATGTAATTTACCTTAAATAATTGTATCTCAATCTCTAAATTGAACTTTAATCAGATACAGGAGGCTCTTGCAGGGTCTAGCAAGCTATTAACATAGCAGGGGATAACAAAATTTTAATTAAACAGAACTTGCAATAAAGAAAGCCTAAATAGGGCTCTCTTTACAGGAAGGGTTTATGGAAGGCCGTGCAAGTCACATGCATGGAGGTGTGACTAGGGTTCATAAACAAAGGGATTTAACTCCTACATGGCAGAGGATTGAGCAGTGAGGCTGCAGGGGCATGTTCTATACACCACAACTGCTTCATTAAGCTAAAGTTGTTCAGGTGACTATAGTGTCCCTTTAATTATGTTCCTATATATACTATTTGTATGTACTGTGGTGTTGGCTTGATAAAGACCTCATTTGAGGCTCAAAACATTGGTGCTGATACTTCATACAGTGAAGCTTCAATAAATTTGCCATCTTATCACACTTAAATATACTTACTAATTATGGGTATAGTGACCAAAAAATATGTCATGTATAATAATACACAGAAAGAAAAAGAGTAAACATCCACCAAGTAGACTGGCACTAATGCATATTGAAAAAAATGGAAATAACATATATTAGTGAATCAAGTCTGTAGTGAGGTTAACAAAAACAAACCAAAATAAAACAAGATTCTGACCAAAGGAAATTTACCTTAGCAGATAATATGTTCTAAGAAGCTTCTACAGGGTCATTCTCACTTTGTTAGTAATTATTCTTGACTGACTGACAATCTCATAGGTGATATTAATTATACTTATGAGAAATACTTTTCTTGCGCAGGGTTAGATGTAGAAAAGAACCATTTTATTATGTTAACCAAATCAGCTTCAAAGGCTGTTCGAGCAATGGCTGAACAAATTAGACATGGCAATCAGAAAACCATAAGGGATTTACTTGGCCCTCACATGTCTTTCTTAGAACTAACCCTGCTTTCCTCAATAATCGTCAGTCATTCCACTAGGGTAGAGATAAAACACAATCAGCAGCGGGTACACTGCTTTACCCTAGGGGAAGCAGAAAGAGAATCAGAGCGAGAGATAGGAGAAGGTAGGATAAAAGGTGCTAGCTTTTATTTTTACCACTTTCTTTCAGAAAAAAAAGTATATTCATTTTTCTCTGCCAATGTCCTACTTTTTGAAACTAATTCATCTTTAAGGAAATTCACTCCATTCCTTTTCATGATGAACTCAGACATTCTTTTTCATTTGCAACATGTCTGTAAAGGGCCAGAGCTTCCTTTCTCAAATTTACCAGTGCATTGGGAACAAGGTCTTAGACTTAATATTCCAGCTGCACTGGATTTTCTAATGCTTTTCGAGTGATTTATAAAATGAAATTGGCTTTTGAGTTTTTGTAGCAATTTTGTGTAGCTTATCAAACTATTGCTGTAAGCCAGGAGATAATGTCAGCGATCAAGGTGTACAACAAAAAAGCTTAGCAAACATAAAAGACCACAGAAAACATAAAGGAATGAGGATTATATGGTATTCAGTATTTTTGTTCGTGCAGGCTTGAAAAACAAAAATAGACCATTGCCAGCATCAAATCATTTTGGACAGTGATCCTCATTTTTCTGGAAAGACTGAGAGAGACATTAGAGTGACCACTGCTAGTTGCAGAAATTTCACGATAAAGTACATATGCAACACAGTATCTGTGTTATCTTCCTGTCCACAGGGGAGTACCAGTTTTTAGCACTTATAATGTGTATTTTGGAGTTTAGGTAGGCTGATGATAGGATTTAATATCAGGAGCCTTGGTCAGTCTCCACAGTAGTCCAGTCTGCCTCCTATGCTTGGTAGCAGAGCTGGAGAAACAGTTATAGAGAGTGTGAAACTCAGTGTTGCCCCAGTTCCTCCAATGTGGGTCTGGACAGGAAGCTGAAGGGATTACTTCTCATCTACTCACTAATAACCTCTCACACAGGAAGTGCCTTGCAGTACGAGTATGGAAAGCATTGATATATGTACACGGTAAAAGCTCCTGTATTTCTGTTATCATTCATAGAAGGCTGGCTGGACTACAGAAGACATAGGATGGGTGAGTACTTTGCAAATATCCCTTCAAACTCCATATGGCCTATATAAATATACTGTGATGCTAACTCCCCTCAAACCTTAAACCCCCTTTACCCTACTTACTTCTAAACTTTATCTTTAACCCTATGTGAATATGTAAGTTTATGCAGTTATGTAAATGCAAACACCAGGGCACTGCAAATTTACCTGCTGTTTATTTATACCTTAAGCTATGGAAATATTTACTTGAAACTATTTATATAAACAACAGATTCAGGTGAAGTATTTAAAGGATCACTATAGTGTCAGGAAAACAAACTCGTTTTCCTGACACTATATCATCCTTAGGACCTCCCCCCCCCCACCCTCAGGGCCCCCCTCCCTTTGCGCTGAAGGGGTTAAAACTGCTTCAGTTACTTACATTAATGCAGCGCAGGGCTCCCTCAGCGCTGGCGACCTCTTTCGGATCCAGCGTCGCTGAGGCGCCTCTAGCGGCTGTCAGGAAGACAGCCACTAGAGGTTGGATTAACCCTGCTATGTAAACATCTGAAGGGTTAAAAGCTGGGGGACCTGGCACCCAGACCACTTCATTGAGCTGAAGTGGTCTGGGTGACCATAGTGTCCCTATTTAATATAGCTTCTAGTGCAAGGTGTCCTAAGTCCTTTCAGAAAGAACTTATATTAGAATGTCAGAATTTTTTTTTATATATATTTTTTATTATAATTTTGCAAATTAAACAAGAATTAGAGAAAAATAGTTGT